>CM053786.1:29946550-31146550 GCA_028749045.1 Cupressus sempervirens
CCCTAACATATCACTGTAATAGGGTGCCCTAGCTATTCTTCCTAATTGCACTCTTAGGAAGGTGCTAACAACAAGGTGTCATTAGTAGTTGTCCCAATTGCCACTCTTTCCTTACATATGTAATATATGTTTTTTGTAATAATCATTAAATTGAAATGATTATGATTTTCCATAGCAATCTTACATCTTTACTTCTCTTGTCATATCTTGTTCTTGTAAATATTCAGTTTATCATTTTCTCCATCATAGATTTGTGTTCACTATTTTTCTACAGGATGGCAAGATCATGCTTTGGTACCACTATAATATCCCTGATTAGCTACCTCAAAAGAATGGGGAACAATTATCATAAATATTTTATCTTTACACTATTATAATAATTAACCTTGCAAATCTGTGTTATCAATAACTTTGGTGGATCTATATTGTAAATGTTTTGCAATATTTTGACCTTCACACTAAGTTTGTCTTATGATGAAGTTGTTTTGATATTTTTTTTTCTCTTTGTGGGCTTCCATATAGTATGTTAATGTCTGATGTATTCTTCATGCCAAAAGTTCTTATCTCCACCTATAGGAATCATAATTCCAGTTGGGCACTCATTATTATTGATTTAGAAATGGGAGCTATGCATATATTATTATCTTATAAACATTTTTAGGGAATGAAATGCTATTTCTCATATAGTCCTTTGTTGTATGTGATATCAGTGTATTATTATTTTTGTTTTAGATTTGTATATATTTATTTGTGCCAAAAGGCATTGATGTTGTTTTGGATGTGTCTGGTTGATCCTTCCAGCAATTGTGTTGCTTCTAACCCTTACTTTGTACATAAACAATTTGTTAATGTTACTAAAACAACCGCTGATGGATGCATATGTGTCTAAAATATTTTTCTATATGTATATCGATATAGGCTACCTGATAGAAACTACTAAAGTAATATTTAATGCCAAATGTGATAAAATGATCCCTTCCATAGTCTCAAACTTAATTGTTGATTGCCAATTTCTCTGATCTCTTTATTGGCACTTGTTTTGTTCAATGGTTGAGTGGATGTTGAATTTTTTTAAGCCAAACAATCATATATTCTCTCTGAGCCGACACTAACTGGAAGACTATGCTATTTGTTACTCAAGCTATCTATTTATGTTTTTGTAGGGTTATCCTTTGAGTTGACACCCAAGTATATGATGTGGCCTCTAAGTATGTCTATAACTCCATCAGGTGCCTGAATCCTCCACTTCCTATTCTTTCTGTAGTGTAGTATCTTATTCTCCCTTCTAGTCTAACTCCTTCCCTATGGTGTCTCTTTACCTTTTTCTGAGATCATTTATGGCCCAACTCAACTACTCTTGGCTTCTCCGTCGATCAATCACCTGCTACACCTTTTTTTTCCTCTCTATTCCCCTCATCTTTTCTCTCTATTCCCCTCATGTCCCATATCCATTTCAATGGAAGAACTACCTATCTCTTTATAGATCTTATCTATAATCTTTGTTGGTAATAAATTGTGACCTTGTAATTATACTTAATTTTAATCGCCTCTTTATTCTAAATTTTTAAATATAATATCTTTATTTCTCTAACCATGTTGGTGCTATTCATTTGACTAATTATTTAATTATATATTTTTATAATTTCTCTTATTATAATATAATAATATTTTATCTTAAAATTATATATTATATTATTATACTATTTATTTTTAACATGTTTTCTTATTTTATTATATTAATGCTACAATTAATTTAATAATAAATTATAATATATTTTATTATTAAATTAACTCCTTATTTTGTTCATTATTATTAAATTCTAAGGGGAAAAATGGGGACATGACATAAAAAAAAAAGGAAAAAAGGAGAGACATCTAGATAAATGATCTTATTCTAGAAGACTCTACATATGTCTTTAAATAGGAAGATCCAAACCCTATTTTCAATATACATGGAATGAGATAGCATAGAAGATAGTGCAAATTATGTGAAGCATGTGAAGGAGTTAAGTTTTGGAGGCTACAAGAGAAAGTTGTGAAGCAACAAAGTTAGTGACCTAATAAAGCAGTGAAGCATGGAGTAAATATATATTTGATAAGAGATTAGATCAAATATTGGAATGGGAAGATCTATAATCAATATTGTAAGTGCAGACCAAAGGATAAGGTACTAAATCTATTGGAAATGATTGAAATGATCATAAGAAGAGTTGTTGAAAAAATATATGGAACTGGTAAAGAATGTCCTCAATCATTGTTTTTTCATTGACGTCAAACTTGCTACTTGCAGGAATGACAATTGCTTTAGTGATCCAAAAACTATCAATTAGTTGATTGTCAAGGTGGAGGCAATCAATAAGATGTAACTAGAACACCTAGAGAAAGGTTGAAGTTATGATGTTGTAATGAAGTACAAGGATCAGCTAAGCTATTGATGAAAAAGTGTATTTGATGACATACTATAAGATACAAAGAATGGGCACACTAAAACATATCAAAGATTTAAGGTTTTAGCTAAGTCTTTTGTAAAGCTCAAACTAAGTTCATTAGAGAGAAGGAGCCGAGCAAGCTAGTAACAGCCGAGAAAATTCCTAGTTGATGCTGAGTAAATTTTAGATGTCGAGCAAGTTTAGATGCTGAGTAAATGCGGAGCAAGTTCAGATGCCAAGTGACATAGAGTTTATCAAGTGCCAAGTAGAACCAAGTGCTGAGTAGAATCAAGTGCCGAGCAGAATCAAGTGCCGAGCAGAACCAAGTGCCGAGTAGGTATAGGTGCTGAGTAACAAAGAGATGCCGAGAACTAGTAACTCGATAATGCCGAGTTGCTGCATTATTTTGAAAATTGAAGATTCGCCAGATCTAAGCTGACAAGGTGGTTATCTAGAAATTTGTGAATTTAAAAGAAGATAAGAATGATGAGTTGGTGGCACATAACACCATGTAGAATGTTTTTAAGGATACAACTGGCGAAGTTTCTAGAAGAAAATAAGATATGGGGTAGATACATTGTATCCTACCTAATCCATTTTGAAACCCTAAAATTGGAGAGGGAGAATTGAGCGGCAAAGGCAAATCAAATCTCTATTTAAGAAGACATAAGTTAATAACAAAAGAGAGAGAGGTGGTCAAGCATAAAAGCATGAAGTGCTGTAGAATGTGCTAAGGAGAATAAAGCATAGGAACTCTGTTTGGAAAGATGACCACAAGGATGATTGCATTGGTAGAATAAGTAAGAAGACTCAAGGAGACAAATCTTGAGAGGAAGAAAAGTAGTCAGAGCTGAAGTGATTAAAGCCAAGCATAAGGATTGAACTAAAAGTGTGATCTAAAATCTGCAAAGTATGTTGTAAGATATATCAGATCAAAAGACCATTATCATTACTTTCTAGCAATTGCAACAGTAAGTCTAAATCTTATGGACTTAGGTTGGTTTAATAGCCATTAGATAAATCCTTTAACAGGGTGACATTCCAAGAGAATGTTCTAAAGACCTTTAACTAGGCCCATTCCTAACAGTTCGGTGAAATCCTTTAACAAGGTCACATTTAACAGTGTGTTGTAAGCCTTTAAGAGGGTAGGCTTTTAACAGGGCATCACTTCAAAAGAGTGAGAATCAAGTAGCATGTTACTGGTGGTTTTTCCCAAATTGAGTTTCTACGTAAATCATTGTGTCATGTGTTGATCTTGAATGTTTTATCTTTGCATGTTAATTTACAGTAAGTTGCTTATATGATTGATTTAAGTCTAGATGGATGAAAAGTGTATGGATTCATTAAAAGTAGTAAAAAGGTATTAATAGGGCATTTGGACCTTGAATAACTGATTCACCCCCCCCTCTTAGTTATTCTAAAGAATTCTAACAATTGGTATCAAGCCTGACTGCTGATTCAGTTTAAAAGGACTACAAGCAGAAAAGATCAAAATGGCAAAGAGAGAAGTTTCCAAGCTGAATAAAGACAAATTTGTTGCATGGAAAAGTTTGATGAAGCTACATCTTGGATCCATAGGAGATTATGCCCAAAATTCAATTGTCACTGAACATGTAGATCCAACAGGTGCTCCTACTGCAGAAGACATGAAAAACAAGCAAGAACACAATCAGACAATGCTAGAAATTGCCTTTGCACTCAGCTATGCTAAATTTGATGATATCAAAGGATGTGACACTACATTCAAAATGTGGAAAGCCTTATCAGACATCTATGGAGGAGATCAAAATGCACAAAGAGAGAAAAGAGAAAGTCTCAGAGGAAAGTTTGATGACATGAAAATGGAAGAAAATGAGAATGCTGCTCAATATGGTACAAGAATAAAGGAAGTAGTAAGTGCAATAAGATGCTTGAGTGGTCAACTAGATGAAGATACTGTTAATAGTAAGTTCTTAAGAACCTTGCTCCCTATTTATGCTATAAGAGTATCAGTAATACAAGAGCTAAGATGTATACTAGGAAATAATCTAAGTTTTGAAGGTATAATCGGTAGACTCACTGCATTTGAGTTATCTAACTTTGACAACTACAGACCTGAAAATGTTGAATCTGCTTTTAAGGCCAAGTGATAACTGAAAGATGCTGAACAAATGAAATCAAAGAAAGGAAGAAAAATGAAGTATGTATCCAGTGACAGTAGCACTGATGAGGAAGATGTGGAACAATTGGAAGCATTGCTTGCTAGAAGATTTCACAGGGGCAAAGGAAAATTCAAAGGTAATATGCCTATCATTTGTTTTAATTGCAACGAAGTAGGTTATATTGCTACAAGGTGTCCACAGAAAAAGGATTCCAAGGAAGGAAACAAATACAAGAACAAAAGAGATGATGACAAGAGAGACTACAAAGAAAAATGTAAGAAGTGTTATATTGTTGAAGAAAATTTTGATGAAAATGATGATGAAGTTGTTTATGTAGCCATGAAGGACCAATTTGATGAAGAAGAGCCTACAACACTGGTAACATGTATAAACACGAATGACAGATGGATCATAGACAGTGGATGCTCACATCACATGACAGGAGACAAAAGTAAGTTTGTTAACTTTACTCAGTATGATGGAAATAATGTTAGATTTGGTAATGATGCTCCATGTCAAATCAAAGAAAAAAGTTCCATTACGCTCACAGAACAAATTTCTTGTGACAATGCATACTATGTTGAAGGATTAAACTACAATTTACTGAGTGTCTCACAGCTAGGCAATATAGGTTGCAAAGTGGAATTTGGAAACAAAACTACAAAAATCTATGATACTGATGGTAAACTGATAGGAAAAGGAGATCAAACAAAGAGTAATTTGTTTTACCTTGATATGAATGATGTTGTCATGCCCAAACTAAGAGGGCAAAAACACACACCACTTTTTTTTTATAAAAATAAATAAAAAAAATAACTAATAATTAAACATGCTCTAAGTTTGATATGATTGAGGTAGAAGTTTGAGTACAGGTTCTCTACATTACGTCTTAAGATTATAACATGAGAATGATCACATCGTTAAGATTTTGAAAACTTTGTTACAAGATTGATATCGATAACCTATGATATTACATTAATTTGCAATGATATGCAATCAAAATTACTTACATAACAATGTACTTGAGTTCGGAATTAAAATTACTTGCTTTAATGAATCAATCAAGCCTACATTAAAGCTTACTTAAATAGCCAATTAATCGATAAATTTAAACTATTCCATGGTTAAGGCAGTCAAAGTTTATTTAAATTAAAACTAATTAAATTAGTATTTATAAAATTAAGCATAGCTAACTAACTAAAATTATTAACAATTACCACAAATGTCCTTAATCAAAACATGAAATGACCCTAAACTTTATTAAATCAACTGACTATACTTAAGTCAATTTAAAGTTTTAACTATATTACAACTAATATTAAACTAACTTTAACCAAATATTTTAAAGTGATACAACTATTCTACAAGATCTATTACTAATTTTAATGCAAACTTTACAACTTTCTTTTATAAAAATAACATACTAACATTCTTAAATTACTTTTAAAATTAACTAATTAAAAGTAACTACAAATCAATCAATAACATAAGTAACTAAAAAAACATAATATATACTACTAAATACAACTTAGTTGCATTTTAAACTAACTCACTAACTTAAATTAAAACTTAATTAATTTAGAAATTAAACAAACCTATAACTACTAACTAAAACTAATAACAAAGTAGAAACTAACCAACATTATTAATAATTAGTAAAGCAAAAAAAACTACACATAAACTAAACTAAAAAAAAAAACAACTAACACTAACTACTAACTACTTCCTACCCCATCCTACACTAACCCTATTCCCCACTTGGGCAAGCGCTTCCCAAGCGCTGTCCTTGGGACAACGCTCTGCCCAAGGGAGGCGTGACAGACTCCCCCACCTTCCCTCAACTCAAGCGCTTTAAGTGGATAGCAAGTGGACGGATGCAGGATATAATCTCTTGCAAATTTTTTTATATATATATTTTTTAAACTCAAAACTTTAATGCCTTCCCTCCAATCTGAGCACCCAATTTGGAGGAAGATAGTGATGGGACATGGTGACATCATCATGAGGGATGACAGTTTGACTTGCTCCAAACATTCAATGTTAAAGTTTTATAGGTGAGTATTAGGATATTAAGGATATCTACTAAAACTATATTATTTTTACCATAATGCATAGAATTTGGTTTTAGATTTTATTTTATTTTATTGTGATGTGAATATTTTAATAGACTGTAATGACATCAACCAATTTTGAGTTTCCCATACAATTTCCAGAATGAAAATGTGCTTCTACAGGCCTCTTTTATATGCAATTTTGAAACTTATTTGATGGTTAAGTTCTTACTATATAGTCTTATAGAATTGGTGTTTTAATTCATAATGATATTAATCTACCACCTTTTTATGCATTATGCTCAACAAATCAACTAGTGCAAGATCATCAAACTCTACGTAAATTTCTTATGAATTCCTGCTTAATAACTTTCATGAACCTCAAATGCCATGTATTTCAATGATACCTACATTACATGAAAAATCATCTACATATTCGTTTAACTATCTATTATAACTAATGGAGCAAAATTGAACTAACATAATGATGAAACTAGTCTTAAGGCAATTGAGACAATGAAGAGATCAAAAATGATAATACTCTATTCATTTTGATGGGAGTATCAAAACACACCAAGTTCTTTCCTCTATCGTTTTGCAGATTTAAGTTGGATATCTTGACATAATTCTTTCCTTTATGTTCTTGCAAATTCACTTTCAACACAACCTTACATAACTAATTCATACCAACCTCAAGGGAAATACCATACATTTACAATTTGAATCTTGCATAATTGGATATCATTGTTTCATCTTATCTTTGATACACATTCATATGACAACATAGAATACGAAAATTTTAAGAGAAGCAAAATTTACTCAATCACTTATTTTATTATCAACCTGATTCAAGGGCTCAGCCGGGAAAGAATCAGGAAGAAAACTCGGCTTCGTTGCCATATATAATAAGGTTTAAAAAAAAAATACAATTTACAATAGAATCTCAATCCCAATTTTCAATAATTTTATCAAATTTTCTTCATGATCATAATCAAGGAGTTTTTAATGTTTCCTGAATCTCATTTCAAGAACCATGGAGGAAACCAATAACTGATCAGGTGACAACCAAGCAGAACCAAAAGAACATCAAGCATGCATAATCATACATGGTTTACACAATAAGATTCACAGTGAATCAAGACTAGGGAGAGGTGGATTCTTCCAACTGGAGAAGTCAAGCACACCACCTATTCAGATGCCCAATCGGGGCTAATAACCAAGAACTTTTGTTCTTCCATTCAAACTTTCCATACTCATACCAGGTTTGTGTTGACAGGTAGGGGCCCATAACACCCTACTCTTTATCCCTTTTCTCATCCTGAGAAGAGACTCTACACAGGTTGGAGTCCAACTAAACAGACCTCGCCCAAAATTGGTCACTTCTGCCCTCTCCTAGGGTGAGTAATACCAAAACATCCATGCAAGGAAAACTCAAAATTTCAAACATAAACAAGAAAGTAAAACAACAAAAAAAACATGGTTTGCAAATCTTCCCAACATACCCACAACCATACAACAGTAAAACAACAGCAAGGTAGCAAGAATATGAAACAAAACATAAAAACTGAATACGGGAGATGGGAGTTTCCTACCTTCACAAGAGGTAATGGGAATGAACCAGTTTGAGTAGAGTATCCCTCCTTCCTTCAAGCTTCAAGAAATCTTCTCTAAAATGTAGAGATTGGGCAACCCCCCCACCACTAGACCAAGGAAGGCCTCTAAATAAGCCTCCAACTCAACCACCCAAAAGGAGCAATAACTATTTCCACCCACTAGCCACTCTAGAAACTCCTAACTCAACCTACACCATGGTTAAACCCTAAAAGGAGGTGGGGTAAGACAACTCATGACAACCACTTGCAATTTTCGCACAAAGGCAAAAAGGGGACTTTTGTGTGATCTCAAAAGTTAAAAAAAGGGGCTTAGGGGTTGGAAAAGACCCCTAACCCATACCCATACCCATTGGTTAGAAAAATAACATGTTTAAAAGCCTTAGGGAAGAGGTTAGAGTCAAATAAAATATAGAGATAAAATAGGTCTATCTAACAACTCTAACTTGCAAATCAAGCACAAAAACATTTTACGAGTATCAAGCGACACTGAAAGAAAATAATTACGAACAATAGGGTTTCCAAAAATTAGCACATAGAGATCAGTTTTGTTCCTCCGTCGGTTTCCTCGACTAACATATCTGCACACACATTGCACACATCAGTAGTCTCAGAAATCACATGTACATACATACATATCAGAAATTTACATAAATTGAAACATACATAAATCAGGGTTTCTTGCATCCTACTTATATCCTTAATCATAAAGATTCCAACTCACTGTGTTAATCCTACATTTTACTGATTTTGTCAACATACATATACATGAACATTAAATGAAAATCATCAAATATATCTGGAAATAACATCACACAACATGAAATAATAAAATATGTTCTAAGCATCAGATAATGTCTCGACATCTCGAGTCGCGGATAACAAAAATAAGAGTAATGTATCACTATGTTACGATGGGTCGGGGCGAGGCCTCATAGACGTTTCTTGTTTATTTGCAAAATTTGATGATGAATGGTTATGGCATAGAAGATTATTTCATGTCAACTTTGAAAATCTAGTCAACATCAGTAAAATGAAGAAAGTCAGAGGCTTACCAAAATTAAAGAAGCCTACTAATATCATGTGCAAATAATGTCAGCTAGGAAAGATGACAAAGTCAAGTTTCAAAAGCAAAAACTATACATCTAAAGAGATACTTGAGTTAGTTCACACTGACTTATGTGGTCCAATGGAAATACAAAGCTATAGAGGAGATAAATACATAATGCTATTTGTTGATGACTATTTCAGGATGATGACTGTTATGTTCTTAAAACAAAAATCTGATGCTTTTCAAATGTTTAAGTGGTATGTGGCTAGAGTTGAAAAGGAAACTAGAAAAAGCTTGAAATGCCTAAGATCAGATAGAGGTGGTGAATTTGCATCAAATGAATTCAAGATATTGTGCAATGACAAAGGAATCAAAAGACAAACATCAGCTCCTAGAACTCCCCTACAAAATGGAATTGCTAAAAGAAGAAACAGATCTGTAATTGACTGTTCTAGAACATTAATGATGGAAAAGAATGTTGCTCTAAAATACTGGAGAGAAGCTATAAGTGTAGCTATTCATACACTGAACCAAGTACAAGTGAAGAAAGGTACAAATACAACACCTTTTGAATTATGGTATGGTTACTCACCCAATGTAAAACATTTCAAAGTGTTTGGTTGTAAATGCTTTATCTTCAAAGATGCTAGAAATGGAAAATTTGATGCAAAAAGTGATGAAGGTATATTTCTTGGTTACTCCACTAGAAGTAAGGCATATAAGTGTTTGAATATTAACACTAACAAAATTGTGGAAAGTGAAAATGTAAATTTTGATGAGCACACAGAAGTCCAAGCTGAAATACCAAAGAAAATGGAAGAGTACAGAACTTTTGTGTATTCTTATGAAGGAATGACTATTGATGAGGATGATGTCAATCAAATTGAAAATCAACAAGTATCAGTTTCAGCTGAATCAAAACCAGTGAATGCCGAGTTGCATTCAGAAGCTGAGTTGCAAAATGAAGAAAATGCATAATCTGATTCTGAAGATAGTACACATAATGAAGAACAACCTGACAATGAAGTGCATAGTGATCCTGAATCCGAAAAATCAAACATGGAAACAAGGACAGAGCCAAAATTATCCAAATATGTAAAAAGACATCACCTTGCTGAACAAATAATTGGTGACAAAGATGCAAGAGCAATAACAAGGAATAGGCTTAGACATGAATCATGTCTGATTAGCAAATCTGAACCCAAGACAATACATGGTGCATTACAGGATGACGATTGGTATAAAGCTATGGAAGAAGAAATTGATCAAATAAGAAAAAAACAAAACCTGGAGTTTGGTTCCCAGACCAATTGACAAGAATGTGATTGGCACAAAATGGGTATTCAGAAACAAACTAGATGAGAATGGTGAGATTACTAGAAACAAAGCTAGACTAGTATGTAAGGGTTATGCTCAAGAAGAAGGAATAGACTATGGAGAAACATTCGCTCCTATTGCTAGAATGGAAGGAGTAAGAACTTTACTTGCATATGCTGCCTACAAAGATTTTAAAGTTTATCAGATGAATATAAAATCTGCCTTGTTAAATGGTATACTAGAAGAAGAAGTCTACATTGAACAACTAGAAGGATTTACAACAGGGATATGGTGTGTAAGTTACAGAAAGCACTCTATGGTTTGAAACAAGAACCTAGAGCATGGTATGAGAGACTTCACAAGTATCTAGTGCAAATTGGATTTGAAAGAACTGATGATAACAACAACATGTACATCAAATTAGAAGAAGGTAAAGACATTATTGTATCTAAAATCTTTGTGGATGACATAGTGTTTAGTGGTAAGGAAGTACTTTGCAAAGGCTTTGCTGACAAAATGAAACATGAATTTGAGATGTCTATGTTTGGAGAAATCAAATTTTTTGTTGGATTGCAAGTACATCAACTGAAACATGAAATATTTGTTACAAAATCAAAATGCATCAAAGAAATTCTCAAAACATTTGGATTGGAGGAATTCAAACCAGTCAGCACACCAATGGCCATAGGAAATAAATTGTCCAAAAATGATGAATCAGCTGAAGTCAATCAAACAATGTACAGATCCATGATTGAAAAACTATAATATGTTGTACATAGTAGACCAGACATAGCATTAGTAGTTGGAATAGTGGCTAGGTTCTCTGCTAATCCTAAAGAAAATCATCTCATAGCAGTAAAAAGAATAATGAGATATCTCAAAAGAACTGATGACTTTGGTCTGTACTACAAAAAGAATGGAAAATTTGAGCTCAATGCATATACATATGCAGACTGGGGAGGAAACATTAATGATAGAAAAAGTACAAGTGGAGGTGTCTTATTTCTAGGCAAAAGGCTGGTTACTTGGACTAGTAGGAAACAAACATGTATATCCTAGTCCACTACAGAATCAAAATATGTGGTAGCTGCAGTCAATTGCACAAACATTGTATGGCTTACACATCTATTGGAAGGAATGAAAGAAGAGGTAACAAAACCTATGATATGGTATTGTGATAATACAAGTGCTATAAACATATCCAAAAATCCAGTAATGCATGCAAAAACCAAGCATATTGCAATCAAGTATCATTATGTCAGAGAATTGGTAGAAGACAAACAAGTAAAGTTGGAATACATTCACACAAAAGAACAAACTGCAGATATCTTTACCAAACCATTGCCCAAGGATGCCTATGAATACCTTAGAGGCAAGTTGGGGGTAATACCCCTAACTCAAGCAGTTTAAAGCAACAAGGAAGCTGTCCTGCATCAACAAGAATAAATTATTGAAATATTAATAGGTTGATGCAAAGGATGACACCAGGAACAGAAACTCTAAATCAGTCACAAGCATGGTGACAGAGGGAGAAAATAAACAAGAAGCCAAAGTTTATATTTTGCATGATAAAGATGCTACATCTTTGGCATTTATGTCAAAGAGGGAGAAATATGTAGAAAACTGACCAATACAAAGAAAGAGAGAGATATATGAGATCAATAGTGAAAATGCAGCAAGACAATGTATACAATCTTGGTGGTAACTGAATTGATTACTTGATCAGTTTGGTTTTCCATTAATGCCAAAGAGGGAGATTGTTGGAAATGATTGAAATGATCATAAGAAGAGTTGTTGAAAAAATATATGGAACTGGTAAAGAATGTCCTCAATCATTGTTTTGTCATTGATGTAAAACTTGCTACTTACAGAAATGACAATTGCTTTAGTGATCCAAATACTATCAATTAGTTGATTGTCAAGGTGGAGGCAATCAATAAGATGTAACTAGAACACCTAGAGAAAGGTTGAAGTTATGATGTTGTAATGAAGTACAAGGATTAGCTAAGCTATTGATGAAAAAGTGTATTTGATGACATACTATAAGATACAAAGAATGGGCACACTAAAACATATCAAAGATTTAAGGTTTTAGCTAAGTCTTTTGTAAAGCTCAAACTAAGTTCATTAGAGAGAAGGAGCCAAGCAAGTTTAGATTCCGAGTGACACAGAGTTTATAAAGTGTCGAGTAGAACCAAGTGTCGAGCAGAATCAAGTGCCGAGCAGAATCAAGTGCGAGTAGAAGCAAGTGCTGAGTAGGTATAGGTGTCAAGTAACACAAAGATGTCGAGCACCAGTAACTCGATAATGCCAAGTTGCTGCATTATTTTGAAAATCAAAGATTTGCCAGATCTAAGCCGACAAGGTCGTTATCTAGAAATTTGTGAATTTAAAGGAAGATAAGAATGATGAGCTGGTGGCATAGAACACCATGTAGAACATTTTTAAGGATACAACTGAAAAAGTTTCTAGAAGAAAATAAGATATGGGGTAGATACATTGTATCCTACCTAATCCATTTTGAAACCCTAAAATTGGAGAGGGAGAATTAAGCAGCAAAGGCAAATTAGATCTCTATTTAAGAAGACATAAGTTAATAAAAAAAGAGAGAGAGGTGGTCAAGCATAAAAGCATGAAGTGTTGTAGAATGTGCTAAGGACAAGAAAGCACAGGAACTCTATTTGGATAGATGAACACAAGGATGATTGCATTGGCAGAATGAGTAAGAAGACTCAAGGAGACAAAGCTTGAGAGGAAGAAAAGCAGTCAGAGCTAAAGTGATTAAAGCAAAGCATAAGGATTGAACTAAAAGTGTGATCTGAAATTTGCAAAGTATTTTGTAAGTTATATTAGATCAAAAAACCATTATCGTTACTTTCTAGCAATTGTAATAGTAAGTCTAAATCCTATGGACGGAGGTTGGTTTAATAGCCATTAGATAAATCCTTTAATAGGGTGACATTCTAAGAGAATGTTCTAAAGACCTTTAACTAGGTCCATTCCTAACAATTTGGTGAAATCCTTTAACAGGGTCACATTTAACAGTGTGTTGTAAGCCTTTAACAGGGCAGGCTTTTAACAGGGCATCACTTCAGAAGAGTGAGAATCAAGTAGCATGTTACTGGTGTTTTTTCCCAAATTGGGTTTCCACATAAATCATTTTGTCATGCGTTGATCTTGAATGTTTTATCTTTGCATGTTGATTTACAGTAACTTGCTTATATGATTGATTTAAGTCTGGATGGATGAAAAGTGTATGGATTCATTAAAAGTAGTAAAAAGGTATTAATAGGGCATTTGGACCTTGAATAACTAATTCACCCCCCCTCTCAGTTATTCTAAAGAATTCTAACAAAATCAATTTTGAGAGATTGAGTTAGGGTAAATCTCTTAACAGAGTGGTCCTGACAGGCCTTTTAAAATATCTTAACTGAGTCCTTACTTTATTATAAGTGTAAAATCTTTTAATCAAGGTGAGACCTAACATTCTTTTAAATATTTTAACATACCAGACCCCTCATAGGGTATATCATCATAAGTGAACAAATTTGTAGTCCTAACAGGCTAACTTTGTTACTGTAGTAGTGAAGATTTGTGGGTGTCATCAACACCCAGGTTTTACCTTCATCTTGGAGGGTTTCTAAGTTACCACATATTTTGTGTTGTGTGTTACATTTCATGGATGTTATACTTAGTTAGATTTATTCCAGTATTTTCTATTTTAAGTTATGGTATGCATATTTAACTAGATATGAGATGGTTAGTATGGTGAATATAGTCAATTTTTTTTTCAAGATAAATGTTTTAGAGATTTGTATTCACTCCCCCTATCACTATTTTGTTTTCAAATAGTACTTCCAACATATTCATATTCTAATTCTTATATCAAGCATTCCTATAATTCAATTTCAACTTCACAACATATTCATATGACATTATAGATCTAGCCATAACTTAGTTAACACCCTTAACATGAACCCATAACCCATTCTCTAGATCGTGAGAACTATTCAAATAAATTAACCATAATATAAATATCTAATTAACATCATGAGGAGAATAAAAGAAAGCTAGATAAATGTCAACTAAGCTAGCTAGTTAGAATTTAAGTATAACTTGTTAGCATGAATTCTAATGGTACTACATTAGGGGATTATCCTAAGGATTGAATAGTATTGATATGTTGAATTCTTGATTGTATTTGTCATTGATGTCAACATAGTAGTAATTTTGTTAAGACTAGAAGAATAGTAGTCAATAATCTTAGTATGTGTAGAAGTTGTGGAAGTTTTAGATGATGCACAGTAGAGAACATGTTCCTAAGGTTGTCCCGATGATGTGGTTAAAAGGACTAAGTCTATTCTATGTTGTATGGAAGTTACATCTATTTTACTAGAAACCATGCAAAAATAGAGCATTGGAAAAAAAGTTCTATTGATCTATCACTATCTTTCATTTGAGATGTAATGAAGGTGATGCACAGTTAAAAGTGATAGAGGATGATTGCATGGTGATGCTAGTGTGTGCACAATATATGTTTTCACGAATGCAAAGTTTGGTATAGACTATGAGCCAACAGTTTTGTTGTTAATAATTAATTATCTTATTTTAAGTAATTGGGAAAGCCTCAAGGCTGACTCAAGGAATGATTATGAAGATATGGTATAAAGAAAATTTGTTTTCCTTATTAGTGCATCAAATGGAATTCACAATATTAGTGCATAGTGCAAGGTGAAAAATGCTTGTCAAATGCATATAAGTGATCCAAGGGATCATTGGATGCACAATATGAGATTTGGTCACAACATCTGAAGGAGTAGAAGTCTAGTTGATAGGACAGAGAGAGAGATGAAGAAGTAAATTACAATTCTATTATTCTACAAGGAATAATACATAGATCATTTGGACAAGGGGTTATTTGATCTTAACCTTGAAGCTATTTAGACAGTGGGTCCAGCTATCTTCCACAACTCCTAATAGGGTTGGAATCTCCTAATAAAGATTCAAAATCTCCTAATAGGGACTCATATGTACTAAATATTGTAACTGACTCTGAATAGGGTCTATCCTCTAATAAAGAATATTTATATTATCATCTTGTAGGTACCTGTGATATCCCCATTTTAGTATATAAATTAGTTATACATAAAAAAGTATAATATTAGTAATCGATAATTTATATAGAATAAATTATAATTATTTGAAGTTAAAAATATAAATCATTATATATTATATAATTATAAATATTAATTATATATATGAATATTATTAACTATATGTATAATTAGATATTTAATTGTCATTCTATAAATAATTAATATATATACATATATTAGCTATTTTATGTACTATAGTATATGGAAATTATATCTATATTAAGTAATCATAAATAATTAAAATGATTAATATAAATTAAATATATAAATATATAAATATATATATATATATATATATTATCATACACATATAATATATGTACATATATATTAGATATTTAAATAATATACTATTGAATATAAATAATATTTATAACAAGTAATACTATTAATAATGATCAATATAATATATGTTATTAAAATTATATAACTAATATATAATATTATTATATAATTGATATAATTATAACTCTTAATATAATTATTATATTATGAATAGACATGTCTCTATGTAATGCCAAATATATATATAGAATTTCAAACATTAAAGATGATATCATAGGAATTATTATCAGATTGGAGGTGTAGACACCTAAATTTGATTACACTACTTTGGTAATCTAATTTAGCCATCTCTAAAGGCATCATTAATTAAATTCTTATTTAATTAATCCTTTGTCATCCCCTAGTTGATTAATTTAATTAATCATCTATAGTCCTAATTGATAAATCAAATAATCTATTATTTATCAATTAAATCTTTTTCTCCTATCTAATTCCAAAAATCCCCATTTATTAAATAAATCTATTTGATAAATGAAATCCTCAAATTCAAAAAACTCCTAACCTATCTCTAATCCTCCATTTAGCCTAATCCACCCCATCCACCCATACTAACCAAGCTTAGCCACTAACTCACCCACCCTCATTAATGCCATCCACTTGCACATCTCTAACATCCCTAATCTAATCCTAAACCCAAGCCTAATCCACCCCCTAATGTTGTCACATTCCTTAAACAAGTTTAAGACTTTCCTAATCCAAACCAAAGTCTCCCCTCAAAAAAAAAAACCCAACCACTAAGTCATGAGTGCTCTTACAAAACATAAAGACTCTTACAAGCCCACTCATGACTCTTACATCCCTCTTACATACTCAACCCCACTCATCATGCCCTTAACCAACCCTTAACCCTACCCTCTCACACTCATCCTCCTTGTGACAAGTGTCACCTTCCCATTGGTGCTAAACAAGCACAATCCATGTGCTCCCCTTTGAGTGCATCTTAGCCCTCCTTAAGCCTTCATCCATCCTTGCATCTAAGCCCTCCATCCCTCTACCCCTTAGCCTATAAATTGAATCCCATCCCAAGCCATTTCATCAACAATCTTTGAGCTAAAGTTACCATGCTATTTTGAGAACCAAAGCCATCAACCATACCCTTATAATGCCAAATTGAGAGCTCACAAAGCTACCAATTTGCCATTACCCATCTCCATTGAAGCAACTTTTGAGCATATTGAGCATACATCCACAGCAAAAGGACACATCTACAGAATCAAGAAAGCATGGAGTGTTTTCTCTCATGAGGTTTGCACTTCTTATTTTCTTTCTTAGTCTAAGCATATATGTGAATTTAATTTTTGGTTTGTGAATATTTACTTTATTTGTTAATGTTCTTTGCATACTGATTCTGGTTCTACATTTTGGCACGCCTGGTAGGACCCCACTATGGGTCATTTAATCATCTATTTTCATCTATATGTCATCTTTCTAACCATCTAATGTTTGCTGTTGTTTGAGTGTGTTGTGAGGGTGTTTTTCTTGTTTTTGCAGGTTAAAGAACGCACTTAGGAAGAAGAAATACCATCTAAAAAAAAAAAAAAAAAATTCACATTTTTCAGCTTTTTTTGGCGCGGTTTTGGCGTCTGCAACCTGTTCTATCTGCGAAAATCGACTTCTGCAAAAATCCGCGTCTGCACAAATCAACATCTGCAAAAATCCGCGTCTGCGAAAATCGACGTCTGCGAAAATCTGCGTCTGCGAAAATCGACATCTCTGCTTGTCACCTGGGTTCTGTGCTGCAAATCTATTTTGTCCTCTTCATATTTTGGCGCCTCTGTAGTTCAGCATCTTCGTATTTTGGCAGACTCTATTCTCTGCTTGCTTATGTTCCATTTCTGCTTTACTATTTAGACCGTTTTAAGCATTTTTACGCGTAGAAAAAATAACAAAAAAAGTTAAAAAATTTTTTCCCATAGTTAAGCTCTCATTTTTGAAGATTTTGGCTAACTAACTAAATTGCTTTTTTTTTGTCTCATTGCAGGTTGGAGCACATATGGAACCACTAACCATGCTTCTTGCAGGTTTTCATGTTGCTAAAAAAATGAACTTGAATGTTTAACCATTTGTCTTTGAATGCATGTTGCTAAAAAAAAAAATGAACTTGAATGGTTAAACACATTTTTCATTGAATGAATGTTGCTCAAAAACACACTTTTGAATGTCATGGATTAAAATCAACTTTCTTTGGAATGCATGCTTAAAACAAAAAAATTCAATCTTGAATGCCAAGGATCAATTAACCATTACAAATCTCTTTTTCACATGCAATCTAGGTAAAGTTGGATTTTTGGACATTTAAGAAACTTTGTTAAGTTAAAATACAAATTTACAAAAATCAATTTGAGTAGTTCCTTGGACTCACCTCTTTTCTAATCACCCATCAAATATTAACCATTGGTTGCAATCTCAGCACCATTTATGGGGATGGGTCTACTTGAAAAAGGTGTTAAATGTTCCACAATCTAACTCACTCACTTGGTCTTTGAACGTTTGCTTTAACTTTATCAAAATTCTTAAATGGTCAAAACTCTAGATTAAATTGATCACACTTCAAGTTTGGGCACTAAAATTGAACAACAACTGACGTGGAGAGCCTCCGGGCGCGCGCTTGAAATCGAATCTCACACACTTTTGTTTTGGGCTTAAAACAAACTCACAGTCAATCTTGAATGCCTTAAAGAAAATTAATCGATACTTGACGTGGAGGGCCTCCGGGCGCGCGAGTTTGCTTTTGTTGACCCTAACTCTTCTTATTGTGTGCATTCTTCGATCGATTTACTTTTGTTGGCGCTTCAAGTTGGAATTGAACATTGTCTCTTAAACATGAGTGCTTGCAAAGTCTAGATTAGCACACATAAGAGTCAGTTGGTAAAAGAACAAGTGTGTTTTTTAGCCCAAGGTCATTCGAGTCTTCTCTCCCCTTGTCGTCTTTCGAGGCCATCTTGGGTGCTTAAGATTAGGATCCAAAACCTTGTTTCTTTTTTAGGAGGCCTGCTTGGGGATTTCATCACCCCTTGGATGACCTCAACTCTAGCGTTCCGGCGGAGTATAAGAATCGGGAGGTGAATCGAAAGACACCTCTCTTGGGATCAAGATTTTGTCATTCGGGCTAAGCCTCAAGGAACTTTATACCCTTCAGAAGTGAAAGAGGAGAAGTGGGTTATCGCTCCTCTCGACTATGTGACATCCTTTTGGTCTCATCTACGGATTTGGGCCTCACGTACCTTGCGTATATCGAGGACTCCCTAGCTAAACCAATTGTCTACCTTGCAGAAAACCACCTAGGATGTTAATGTGTTTGGAGTGACTGATCAAAACATTTGTAGAACATACACACTCCTTGGCGCAAGTACCACATTCTGAGAACCACAAACTTCTATCTGGGTGTTCCTATCTATTGCTTGTTTTTATTTTACTTGTTGAATGAATGTTTGCCAAACTTGGTCAATCCTAGCTTAGGGCACACTTAGCGTAGTCACTGCCTATTTTGGAAGTTGAACAAGTTGAAGCAAAACAACTAAGATTTTTCCCAAAGCCAAGCAGATTTAGGAATTTATGTCGAAACAACCCAAACCCAAATAGAAGTTTCACAAGGTCAAACTCAAGCCATCTCTAGCATACCAAGAACTTTCAGCCAAGAGAAAAGCAATAACACCAAGCCCACGAATTTCCAAACTCCACAAAGCAGAGGACAAAGCTATCGACGAAGCACTTCAAGAGGCCTGGTTAGAGCGCACCATCAAATTTAGCCAACATCCAGGAGTTAATCCTGCTTATGCCTTACCAACTAGGCATGATTTCTATGATTAGACACCCTTGTTTCTCCACATCTTTTTGGATAAGCTTCACTCTAGAGTCATCTTTGTAGAAAAGCCAACCATCTTAGGTTATCCCCTTAAGCATTATTAGCTCATCCATCTCATTTAGAATCATACCATCTAGCCAGTAATCGAAATTTTGCATATCTAAGCTTTCAAAATTGTTGTCACCTTGCTAAAAGTTTGCCATTCCTAAAATCTTCCAAATCCACCAATATCACCAAGGTTATCCCTTTGACATAGCTTTGTCTAGGGTAATCTAGCTTTGTCACTTGTTATCCCTCATCACCTTGAGCTAAAGGTTGGGATTCACAAGTGGCCAATCTCGTGTTCTTCCTAAAGGATCATCAGTCTATCCTTAAGTTGACACAATCACCACCAAGCTTCCACATAGGAAAGCAGACCTTTTGTACTTTGACAACATATCTTTTAAGTTAGAATCCCCAACCCAATCCTCCTTAGGTTTTGTCATATAGCTTTGCCTCAACCTAGGAAATCATTTGCATAGAAAAGCCTTCCCACTTTTGCATCCATCAGCATTATTGCATCTCATCCCTAGGAGCATTTTTTCATGCCACCCGTCACTCGCTTAGCCAAGAAGAAAGAAACAATGGAGCCCTATCATTTAGATCGAACAACCTCACCCCCCTTGAGCACTCAGCCATCCTTCAGCCCAAAGCCGGCTATGCCATCACCTACTGGCATTGAAGCTTTCATGAACCAACCAGGAAATGCAATATTGGTAAATGCCATTATAGACAAAAACAAAGAGACAATCATGGCTAATTTTCGAAGGGACAATGTAGGAACCTTTGACTTTGGAAGACCCCCTCCATTATCAGATCCATCTCACCCATTGTTTGGGCAGCTACCACCACCCATAGGCTCTTATGATCCAAATTATCCTCAATATATCCCAAAAGAAGAGCCTCCAGCCAATCCATATGACCCAATAGACCCAAACATACCATCATCCACCCAAGTTGAAATCTCCATGCCGCAAGCCAACCCAGCCACCACCACTCCATCCTTGGTTCATACCTCTCCACTCCAAACCCCCTTTACCCAAAACATCTCACCGTTCACCCCCTTCACTATTGCTACTGCTCCCACACCTAGCCTTCCAAATCCACCCATCTCCCAAATCAGTGCTAGCATCTTTGGCCAACCTCAACAATATACAATAGGGATGCCACCCATGGGGCCAAGTAATCAACCTTTTATCGCCCCCAGCTTGTTCACCACAGCCCAAAGCACAATCCCATCATTTCCATTAGGTCTCGGGAGCTCAATACCACCAGCCACAAATCCACAAGCTACTACCTTCACTCCACAAAGCTATCAAATCCCACAAGCTACTGCCAATCTTCTACCAAGCTCCCAAGTGACCCTAGCTCCCACCACCACTCTACCAAGCTTCCAAATCTAGCCTCAAAGCTATCAAACCCCATCAGTTCCATTCCCAAGCTTTCAATTCCCACCACCTCCACCACCAACTAATCCATTACCTCCATTTACCAACTACTTTTCAATGCCACTTCTAGGAGGTAATCCACCACCCCAGCCAACCACCAATTATTTGCAGATGCCATCCCAAATGGGGGCACAACCCACATATATTGGTCAAACCCCACAAGCCCTCCGATCCTTTCCCCAAGCCTCACAACCATCTTATACCTTACCTCCACAAAGCAATCCATTTAACCCATAGCCAGCTTATGTTCCTCAATCCCAACCTCAAATCCCATATCAACAGCAAGCCTCGCAGCACATGCAGCAATATGCGCCACCTCCCCCTCAACAACCCGTCATCCACCATGCAGCTGCCCAAACAATGTACAATCCCTATCAGAAAATCCATCATAACCATCCATATTCAATGGCCCCATCTAGCAAATACCTACCTCAAGGCACTCCTACATTGGGAGCACCCCAACCATCACCTATCAATTCAGAGTGGGAGCAAATGAAGACAGCCCTGAAAGCCATCCAAGAAGGGAATGATCCAAAGACATTCAAGTTTGAGAATGTGTGTCCTTACCCATTTGACAGAGCCATTACCACAACACCATTTCCCAAACACTTTGAGGTACCTAAATTTGACAAATTTAGAGGAAAAGGAGACCCTGTCACACATATCAAAGAATTTTACATGCATTGCCAGGACATGGCATACAATGATGTCTTCCTCTTACGCCTTTTTCCCAAAAGCTTGGCTGGACCAGCTCTTGAATGGTTTTATAGAATCCCCTATGGCACAATTAAGAACTTTGCTGAATTATCTGAGGCATTTGTAGCCCAATATGCCCATCTTGTTGAAACAGAGCTATCAATAGTTGATCTTGTCCACACCAAGCAAAAAGGTGGAGAAAGCCTTGCCGAATACCTGAAAAGATGGCAAACCCTTACCACCCGCATATCCTGCACCTTGCCAGAACGCCATGTGGTGAAAATGTTTATTGATAATGCACATCCCAGCTTGGCTCACCACATGACCATGAACTGTTTGCAGACCTATAAGGATATCAAAGAGAAAGGAATGATCCTTGAGCAAGGACTCATCAAAGATGGTGTGGTAAAGATTTACAAAGAGGCCAACCAAAATCAATCACATTCCAATGACAAGTCTAGGTATTGGAACAAAAACAAGCATGTTGCAATAGATGGGGTTACTGACACCAGACATGTGAATATCATTGGTCCTTCTCGAAACTAGTCTAACCCACCATATCAAAAAAATAACCAACAAGCTACCAATTACCAACAACGAAATAACCAAAGCTATCAAAACCACAATACAAGACCCAAATTTCAAGGGTCTAACAATCAAGCTAATGCCATCAATGTAGCTGCAGGGCAAAAGCCCAGATTCCAACCTGCACCTAGAAACTATACACCCCTTGGTGAGCCATTGGATGTTATTTTTGAGAAATTGGCTAAGGAAAACCTTATCAAATTTCCTCCTACCCAGCAAATTGATCCAAGCCAATCCAAAGCTGCATGGTACAAGGACAATGAGTATTGCAAGTTCCATAGGGTAAATGGTCACACCACCCTCATATGCATGAAACTGAAAGACTATGTGCAAGACCTCATTGATCAGAAGGAAATCACTGTTGGTGCCCAAAACTCTCACAATGCAGGCTTACAAATTTATCAAAATGCTTTTCCTCCACACAACAACCAAAATCTTGGAAAAGCACCTATCCAAAACAACACCAACAATCGCCAGCCAAACCAATAGCATGGGAAGAATAATGACGACACTTCATCCTATATAGACTATGGTAGCCTTATAGGTTGTATATCTAAGAAAGAGCCTTCAGTCAATGTTATCAATATCCGAGGACCAGACAATGAGTGTGCGGTCACCACTCAAAGAGCGCGATTTAACATCGCAGGCCCACCAGTTTCATCAACACCATCAGCTCCATCAAAAAGCCGGTACAATATCTTGGAACACCTTGGGAACATGCCAGCCCAAATATCCATTTTAGACCTTCTTCGCACTAGTCCTGTGTACAAAGACATCCTTGACAGTGCTCTCATAGAATCCCGTGTCCCTTCTGATATCAATGCTACTGATTTTCATAATCTTGTTGGACACCTTTCATCCTCATGTGCCCTATCTTTCAAACCCACCGACATACCCGCGGTTGAGCCAGATCACACTCTTCCACTTCGCATAGCCATCATGGTATCCAATTTTGCCGTGAAAAGAGTAATGATAGATAATGGATCAGCCTTGAACATTTGCACCCTAAAATTCATAAAACAAGCTGGGTATACTGAGGCAGATATGATCAGTGAGGTTATCACCATCAAAGCTTATGACAACTTGGAAAGGACCACAGAAGGGACTATTTTGCTACCAATCAAGGTTGGGCCAGTCATTCAAGAGACAGTTTGCCATGTTGTTGATCTAAACCTACCATTTAACATCCTCCTCGGTCGCCCATGGATTCATGCTATGAAGGCCGTTCCATCCACCTACCATAAGTGCATCAAATTTCCGCATCAAGGCACTGAGGTAACCATCCATGCCGATCCAAAACCCTTTGCTTACTGCAATGCAGTTGAAGCTTCATATACAAACCATTGCCCTGGAATAGACATCGGCACAGCCATCGCCAGCTCATCCCACACTTGCAATGACGCAGAAACCATCCTTGCCTCTACCCTATCTACTGTAAAGATCAACAACAAAGGATGTGGAGAATATAGTCTATCAGATGCATTTGCTGTCGGAGCAATCCCACTTGATCCACATACCCATGGATGGCCAACATATCACAAAGCTAAGGAGATTCCACCTCCTCGATACAAACAGTTTGGCCCAACCACCTTTGTGTCCTCAAAAACCCCTCTTCATGAGGAGCTCACTCCAGATATCAACAATTGGCTACATAAGGATGCACCTCCAAGAAATCAAGCACGCCTTGATCACTTCAGCCAGAAGTATCCCCAACAACATAAGCTCGTCACTAAAAAATGGAACTATCAAGGAGGTGGACTAGGACCAGAAGAAAGGGGCATGCAATGTCCCATCGAAGCACATGATTGGGAAATAAAGTCAGGTCTTGGCTTTGGCATACCCACAACTGGGGGCACCAACGAGAATGGTCACGCTTTTTCGAACATCCACCGCGACCTTGTTGAAATCGAAGACATTCCTGAGGAAGTTGAAAAGAGAGCCTACGACGATATCCCAGACCAAATCTTCCTAGGAGACTCTGTTCTCCGAGAACTATCCATCCATCTCATTGACCTACCACTTGCTCATCCACAACTCATAGATTGGGACCAACCAAGTGTCATACATATTGATGAGTTCGCATCAAAGGAAGCGCTTCTAAGATTCATTAGAGCTAAAAATCCTCATAAGAAGACAAAGCCAGATTCTGCCTACATCTACAAGCTAGATCGCAAGGGGTATTTTGGAGAAAATCCCCAACCTAGTTTTGATACACCCAAAACTGGAACTAAGGTAAATCTGGGACTAGCTAAGGCAGCGAAGAGAACCCCTCAGCAGGAAAATCCAGAGCCACAAGCAGAACATGAGGATTTAGTATTGCCTCCTCAAGATAATCGACCAGAGGTGTCTTCTATTCTAATAGAAGATACTAGAGAAGTCAACATTGGTTCTTCAGAGATCCCTAGAATTGTTCACATTGCTGCATCCCTATCACAAGACCAAGCTGACCTCCTCTTTGAGGTTTTATGAGAGAACATTGGCCAATTTGCATGGTCATATCAGGACATGCCAAGACTCGATCCAAAGCTTGTAGTTCATCATCTTGCAGTCAATCCAAAGATCAAGCCCGTCAGACAAAAGCTTAGGAAAATGCACCCCAAGGTGGCATTACTAGTCAAAGCTGAACTAAAAAGAATGTTAGCTGCTAAGGTTATCCAACCTATCGACTACTCAGAATGGATCTCCAACATGGTCCCTGTCACTAAGCCTTCTGGTGACATCAGAATCTGTACTGATTTTAGAGATCTTAACAAAGCTTGTCCAAAGGATGATTTTCCCTTGCCCAACATAGATATGATTGTAGATCTTACAGCTGGACATGAAATCCTGTCCCTTATGGATGGATTTTTTGGGTATAATCAGATCAAGATTGCAGAAGAGGACCAACATAAGACAGCATTCACTACCCCTTGGGGAACCTTTTGCTACACCATGATGCCTTTTGGCCTAAAGAATGCTGGGGCTACCTATCAAAGAGCTATGACAGCCATTTTCCATGATCTTATCCATAGCATTTTGGAGGATTATGTGGACGATATCCTAGTTAAATCTCACACCTTCATGGATCATCTTGCTGACCTGGAGAAAGTCTTTGATAGGTTGGCCCAATATCATCTCATGCTAAATCCAAAGAAGTGTGTCTTTGGGGTTACATCTGGCAAGCTTCTAGGCTTCATAGTTTCTAAACGAGGTATAGAGATCGACCCCAAAAAGGTCAAGGCTATCTTAAACATGCCTCCTCCCCAGACACTGCGACAGCTTCGCTCTCTTCAGGGAAAACTTCAATTTGTCCGGCGATTCATCTCCCAACTTGCAGATAAGTGTACACCATTTTCACACTTGCTAAAGAAGAATGAGAACTTCAAGTGGGATCTTTTATGTCAGCGCAGCTTCGATCAGCTCAAGCAGTATCTCACCAATCCCCCTATCTTGGTTCCACCAGTTCCTGGTCGTCCCTTGATCTTGTATATATCAGCAACACCTACTGCTCTAGGGGCACTTCTAGCACAACATGATGATTATAGCAGAGAGAGAGCCATCTACTATATCAGTAGAACCCTAGTTGGTTATGAAATCAATTACACTCCTATGAAAAAAGCTTGTTTGGCAGTTGTTTTCTCAACTCAAAAGCTTCGCCACTACATGCTAAGTCATACCATCCAACTAGTCTCCAAGATTGACCCTCTCAAGTATATGCTCTCCAGAACAACACTTACAGGCCGTTTGGCCAAATGGGTTATGCTACTAAGTGAGTTTGACATCCAGTATGTGGAGAGAAAGGCAATCAAAGGGCAAGCTATAGTAGATCACCTAGCTGATGCACCTCTAGTAGATGCATATCCTTTGCTCACAGAATTTCCAGATGAGCATATTTGCCTAATTGAAGAACAACCCCCATGGAAGCTTTATTTTGATGGCTCATACACCTCTCATGGATCAGGGGCAGGAATATTATTAGTTACACCTCAAGGAGATTACATTCCAAAAGCCTTCAAGCTACAATTCCCTAGCACCAACAATATAGCAGAATATGAAGCTCTTGTAGCAGGCTTAAAGATAGCTGCAGAATGTAATATCACCAAGTTACAAGTCTTTGGTGATTCCCAACTCATCATCAAACAAGTCTTAAATTAATATCAAACCAAAGATGAAAAGCTATTACCCTACAAAGAGCTAGTTGATCAACTGACCCAGCATTTTACAAAGATTTAGTTTACACAAGTGCCTCGAATGCAGAACAAGGCAGCAGATGCCATGGCCACTATCGGCTCGCTCTTGGAAATTCCCCAAGAAGCTACACAGTATGAGTTTTTAGTTGAGCAGCTCCTTACACTTGCCTATGCGAATGAGGATTCAAACCGTGTTTGTATCTTGGTTGGTCCCCAATCCCCTTGGTACCATGAAATTCATGCTTACCTTAACGATGGTATCATATCCCCTCACCTCACACGTACCCAATGCCAGAACCTCATCCGAAAATCATCCCGCTATGTTATCATAGCCAATACCCTATATCGTCGAGGTTATCACGATACTCTCTCTCAATGTTTAGATGAAAATGAGGCCGCGATGGCATTAAAAGAAGTACATTCCAGACTTTGCGGTGCCCACACGAGTGGTATTGTCCTAGCATGACAAATCCTTAGAGAAGGCTACTATTGGCCTACCATTGAAGAAGACTCTTGTGACTTTGTCAGAAAGTGTCTCCCATGTCAGCAGCATGCAAATCTTGTGCACGCTCCAGCACAGGATCTACAGCCTATTGCACCACCTTGGCCTTTCGCTTGTTGGGGCCTTGATCTAGTTGGAACTATCACCCCTCTCTCATCTGATGGACATAAATGGATAATAACAGCTACAGACTATTTCACTAAGTGGGTGGAAGCAGTCCCCCTAGTCTCAGCTACAGGAGTTCAAGTCTCCAAGTTCATCTTGTACCACATTGTTTGTCGCTTCGGCATCCCATCCACCATCTTCACTGACCATGGAGGTAATTTTGAAAATCTCAACATGGAAGAATTATGCACTTCCCTCCGCATCCATCACCGCTTTTCTAGCCCATATTTCCCACAAGGTAACAGCCAGGCAGAGGCAACTAATAAAACCCTCCTCAAAATCCTAAAGAAAGTTGTCAATGATTCCGGCCGTTATTGGCACCTTCAAATAAATCCGGCTCTATGGGCCTATCAAACTTCCTTCCGTACATCCACAGGCACAACTCCATACTCCCTAATCTATGGTGCCAAAGCGGTATTACCTATAGAAGTTGAACTTCCCTCACTACGCATATCTTTGCGAGGGAAAATCTCAGATGAAGAATACAGAGTAGCTCGACTCACTCAGCTAGATCTCTTAGATGAGAAGAGACAACAAGCCTATGACCATCTCACAGTCTATCAAACTCGTCTCAAAAGGAATTTCAACAAGAAGGTGCTCCCACGACACTTTCAGCCAGGTGACATGGTCCTCAAAGAAAATATGAAAGTCCAAGCAGATCGAGAAAAGAAAGGCAAGTTTGAACCTAAATGGCTTGGTCCCTATGTGGTTACTGCCTCCTTTGGCTCCGGAGCCTATCAATTATCTACACCAAAAGGAGAACTCTTGAATGATCCCACTAACATCATTCACCTCAAGAAGTTCTATGCTTGAAGATCCTTGGTATACCTAGCTTTTGAAAAAATACAAAAAAAAGTAGTAAAGAGAAATAAGCGTCCAATGGTGAAAACTTGGCAATTCAAGCGCCTTGGATAGGTACCTTGGTAAAAACCTGGTAATTCAGGCGCCTTGTGTGCTAAAGACTAATCCATTATCTATCACTATCCTATCCCTCAGCCATCCACCCACCATCCCATAAAACACCTACTTGTTCCCTTGGTGTTCCAATCAAATATCCAAAATCTGATGGAGCTTGTCAATACCTCCTGTACAGCTTGTAAATCTTGTACCAAAGCTTGTATTATACCTTGTAAATCTTGTACCATACCTTGTATATATCCAAATCTTGTCCAAAGCTTGTACCATATTCCAGCTTGTAAATAATCTTGTACCCTAGCCCGTATCCTATCACATGCACACACAGAATCCCATGTTCCTTAAGCTTTTCACAAACCATCTACCTGTCCACCTATCAACTATTATAGACATCCCATCCTTCAAAAAAATTTCCATCTCACAAAAAACCAAAACATGAACAAACTTGTACATTTGTAACATATCTTGGTCTGTCAGCTTATACATCCTCTTTAGCTTAGTATCATTGTATCTATCCAGCTTTCATGTTAGTTCATCCTTGGTCAACATCTTGCACACATTGCACACCTTGGTTAGATATTCCAATGCATCCTTTAGCTAGATCTCCTATCACCAAAGTGTTATCCTTCTTAGTTCAGCTTGCCAGACACATCACTCATCCAGATCCATCAACTTAGGTGCTCTCTGATAGATTTTTGCAGGATATAGCTTTCCTCATGTCTGATCTTGGTCCGTTAGTACCTCGTCTTACCCATCTCGTTGGCAAATAGTTCTCTTTTGGATTTTCACTTTCTTTTGATTTGGGATCTTCCCTTTTGGGTCTTGAAATATCTTTTCCAAGCAATCTCCTTGTTCCCTCCTCAAGGTTGCCATGATCTTCCATATCATGGTATGCTGCGAATGGGGCAATTAGAGCGTAAGGTCTTGATCAGGTCTTTTGCTTGTTTTCTTTTTCTACTTGTGGGTTACCTAGTGTCATTTCCACGCTGCCTCCTCTGGGATTCATGTGTGATACTGGGGCAATCTTTGTGTGTTTGTTTTGAGTCAGTTCGTCAGTCCTCTAGACGGTTGGTGAAAAGGCTTTGATGTTCTTGGTAACCTTGGCAATTAACCAATAGTCCTATAGCAAATCTAGTGCTCAACTACATGGTGGTACTTCTCTTTGAAGTATCCCCCCGCTCAAAAAGCTTCAATGGATTCCTTTTATAGCGCTCCGCTCCTCCATCTCCCCCCCCCAATCTTGGAAAGTCTTAAGCTTGCTTTACTATTGTGCCTCTGATTTCCCTTTATCATTCTCCCGTAGTGAGAGTTTGAGCTAATTCAGCCCCTTCTCTTCGCCAACCAGCGTCTCAGCTCATCTCAATTTCTTGTACTTTTCAAGAAGTCGTCAAGCCTCATTTCTCTCCCCGCCGCCTTCTTGAGGGGGCATCATCTAAGTCTAGTCTCGCCTCTTCTTATCTGAGATTGGGGCAACATTGTTGCTAAAACATCTTCCTCATGTTGTCTTCATTCAAACTTCTTTGAAATAGTGTTGTCTCGACACTATGTCAAAGAGGGGCAAAATGTAGACACCTAAATTTGATTACACTACTTTGGTAATCTAATTTAGCCATCTCTAAAGGCATCATTAATTAAATTCTTATTTAATTAATCCTTTGTCATCCCCTAGTTGATTAATTTAATTAATCATCTATAGTCCTAATTGATAAATCAAATAATCTATTATTTATCAATTAAATCCTTTTCTCCTATCTAATTCCAAAAATCCCCATTTATTAAATAAATCTATTTGATAAATGAAATCCTCAAATTCAAAAAACTCCTAACCTATCTCTAATCCTCCATTTAGCCTAATCCACCCCATCCACCCATACTAACCAAGCTTAGCCACTAACTCACCCACCCTCATTAATGCCATCCACTTGCACATCTCTAACATCCCTAATCTAATCCTAAACCCAAGCCTAATCCACCCCCTAATATTGTCACATTCCTTAAACAAGTTTAAGACTTTCCTAATCCAAACCAAAGTCTGCCCTCAAAAAAAAAAAACCCAACCACTAAGTCATGAGTGCTCTTACAAAACATAAAGACTCTTACAAGCCCACTCATGACTCTTACATCCCTCTTACATACTCAACCCCACTCATCATGCCCTTAACCAACCCTTAACCCTACCCTCTCACACTCATCCTCCTTGTGACAAGTGTCACCTTCCCATTGGTGCTAAACAAGCACAATTCATGTGCTCCCCTTTGAGTGCATCTTAGCCCTCCTTAAGCCTTCATCCATCCTTGCATCTAAGCCCTCCATCCCTCTACCCCTTAGCCTATAAATTGAATCCCATCCCAAGCCATTTCATCAACAATCTTTGAGCTAAAGTTACCATGCTATTTTGAGAACCAAAGCCATCAACCATACCCTTATAATGCCAAATTGAGAGCTCACAAAGCTACCAATTTGCCATTACCCATCTCCATTGAAGCAACTTTTGAGCATCTTGAGCATACATCCACAACAAAAGGACACATCTACAGAATCAAGAAAGCATGGAGTGTTTTCTCTCGTGAGGTTTGCACTTCTTATTTTCTTTCTTAGTCTAAGCATATATGTGAATTTAGTTTTTGGTTTGTGAATATTTACTTTATTTGTTAATGTTCTTTGCATACTGATTCTGGTTCTATAGGAGGATTAATAATTCCATCTAGAAAGAAAAAGAGAAAATCCATGCGTAGTTGGAATTAGAACCCTAATATCCAAAAAGGGGACATTACAAGTGGTATCAGAGCAGAAATCCTGCCAGCCTATGGAACGATAGCAATGAGAAAATCATCATTCATGAAAGGAAACATATCAGATAAAAGATTATAAAACACATTAAATCTTGTGTGGCATTCACTATTTCAAATTGGTATTATAGAATTTATCTATGAATGTTGTGGGTGCTTTGTGATAGATCCTATGAAAATGGAAGTTGCTAGATGATCATTGTGAATGTTTGCGTGAATCGAGTTTTCTCTTAATATGGTTTTCAGGGCTTGAAGTGAATGTCCCATGATTCCTATTTTTAGATATGAGAACATATATTTCCTTGTTCATTCTCCCTAAACCTAATGTAAACACTCCCATAAATTATATCAGTAAACTTTGGATGGTAATGGGGTAGGAAACTAGGTGGATGCAATAAATCAAGAGTTTGCATATGATCCAATTCGACTACCCATCCTGCTCAACTTCACTACAATCGCAGAACATTGGAGATCATTTGGGAATCCAAACACCACTTACACAATCATGACACCTGGCATTATCTCACACTGCTCTTTTGAACATTTGGTATGATTTTTCTGTTCTTCCGCCTGGGATGAGATAAGTACTTAACCGGTACCAACATCCAAGTCAAAAAAAATAAATTTGTCATGCCCCAAAGTTTGATAGTCTTGAATGCATTGTACAAGAAGTCATGACTAGTGTATCCTCACCATTGAAGAGTTATCCTAGGGTTCAACTCCAAAGTTTGATGTGTTTAAACAATTTTGGCAGGAATTTTTGAAGCTTATGGTGGAGTCCTAGGGTTCAAATCCAAAGTTTGATGTGTTTAAACATTTTTGGTGGGAATTTCCAAAGCTTGTGGTGGAGTGGTCGACAGGCCCATTTCTAGCTTAAAGAGCTTGTGATAGATGAAATAAAATTGAGAGTCTTTCCACGTTCATTGGAATGTTAAGGCAATTGGAAAATATAGTCATTGCAGGAACAACACATGGTAGTTCTATTATGTTTGACAAGGTTTCCTTCTCTAAGTCAATTGGGAAACTCATTAAACTTAGTAGCTTTTTATTGTGGAATTTGAGGTTCTTGGAGAATTGAGGTTGTCAAATACTCTTGGGATTCAAGAGATGAAGCTTCAAAAGATAGAAATAAGAAATGTAAAAAGCATATCTATGATTTCAATTAGCAAGTGGTATCTCCGACAATACTTAGACATTCCACATTTACGTCTCGTAGAAGAAGACATCGCATTCGGGCGTAAGAAAATGTTCAATACAGATGCGACATAAATTGTGAAGCTTGGAAGAAGTATTCGAAAATCTAAAACAAGCTCTTCCTGATCTGAAGTTAAACACAGAGAGGTACAAGGAAGTTGGTATAATTTCACCAATGATTTGACCACTCCATACGAGCTATTGAGCCATGCCATTACCCACATGCATGAATGTAAGCTGAGAGAAGGTGTGTGAATTGTTGTAAGCATATAAAAAGAAGGAAGGAGATCCATTCAAATCGAGAATGATCAAAAGGCATTGATTGTTATAAAGGTAATTTATGTTAATTAAAAGTAATGAGGAGGTAAGAATTACTTATCTATTTTATTATGATTATGTTTTCTAAAGTAATATGGATTATGAAAATTGATTATTATATTTTCATAATGAATAGAAAATAACATGTTTTAAAAATATATAAAAGAGAGGTTTAGTTTTGAAAGGGTTAATTAAAGGATAAATAGATTTCTTGTCCATACATGAATAATATAGGTCAAAGGTAGTATTGATAGAAAGACCTATAATAAGGCCTTGATAAAGGTATGAATTTTCTTTTTTGCTCTTATAAAATGTTCAAGAGTTTTTCATAGTTGTTATTCATATATATGAACATGTAAATATTCTAGATGCTAATTTTCTTATTGATTAAAGGAGGTTATAAATATATAATTTTATTAAATGTTTCATATATTGAAAAAGCTTTGTATAAGTCCTTGTGGAAGCTTTGTGAATACTTGGGTGTAAATAAAGTGGGAGTCCAATATTTCATAAAAGGATTTGTTGACTATAAGAGGTTATGAAGTTAATACAATTAATAGAGATTGAATTTTTAACAACAATGTCAGAAGGGGAGTTCCATTGGCTCAACTAAGTTAAGAGACTTTAATATGGAAAATGGATATGAAGGTTACTCTGTGCTTTTAAATGGCCACTCAACACATAATGGTGATGAGGTAAATTATATATTTTCTTCATATATTATAAAATAATTGTTATTATTGACACATTTTGTTATTGTGATAGTTTAAATACTTACTATCAATGGTTCTAATCAAATAATTACAAGGAAATGACATTGATTTTTAGGTTGACAATAACCAAAGAATGTTGTTAAAAGGTTATCATCTTCCAAGATAAGGTAATGCCTACGATGGAATGGGCTGGGTGACATCACGCGAGGTACCTGATAAAGCCTACAGGTATTAGGTAAGGCCTCGGTGACGGGATATCTTAGGTACATCAAAAAAAGGCACCATCTTGGAGATGATGGTCGGAGAGAGATAACAATAATGAGGGAGAATAGTGAGGCCCACTGATTGGGTAACAGGGCACCCCATTATGGTTTCTCCTCCTATAATTGAATGATAAGTATGCGATATTTCAAAGTTATGCTTTAAAATACTTCTTATTGGAAAATAGTTGATAGAATCACCTTAAGATCATGATTCTCCAAGTCGAGATAAGGCCTACGGTGGAATGGACTGGGGGACATCATGCGAGGTACCGGATAAACCCTACGGGTATTGGGTAAGGCCTTAGTGATGGGATATCTCAGGGTACATCATACAAAGGTGCCTTCTTGGAAATGATGATCGAAGGAAGGTAACGATAATGAGGGAGAATGGTGAGGCCCACTAGTTGGGTAATAGGGCACCCTATTATGGTTCCTCCTCTCATATTTAGAAAATGATGAGTTAATAAATGGATTGAGACTATAAATACCTTATTAGGGGATTGATTTATATATAATGTGTACTAATAATTTTTTTTTTGTTGTAGGTTCACAATTAAGGAAATGCATAATGTGTGTCTTATGTGTTTGCATCGTGTTTGCTTCATGTCTTCATCTATCTGCATCGTGTCTACTTCGTGTTTTCATGATCTATCTACATCATGTATGCTTCGTGTTTTCATTCAATGTATATTTCATAAATCTTTTTGGTATTTTAAATGCAAGAATGTTTTATGTCTATGACAAAGCTTGCATATGAATGATTTGCTTGAGGACAAGAAAATTCGAGTGGGGATGGTTGTGATATCCCCATTTTAGTATATAAATTAGTTATACATAAAAAAGCATAATATTAGTAATCGATAATTTATATAGAATAAATTATAATTATTTGAAGTTACAAATATAAATCATTATATATTATATAATTATAAATATTAATTATATATATGAATATTATTAACTATATGTATAATTAGATATTTAATTGTCATTCTATAAATAATTAATATATATACATATATTTGCTATTTTATGTACTATAGTATATGGAAATTATATCTATATTAAGTAATAATAAATAATTAAAATGATTAATATAAATTAAATATATAAATATATATATTATCATACACATATAATATATGTACAAACATATTAGATATTTAAATAATATACTATTGAATATAAATAATATATACCTATACATGTACTATGATATATAAGATTAATGAATAAATAATATTTATAACAAGTAATACTATTAATAATGATCAATATAATATATGTTATTAAACTTATATAACTAATATATAATATTATTATATAATTGATATAATTATAATTCTTAATATAATTATTATATTATGAATAGACATGTCTCTATGCAATACCAAATATATATATATATATATATATATATATATATATATATATAGAATTTCAAACATTAAAGATGATATCATAGGAATTATTATCAGATTGGAGGATTAATAAGTCCATCTAGAAAGAAAAAGGGAAAGTCCATGCGTAGTCTGAATTAAACCCTAATGTCCCAAAAAGGGGACATTATAGTACCATCCCCATCAAGGTTTTCCCTTTGATCAAGGGTTTCCCTAATTAACATATATGGTTTTAATTTTGTATGAGTACTTTTTTGTGGTTTTAGTTTGTATTATTCACATGGTTAATTTTATTTAAGAGCATTGTAAGTGATGATAGTTGGATAACTGATTCACCCCCCCCACTCCACCCCCACCCCTAGTTATATCAGTAGACTATATATTCTAACACTTGGTATTAGAGCATCAAGTCCTTGAAGATAAGGATTAACAACTTTGGAAGATCAATAGAAGATATATTCAGGAAAGATAGTCCAAGATTTGATTGGGCCAACTATGATAGTTGGAAGGAAAAGGTGAAGACTCATTTTTTGTGCATGGGTCCAAAATATTGGCTTTTGATTAAAGATTAGAAGCGAATTTTTGAAGAATCAAAGCTAGAGGAAATGTAGTGAGGGGGAAAGAAATATGTTCATGTGTAAAATGAGAGCTAGAGAATCCTATTATTAACTCTTCCAAAAAATGAATATAATCAGGTAAAGACATTTCAAACCTCTCATGAAATTTGGAAAGTATTAGAAGTTACTTTTGAAGGTGACGATCATGCAAAAAGGATGAAACTACAAAATTGGATTTGTCCATTTTAAGATGCTAATATTATGGAAGATGAATCCATAAAAAATTATGTAGGAAGAATATCATAAATTATTGTAGGTATTCGATCTCTTGATGGAACTAAACATGATGATGAGGTTATATAGAAGATCTTGAAAATTATATCAACATCAATCAAGAAAAAATTAGATGATTTAGCTAGTAATGCCCTACACCAAATATTTCACAAAGGAAACTTTTCTTGGAAAACTAGAATCTGTAGAAGCAAAAATGAGATAGTATGGAGAATTCACTAGAGTTGAGGAAAATTTTAGTGCTATGCACATTTGACCTAATCTATCAAGAATTACAAGTGCAAGAGGAGATTTTTCCAATAGTAGAAAATATAAAGAAGATAAGAAGATTGAAGAAGGAATAGTGTTTCTAGTAAGAAGAGAAAATATGGTAAGAAAGTATTTAAGTGTTGGACTTGTGATGAATAAGGTAATTTTGGATCTAAATGTCATAAAAGAGAGAAAAAGTTTAGAGAAAAAATTAAGTCTAGAAGAGATAAGGATGGAAATTATTTATTTGCTAATGAGGATGAAGAATCTGATGAAAATGATTAGAGTGAAAGTGATGATGAATTAGAATTTGTGGCTATTAAGGAAGATAACCTTTATAAAGAAATTAGAGAAGAGAGAGCTCTAGTTAACCAAGTTGAAAAGAAATCAAATTGGATAATTGATAGTGGATGTTCACATCACATGACTTGTGATATGAACAAATTTGTTAAGTTAGAAATCATGATGGAGGTATTGTTAGAGTTGGTAATAATGTAGCCTATCATATTATAGGGATTGGATCTATTACTCTTGATGGTAAAACTAAAACTGATGATGTTTACTTTGTTGATGATTTTAAACATAATTTGTTAAGTGTTGGACAATTGGTGGATAAGGATTATCTATTGTACTTCATAGAAAAAACTTGCATTATTAAAGACAAAGATGGTAATCTGATTATTACTAGAACTAGATCTAGAGGTAATGTATTTTAGTTGAATCCTATTGAAATAACATGTTTGGTTGCAAAGGTTGATAGAAATTGGTTATGGAATAAAAGGTTTTTTCATATAAAATTTGATAATATTGTGAAAGTTAGCAGTACATTTGTAGTAAGAGATTTTCCTAATATTATTAAGTCTACTGATATTGTCTATAAGGAATGTATTTTGGCTAATTAGATGAAAGTTTCTTTTCCTAGCAAGAAATTCTCTATAATAAAGAAATTAGAGATTTTTCACATAGATCTGAGTGGTCTTGCAAGAACCAAAGGTTTCTATGGTGAAAGTTACTTAATGATTTTCATTGATGTTTTCACTAGAATGGCATGGGTAGCATTTCTTAAAGAAAATTTTGAAGCTTTTGAGAAATTTAGGATATTAGGGAATAGAGCTAAAAATGAATCTGGTGTTAAGATTAAGTATTTAAGATTAGATAGAGGAGAAGAGTTCACTTCTAGAGAGTTCAATATGTTTTGTGAAGATAATGAAATCAAAAGATAGTTACCTTCACCTAGAACACTTGAACAAAATAGGATTGCTAAACGGAGGAACAAGTTAGTAGAAGAAGTAGCATGATAAATATTATTTGAGAATGATGTCTCAAAGACATTTTGGAGAGAATCAATTAACAATGTAGTATATAATCTAAACAAAGTACAAATCAGGAAAGATATGAGCAAGACACCCTATGAGTTAAGGTTTGGTCACTCACTATTGCTCAAGTATTTCAGAATATTTGGAAGTAAGTGTTATATAAAGAGAGATGATGAGACTTGTATGTTTAATCCTAGAAGCAATGAAGGTATGTTTCTTGGTTACTTGGTGAAAAAAAAAGCCTATATATTTTTCAAATATAGAACTGAGACAATAGTTGAGTGCACTAATATAAGGACTAATGAAAAGTTTGGTACTAAAGAAAAGATGGTAGATTATAATTCTTATGAAGAAGAGGATAATTGTGGATTTGTTAGAAAAAATTTTGAAGTTATTTTTGAGACTAATAATGATTTATAGAATGAAGTATCTATTGAGTATAGAGAACAACATATATTTGATCTTAGGGAAGAAATTAGAGTTGAGATATTGACTCCTACTTCAAGTAGAAACATGATAAAAAATACTCTCCAGGGAAGATAATTGGGACCAAAGATAAAGGTGTAAAGACAAGGAACAAAGTAAATGAGAAATTTTGTCTAATTTATCATGTGGAACCTAAGAGCATAGATGAAGCATGTAAGGATGATCACTAGATCCAAACTATGAAAGAAGAACTAGATCAGATTGTGAAGAATGAAACATGGGAATTAGTTCCTAGACCTAAAGAAAAGGATGTGATTCGAACCAAATGTGTATTTAGAAATAAGATGAATGAGCAAGGATAAGTTGTGAGAAACAAGGCCAAACTTGTTTGCAAAGGTTACTCATAGTAAGAAGTCATAGATTGTGAAGAGATCTATGCACCCATGAAAAAAATGGAAGCAGTTAGAATGTTCTTGGATTATGTAGCAAGCAAGAATTTCAAGGTTTATTAGATGGATGTCAAGTCAACATTTCTTAATGGAGAACTTGAAGAAGAAGTCTACATTGAGAAACCTAATGGATTCCCTCTAACATAAGATAAATATTTTGTATGAAAACTAAAGAAGGCATTGTACGGTCTAAAGCAAGCACCTAGAACCTGGTATGCAAGATTAGATAGGTATATATCAAATATTGGATTTATCAAAGGTACAATAGATGGTAATTTTTATTTGACAAAAACTAATGATGGCCTATTAATGATTGTAATATTTTTGGATGACATAATATTTGGAGAAAATGATGAAGAAAGTGACAAGTTTACTGAAGAGATGAAAAATTAATTTGAAATGAGCATGATCTAGGAGAAATGAAGTTTTTCCTAGGATTATAGATTACATAGAACAAAGATGAGATATTTATCTCACAAACTAAGTATCTTAAAGATTTGTTGAAAATATTTGGTTTGGAGAATTACATTGCTATTGACACAACCATGATAACTAGTTACAAGTTATTTAGTAAAGATGCAACACCTACGGTTGAGCAGAAGAAGTATAGATCTATGATTGGAGGATTGCAATATCTGACTCACACCAAACTAGATATAGAAAATGTAGTTTGGATCATGGAACAATTCCAAGATAACCCAAAAGAGTATCATTATGCAACTATAAAGAGGATATTTAGATATTTGAAGGATACATTTGATTATGGAATATGGTACAATAGATCAAGTGATTCTACCTTGTGTACATATATTCGTGCAAATTGGGTAGGCAGTATAGATGATAGAAAGAGCACTAGTTGTGGAGCATTCTTTCTTGGAGGAAGATTGGTTTCTTGGTTGACAAAGAAATATGATAGTATATCTTAGAGTACAATTGAGGTAGAGTATGTTGCAAGCAACAAATAGCTATAATCAAGCTATGTCGATGAAGCAAATGTTGAAGGATATTATAATTGAGCTTATATAACTTGCTATCATTTACTATGATAACACAAGTACAGTAAGTATGTCTAAGAATTTAGCATTGCATTCTAAAACAAAGAACATATCCATAAATTATCATGTTTTGAGAGAAAAGACAATAGAGAAAGAAGTAAGGTTGGAGTATGTAACCACTAAAGATAAGATTGTAGATATCTTTATAAAGCCTTTACCTAAAGATAACTTTGAGTACCTAAGTGGTATGCTAGAGTTTATGCCCCTACCTACTTCAGAGTAGTTAATGCAAGGAGTGCATTAGTCTAGTGTTATAGATCACTATAGTTAGACAAGACTAAATGGTAATGCTTCCTGTATTGGGGAGTATTTGATATGTATTGAGTCATGAAGGACTCTGGGTATTTCATATTGAACAATTGGTATTGTGATTGACACCTTTGACATTGATGTCAATGGGGGGAGAGAATGTACATGAAAAAAATTTGAGTGAATATACATAAGAAGAGAAGCACCTATTGAGATGGTAATGAGGGAGAGTTATCTCTTTAGGGAGATTTAAAAAGATTCATATAAGTGCATAGAAGGATGTAAAAGTGCATGGATGCATCCAAAAAGTATTGTAAGTTTTTTTACTATGAATGACTATGGATGATCCTAAAAGAAGAAGAATAACATTACAACATTCTAGAAGATCTTAAATTGATGAATAGGATTTGAGAAGAAGATAAAAGTAGAGTATAGTTTGGAATTCTTGGAACTTAGATGTTTTCATCTATGTTGTCATCAATGCCAAAGGGGGAGATTGTTAGTATGAGTGTTGATGATACGACATTGCAGGAGTATCCTAATCATTGAAGACTATTGATATGTTGCATTCTTGACTATATTTGTCATTGATGTCAATGTAGAATTAATTCTACTAACACTGGAACAATAATAGTTAGTAATATTAGTATTCCCAAAAGCTGAAGAAGTTTTAGATGATGTGTAGTGGAGGACATATTTCTGAGGTTTTTCTAATGGTTGGTTAAAATGACTAAATATGATTTGATGTAGTATGCGATTTACACATGTTTTAGTAGAAACTATAAAAAAATAGAGCATTGGAAAACAAAGTTCTATTGATCTATCGCTATCTTTCATCTAATATGTAATTAAGGTGATGCACATATAATAGTGATAGAGGAAGATTGTATGGTGATGCTAGCATGAACACAAGACATAGTTTCACACTTGTAAAGTTTGGTATAGACCGTGAGCTAACAATGTTGTTGTAATTGTGAATTAATTAATTATTTGGGAAAGCCTCAAGGACACCTCAAGGAATTATTATGAAGATATGGTATAAAGGAAAGTTGTTTTCCTTATTTGTAAAGAGATTTGGATTGAGAGGATCGAGTGGAATGCATAGTATTAGTGTATAGTGCAAGAAGGAGCAAAATGCTTACTAAATGTGTCTAAGTAATCCAAGGGATCATTGGATGCACATTATGAGCTCTGGTCACAAGATTTGAAGGAGTAGAAGTCCAGTTGACAGGACAAAGATAGAGGAAAGAAGTACATTACAATTATATTATTCTACAAAGAATATTATGGAGATCATTTGGATAGTGGGTTCTTTGATCTTAACCTTGAAGCTATTTGGGTAGTGGGTCCAGCTATCTTCCACAACTCCTAACAGGGTTAGCACAACTCATAACAGAGTTGGAATGTCTTAAAAAGGATTCAAAGTCTCCTAATAGATACTCATATGTACTAAATATTGTAACAAACTCCTAACAAGGTCTATCCTCTAATTACAAGGAATATTTATATTATTACATCATCTTATGGGTACCATCCCCACCATGGTTTTCCCTTTGATCAAGGATTTCCCTAGTTAATATATCTAGTGTTAATTGTGTGTGAGTATTTTTTGTGGTTTTAGTTTTTATTACTCACATGGTTAGGTTTGTTTAAGAGTATTATAAATGATGATAGTTGGATAAATGGTTCTAAGCCCACCACCCTGCCATAGTTATATTAGTGGATTGTATATTGTAACATAACTATATCATCATACACTTAGTAATCATTATGAAACACATTACCTCTTGTGACCTCATCCCATATCCTTGAAATTGGATTCCATAAATAATTAACATAACAACCTAGCACCTCTTACCCTAATATCTTCATGAAACTACTCATACAATGTGTCACTTATACCCTAAATATTAATCTATCATGAAAGAACTTCTCATCCTGATACATATTAGATCTAAAATTTTGTAATGATTTATCTTGCTCAAGAAAAAAATATGCATGTTATTATGAAAATAAGAATTTTTTGGAGAATTTAACATTAGACTAATATCGATATCATCAAATCACAACTTGCACAATAGAATAAACTGAAACCTTTCTAAGGTGACTTCCTCATTAAACTACATGTATCTATACATGAATTTTAAGAATTTAAGCATCCTATTTTCTATGTTGTTCACTTTTTCTTAAGACACCAATTATATTTTCATCTTCATATTAATTTCTTAAATGTAATTATTCAAATGCATCCCAAAATCACCACGTATTCCCACTATTCCTAACACATTAATGAACATAGGAGGAGAACATCCTCTAACATATAGTATTGGAATTAAACTAACTCACAACCACTCTTATTGTATAACTCAATTTACTTTTCTTTTGAAGCATTTACAGTGATGAACATAAATAGGATTCATTTAGTCACACAATGTCTAGTTATCCCTAAATCTCCTCGCGAAACCTAATTTTATATGAATAATTCCATGCTCTTATTTATTCACTATATTAACATCACAGTTTAAAAAACTACCACACATAAAATAAGGTATTATAAAATGGTTTACATAAGTACATAAATTAACATATCTATGAAATTAAGTCTCTATCAATTAGAGTTTGAATTCCTAGTGAGTCAAAATACTATATCCAATGAGAGGTTTAAAGTGAATGCAATATTATAGATTCCCATATTAGATCTTGTATTGGAAGGATTTCAAGATACCAGATCTGAAATACAAGGATCCTTAACACCCTACTAATGCTTATTTTTAAGTGTACAATCATTGATTTATTGTAAGGGGAAATACGTATGGTGCAAGTATAATTGTTATCAAATCTAGTAATATCTATACCAATGTTTCCAAACAACCATCAACTCACTATTCTAGTCCATTCTATTATCCTATAGGGAGACATATCTTAAGGGTTAAGATTAAATTAGATGCATGAGAGGAGGGGCCTTGCATAAGTGTGCAAGATTTCATACTATGCTCTAGGAGCTTGTTTCAATCCATACAATATTTTATACAACTTACATACAGTATCTCTTTTATTTGAATCAACATATCCTTTAGGTTGTTCATTATAGACTTCCTCTTCTTGAATTCCATTCAAAAATATAGACATGAAATTCACTTGGTACACTTTGAATCCTTTGTAAGTGTTGAAATATTCAAATTGGAAGAGTACTTTTGAGAGGGGCAAGGGTGGGGGGGGGGGGGGTGGGGGGTGAATCATAAGTACCTAACTTTTAACCTTTTAAAATCCTTTAAAACACTTAACTAAGAATAAACTGCATGCATGCAAACATATCAAATGAACATAAAGTAAAAACATGCAAGAAAACACATAACACCACAATTTGGTAACCTAGAAACCCTCCAAGAATAAGAAAGTAAAATTGGGGCGGGGATGATACCCACAAAATCACTACAGCAATAATGTTTGACCACTTTTGATGGTCTGCCCTGTTAAAGGCTTTACACTGTGTCAATAGTGACCTAGTTAAAGGATTTACAAACACTTTACATGAATTGTCACCTTATTAATGGATTTAATCACCTCTTTAAAGGATCTACAAAATAGTTGTTAAGGTAACCTATCAACATAGGATTTTCCTTTTCTAATACAATTTCTAGAAAGTATTAGATCCATAAACCTGATTGCTTACAATCTCAAATTGCTAGATTTAGGCACTTGATCTATACATTTTGATTTGATCCTTTCTTGATCAGATATCTGATAGTAGCCCTTTCTCTTTTTTTATCAATTGGATATTCAATAGCTACTCAATTCACTAAGTTTGTGATACCCCTACTGCTTGCCCTATTTTTCAATTTCACTATCTGCTTAGCAACTTTCTTGACTTCTTCTCAGCAACACCTTGGAAACTCAAAATTGTGTAGTTTGAAATGAAATCACAAACTCAAATTTCCTGCTCAAATCCTTAAATTTAACCTATTGGTTGCATGTTGTCTCTAATTTTTTGATTGGCTCATGCTGATAACATAGATAAAGTAAGAGATTCGATCTAATCTTCTTATTCTTTCATGACTCATCCAAAAAAAATTTTGCATCTAAGTTTGTAAAGGCACAAACTTATATGCTGATTTTGTGTTACTCGCACATAATGGATTACTAGTGCTTGAGACATATACAATCTTGGATTTCTCGGCACCTAATGCATTCTATCTTGCTCAAAACATGTATGTTTCTGGCTCACTCGACACATGTTGCAATCTAACTTGCTTGGCATCAACTATGAATTGACACCTATATATCATTCAACATCTATTGTTCACTCAACACCTATAGAAATTCTATCTTGGCACATACTATAGCTTGGCATGTATAGTGTACTCAGCTTCTTTGTGAATATTGGTTAAGTGTTTTCACACTCAAATGTCAAAAATAATCTAAGACCAATAATCTCCCCCTTTGATATGAGTGTCAAAAACACTTAACTACATATTATGCTTGATCTTATGAGTACATTATCTAATCTACTTGGCATATGTAAAAAATTTCAAAGACTTGTTCAAAATTTTGTAAGAGAAACAATATGCCTTATAACTTCCCTTGAGCTAATTGTACCATTTCATTCTTGCAACCAAAATTCTTGTGTTGATGTATTTGATACTCTTTGTCTTTTCCCTATTTCAATTTCCTATGCCTATGTTATCTACCATACAATTCTCAAAACATTGTATCTCCCCCACACTATGTCTTATCTCCCCCTTTATTATATCTCCCTCTTTTTGGCTATCTACAATATTTCCCCTTTTATTTTAGATGAATGAAATTAAAGAATGTAATTATTTAGTATTCTACCCCTTAGTTATATTTTCCTTATTATTATTTCTCCCCCAAAACATTACATCTATCTTCTACTTTTTGACACTAATGTCAAAGGGTGCTAAGGAGTAATACCATATTTCATTGAAAATGTGTTGTTTACCTCCATAATCATTTTTAAAGCTGCATCTCAATTCTCCAAAGCAATTTCTAGTGACTTATGCTAGATGGAAGTCTCTGTAGCAAGATGTACAAGTCCATCTAATGTAGACAGATTAGGATCTTTCTTTAAAACAATTTCAACATAGAATTTCTCTTTATGGAGGACCTCTAAATGTGGCATAATGGAGGACTATATCTACATCAATTTGGCCTTTAAATTGGCCTCTTCACTTGCTAGTCCAAATAATTATTTTTGAGTGTGAAGCAATTGAGAAAAATGCTTCTCACTTTAATCTAGATTAGTGGGTAGCTGTATGCTAGAAATCTTGAGATTTCTCTCCAAGCTCAATATTTTGTGGCCTATCTCTTGTGTGAAATTTGAAAAGTTACACAATTTTTTGTACAGTGAGAAAATGTTCTCAAGTACAGTTTTGACCTTTTCAATTTTCTTGGTCAATTTTACTTATGCAAGTGCTATATCAGTTGATGTCTTCTCATTCACATTCCCTTGAAACTTCCTTTCAGACCACTCCATAAGTTTGACGATGGTATCCTGGTCTTCACTTGTCACCTAGTCAACTATATTTGGTAATTGTTCTATATAAGCTTTGACTCATCTGGTGACTACATGCTAAAGGAATTTGTAAAGATTTCGTTAATCTCATGTAGTGCTTGCTTATGCTTATACTCCTTTCTGAGTATTTCTAGTCTTCTTTTATTTAATGCATCCTACATCTCTATAATCTGCTCAATGGTGATAGTCTTTGAATCATAAGAGGGTATGACTATCTCCTCATCTAGCTCAGGGTCTCCATAGTGAAGTACCTTGGAAACCTTTGTAGAGCTTGAGCCCAGTGTGGAGATTGCAAAGGTATCATCTTAGTGCTTGGCTTCTGAAGAGTTTTTGTAGGAGTGCCTATTTTTGGTAACTCTATCAATGTTTGTATTGTGACCTGCTCCTTTTCTTTTGATGTATCCTCCTTTTCCTCTTCAGTTTTCCCTTGATCAATGATAATTATTTGGGGTGTACCTTGGGGTTGTATTATAGGATCAAATGTAATAATTTTTCCTATTGGCCCTATTGTTGTATCATTTCCTTCTTCTACACTTGGCTTCTAAATGGTGTCACCTACTCCTAATATATCCACTATTTTAACTATTGGAGATGGTGGTGAAAGCAATAGGATTTGAGTCCTAGTAGCTATAGAGATAGAAGGTGGTTCTTGTGGATTTTCCTTGTCTCTTGAGGAGTTAGCTACTACCTTTTGTATCTCATCTACACTAACCAATACTAGATTATTGCATAATCTAGCTAGCTATGTTGATTGGTCAAGGATCTTGGAGAGATCCTCCGCAGTTAATGGATTAATGTTCTAACATGATTTGTCAGTAACATCCTTGACTATTATAGTTTCTGCAGATGTGATTGGTTAAATGAGGAGGGCTAGGAGGTGGCATTTGCATGTCTTGTGCACTCTATTCCTCTTGCTACTGCTACTCAGCTATTGCTATTACATCTCCTTTATCTTTTTCGTCCTCTCCATTTTCTTTATCTTCTCCCTCTTTCTTCTTTTCTTCTCCTTTCTCTTCCTCTTTCTTCTCTTCTACCTTCTCCTCCTCCATTTCTTTGGCTTCCTTTTCCTTCTCACTAGCTCTAGCCTTATTTGTATCTTTATCCTATCCCCCTTCTTCATCTTTATCATCAGTCAATTTATAGACTGACTTCCACAATTTTTTTGATTTATTCACAATGTCTTGAATCTTATTTTGTAGAATACTGAAGGCTCTATACTTTGGTGGAAATTTGCCACCATGTTTCTTATTAGCCTTAGTAATTTGACCTCTAGTCTAGTTAGGTATCACTTGTGCTAAGGTAGATTCTCTAATTTCTTTTTCCATTTTGAGACAATAATACTATTTGATTTCAATAATCTCATATAACTCCCTAGGCATAGTATTGTCTAACTCTAGAGGTGTGTTTTTGAATTTTTCCATCATTGCATACACTGATTCCTCTATCTTGTTTTGGTCCTCTCTACTTAACTTATTGAATTCAACATTTTTCAAATTAGTAAAATTAACATTCTTGACATTTTTACAAGTTTTTTCTACATTTGATTTGGGAGGATGGCTTACCACTCTAAATTGGCCGATATCCTTTGACTCAATCTTCTCTTCATCAAAATCTAGATGTGCTACATAATTTCTTCTTTTCTTCTGCACTTCACCAGTATGTTTAGTGGCCTTCTTCTTCTATTTTGTTTGCTCTTTTTCCTTTTGTTTTGTAGTCGTTGTGGTAGCTCTTATTGTAGGTGTTGTCTTGTCTTGTGTAGGCTTGGTTACCTTCTTGGCTTTGGGATGAGTTGGAGGCTGAGCCTTAGCCTTTCTTTTTTTTGACTTGACTTGTGTTGGTGCTTCCCTAGCTTCTTCTTCCTTAGTACCTTCCTCCTTATCTTCTCTTAAGCCCTGGGTTAATTCCATTGGGCCTTGCCCTTATTATTCTTCTTCACCCTCATCTTCTTCTTCCTCCTCTATTGTTCCCTCAATTCCTTCACCAAACTTCTTCTTAATTTTCCTCACTAGTTTTTCTTTTCTCTTTATTATAGAGGCTATCTTCAATTCCATTTCCACCTTGGACTTCACAACATCATATGTTCCAAAGGGTTTGGAAACTTTATCTATTTCCTCTACAAGAAATGTAGTTATTACTACTGATACTTCATCCACATCTAATTCATAACCTAAGGGTTTGAGCCATCTTATCTTTGAAACTACTACTTGAATGTAGGTGTAGTCAATGTCAACTAAGAAGCATATGCCATTAATGTGTTTTTGTGCTAGGAAGACTAGTATCCTTAACCTTTGTTTCATGGATTTCTTAAGATCCTCAAAATAGCTTGTCGTTTAGGATTCAAAATTGTCACCCATCTATTCAATATACTCATTGATTTGAGTGATAGAAGACTTGTTTGAATTCTAATTCACTTTTCCAATTGAAGGAAACTCTTCCAAAACAAAAAAGAATATGCATACTAGAACTGAACCAAACTTGCATTGAGCACCTTTAGACCTTCTTATTGCTCCTAGGTTCTCATTTATCTACTACAATAGTAACTCTGCCAAATCATATGTATGATCCCTCTTTACAAGCTTATAGGCTATATCCACAACAATGCATGGTACACTGTTTAATTTGCTAGATTGGTAGAATTTGTGAGAAATGACTCTCATTGCAAATTCTAGAAGGGGATCTAAGATTGTGTCTATTGTCATACCTCTCATATTCCATTTGGCCTGTATGTTTCTTTCAATGGCCTCTTTTGAATCACTTCTCAAGGTCTTAGGTTGATCTAGGGTTGGAAATCTCATAACCCTATGTACTATCCTCTTTGTAATTTTTAGTGATCCTACTTCCAACCACATATAGCCATCATGAATTTAGCTCAGTACAATACAGATCCATTTTATTTTGAAGACCATGGGAAAAACTAGGGCATTAGTCAAACCCTTTTTCTCTACAATCTTGAACTCATCCTTTAGTATTCCATTATCAAAAAGTTTTTTATATGCTTAAAAGATTTCTAGGTCACCTATAGCACCTATCTTGCAGTTATAACACTTCCTTACATCTTGCACCATGAAAACTCTAGGAAAAATAATAGACAATGTGCCGGCAAGGTCATTTTTGTAAGCTACCTTAGGAATTGGTCTAAACTCATGTTGTTTGACCTCATTACTAACCAGTTGAACCACATGACTTTGCTTTCCCTTGGGGTTCTTAGAGCTAGAAGCCATTATACTGATCTAGGGTTTTAATATATTTAAAACTTTAACACTCCATAGCTCAACACTTGATAAATACCTTAGATTGAAAAAATTTATGCTAACTTAGTATTGAAATCAATGCAAAAGGTTTTAAGTTTGTTCTTTGATCTCTTTTGCACTCTTCTCATCTTTTCTCTGCATTCGAATGATGAGAAAATGATCAAAAATTGACCTTACACCTTTCAAAACCTAGCATTAAATGCATAATGTATACAACTATACACTCAGATCTTAAAGGTTTCAACATGACTTGGCTTCCATTAGATTTCATCTTCACTTGGCATCAACTATCAACTCAGTCACTACTCGTAACTCGATATGTACTAGAGCTTTACTCAACATCTAATGACAACTTGGTAGCTTCTGCAAAAACTTAAAAATTTGACTTGGCATCTTTGCTCATGCTGATTTGTTCTTTGTAGTACTTCTTTGTCTTAGGATTGATGTATGATATAACTTTGTATATGAGTCCCATACACCTATCCATTGCTTAGTTGGATGAGGTGTGACCACTTGACCTCTTGGGTGAAGTGATCCCTCCATTGGATGTCTTTGCTCAATCCCTTCTTTGCCATGTCCTATTCATCTTTGCCTTGATGTTTTCAACATCAACCTTCTCTTTTCCCTTGTTGACTTTTGACTTGGGTGCCTTGGCCCTTGTTGGACAATACCTATTAATATGACTAGTCTTCAAGCAACTAAAACATGTGGTTTGACTTAACTACCTCTTGTAGTTCCCTTTGAAATGTGTTCTTATGCAGTTTTTAGGAACATGCCGATACTCCTGACAGTAATGATAGCTCTACTTGGTATTGTAATCCCATTTGTAGTTGTGTCCATGGTAATTTCTACTTGCAATCTGATTAGGTATTAACATAGGCTTTGATCTACACTCAAAAGATTTATGTCCATATTTCTTGCAGTTGTAGTAGTGACCATCAAATTTCAGTATCCTCATGGTCTTGGTCCTACAATCTTGTGTCAGGTGTCCTTACTTGTTGTATTTGTGTTAGTGACCCTTGTCCTTGGGTTTGTCTTGCTGATTGGTCTTCCTACTCCTGCATACATTAGCAGTATGTCCCTTTTTACCATAGAAATGACAAGTGGGTTTAGAGTTCTTACCTTTGTCATTCCTTTGCTCAACACTCTTTGATGATTCACCTTCTTCAGTACTAGTGAATCCTAGTCCTGAAGTGTCATTGCTAGATCTTGGTGATTTCAGTAATTGCTCAAAGTGCTTGATGGCTTCACTTGATTTGTTGAAGCTCTCTACTATCTCCTTTTCTCTTTTTAGTTCATTCTGCAATTGTTCATTTTGCATTTTTCAAAGTGGAGATCTCAATGTCCTTCATATTAAGCTCATGATGAGCATTCATCATTTGGCTAAGGGTATCTAGCTACATGTTGGAGATCTTTGTAAGCTCTATGGACTTCTCCTCCAGTCTGTTTGCAAGGTTCTTTTTGTCATCCTCTTGAATATCCCTATCCTCAATAGCTCTTTTCTTCTATTCAATTATCTCACATAGAAGCATGACTTGTGACTCTTGCTCCATTTTAAGAGATCTTATCTCTTCTACTTGGGCTTTGTTCTTCTCCATCAGTTCAGCTATTGCTACATCAAACTCCTTGGAATCTCTATTGGAAAACACTTGTATGGTATCAATCTCCTTGTAGTGTATGTCACTTTTAGATATGGCTATATCCTTCCTTGTTTTCAAGGATTTTCTCAATTCTTCTCTGGCTTCCTCCAAGTTGTGTGGAGCGAAGTGCACATCAATCACTTGATTGTTTATGATCTTCCCAAGTTTGAAGACTTCCATCTTCTAATCTTTTCTCTAAGCTGTTAGGCTTCTTCATGTGGGAAACTTTCTCTAATACCAATTGCTAGAATATTCAAATGGGATGAGTACTTCTGAAAGGGGGGGGGGGGGTGTGAATCAGAAATACCTAACTTTTAGCCTTTTTAAATCCTTTAAAACACTTAACTGAAAGTAAAATGCATGCATGTAAACATATCAAATGAACATAAAGTAAACACATGCAAGTAAATACATAACACCAAAATTTGGTAACCCAAAAACCCTCCAAGAATAAGAAGGTAAAACTTGGGTGGGGATGATACCCACAAAATCACTGCAACAATAATGTTTGACCACTTCTAATGGTCTGCCTTGTTAAAGGCCTACCCTATTAAAGGCTTTACATTATGTCAATAGTGACCTAGTTAAAGGATTTACAAACACTTTACATGAATTGTTACCATATTAAAGGATTTCATCACCTCTTTAAAGGATCTACAAAATAGCTGTTAAGTTAACCTAACAACATAGGATTTTCCTTTTCTAATATAATTGCTACAAAGTATTAGATTAATAAACCTGATTGCTTACAATCTCAAATTGCTAGATTCAGGCACTTGATCTACACATTTTTATTTGATCCTTTCTTGATCTGATATCTGATAGTAGCCCTTTCTCTATTATGATCAATTTGATATTCAATTGCTACTCAATTCACTAAGTTTGTGATAACCCTACTACTTGCCCTATTCTGCAATTTTTCTATCTGCTTAGCAACTTCCTTGACTTCTTCTCAACAACACCTTGAAAACTCAAAATTATGGGGTCTATGCCTTCTTATAAAGACTTTTAAGACTTAGGGTTTGAAATGAAATCATGAACTCAAATTTCTCGCTTAAATCCTTTAATTTAACCTATTGGTTGCATTCTATCTCCAATTTTCTGATTGGTTACATATTGATAACATAGGTAAAGTAAGAGATTTGATCTTATCTTCTTATCCCTTTGTGGTTCATCCAAAAATGGTTTTTCATCTAATTTTGTAAAGGCACAAATTTATATGGTGATTATGTGTTACTCAACACATACTGGATTACTGGTGCTGGGCACATATACAATCCTAGTTTTCTCAACACATATTGCATTCTGTCTTTCTTGACACATGTATGTTTCTAGCTCACTTGCCACATGTTGCACTCTAACCTGCTCAACATCAACTATAACTCGACACCTATATATCATTTTGCATCTATTATTCACTCGACACCTAAAGTCACTTGGCACCTATAAAAATTTAGCTCGGTTCATACTGTAGCTCGACATGTATAGTGTACTTGGCTTCTTTGTGAAGACTGGTTAAGTGTGTTGACACTCAAATGTCAAAACCAATCTAAGACCAATAGTAAGAAAAATATTCAAGTAGAGTTCCCACTCTTTCTAATTTGACAACTAGAGAAAATTCCTCTCCATAGTCAATACCTTCTGTAGAACAAGATTTAGTATGCAAAGAACATTAACAAATAAAGTAAACATTCACAAACAAAAAACTAAATTCACATATATGCTTAGACAAAGAAAGCAAACAAGAAGTGCAAACCTCACAAGAGAAAACACTCCATGCTTTCTGGATTCTGTAGATGTGTCCTTTTGCTGTGGATGTATGCTCAAGATTCTCAAAAGCTGCTTCAATGGGGATGGGTAATGGAAAATTGGTAGCTTTGTGAGCTCTCAATTTGGCATTATAAGGGTAAGATTGATGGCTTTGGTTCTCAAAATAGCATGGTAACTTTAGCTCAAAGATTGTTGATGAAATGGCTTGGGATGGGATTCAATTTATAGGCTAAGGGGTAGAGAGATGGAGGGCTTAGATGCAAGGATCGATGAAGGCTTAAGGAGTGCTAGGATGCACTCAAAGGAGAGCACATGGATTGTGCTTGTTTAGCACCAATGGGAAGGTGACACTTGTCACAAGGAGGATGAGTGTGAGAGGGTAGGGTAAAGTCTTGGTTAAAGGCATGATGAGTGGGGTTGAGTATGTAAGAGGGAAGAGTGTGGACGATGGGTGTAAGAGTCATGAGTGGGCTTGTAAGAGTCTTTTATGTTTTGTAAGAGCACTCATGACTTAGTGGTTGGGTTTTTTGAGGGGAGACTTTGGTTTGGATTAGGAAAGTCTTAAACTTGTTTAGGGAATGTGACAACATTAGGGGGTGGATTAGGCTTGGGTTTAGGATTAGATTAGGGATGTTAGAGATGTGCAAGTGGATGGCATTAATGAGGGTGGGTGAGTTAGTGGATAAGCTTGGTTAGTATGGGTGGATGGGGTGGATTAGGCTAAATGGAGGATTAGAGATAGGTTAGGGGTTTTTGAATTTGAGGATTTCGTTTATCAAATAGATTTATTTAATAAATGGAGATTTTTGGAATTAGATAGGAGAAAAGGATTTAATTGATAAATAATAGATTATTTGATTTATCAATTAGGACTATAGATGATTAATTAAATTAATCATCTAGGGATGGCAAAGGATTAATTAAATAAGAATTTAATTAATGATGCCTTTAGAGATGGCTAAATTAGATTACCAAAGCAGTGTAATCAAATTTAGGTGTTTACACCTTCTACTTGTGCATATCTCTTAAAAACTAATTTTTCTTTGTTTCTTGTGACTTTAGCTCTCTTATGTAACTTGTTTCTAAAAACCCACTTTGTTCCAATAACATTCTCTTCCTTTGTTCTAGGTATTAGTGACCAAGTTTTGTTCTTCTCTATCCACTCAATCTCTTCTTTCATTTCTTGAATCCAATGTTCATTAATATCCAAATAATCCTTTACTATTCTAGGATCAAATTCAAATAGTAATCATGTGTCACTTATCATGCTTTTTCTTTTCATAACTCTTGAATCTTTGTCTCCAATGATTTGATTAAGTGGATGATGTCTTCTCACTTATTTTTCTAGTGTAGGCTCAAGTCTTTTTTACTTCTTCTTCAGGTTCATATTGTAGCTTAGCTTTAGGTATCACTTCTTGTATCTCATATTGTTCATCTAGTTGTTCAGTGATCACTTGTTAATTTTCACCATGCTCTTTCTAATACTTGATACCAATTTCCCAATTCTCATCGTACTATTTTTATAACTTAGATTTCACTACTTATTGCCACTTGACATATTTCTTCTTAGGTTTAGGTAAGGTATTGGGCTCACCTTCATCAATATATATGAATTTTTTTAATCTTTAAGTTTCTTCTTATATTCAACTTAATTCTTTTCTACATATTCACCAACTTTCACATTTGCACTTTCCACAATCTTGCCGACAATTTGGCTAGCTAGTGTTATCTATAAAAGTTGTGCCTCAATCGGATCCTAAGATTTAGTCACTTTGAGTAACATAGAAACACTCTTGAGGTAGTGGGTGTACCAAGTATAGTGGTGAATCTTTGGGTTATAGGCTAGTTCCTTGTGATGCTTCACCTATTTTCTTTTCGAATATGAATTTAAACTTTGGAGTAAAAGGAGGAGAATGAGCATTGGAATTGAGACCTAAGGCTAAGGTGATGCACCAAATGTTAAGGTGAAGATATTGTTGCCTTGAAATGATGAAACTCTTTTGAAAGGTTAAAGATTGACAAAATCTTGATCTTTAGAACATTCATATATAAACTATTTCACAAGAAGAATAAGGTTTCAACAAGGTACAAAGGGGAATGGTAACATTCACAGTTGTGCACTTAATGAAACACATAATCATGACTTGTAACCTATACAAATATTCTTAACTCACTTGTAGATTAAATTGAGACATACTCTAGGATTCAAGTATAATCACAAGATGTTATATTAGATTAGTGGCTTACCAAACAAGAAAAACATGAGAAGTACCCTTTAAACTGTTCCTTTATTCAAGCTTCGAAGGTAGTTTAACAAAATCCTCAAAAATTGTTACAAAGTAATGTGTAGAAAAATAATATGAGGGAATCCTTAGGAATCATGATAGAACTAATTTTTTGTGACAAATTGAAACCCCTAAAACACAATTACAAGTTCTTTTTATAGAGTTTAGGCATAACTCAGATATTACATCAAATTCATACTCAACCATTGAATTGGCATTACAAAAGAGCCATAATTGCTAAGTAGGGAAAGCATGATTAGATGCCTGCCCACATATAGGAAATCTAATCTTTTATGTGAAAATATATTTTGAAAAGATATTAAAAACAACCATTACTACCTGAATTGGGTAGATGGATCAATTTTCTATTAAAGAGTTACCTTTCTTTTTAAATGACACACCAAGTTAGTCATGTCATCACTTGAGTGGTTAGCCTTGCGACCTATCCTTATATCATCAGAGAACATCACCACCTTGGCTAGATCCTATCTCTATGTTGACTTGTGCCCTTGCCTCTATTCAAAACTTTGCAAACTACTTCCTTCATTAGGTTTTTGGTCTTGTGAAATTGCAACTGCCACAACTTATGCCTGACGACTACTTTGCAACTTGAAAACACTTTAACCCTTTGACCAATGCAACCCTACAACATTATAAAATTACCTCCTTTGCATCCTCACATTAGCTAAGGATTTAACATTTATTTTTCTTGTGATGCTGCGATTGAAGGTCTCATAAGGATTGGGCCCACCCAAACATGTGTCCAATCCTTGTATTCCCACTTTGTCTAACCATCATGTGCCTTTAATAAGTGGGGAGATATCAAGCATTGATCCTAGAAGACTTGATGGTGGAGTCTGATATCTACAAATGCTCTTGATTCTTGCAATGCCATAACTTGAATCCTCAAATCTTTTCAAAGGAATGCATTATTTCAATAGATCTGCTTCATTTGATGAAAAATTCCTTCAAAATAGATAGAATTAGCTATCTTAATATCATGTGAAAATGCACCCATTGAAATCTCACATGCTAGCACTACCTATTTGCACTATCATGACTTAAGATTTGACCACATCCATGATTCCTGTGACTGTGCAAAGACCAACCTTTCACTATGATCTCCCAATTGCAACCATAAATATTTATCTTCATTTAACCCTGTGAAGCCATGACCAAAGTAGTCACTTATTTTCCACTCTAACCAAGGGTAATTCTTAACTCTTCTCGATGAAGTGACAAAAGGATAAACTACTTTGTAGCTTCAACTGTGGTTTACCCATAACCATATGCAGTGCTATTATATTTTGAGCTTAATTGTATGATTATCATTCATAGCTTCATGGCCTCACAACCTATAGAGCACTTAATACTTTTTAGCCCTTGACCTTGCAATAACCATTAAACCTAATTGTTAGCATTAACATTTCCACCATCGCAACTACCTGATGCTTGATTGCTAACTATTGCAACATTGTGATGAAGAGGCTTCAAGTGCACTTGACCCACCATAATGCACATCATCACCTTGCTTCCTTGCTTTGATTATAGCTTGAGTAACTTCAAAAAACATGACTAAAACTATCATTGATCTTGGAAGATATGATAGCCATGAAAATCATAGGCCCAAGGTTTTTCTAATGCAAAACTTGACCTACAATCATGCGATAAAATTCCTCCATATCTTCACAATATTAAACTAGATGTTGGCACTAATAGTTATAAAGCTATGTTGATGTTTAATTTGATTGCATCAAATCCTTACAACCCCTTTTGATGGTTAAGCCATAAATTGCAATGATAAAGCAATGAAGGGTTGTCTTATGGTTGTGACTTGAAACATTCACAAGGAAAAGTGTCATACAATAAGAAAATTTTAAAACTTAGAGATATAAGGAAAATTTGTTTGACTAAGGTTTTACATACCCCTCTCATGAATGTATGGCAACCTATGAATAATTCAAGAATGTGGATTAAAGCTACCACCCTGGTTTCTATATAAGATCAGTTCACACCTTAGAAGTGAAATTCATGCACACACTATCCTTCTTATAAGCACCTAGAGAGGAATAAATGGCAAAAAATTACCAATTTACATAGGAAGGTAAAAATTGATAACATCCTTAGTGACTTCTACTATATGGCTTCCTACTAGACATTAAATCAGTAGCCTTAAACAATCCATTAGGCATAGAGTCAATTTAGGTGTGATAGAATGAATGCCATAGCCAGGTGCTCTTTCTTAGATATATGCATTTTGGCTTGTACATGGGCTACAAAATGACTACAAAAAATGAGAATATATTGCATTCACATGCATGTAGCATTAATTTCTTTTCTTAGCTCTTCAGAAACTTGGAAACCTCTTATTGAAAGAAGGGAAAAATTAAAACTAAGTGAACTTGTGTTGGAACAACACTTAGGGAAAATTGAAAACTAACATATCCTAGACTAAATAGGAGCAAGAAATGCTAAATAAAACCATTTACTATCTAGCTGAAATATTTTCCTTTCCTTCTTAGTTTGCAATGATAAATATGCATGTTGGCAATTATGAAGTAATGGAATATCACCAATATTTGACTAGTTGGTGCAATACTTCCCAAAGTACCAAATTAACTGTACTTATTTCATCAAGCTAAAAGAAAAAAATTGACATCTTGGAATGAGTTATCATGCTGGATTTTTTCCTTTTCATCTACATAGTTAGACATGGGTGCTATTATAACTAATGTTATCTCACTTGTCTCAAACTGAGATAAATATTTGATTGGAAAACCTCTTAAAAATATGAACTTGGAGTTCATTTTGTTGGTGAAAATAGAAACTTTTATGCTAGTTATTTATCTCTCTAGCTCTTTATCATGGCTTTCCTGTATAATCATTTTCCATATCATCTACTCCTCTATGATTAAAGGGCCATCATCATTTTTTAGGGAAGATAACAACATATCAATAGGAAAATACTCACATATTGACACATTTTCATCCATTATGCAACTATTTAACATATGAACATCAATATTCTTGCACAAATCATTAATAATGTTGTAAAAAATTCCTCATCCAAACCTTTGCCAACTTCAATTTCTTGGGAAGTTATTTTCCTCATCGACAAAGTCCTTAACTAGAAAACCATCACAATAACCCATATTCTCTAGTTGTGGTAGACTTGTTGTTGATGCACTTGTGACCATATCCTCTCCATTTAGCACAACAAAAGAGGGTATCTCTTCAAACCAAATCATGACATCTTCCCCTAAAAAAGAAACTCTCTTTTAAGCATTGTTGATTTCTCAACACCCTACTTGTAAAACATAGACAACCCAACAATAAAGTTTGGTACTTATTGTATCACCTAGCTCCTCTCTTGAACCTCCTCTATTTGTTTTATAGGCTCTAAACCATCAACATTTACTTTATTTTGTCTTGAAAAAGTACACATGGGATAATCTTGACAAGACTAGGCATTTGATGACTAGGATATTTAGTCCAAGTAGGCTGCCATGGTTGCTTGATACTTTGATTATCATGTTCAGGCTCAATTTGAGGATTGAGGAAGTGAATTTCCTAAATTTTATCATTTAGAGGCTTAAGAAGGGTATTTTCTACCTCTTTTGTAACAATATGACCCCTAAATCCTGGAATTTCAAAATGAGGAGACCCACTTGGAAGTTGTAGAGGCTCAATTTACTTGAAGCCTAAAATGGGATTCTAGGAAAAATTAGTTTGTCTAAAACTAGAAAAATTTCTCTTTGAATGCTCTATCATTACAACTACTTGTAAGGGCTTCTCCACTTCTTAAGGGGCCTCCACCTTCATGGGTTAGTTAACCTAATCATGAGATTTTGGTTTGAAACTAGGGACATAAGGGGATTGGGTCTTTATTTCTTGAAGTAGAGAAGAGAACGATATTATTTTCTCTTCCTTTACTACTATGTCCTTTTCAAAATATTCATTGCATTGCCTTTGCTAGAAATTTATCACCTGCTAACTTTGGTAAGCTTGGTAAGCCCACTCCTCCTACTACATAATATTATCTTGATGGCTATCAATAATCCTCATCTCATTTTGAAAGTTAATTAAAATGTCATCTAAGTGTGTCCTAGCAACATGTTGAGGTTGATTATGATCAAAATCATCATGATATATAGAAATAAATTGACTCTCATAGGGTTGTTCATACATATTGGTAGGCTTCCAAAAGGCTTAAGAAGGAATGGGTGGGTAGTAAAAATATGGAACTTGTTGGGTATTTGCTGATATAGGATTTCTAATATTTTGTTGGATATAACTAGCAAAATATGCTTCTTGACATTGTTGGTAGGATGTGATATGAGAATATTCATGAAAATGAGGATGATAAGTTAAATTTTCATGATAAAATCTTGAAACATATATACCGAAAATTGCTAAAATCATTGAAATTTTTGAAAAACCAAGTCTAACTTTCCACATACTAGCACTCAATTTTCTTAAAATTAGTTGATACTCTTCCAATGTCACCAGATGTGTTAAAACCTTAGTTCTAAACGTAGAAAATACTACTATCCACACCAAACAATAGTCATATAAAGCTAAAAAAGAGCTAAAAAATAAGCTCTTAGTTTGACTTGGCATGCTAGAACTATTATCTCTAAAAGTTGTACCTTAACTGGATCATAAGATTCAATCACTTTGAGTAACATGAAAACACTCCTAATGTTGTGGCTGTACCAAGGATAGGAGTGAATCTCCAAGTTATAGGCTAGTTCCTTATGATGCTTCACCTATTTTCTTTTCAAACATTAATTTAAACTTGTGAGGAGAAGGGGGAGAAGGTGTAATAGAATTAAGACCTTAGGCTAAGGTGATGCACCAAATGTTAAGGTGAAGATATTGTTGCCCTAACATAGTGAAATATTCTAAATGGTTAAAGATTGACATAATCTTTTGTGGTGTAGAGCCTAATTAGACACAGAGATCTATTCAACATGATTTTCTACCCATATTATTTCTATAGGGGTTTGGGAGTAGTGCCCCCAAGATGGGGTCAAGGGACAGTGCCCCTATAGGGTCTTGGGGCAATGCCCCAGGTGTACTTCCTATCACAATATAGGGTGGGGTTGAGGGGAAATGCCCTCATGGGTGTTGACCTTATATTATAAAAGGTGTTGGCTATTATCTTTCTATTATTCTAGCCCTAATTTTGTAAGTGGCAAAAAGCTTGAATAAAAAGCCTTAGGGTTAGGGATTTTCATAATGTGTGATGTAAAAATTGGTTTATGTGGTAATATTGAGCTGTAAGGGGTTACAAATTGTAATAAGGTTGTAATTATTGTACAATATTAATACTGAACTTTCTATTGGGGGATGTAGCCCAAGAATTGGGTGAACCATGTTAACTCTTGGTGTCTTATGTTCTCTTCTATGCGATCTATTATTTTTTGATATTAGTTATATTTGCATGTAACTATTATTTCTATCTAAGGTTAATCCTAACATATGGTATTATAGCCAAACAATCATCATTTTTTTAGCTACACCATCATTTTTTTTAGTGATCCTTTGTAGGAAGCTCTCATGGTTGAGAGGGAGTGATGGTAGACGAGGGTATGTTGAGGGTTGACAAGTTTAATGGGAAGAACTTTTAGTTATTGAAGATGCAAATGGAGGAGTATCTTTATCAAAAGGATTTATGTAAGCCATTGCAAGAAAAAACCAAGAATCAGGTATCTATGACAAATGATAAATGAGATCTTTTAGACAAAAAGGCACTTGGAAGCATTCAATTATGCCTACACCATTGGTGACATTTAATATTACAAAAGTGAAGACAAAAGAAGAGTTGATGCAAACCCTAGCAAAAATGTATGAAAAGCTCCCATCTTCAAACAAGGTATTGTCATGAAACATTTATTTAATATGAAAATGATAGAATGAGGATCTGTTGCAGATCATTTAAATGAGTTTAATATTGTTACTAGTTAGTTATCTTCTATGGATATCAATTTTGATGCATAAATTAGGGCCCTCTTAATTTTGTGCTCTTTGCTTGAAAGTTGGAATGGTTTGGTAATGGCTACAAGTAATTCAATTTCTAGATATAATACTGTAAAAATGATGATATGATCTATATTATTTTGAGTGAGGAAACTTGTAGGAAAACCTCAAGTGGATCTACATCAGGAAGTGACTTGAATGCACAAAGTAGAGGTAGAATGATTGAGAGAAGAAATAATTCTAGAAATCATGAGGAATCAAGAGGAAAGTCAAAGAGAAGAGGTCTCAATCTAGAGGGCTGAGAAATTGCTAGTACTATGGTAAAATGGGGCATAAGAAGAAATATTGTTGGACTCGAAAGAGTAATGAAGGAGACAAACTAGAAGGGAACAAAGAAGAAAATGTGGTAAGCAACAAATCTGAGGATGCTTTGCTTCTATCTTTAAAAAGTGTTGATGATTCATGGGTTTTAGATTATGATGCTTCATTTCATGCTACACCTCATAGAAGTTATTTTTTTGATTATGTCTAAGGGGATTTTGGGCTTGTTTATTTCGGTGATAATGAACCATGTCAGATTGTTGGAAAGGGAAATGTTAAGATTAAGTTGTAGAATGGGAATCATTGGCTACTACATGAGGTGTGACATTGTCCAAGGTTGAGTAGGAATTTAATTTTAGTAGGGCAACTTGGTGATGAGGGTTGTGTAGTTATTTTTAATGATAAAAATTAGAAGGTTTCAAAAGTTTCCCTTGTAGTAGAAAAATTTGTGAAAGTAGGCACCTTATATCTTTGTATAGGTCATATTGTTCCTTCTACTTTGATTATTTCAGAGAAAAATGAATGTTTAGGAACAAATGCTATAGTTGAGCAAGGAGAACAAATATTTGATATATATTTTTATACAACACTATGACACACTAGACTTGGGCACATGCGTGAGAAAGGTATGAAAGTACTTCATTCAAAAAAAGTTTTACTAGGTCTAACATTTGTCAATATGGATTTCTGTGGAAAGTTGTGTGTATGGAAAATAAAAGAGAGTGAATTTTGTGAAGACTGGAAAGGAAAATAATAGAGAGAAATTAGAGCTTGCACATATAGATGTATGGGGACTAGCTTAGGTATCTTCCCTTGGTGTCTCTCATTATTATGTTACATTTATTAATGATGTAACTAGAAAATTATGGGTTTATTTTCTTAGATAGAAATTTGATGTATTTTAAACTTTTAAGAAATGGAAATCCTTGGTTGAAAATGAGACTAGAAAGAAATTAAAATATCTCAGATCTGATAATGGTGGTGAGTATTGCAATCATGAATTTGAAGATTATTACTTCACTAATGGTATTCATAGATAAAAAAATATACCAAGAACTCCATAGGAAAATGAAGTGGTTGAATGCATGAATAAGACTATAATGGAGCAGATAAGAAGAGTGAGTTTGTATGATGGGTTGCCCTTAAACATGTGGGTGGAGGATCTCAATACTATTGTATATTTGATTAAGAGATGCCCCTCTACTCCTTTGGGTTGTGGTATTCTAGAGGAAGCATGGATTGGTAAGAAGGTGAATTATTTTTTCACAAAACTTTTAGTTGTGAAGCATTTTCTCATATAGATTCTGAAAATAGAACCAAGCTAGAAGAAAAGTCAAAGAAATGTATATTTGTTGGATATGGCATTAATGAATTTGGTTATAGGCTTTGGTATTTTGAAAATCATAAAATTGTAAGGAGGGATGTCATATTTAAGGAGAAAGTGTTGTACAAAGATCTGTTGCAGCAACATGATAAGAAAGAAAATAATTATGTAGTGTTGGATGATACTCCAAAAGTTGATTTTCCAAAAATTCCTCATGATCTACAATAATCACAACAAAAAATACCACATACCCCAGTGAAGGTTAGATGGTCAAAAAGGATTAGTAGACCTCTAGAAATATTTTTTCCTTCTTTGTATTCTATTTTACTTACTGATGCTGGTGAACAAAAATGTTATGATGAAGTTGTGCAAGTGGATACAAAGACTCAATGGGAGTCTACAATGAAATACGAAATGGACTCTTTTCAAAAAAATAAGACATGAGATTTATGCAAGTTTCTTACAGGTAAAAAGGTTTTATATAATAAATGGATTTATAGGTTGAAAGAAGAGAATGGAGGTAAGAAAATATTTAAAGACAGGTTAGTGGTAAAAGGATTTGCATAGAAAAAGGGCATTGATTTTGATGAGATATTTTTCTTGTTGTTAAAATGACTTCTATTCGCACTATTTTAAGTATTGTGAGTATTGAAGATTTTCATTTGGAGTAACTTGATGTTAAAACAACCTTTCTTCATCATGATATATATGGAAAAAGCACAAAGATTTGAGGTCAACAATAAGGAGAAATTAGTGCGAAGATTGAAGAAAAGTTTATATGGATTGAAGCAAGCACCTTGGCAATGGTATCTAAAATTTGATAGGTTTACGAAGAAGCATGGATATAGTAGGTGTCATTTAGATCATTATTTTTACTTTAAGAGGTTGTATGATTAAAGATACATTATTTTATGTTTATATGTTGATGATATGCTTGTAGCTGGGTCTAGCATGGATTATATTAAGGGGTTGAAATGCTTGTTAGCACATGCATTTTCTATGAAGGATTTGGGGGCAGAAAAACAAATCCTTGGTATGAATATTTAAAGAGATAGGAAGAACAAGAAGTTGACATTATCTTAGGGTGATTATATTGAGAAGGTGTTGCAACATTTCTCTATGGAGAATGCTAAAGCTATCAGCACACCTTTACCTAATCATTTGAAGTTGACCATGGACATGATAAGGCTTCAGTTCTTCTTGTAATAATTGGGACAGCCTCAAAATGATAATTTTTTTAACAAATAGGAAGAGTACCATTCATCTTGCAAGTAATTCAGCTCTACATTCAAAGAAATAACACATACAATTGTGGTACCATTTCATTTGGCTAGTTTTGTATGATGGATAGTTAAAGCTGGACATGGTACATATAGATAGCAATCCAATGGATATGTTTACAAAGGTAGTATTAAGAGATAAGATGAATTCCTCTTTACCTTTGGTTGATTTTCATGAGTGAACAAAATAAAAGAACAATAGAGTCCAATGTGGTTTTATATATTTCAATGGAAGCTATAGGTTTAGCAGTGCTATAATTAGTCTCCAAGTGGAAGGTTATTATTGTAGAGTCTAATCAGTCTCCAATTGGGAGATTGTTTTGATGTGGAGTCTAATTAGACTTGAATGTTTATTCAATAAGGTTTTATTCCCATATTATTTCTACAGGGGTTTGGGAGAAGTGCCCCCAAGATGGGCTCATGGGGTAGCACCCTTGTGGGGTCCTGGGGAAGCACCCCAAGTGCACTCCCTATTGTAGTATAGGATGGGGTCAAGGGGCAATGCCCTCATGGGGGTAGTGCTCTTGAAGCCATAAATGACTACTTATTGTAAAAGGCATTGACTGTTATTTTTCTATTATTCTAGCCCTAATTTTGTAAGTAGCAAAAAGCTTGTATAAAAAGGCTTAGGGTTAGGGTTTTCATAATGTATGATGCAAAAATTGGTTCTTGTGGTGATATTGAGTTGTAAGGAGTTATAGATTTTAATCAAGTTGTAATCATTGGATAATAATAATATTAGACTTATTTTTGGTGGACGTAGTCCAAGGATTGGGTGAACCACATTAAATTTTGGTGTCTTGTGTTCTCTTCTATGTGAGATATTATTTTTTGATATTGGTTATATTTGCATGTAAGTGTTATTTCTATCTAAGATTAATCATAACCCAATCATGATCTTCAGAACATTCATATATAAAATATTTCACAAGAAGGATAGGCTTTCGACAATGTTCTTAGGGGAATGGTAACATCCATAGTTATGTACCTAATAAAGCACAAAATCACAACTTGTAACCTATAAAAATATTATAAGCTCACTTGTAGATAAAAATGGGACACAACTTAAGGATTAAAGAATAATCAAAATATGTTATATCAGATTAGTGGCTTACCCAACAAGATGAATAGGAGAAGGGCCCTTTAAACTATTCCTTTATTCAAGCTTCAAAGGTATTTTAACAACATCCTCAAAAATGGTTATAAAGTAATGTACATAAAAATAATATAAAGGATGACTGAGAGATCATGATAGAAATAGTTTTTTGCAAAAAACTAGAACTCCTAAAACACACAACTTTCCTTTATAGATTTTAGGCATAACTAATATATTATATTGAGTTAATACTTAAAAATTGAATTGGCATTGTAGATGAACCATAACTATTGTGTAGGGGAAAGCATGATTAGATGCATGCCCCCATATAGAAAATCTAATCTTTTATATACAAAACTAGTTTTGAAAAGACAAAAATAGTGACCATTACCATCCTAATTGGGTAGTTGGATGAACCAAGTAGTGGGAGGAATGTCCTTTACAGTTGCAAGTCATGGAGGTCATCAAAGAGTGGTTGCAAGTGAATAAAGGATTGATTCACTATTAAAGAGTTACACTTCTTTGTTCTTGACATGCCAAGTCAGTCAAGTCATCACTTGAGTGGTCAGCCTTGCCACTTGGCCTTTATCATTAGAGAACATCGCCACCTTGGCTAGGTCCTATCTCTATGTTGACTTTTGCCCTTGCCCCTATTCATGTCCTTAAAACTTGCTTCCTTCATTAGCTATTTGGTCTTGCAAAACTATAATTACTACAAATCATGCCTTAACCTTACTTCATATCTTGAAAACACATTAACCCTTCGACTGCTATGACCCTATGACACCATAAAATTGTCTCCTTTGTATCCTCGTAATTGCTAAGGACTTAACATTTATTTTTCCTATAATATTGTGATTAAGAGTCTCATAAGGATTAGGCCCTCTCAAACACATGTCCAATCCTCATGTTCCCACTTTTTTCTAACCACCATGCACCTTCAAAAAGTTGGGAGATGTTGAGCACTAATCCTAGAAGATCATATGGTGGAGTTTAATAAATTTAAATACTCTTGATTCTTGCAACATCACAACTAAAATCCTCGAAGCTTTTTGAAGGAATTCATTGACTGAGTCTATTTACTTCATTTGATGAACAATTCCTTTGAAATAGATAAAATTAGTTATCCTCATACCTTAGGATAATGTTCCCATTGAAACCTCACATTATAGAACTTCCTATTATCATGACTTAAGATTTGACTTCATGCTTGATACCTATGACCATGCGAATATGAACCTTTAACTATGATCTTCCAGTCATAACCAAAAATAGTTATCTTCATCTAATTTTGAAAAGCCATGATAAAATTAGTCACTACTTTGGCACTCTAACCTAGGGTAATCCTTAACTCTTCATGATGGAGCAAAAAAAGGTTTTACAACCCCAACCATGGTTTAGCCATAACCACATGTGATGCTGTGACATTATAAGTGTAATTACATGACCATCATTGATAGCTTCATGATCTCACAATATATAAAGAACTTAATATTTTTAGCACTCAACCTTGCAATAACCCTTGAACCTAATTGTTAGCATTATCATTCACATCATTGTGACTATTTGATGCCTGACTGCTAACTATTGTGACTATGTGATGAAGAGGCTTTAGTTGCGCTTGGACCACCATAACACACATCATTAGCTTGATTCCCTAATTTGATTAAAGCTTGAGAAAATTCAAAATGTGAAAATATTCCTATCATTACTCTTGGAAGATCTGACAGCTGTGAAAATTGTGGGCCTGAGGTTTTTCTTATGCAAAACTTGACCTGTGATCATGCAATAACCTACCTCCACATCTTCACAATATTAAACTAGATGTTGGGACTAATAGCTATGAAGTTGCACTAATGATTGATTTGATTGTATTACATCATCATAACCCCTCTAACCATTAACCCATAAACTACAACAACGAAGTAATAAAAGGATTTTTGCATGGTCACAACTTCCAACATTCATAAGGAAAAAACTTCATACAATAAGAAAATATTAAAACTTAGGGAAACAAGGAAAATATGTTTGAATAAGGTTTTACATATTTTTCTCATGCATTTATGGAAATCTATGAATAATTTAAGAACTTAGATTAAAGCTACCACTTTGGGTTCTATATAAGATCAGTCGACACCTCAGAAGTAAAATTCATGCACACATTATCCTTCTTATAAGCACCTAGTGAGGAATAACTGACAAAAGTTTTACAAATTTATATAGGAAGGTAAAAATTGGTAACAAGTAGAAAAATTTGGAATAAACTAAGAGTTTTCATTTATGTTAGCATATACTTTTTATAAAGAAGGAATTGTATATAGGTGAAGATTTTAGAGTTAGACATGGAAAATGGTCAAAGTATGAGATAGTTTATCTAGTAGAACATAAAAAAAGATGTGTATGAAGGAAAGAGGAATTATTGGAACATGTGTAGTTAGGTATAAATATTACAAGAGTTTTAGAATGTTGTATGTAAGTGTGCAAGTTGGTATGGTCAGTATGGAAGAAGATATGATAGATTTACTAGTTGCGACAATATACAGGTAGAACATACTATGATAGAAAAATGTGAATTATGGATTAAGGAATTATTTTCTTTACAAAATAATTACATGTATAATTAGGGATGACATCCTAGATTTTAACCCTAAGAGGGAAAGTGTTAGTTTGTATTATTTCCAAATGTATGGAATCTTGAAGGCCGACTACATATTTTTTGTAAATTATGAAGGTATAAAGGAAAGATTGTGATATGAAAAGTTGTGTGCAAGTTATATTTGATATGAAAACTCATGTGAAAGTTTTATATATGATATGTGAGGTATATGTGATGAAAATTCTGATGTATCGTGAGAGGTGTGTGAAGAGCAATCAAATTTATATCAAATATTGAAGATATCAACAACAAGCAAGAGGTTTTTGTATCTATCTCTTTATATCAAGAAACTATATTGTATATTTGGGTAGAGGGGTCATCTTTCATACATTTATTAATTTTACATAACAACTCCTAATAAGTTTGAGGCTTTTAACAAGTCTTAGTCCTCTAACAAGGAGTGAGATACTATATGTTTGTAATAGACTCCTAACAAGGTCAATATCCTTAACCAAATACTTTTGATTAGTGGATCATTTTATGGGTACCTAGTGTAAGGAGGGTCAATGAAAAATTAGGGCCAAAGGTGCACCCAATTATCCAACCACCTTGCTAGTTACACACAACGAAAGAAAAACACAGAAAACAACACCAAAGAGAGATAGAATAAATAATTTTATTGATTCATCAAATGTTCAACATACATGCCTAACTTTAAGGCCTTCTCAGTTATGCTCAGATACAAAATATACCCCTAAGATCTATATCTAGCTTAAAACTCACAACATCTTCCTTTAATTCCTAGTCCTCTAAGTTCTTCCCTTAAACTAAACCAAATAACTCTACTTATACTTGCCAAAACAACTTACACAATATTCTAGAATATTACATCAAAGAAAGGCTGACCTCAAAATGGCCAACACTTATCCCTAGACAAGACCCTACCATTAAATTCATAATATAAATTTAATACAAGAGTTACCTCCAACTAAGAACCAAACACGAAGAAAAACCAATTAAAGATGGACCTATGGATCACCAACAAAGGTTCACTTGATGCAAGAATAAATGCTTGGTCAACACAAGAACAACTCGACTCACATTTATGGAACTTTGTCACCAAGGAAACTACTTGGTTCACATTGATGGAATTTGGTCACCAAAGGAAAAACTTAATTCATACTGAAGAGCTTGGTAAAGTCCAAAAATAACTTAGTCTAAACTGATAGAGTGAAAAAAAAGTGCAGGATATAAGGCAACCTAGGATGCTTCTACATCAGACAACTAAGATTGAAGAAATGATTCCTTAATCATGCAAGTTTCACAACTTATGAAAATCAACAATATTAAATATAGGAAATATATCAATGTCATTAGGTAACTCAATCTCATAAAAATTTCCATTGTGAAATTTTGTCAAGGTCCTACAATGTCCAAACTTCCTCATCTCTAGCTTACTCCATGTTCCAATAGGAAATCTACCTTTCTTCAAATGAACCATCACCTCATCACCTACTTCAAAAACATGATGTCTTCTAGACCTATCAACATTCTTCTTATACTTTTGATGACTTTGTTCCAACCTCAACTTCACTTCCTTATGAAAAGACTCCATAAAATTAGAAAAATCTTCCCTAGTAACACTTATCTTTTCTTCACCAACAACATCCCTCAAATATAATATTCCTCTAGGTTGTAGTCTAGTAACAATCTCAAAATTTGTTATTGTTGTGCTCCTATTCATAGAATTATTATATGAAAATTTATCTTGTCCCAATATCAGCTCTCAATCACTTGGTTTGTCTCCAACTATTCATCTAAGAAAAATACCTAAGCTTCTATTCACAACCTTTTTTTGTCCATCTTCATTGGGTGGAATATAGAACTAAATCATAGCTTAGTACCAATATTCTTCCACAAAGTCCTCCAATAGTAACCAAAAAACATAATGTCTCTCTAAAAAATAATAATTCTTGGTAATCCGTACAATCTAACAATCTCCTTGAAGAAAATCTTAGCAAAATGCTCAACATCTGATGTCTTCTTACATGGTATGTAATGATCCATCTTATAAAATCTATCCATAATAACAAATATGGAATCATACCCCTTTACTATCTTAGGTAATCCAAAAATAAAATCCACACTGGTCTCATTGCAAGGTTTCTTAGGAATAGAAATATGTGTATCCAATCCAGTATTTTGACTTACTCCTTTTGCAACTTGACATACTCCACAACTCCTTATAGAATTCTAAACATACTTATACCTATGTGGCCAATAATACTTATATTTTAGAAAACTCAATGTCTTATCAATAGAAAAATGTCCAGCCAATCCACCACAATGCTTTTCCTTAATCAAATTAACTCTCATAACGCTTCTTGTTTACACTACTAAATTCCTTTGAACAACATACCTTCTTGAATGAAATACTCATCATACTTACTTGTGTGATCTAATAAGCTTGGTGCTCTATACTCTTTCCTTGCCTCATAAAAATTAGGGTCATTATAATATAACACTTTCATTTCATCAAAATAAATTATTTCAACCGTCATCTCGGTCAACAAAGAACATCTCCTACTCCATGCATCAATCTCTTAGTTAGTAACTCCACTCTTATGCTTGATCACAACTGTGAAAATCTACAAGTACTCAACCCACTTCATATGTCTTTGATTCAATTTATGCTGACTTCCAAAGTACTATGAAGCTTTATGATTAGTATACAACACAAACTACTTAGGGATCAAATAATGTTTCCACTTATTCAAGGATTGAACAATAGCATAAAGATCTTGACCATACAAAAAATATTTACTTTTAGCATCATTCAAATTTTCACCAAAGAAAGCAATAGGTTTACCTTCTTGACTCAACACAACTCCTATTTCCCTACCACTTGCACCACATTCAACTTGAAATAACTTATTGAAATTAGGAAAAGCTAATAAAATTAATTCAACAACCTTTACTTTCAAAGTCTCAAAACTCATATCAGCTCCATGTGTCCACCTGAAATCCTTTTTATCTTCTCTCATTGTCTCAATCATAGCATTACAAATATAAATGAAATTCTTTACAAATTTATTGTAGAAACTAGCTAAACTTTGAAATGATCTTACCTCACCCACATTATCATATTTAGGCTATTCCAAAATTGCTTTAACCTTCTCAGGATCCATTCTTAGACCAATAGCTAAAAGTGAAATTCCCAAATACATAATCTCCTCTTGCATAAAGGAACACTTTTTCAAGTTAATCATCAACTTCTCCTCCTTCAATCTTTTCAATACTTGTTTAACATGCTTAAGATGTTCTTCCTTCATCTTACTAAATATCAAAATATCATCCAAATAAACAATTACAAACTTACCCAAGAATCTCTTGAGAACTACATTCATCAAGCTCATGAAAGCTAGGTGCATTAGTCAAACCAAAAGACATTACCAACCATTCATACAAACCATTTTTTGTCCTGAAAGTAGTCTTCCACTCATCACCTTTTTAGATTTTTATTTGATGATAACCACTCTTCGTATCAATCATGGTAAAGTACTTTTCTCCACTCAACCAATCCACTATGTCATCCATCCTTGGCATAAGAAACCTATATTTCACTATGATCTTGTTAATATCTCTAGAATCAATACACATTATCCATTCTCCATTTTTATTAGGTTCTAATACAATAGGTACAACACATGGGCTCAAACTTTCTTTGATAAAACCTTTCTGCAAAAACTCATGTACTTTAGTGTTAAGTACTTCATTATTTGTAGGTGTTAATCTACGTGGTGGTTTATTTGGTAAACTAGCTTTAGGAATCAGGCCCATAAAATGACTTATACTCCTTACTGGTGGTAAATAATCAAGTATATCTTCCGCAACAATATCTTTATAATCATTCAATAGATTGGCAATTTATACTACCACTCAGTCAATACTACCAGCTTCTATTGTCACCTAGTTTCCATTATCTAGTACTCTGTTATTACTAATGGGAACTCGATTACCATTATTTTATGTCACTTAGTTGCTTTTAGTACAACTCAGTCTCCTAGGAATTATGGAAAAAACATACTTGATTCCTTTTCATGTCCTTTTCAATTTGCTTTCTATTAACCATGCAATTTTTATAGTAGTACAATTAACCTCATCTAGACTTTCAATCAAAGGCAACAATATTTGCTTTCTCCCATGCATCTAAAGAGTATATTGATTCAATATTCCATCATGTACAACATATCTATCATATTTCCAAGGTCTACCCAATAGAATATGACAACTATCCATAGGCATGTTCATCAAAATTATGTACAATCTTGAATTTCATAGTACATTGTTTACTAACCAAAATCTTATGTTCATCTTTAATCCATGAAACATGATAAGGTTCTGATGAAGGGTGCTCCCTTTAATACCATGAACCATAATAGAAACATAGAAAAAAAAAGTGAGAACAAAGTATGGAATTCTTATTTGTGCCACAAATGTAGAATTATAGAATTCACAAGTACAAAATACTAACCCACATGAGTGCCTTCATTACAATAATTTGCAAGACCAAGCTATGAACTACCATCTAGAGCTATTCTAGATAATGTTTGGGCCTTTATTAAATAGGGAATTTTATGCCACCTAGGAAGGTTGTAGACATTGAAACTTAATATCTAGGGCCATCAAACCCTAACAATACATATAGAGTTGACCAAATACATCTTTGATAATTATGTTAGAAATTTTGGGTAGCCCAAATTTAGAAGGCCATAACTCTTGAACTATTTCTATGATTAGCTATTATAACCACATTTAGGAAACACTAGCTCCTAATATATAGGCTTAGAGTGGTGTAAGTTCCCTTCCAATGAGCTTCTAGACCTTATCCAAACACTCTAAGGCCTCCAATAGTGAGCCTGAATATTTTTCACTTAAATTTTCAATCCAAAATCCTCAATAACATATTTGATATTTAAGATGGAGCAATGACATTTTCATGGCAGGCTTATAACTCTAAAATGAATCTTCATGTAGAAAATGAGAATATTTCAAGCTCGTATGACAAACTTAATAAAAATAGCAAGTTCCTAGAAATAGAAACCTTGCTGTTCACTAGTCCTTATTAAAATAGAAAAGGCTGAAAATAAAAATAATTTGGATCATGCAAGATTGTTCTTACACCCAGGACACTCCTACATCAGACACCTAAGGAAATTTGAGAAGTAATTCCATCATGTCTCAGATTTTTAGGGGAAAACCAAGATGGTTAATCTCCTCCCTTACTACCCATGAAAAATTCTCTACTAATATCCCTTTCCATTTGACTAGGTATTCCTCATAAGTTTTGTTCCTTGTACTTTTTCCAACATGACTATTTGTAAGGCCCCTCTCTAGGACTATATTATAAATCCTAATAACAAAAATATGATTAGATCCAGGAAGAGTAGGGAGATGAGATGCCATGTTTCTATCTCTTTTGAATATTACTAATAGTCAAACATGAAAATTGTTATCAAATTGGATAAGGGTCTACATGGTAGGACTCATTATGTTATTTTGTAATAAGTCATTTTTTTAGGAAATACAATTAGGTGGATATGTTGATGTTCATAAATATAAAATTTATGGCCCAATAAAATGTAATATATTTATTCTATGATTTATTTTGAAACTATGTGACTATGCAAAAATCTTGATTTCTTTAAATAATTGATAAACCTAATAATGTATTATCTCATAATGATAATGAGATACTATTAGTAATCAAACTATATTTAATTGAATCAAATGATGTTAATTATGATATTTACATTTTGGTGATTTTGACCTAGGATATGTATTCAGAACTAATTTTCATGTTGGCCAATTCAACATTATAGATTTAGTATTTCATCATTATGATTGGATTTTGATTATGATGTGGTTTAGAATGTTAATTGGATCATGTGATTAGATATTAATGTTGCTATGTAGATTTTGGCATTTTAATGTTTTACATATTTTATATGAAAATGATTAGAAAATAAAAGTTGAGTATGATGCTAAGGCAAGTTATTTAACATGGAATTGTCATGCGCCTATATACATGTATTTTATATGATTTTTTTTCATTGGGTTACTAATGTTTGAGTTTAGTGTGTAGGCAATTGAACCATGAAATTTAATTGGGGAAACAAGGTCTAAACTTATGTGGACACAGTTTGGCTAAGATGAATCATTGGAAGATTCTAAAGCTTCTTTGTAATGTGCTTTATTTCATAAATGTAAGATTTCATGTGTGTAGTAAATTTAATCTAAAGAATGTATTCGGGACATGCCAAGGTGATGTGTAATGTGTTTTAATGTGTCACTTGACACTTGTAGTTTTTGGGTGTTAATGACATGTCACCTAGGGTTTTGGTAATGGTAGAATTTAACCTTTAAACTAATTACCTTTCAAAAGATTTAAGTAAACCCACTTGATAAGGGATAGGATGAGTCACCATCAAAGGGAAATTCAAATTCATACTTGACAAGGATTTTAAAGTGTCATTATGTGGTCCAAAAGTGTCCTTTTTTTTGTGTGGAAATAAGTTACCCATATGTTAGCATAACATGCTAGGGGCCTAAATTTGACCATTTTAGTGCTTAGCTATCCTAGGGGTCCCCTTAACCAATGCATTATCCCACCAATTCTGAAATTGAGTTGTCCCATCAATTCATCCCCACCTTCCCACTTAGTCAAAAATAACAAATTTGGTAGGGACAAATTTGTAAGATATAGTGCCTTGATGTTTTTGCTGAAAAAGGTAGGGGAATAGTCTTTTTAGTGAACGTGGAAAAACTAGTGGGGTGTTCACCCACTCATTTAGCGACAATTAGGGTTTGGAAGGAGGAAGGCCTAAGGAGAAGGGAGATCTACAACAAATTTCAGTTTTCCTTTAGCTTGGACCAAGGTTGGTGACCATGCCATAACTCTAATTGCATTTGCTCAATGATGTTGTTCTTGTTCATATTTTGGTAAAATTCATGTCATGTGTTTGTGTTGAGAATGTTGGTATGTGCTATTGTTGATGATGAATTTCCCTTGCATATTTTTCCTTTTTTTGTGTGTATGAATGTTAATAAGTGTGAAGGATTCACTCACCCTTGGATGGTAAGAGATGCCTTGGGTGAAGGGGTTAGTTGGGCTTAAAAATTTAGTTGATAACCTTGGAGTATGGGCTGCAAAGAAGCTATAGACAATGACAATGTGTTTGGAGGATGATTATGAAACCCACAAAAGGGCATGGAATTTTTTGATTTTTTAGAGCCCTAGAAGGTCATGAAAATTGCTATTGCAGATATTGGTTGATATTGTAAGTTTCCTATTTGAAAAGCACACCTTCACTCATTGTTTCATGATTACAACGGTGATTCATTGTGTTAAGTCTTGGAAGGGAGTTTCTATGTGTTGTAATGATATGTTACATCCATTGTTGGCATTTGAGTGTAACATATTTGAGACTTATTTCCCTAGCTTGATGGGTGGCTTCATAGAAGCCTAGGATGGGAGGTGAGCCTCCAAGGTTCTTGTGTAAACATGGTTACAAGTTTTGTGCTATTTGGATTCATGAAGATATTATGGTTTCTCATTTAACTATTGAAGAAGCCAAAGATATGTCATTATGTAATGCATTTGAAAGGATGAAATCTACCTCCATATCTTGAGCATTGTATTTGCAAGGTCAAAATCTCCATTGTTGCATTGTGTCATTCATTCCTTCATATCTTTTAAAATTGTAAGGACAAAGTTTCCATTTGTTGTTTTGTGTATTGAGCTACAAAATGAGCCCTATATTTTATGTATATCATTGTGAAGAATGTTTTCATTAAATAAAGAAAGTAACTTGTATATTCTCTTGATTATTTGTACTATAAGACTTATTGATATGCATCTAGTTGCAGTGAAAAGGAAGGATCAAATTGTCACAGTAGACACATATGGAAGGTAAAAGAGATTAATTTTCAATATCTATTTCTATTGAAATCCAAGTAGTGTATATGTCTTCTTTGCATGCATTGAAGGAAAAAAAATTGTGTTTTTTTTTCAAAAGAGTGATGATGAAGGAGGTTTTACTATTCATTCATTCAGTAAGAAAAAAACATTTAAGTCCCATTAATGATAGGAAAGGAAGAATACAATAGTTACCTAGACTATATCTCATAACGTTGCTTAAATAATGGTGTTCCTTTCAATGATTTAAAATAACCTTGTAAATCTAACATTTTTACTAAAACAATAATGAACATTATACCACTACTACACCAAGACCTTCCACATTATAGCCAAATAGAGAGGATCAATTAATAGATAATACAGTATGAAATCTCATAAAAATAAATATGTTGTATATGCACATTTATTTCTCTAGATCTTATATGGGGATGAGAATAATACCCCACTATTAAATACAATCCATTAAAAATTTCCTCAAAATATTTGAAATAAGAAATTAATAAAATAATATTAGTTTTAGAAATTGATAATAAAATTTGAATTCACCTTATCCAAAAAAAAAAACATACAAAGGAGATTCATAAATATCCTATGACCCATAGAATGTACATATCTTTTATTGAAAAAATTGCATTCAAGAAATACTTATATAATATTATAAAACTTATGGATCAACCCCATACAACAAATCAACCACAGAAGTGACAAAGGGAACTTTGATTTCAAAAAATAATAATAAATAACATATTAATCATGGGAAGAGGGGCCCTTCTTGGGTCAGTGACTTCACTCTTCCCAAGGCACCATCGACTAGCTAGCCACCCATCACTTCATGCCACCTACACCTCTTCCATGTTATTCTTACTAACTATGGTGAATTGAGAGTTGCAGGGAATTGATTATGATTTCTACCCTCCCTCTTTATTTGTTATGGCTCCCAAAATGCCTTAGACACCCATATCCTTGGCATCTTGAGTCCATGATTAGTTTCTCCAATCCATGTTGGAATTTCATTGGAATTTGGAGGGCCTAAGGAGTATGTGGTGAAAGAGTATAGGAGGGTAGGCCAAGTCAATTGGAACACCTTGATATAAGAAAGTACTTGGAAGAGAGGGGGCGGTACCTACCTTCCCATACTTGTCTAATGCAATGTGCCTCCCTCATGGAAAGTGTACTTTTCCCTAGTGTGTACTATTAGAGTAATTATTTGTTACACTAATTAATTAGATCATTTTGATTTAATTAATCAAGCTATTTATTATTCTAGTTACTTAAGCTATCTCTTAGGTTCATATAATTAATATAAAATATTAATTATATTCCCCAACCTAGTTTTATTTCGCTTTTAGGGTTTTTTTCACCCTTAAGGTTGAAGTTTTTTTTTTTTTTTTTTCATTTTAATAATTTTGGAAGACATTTTTCTCTCATAGTGTTGAGATTTTCCAAGCTTTGCCTTTTCCTTGTCTAGTTTCTCTTCAGCGGAGGTTATTTTCATGCAGGTGTTCTTGGCAATCTGTGAAGTTGGTTTTCACAACTTTTACATGGTATTAGAGCTTCCTTGTTGCTTCCTAGTTTGGAGATTTTGAATCCATGATTTAGAGATAGAAACCCCTAGTTTTTTGGGGTTTTTTTCTTCAATCAGGAGGAGGCACATTTTTTAGTGCACTTTGGGAAAAAAAAAATGCCACCATTGTACTTAAAAGGTCTAGTAAGTAAAAAATGATATAAAATTTGTGATTTTTGGTTATTGTAGCCTCTAAAAATTTTTTTTGGCCTCCCATGGGCCCTATGGACATGAAAATAAAAAAAAATAAAAAATAAAAATACAAGGTCCATAGGTCAGTGCAATGCCGCTCAATGACCACCATCAACGGTATAGCTCCACCTATTAATTGCCACCGACACCTGGCCACCTCCCAAACTACTAACACATATTTTTGGCTAGCTGATGTAGACTTCTAGTGACATTAAATTACCTTCTTGATAGTGACATAATCTTACTGACTACTAACATCATATTTTGGCCGACCATTTTTATAGCTACTGATGTCACTTTTCTAGCAACTAAATTCACTGTGCTGGCTACTAATGTCATATTTTGATAGCCAAACCTTTTTTTAGTGATGGGCATTTGATGGCCATATGCATGCCAATTTTTTTCCTATGACTGTATTTTTCTAGTGAGCTTAATTTTGTAGGAGCACTTCATTTTTTGGCCATAACTTGAGCATATGAAGGTCCTTTTTTAGTCCAAAAGACGTGCTAAAAAGTTGGTTCTAAGATAGAGATAGTTGTATAGATTTCATTTTTTTATGAGGATTTTTGAGCTCTTAGTTTTGGTGTTGAAGTAGAGGCTTTAGTTTCCTCCCTCTCTACATCTAGCATCCAGGTTTTTTTTCTCAATTTTTGTGCTTTCAATAGTTGTTTCTTTGGTTTTTAAGGGATATATTTATACACCATGGGGGGAAGAATATTCTTTTTTGTAATTTACTTCAAAATCAACCCTTCTACTCCTATCTTCTTCTCTTAATGTCAGACCCCTCTATGGCCGGGCTAACACCACACAACTATTACAATTGGAAAGCTTACATGACTCAACTTCTTATGTCGCGTGGCTTATGGTCATGTCTAGATGAGAATCAACTTGTCCTACAGTGCCCTTTTGAGGTTCTGTAGTATAATAGCAAAATGGATGAAGCCATATTTTAGATAGTCTCATGTTTTAGCTAGATGGTTTGACCACTCCTTGGGCTAATTAGACCAATTTCTACAACTTTTTTGGCATAGTGAATGAGTTATGGGAACTTCAACTTGATGTAGTTGACTTCTTTGACACCTACCAACTTCCCCACAATTGAGGACTTTTGATGAATTTCAAATCTCTATGTTCTATTCTTCAAGGATGTTGAAAAAATAAAACAAATGATGAGTGTAATTCTTTTGATACTCTCAAAGTTGTGAGGATAGTATCAGATATTTTCTTCCACTTTCTACTCCACTATGGATGCCTTGGGTAATAGACATTAGATGCCTTCTTTTGAGACATTTTATGATCAGTTGATATGGGAAAAGGAAAAGATCCAACAAGTGGATGCCTCTAGCTCTTCTAGCCAAGCATTGGTTGCTCTCTCTTCTCAGGGGAAACCAAAATAGAAAGCCAAATCGAAGAAAGATACTCCAAAAACTAATTCTAGACCTCCATCTAACCTTCCAAAGGTACATCTTCTTCAAAGTTTATTGAGTCTACCTATAGGACTAAGAAGAAATTAGTTGAGACCTATAGTTTTTTTGGAAAGGATGGACATCCTATTTCTAGGTGTTGGAAACATTTGGAGGCTTTAGAGGAAGCCATATAGGGGCATCATATTTTAGCTCCTAAGTCTTCATCCCCCCTTGCAAGGAAAGTTCACACTCTTCAAACACAAGCTATGACTTCTGGGCCTACCTAGATTCCTAATTCTAGTGCCTCTCACTATATAATAAACACTTAGAAGTTGGTCACCTGACTTGCTCCTTGTGCTAATTTATAGATTGCTATTGGGAACTCATCACATCTTTCTATTCTAGGTTCTTGTTTTGTTGCATTAGCTAGGGGTTCTCTTTAAGATGTTCTTTTGTCCCTAACATCTCAATGAACCTATTATCTATTTATTAGATTTTCCACTCTGGCTTTGTTAATATAGTTGAATTCTCACCACATGATGTGGTTATTCAAGATTTGCATGATTTTGAGTTGATTGTGGCTTCTAGAAGTGTCAACTCTATATCTCATCTCTATAGATTTGATGGATTTGAGTCTTCTAATTACACATGTTTGTATCTTGTAGCACATTTAGATTCAGTAAGAAGAATTTGGCATGAGCATTTGGGCCAATGAATTATAGATATCTTCAGCAATTGAGCACACAAGCAATTTTTCTTAGGCTTTCCCAAATTTCTTGCACAGATGGTGTTTGTCAAGGTTGTGCTCTTGGAAAACAACATAGGGATCCTTTTCAACATGGATGAGCTACTCGTTCTTTGGAACCCTTGGAGTTGATTCATAGTGAGCTCATGTCATTTCTCACTCATTTTTTGGAGCCATATATGTGCTTACTTTCATTAATGACTTCTCCAAACACACATGGGTATACTATTTGAAGTATAAGTCAGATGCCTTTGATTCATTTTGAGTCTTCAAGAAATTTGTGGAGAAGCATTCTAGTCTTTCTATTTGACAGATATGTAGAGATAATGGGGGGAGTATGTGAACCAAGATTTTAGTCTCTGAACATGGTCTTCAACATCAATTTTCAATGCCCTACACCCCTTAGCAGAATGATGTGGCAGAGAGAAAGAATAAAATACTTTGGGAGATAGCTAATTATATGATTGAGTCCAAGTCCATGGATTTATCTTTTTGGGCAGAGGCATTCACTTGTGTCAACTATAGTCAAAATTAGATGCCTCATAAGGTAGTTTGACATATGACTCTTGAGGAGGTTTGGTCTCATGTCAAACCTAATATTAGTATCTTCATTCTAATTTTTTTGTAGTGAAGCATGGAAATTTTTACTAGATGCTCAAAGGAGAGCAATGGAGCGAAAGAGCCAACACATCATTTTTTTGGCTACTACAAAGACATTAAGGCCTATAGGTTGTTTGATCATAATTCCAAAGAGGTCCTATTTTGAGGAGATGTCTAGTTTGATGAACACCTTCTTCTAGTAGATACCCTACCTCCAAAGTCTACTTCACTTACCACTACTCCCTCATCTTTCTAGACTTTTTGGGATGATGATCTTGGTGATCCCCATTGACCTTCACCATAGGATCCTCCATAGATGCCTAAATGGGCTCATTTTATAGTTGAGGCTATAGGATCTTTGGCTAGTGATCCTTCCACTTCCCATCACAGCCAGTCTCATATTGTAGGTTCTAGTCTTCTGAGTCATCCTATTTGTGATGATCCTTAGACATCTACAATTTTGATGGGACATTTTGAGTGGGAGAGTGCCATGGAGGAGGAGTATTCTTCTTTGATGACAAATCAGACATGGGATCTTTGTACTCTTCCTAAGGGAAAAAAGTTAGTATGATGCAAATGGTTATATCATACTAAGTTTGTTGCTAATGGTTCAATTGATAAGTACAAGGCTCATCTTATTACAAAGGTTTTTTTATAGGTTGAGGGTATTGACTACACTGAGACACTTTCCTATGTCACCAATATGAACTCTATTTACCTTGTCTTATCCCTTGTAGCTTCATAGGGATGGCCCATTTTTCAAATGGATGTGAAGAATGCATTCTTGCACAGTGATATTACTAACAAGATTTACATGGAGCAGCCTCAAGGGTTTGTGTAATATTCCTCCTTGGTTTGGAGACTTTGATGCTTATTGTATGGTCTCAAATAGGCCCCTTGGGATTGGTGTGACAAGATGGACTCCTTTTTTCTTTCTACAGGCTTCACCCACTGCCATTCTAATCCCACTTTGTACATTTAGCATCTTAGGCTGTGGTTTTGATCCTTGTTCTATATGTTGATGATCTTATCCTCATTGGTAGCTTATCCTCTATGATTTAGGATGTTTAGCATACATTGATGGAATAGTTTGGGATAATTGATCTTGGTCTCTTACAATATTTTCTTGGTCTACATATTTTTTAGTCCTCTACTAGGATTTTTGTTTATCAGTAGACGTATGATCTTAGCATGCTTCAATGTTTTAACATGTTTGATTGCAAGCCTACTCCTACACCTTTTCAGTCAGGTGTAACATTTTCTACCTCTTGCACTTTTCCTTTAGTGGATCCCACATTGTTCCAATAGTTAGTTGGTAGCTTGTTGCACCTAACTCACACTCGTCCTGATCTCTCCTTTGTTGTTGGTCCTGTCTCTCAATTTTCACATGAGCCTCATAAGTGTTATTGGAAAGATGCCAAATGTATTTTGAAATACATTTAGGGCACACTTATGTATGGCATTTATTATAGCTCAAGAGCTCCTCACATTGTTGGCTACATTGACTTAGATTGGGTTGGTGATGTTGATGATTAAAACTCTACTTCTAGCTTGTTTTTTTTCTTGGCACTAGTCTTATCACCTAGTCATGCAATAAGAAACAAGCTCACACACTTTCATCTATAGAGGAAAAGTACAAAGCAATAGTGCTTGCTAGTCAGGAGATCTTATTGCTTCGGCAAGTGATGACTAAGTTTGGTTTTCCTCCTAATTGTCCCACTATTTCGTGGTGTGATAATCAGAGTGTTATTCATATTTCTCACAACCCAGTAGAGAATTAGTGTACTAAACACATTAAGCTTCATATGCATTTCATCTATCAGTAGGTTCAGGCTAGTTTTCTCTCTTTGGAGTACATTCCCACTGACGAACAGGTTGCTAACATATTCACCAAACCTTTTACATCACCATGATATCTTCAGTTGCATTCTATGCTCGGGGTTATAGAAGTTATCCTTGGGGGGTTTTCTTGAGGCCTTCCTTCCTTCATGTTTTTTCAACATGTTTGTTTCATCTCTTTTTGGAGAGGATTTTTTCCCACTAGGTTTTCTCCTCTATCTCCAATTTACAAAGATTTCCTTGTTTTGGGTACCTAATTAGGCCTTGTTGCCAGGACCTATTTTCCTTCTTTCATAGCTTTGCTAGGTTAGCTTATCTCCTGAGATTCACTTCAAGGGAGGTGTTAGATTAATTATTTTTTATGCTTATTAATCAGATCGCATTGATTCAATTAATCAAGTTTTTTTATTACTCTAGTTACTTAAGGTATCTCTTAGGTGCATATGTTTGTTTCATCTCTTTTTGGAGAGGATTTTTTCCCACTAGGTTTTCTCCTCTATCTCCAATTTACAAATATTTCCTTGTTTTGGGTACCTAATTAGGCCTTGTTGCCACGACCTATTTTCCTTCTTTCATAGCTTTGCTAGGTTAGCTTATCTCCTGAGATTCACTTAAAGGGAGGTGTTAGATTAATTATTTTTTATGCTTATTAATTAGATCGCGTTGATTCAATTAATCAAGTTTTTTATTACTCTAGTTACTTAAGCTATCTCTTAGGTGCATATAATTAATATTTAATATTAATTATATTGTGCAACCTATTTTTATTTTCCTTTTAGGGTTTTGTTCACCTTTAAGGTTGAATTTTTTTTTTTTCATTTTCATAATCTTGGAATACATTTTTCTCTCACACCATTGAGATTTTCCAAGCTCTTCTTTTTCCTTCTTTAGTTTCTCTTCAACACAGGTTATTTGCATGCAAGCATTCATGGTGATCTGTGAAGTTAGTTTTCACAACTTCTACATGTATGTCCCCTCCTCATTTGCAGCCCACATTGGAAGTAGGGAAGGTTTAGGGTATCACATGGGTTGGTAGTTAGGACATGGGATTATGGATATAACTAGTGAGGGACTTTGTATTTGAAAAAATGTAATGACTTAGGTAGGACAATATGTGGTTAGTGGTTAAGGGTTAACAGTAGGGGAGAATGTAGTTTAGGAAATGTAGTATAACTATAAGAATGTTTAAAAAAGGGATATAGTATTCAAATAGTGTTAGTGGTAGATTAGAAAATAGCTAAGTGTTGTTAGTAAATAGGAATTAGATTTGGGGGAATAGTAATTTTAGCTAATAGAATTTTAGTATATTAAAACATATATGACATGTATTTAATTAGTAATCAAGGTGACATTTTCTCATTATGAGAATTTTTATTGTATAAGATTGCTTAATAGGGAGTTGATAATATTGTGATTAATAAGGTTATCTAGTAAATACAATAATTGTTAGATGCTAGATTTATACATGGTGGATAGTATATAATAAATTGGTGATTTAAATTTTTTTAGTAATGTGTTATTAGTAGTTAGTGGCTCATGGGAGTATAGTTTCTTGTAGTAGTAATTAGTCAAATTTAGTTCTTAATATAGATAAGTGATAATGTATAAATTAAATAATATGCATATCATATGTTACTTTATAATTACTACTTTCATTACTTTATGGTTAATATAATTAGCATATAATAGATGTTGGATAGTATGGTATATATGTACCTATATGATAATATGTTACTTACGGTCTATATACATAGATCATATTACATTACATATCACCTGTGATATGTGATGCATTCAAAATTCTTTGAATAATTAACATAAACACAAGAGAGAAAGAACATGCAAAAAATATATTAGAACTCCAAATTATTTTTATTATTCTTCCAAATCCTCCTCTCCCTATAATGAGAGAAATTAAAATTTTTAATACAAATTGGAAATTACCATTTTTGACAATTTTTTCATAAAACTATTTTTTTTTTCATTTTTGGTAATTTTAAAAACAACTTGAGAAAAAGCTGATTTTTTTCATGAAGCTTCCTAAAAGTGAGATAAGATCAATTGCCAACTAACATTCAAAATTGGAAGTAATATTTCAAGGTTATATATTAAAAACTAACTTTCTAAAAACTAAGAAAAACATTAAAAGCTTTAAAAAACTACTAAAAGCTCTTATTTAGAAAGTCCCTAAAAGTTCCTACTTAGAATGCTACTAAAAGCTTTTGCATCACTCTCCTCTAGTTGAAAGAACGCAACTCCTGCAAGTTATTTTTTGAGTGTGTATAGCTTCTTTTCTAGAACTTTTCCTTCCATTGTATCAATCATTGATTTTATTGACTTGGAGGAATGCAAGTTTATTCCTTCTTCCTAGTCTTCCAATTTTTTGACATTTTATAATTCATCTTTTCATCTATCACTAGATTCTTAATCGATATTCTCCTCAATATCTTCTCAACCTTTAAAATCCAAAATTCTATTTCTTCTATATAAACCTTTGCACCAAAATTATCTATGTCTTCAACATATAATATATCAACATATCCACCATTTCCATAGTTAACATAATACCTTTGGCAACTTTCATATACCTCATTAAAAAAATCTGAAATATCTTCATTACAAATCTCATTATAAATAACCTTTTCTATTTTCTCATTCTAAACATAAGGCTAAAAATGACAAAAAGACTCTTCCACAACTATGTTTATCTTGGCTTCTTCAATTCTTGATGTCAAAGAAGTCATTGGTATACTCACCATTTTATTTTTTATCTCTTCCTTTATTATTTTTGTATCTTCTCTCCTTTTGTTCTTCTGAATAGTCCATGCAATCTTCTTCTTGCTAGTAGGTACCATTTTTTATATTTCTAATTCCATTAGCTTTCTTAATTGTTGCCAACTTTCTTGTAATTCTCTTAACATTTCTTTCAACTCTAATCACCTCTTTTCTTCCTTCTTCCTCTTCCTCTCTTTCTCTTTTATTTTATTTTCTTTTGTCCTCTTATGCAAACACTTCATCAATAAATCTAGTTCTTCAAACTAGTCCATTAACTTTTCTTCTACTTTGCCTTTGCCTCAACCTAGGCATTTTATCTTCTATACCTAGTCTTTAGGAAACTAATTCTTATTCTCAACCTGCATAAAGATAAACTCAAGACCACACAACGACAAAATTATATGGGTATGTGTAGGATTATTATGTGCCAAAAAGTGGCGATCTAAAAAATACATAGTTCTGAAATGCCTCAAAACATTTCAAAATCTATTTCGTATTTTGTTCCCATCCATCCTGATACCAAACCAAAATATGAATACCTTTATACGGTCTACTATTTCTTTGGATACCAATCCTACATGGTCAACTTCAAAATGTCCTGAAAACATGTTTTCGGCCCGTTTTTGTGTATTTCTTTACTTCAAATGTGTGTCTAATGATTTTTTTTCACCCAAATTTTATAAAATGAAAAGGTGTCTTAAGAATATTGTTATCATTCCATAAATTTAATATCTATCAAATTACAAGTTCAGTAAGTAATTATTATTCATTTTTTAATGGAGTTATGCATAAAATGTTGATTGACACATTGATTGAAAAATAAATATAACATTCAAACAATATAACATTTTTGAAATCCAAAAGATGTGTCACATTATATACTTCTTCTACTATAAAGAAAAAGAAAAAGAAAAATTGTAATTTTTTTTATAGTTAAGGTGGTCAGACATGAGAGTTTTTTCAATCCAAAAATACTAGAGTAGAAAATTCATAATTAATTATTTATTTGGAATAAAAATACCCAAAAAAAGTGTCACATCCATGCACGAGTCTACTTCTTATATCTAAATTATTATTAAAGAATATTATCATTTGATTTTGATTAAGGTGGTCAGACATATGCCTACTTACTATTTTTGTCCTAAATTTTTTGTACTATTGCAGTAAAATTTAAAATTTTGACCAATCAATTTTTTCTTTCTTTAGTTGAAGCCTAGTAGTTTAGAAACTAAATTCAATTTCCTACAGATTCTCTTCTGACAAATTTTTGATTGAAAATTCATAACAATTTTAAAATTGCACATCAATTTGACATAACCTTGCTTTGTTGATTTTTCATTACCACTTAAGGGCATAGTTTGGTTGACCATGATCCTGCACATACCCATCTTTTTCCCAGACTTTCTATGCTCTAATACAAAATGATGCAATCAAAATTCCTCAAATAATAACATAAACACAAGAGAGAAAGAACACAATAAAATATTAGAACTCCAAATGCTTCATTATTATTATTCCAAATCCTCCTTCCCCTACAATGAGAGAAATTAAAATTTTAAGTACAAATCCTAAATTACCATTTTTGGCAATTTTTTCATAAAACCAATTTTTTGCCATTTTTGGCAGTTTTTTCATAAAACTAGTTTTTTGCCATATGTATGTATATGTATGTATATGTATGTATATATGTATATGTATACATATACATATATACATACATATACGTATATACATACATATACATATAAATATACATACATATATATACATACATATATGTATGTATATACATATATATACATATACATATATACATACACACACATACATACATACATACATACATACATAAATACATACATGCATATATATATATATATATATGTCAACATGTGAGACAAGTTTATCTTATCTCAAAAAATAGCATTTTGCCCTATGATTTTTGGGCATGACATTTTTGTATCAAAGCCAGGTTTCACAATACTGGGCATTCATGGGTCCATGAAAGAATATACAATTTGTATGTTACCCTAAGAAAAGAAAAACTTCAATGAACTTGTCTTTAAAGCTAATGACCTCTATGAGTGAGTTGAGTGAAAAACTAATGCCCTTAGGTTAACAACTCAGGGCTAAGTGATCTTAAATGATTAATAATAGCAAAGGACTTTGTAATAATGACACAAAGATATAATAATACAGTAAATAAAAAATAGTATCTTATTGCAAAATAGATTATGTTCTCCTAAGATAATTAAGTCATAATAAGCAATGCTTCTTGAAAGTAGAAGTAAGTTGTAGACCTTAAAATACATTAAAAGTGGAGTGAGAAGAATTAGTGTCAAGTGTGTGAAACTACAATCCTTAAATAACATAAGAATGAGAAAATATGTATAACACTCCCTGATATCTATAAGATCTATGTGAACCATGATCATGTCACACATAAAGAAACTTTTGGGACATACCAAGATTTGAAAGGATCTAGTGGATTTATAACTTATAATGATAGTTTATTCTCAAGTAAAATCCATGAAATCTCCATGAACCTAGTTTTCCCTTTAGATTGACACAATGCTCTTAATCAAAATCGATAAGAATAGAAAACAGAAGAAAATCATAAGGTTGTGAATAACTACCCTACTATGAAGTTGTAGTGGAACAATGATAGAATAGTATACATTAATGGTAATATTTTATGTTTCGACTATCATAATAATGACTCTATATTTTTTATAATGAAAGCCATGTGTGAAGATAGGGAGTAGGAGATTCCCCTTAGGATGTGATATTATAAAGATGCTAGCCCTAAAAGTACCCTCTTTATGATACCTATTATGAAATTCTTAGTGGATACCCATTCCTTAGAGAATTCATCAATACATCTCAAATGTTGTTTTTTAGGAAAGTGTGGTAGATTAAGATAAAGGTATCTTGTTGGCCCTTCTAGCAATGACCCTTTTAGTACTAGATTCCAAAGTTTGTGACAAAAAACTTGATCCCTTATGTATAGCCCAAGGGCCATGAGTATAATTGGCATAAAATCTTTGCCTTCGAATAAATTTCAGTAGTTCATGATAGTAATAGGCAAAAAGGTAAGAAACCATACTATATTGAATGATGAGCTCCTAGACTCAATAGCTCCATCATCAATAAGAGTGGGATCACAATCTTTTCTATTGCCAGAAAAGAATTAAAATACAAGAGAGTCTTATTTGATTTCTAATGTAGCTATAAGACAACTTTCCTCTTCTCCCATTAGGAAACCTTGGTATGACCACATCATTCTTGAAAATTTGATTGATGTGGATAATTTTTGTTCTTAGTTTTTAGTATATTTACTCAACTATGTGGAGTATTTATTGCATTGATTTCTTATTAAATGGTCTCATTGCCTCGGGAACATGTTTTGTTTTTATTGAATATTTACTGTTGTGGCCACACTTGTGTTTGTTTTCCTTTAATTGGTTATTTTTATCTTGGATTTAAGTTATTTATGAGGCATTTTATTTTGAGTAATTTTGATAAGTGTGTTATAATATGATTTATGAAATTCCCATACTAAGAGGTATTCTTAATAATCTATGCAAGAATTAGGAAACCATAAAGATCATATTGTTATGGGATATGTGTTGCAAGATTGTTTGAAACATGAATGCTAATGATATATCTATGGGGGAGGGAGTATTGTAGATATGTTACATTCATGACTGAGCTTGTCATTGATGTCAACATAGTAGTTTTTTGTGGTATCTGACAGAAGAACAATGAAAATATCAAGTTGGTATGGATGACTAGTTGAGTATTCTAACTACCTAAGGTTATGGGAGATACTTCTAAATATCTAGTATATGTAGTTAATGTCAGAAGAAGAAATGATAAGTCTAAAGAAGTTATGTAAGTTTTGGTGATGTCTGTTCTGAGACAGAGTTTATAAAGGAATGTTCTAGTAAACTTGTTATATCTCTTAGTAGATTTGTTATTCTAAGAATCAAGGTTAAGGATTTGAAGAATAAATGTTGGTGATGATGGCTAATATTTCTTGTCATAATATTGCATGTACAGAAATATATTCAAGTTGTAAGGCATAAGATTAATGTTATCACTAAGTGCAATGTGTTCTTAATGTTGTCGTATAATGATTAATTGAGAAGGTCTAATAGCCAACTTAGGGAATTATTTTATGGACTTGGTATAAAGGAAGGAAATTTTTCTTTATCATATAGCATGGTTGATGATTGATGATAAGAAGTAGTAAGAGTGGTATGTGAAGTTGAGTAGAGTACTACAAAAGTGAAGGAAACTTCATTGCCAAGGTTTTTGTTGAGTGATCCAAGGTTTGTGACCTTATCTACAAGGTCTTCCAATGATTGATTTGGTTGAAAGAACAAAGGAAAGAAGAACATAATAGTAAATTACTTGTTTGAGTAGTGAGCTCTTTTTGCAGTTGAAATTATAGGTTTAGGCAATGGGCTCTTCTTGCATACATTGTACCCCAACTTCTAATAGGGTTGGTACAACTCCTAATAGGGTTGGAATCTCCTAATAGGGATTCAAAGTCTCCTGACATGGACTCTATGTACTAAATATTGTAGTAGACTTCTAACAAGGTCCATCCTCTAATAAGGAATATTTATATTAGTACATCATCTTCTAGGCATCATTACCACCAGGGTTTTCCATTTAATCAAAGGGTTTCCATAGTCAACATATCTAGTGTAAATTGTCTATGTGCATCTTATTGTGGTTTTTGTTTAGTTTGATTGAATGGTTAAGTTTGTGTAAATAAGATAAATGAATTAATTATTGGTTAATTGATTCCCCACCCCAAATTATCTTGGTGGACTATTGTTTCTAACAATTGGTATTAAAACATCAGGTCCTTGAAGATAAAGTTTAACAACTTTGGGAGATCCATGGTGGTCATGTTGAGGAAAGATAGTCCTACATCTAATAGAGAAAATTTTGAAACCTGAATGATGGAAATTCTTTGTGAGTTATTAGATTTTTGTAAAGAGAAGAACATTGAGTTTTTAGATCCAAATCCTTCTATTATATACAATGGAACTATAGAATAACTGAAGATAGATCTAGATTAGAAGAAGACATAAAGATAAAGGAAGTTATTGATCTATTTACAAAGAGAGAGCCAGAAGGTATGAATTTTTTTGTTCGTTGGACATGTAAAGAGTTTGATAATTTTTTGAGTAGATTTCCTAAGAGAATGAAAAAAGATAGAAACAATCTACTCTCTGATAAAGTTGAAGAATTTAGAGCAAGTATGGAAAGATCCTTAAAAGATTGTGTTAATGAGTCTAGATTGGTTAATGAAAAGAAAGTATTAGAAGAAACAACTAAGAGTATTATGGAAAATGTGATGTAAGAATTGATGAGAAATTTAGAATACAAGAGAGAATAATTGATTACAATTTAGATGATGTTGTTAATAAAACAAATAATGATGAAGTATTTCTTGAGACTAACATTTATTTGTAGAATGAAGGAGAGCCAAGATAGGAACAAAGCTCAGAACCTTTTGTAGAACCTAGAGTTGAGATAGCAACTCCTACTTCATGAAAGAACATGATAAAGAATCACCCATACAAGAAGACAATTAGAAGCAAAGATAAAGGTGTGATGACAAGAAGTAGAGTAAATGAAGAACTATGTTTGATATCTCAAGTTGAAACTAAGAATGTAGATGAAACATCTAAAGATAATTATTGGAAACAAGATATGAAAGAGGAATTGGATTAGATAGTAAAGAATGAGACATGGGAATTGGTCCCTAGACCAATAGAGAAGAATGTGATAGGAACTAAATGGGAATTTAGGAACAAGATGAATAAACAAGATGAAGTTTTAAGGAACAAAGAAAGATTGGGATGTAAAGGTTACTCATAGCAAGAAGGAATAGATTATGAGGAGACCTATGCTCCAGTGGCAAGAATAGAAGCAGTGAGATTATTCTTAGCCTACGTAGCATGGAAAAAATTTAAAGTGTATCAAATGGATATCAAGTTAGAATTTTTTAATGGAGAACTTGAAGAAGAAGTGTATATTGAGTAGCCTAGAGGTTTTCCTTTGACAGATGACAAGGACATAGTATGTAGATTGAGAAAAGCATTAAATGGCCTAAAGCAAGCACCCAAAACCTAGTATGCAAGGTTGAACAAGCATTTGACAAAGCTTGGATATAGAAAAGGTATGGAAGACATTAATCTCTATTGGAAAGAAATTGATTATTTTTTGATGATATTGGTAATATTTGTTGATGATATCATATTTGGAGGAAATGATGAAGAAAGTGAGAAGTTTGCAAAAGAGATGAAGAAAGAATTTGAAATGAGTATGATAGGAGAGATGAAAGTTTTTCTAGGATTATAGATTGCATAGAATAAAAAAGTGATCTTTATTTCTTAGACTAAGTACTTGAAGGATTTATGAAATTTTTTGGTTTGTAAACATGTAAACTCATTGGAACACCTATTCTAACTAGACACAAGTTATCTACTAAGGATGAGACACCTATTGTTGAGTAGAAGAAGTATGGATCTATGATTGGAGGATTGCAATATCTAAATCACACAAGGTCAAAAAAAGAAAATACAATTGGAATTGTTGCAAGATTCCAAATTGATCCTAAATAAGCACATTATGTAGTAGTTAAAAGGATATTTAAATATCTAAAGGAAATATTTGAGTTTAGATTGTGGTATGCCAAATCTAATGATTTTACTCTAAGTGCTTATATTGATGTTGATTGGGTAGGTAGTATGGATGATAGAGAAAACACCAGTGGTGGAGCCTTGTTTCTTGGAGGAAGATTGGTTCCTTGCTTAAGCAAGAAGCAAGATTACACATCATAAAATACAATTGAAGTAGAATATGTTGTAGTAGTAAACAATTGCAATCAAGTTGTTTGGATTAAGTAGATGTTTAAGGATATAAGGATAGAAATCAATGAACCTATTGTCATACATTGTGACAATACAAGCATGGTAAATATGTATAAGAATCCAATGTTGGATTCAAGGACTAAGAACATTTCTATAAAGTATCACACATTAATAGAGAAAGTTGCAAAAATGGAAATCAGAATAGAGTATGTGAACACTAAAGAGAAGATTGCAGATATATTTACTAAGCCTCTTCCCAAAGATACTTTTGAGTATTTGCAAGGTAGGCTTGGGGTTATGCTGATGGGGACACAACCCAAGAATAGAATGGACACAACAGAAAAGGGGAATTGTATTAACTAAAAATAAGCTAGTACATTCAGTACAGAGAAAATAAACTTCAAAACATGCCCTAAGGGCTTACAATAGCATAAATGTGGAGATAATTTCTCCTTTCAGTACCTCCTCTCAAACTCCACTCCAAACTGCTTTTACAATGCTTGAAATCTCCTTAAATAGACTCTGGAGGGTTAAGGACTAGGAGTACATTCTAGAAAGTGATAGTAGGCATCCACTGACCAAATAGAAGGTTCTAGAAGCTGCATTAGAAGTCGACGCAAATCTAGAAGACTCCAGAAATGGTAACCGAACTTTCGAGAGGCATAACTTTTGAACCGTAGCTCCGATTGACGAACCGTTTACATTTTCAGAAAGCTCTCAAAGTGCTCTATAGCCCTATGGACAAGCCTTGCTCATCCCCCATTTTTTGGCCCTTTTTGAGGTCATTTAATGCCCCTAACCTAACTTTGAAGCATTCTTAGGAGGTCTCCAAAACTCAAAAAACTATAATATCTTTCAAATCATGGGGCGTTTTGACTTGATTCTTTTTCTGGAATGCTCTAAATTACAATTACATTCATCTAGCCAATTTACACCTCCTAGTTTACCAAAATGATGGCTCAATTACATACTCCTATTTTTTTGGGATTTACACGAACACTGATAGTGGAACTGTGAGAGTTGGAACCTTTATTTGACCCAAATGGGTATCCAAAAATGAAAACACATGAAACAGAAACTAAGTCTAAGTATATTTTTTTGGGTGACACAGGATTGCCCTTATACCTCTGGATGCTCCTACATCAGACACCCAGGGTAGATTGAAAAGTGACCCTGTCACTTTATGAATGGTAGAGGAAATGCCAAATGGGAAACCTCAGTTGTTGAAATCCAAGTTGAGTCCTCGATTGGCCGTCCTTTCCACTTCACCAAATACTATTCATACTGCCTATTTCTGGTACTCCTACCCACACGATGATCTAGAATGTATTCTATCTCCTCCTTCTTAGAAGTAGGAATTGGACATGGCTCTAACACCAACTCCTCATCTACACCATCATCATGATACTCTGTTAAATCTACAATGTTGAAAATGGGAGAAATGTGAATACCATCTGGCAGCTCCACTTCATATGCATTTCCTGAGTCATGTTTCTTCAAAATTTTGCTAGGGCCAAATTTCCTCATTTTCAGCTTGTTGTAAGTACCGGCTGGAAATCTTTCTTTTCGTAAGTGCACCATGACTAAATCTCCTACTTGGAATTCCTTATGTATTCTCCTTTGATCAGCTCTAGCTTTATACTCTTGATTCATCTTGGTAATGTGTGCCTAAACCTTCTCATGTAGATGCTTGATATGTTCAGCAAATTCTTCTGCTTTAGCACTTGTCCTCTCCCCTTGCTATATCTTCCTCAATTCTAGTGCAGTCCTTGGGCTATTCCCATATACAATTTGGAATGGTGATTTTTCAGTACTCCTATTTATAGAGCTATTGTAAGAAAACTCTGCTTGTGGTAGAATCAAATTCCATCCCTTGGGCTTATCTCTAACTAAACATCTCAGCAAATTGCCCAAACTTCTATTTACCACTTCTGTTTGGCCATCAGTCAATGGGTGATGCGTGGAACTGAATTTTAGGTCTGTTCTCAACTTCTTCCACAATGTCCTCTAGAAATACCCCACAAATTTAGTATCTCTGTCAGAAACTATACTCCTTGGAAGACCATGTAGTCTTACCACCTCTTTGAAAAATAAGTCTGCAATATGGACAGCATCATGAGTTTTGTGGCATGGAATGAAATGTTCCATTTTGGAGAACCTATCAACCACCACGAATACTGAGTCATTACCCCTTTGTGTCCTTGGAAATCCAAGAAAAAAATCCATACTTATGTCCTCCCATGGATTTGATGGAATAGGCAATGGCTGATATAGGCCAGTATTGTGACTAAACCCCTTGGCAACTTGACAAACCTGCCAACTCTATACAAACTTCATCACATCTTGTGAAATTTGAGGCCAAAAATAATGTTCTCTAAGAATGGCAATGGTCTTATCTCGACCAAAATGTCCTGCCATCCCTCCACTGTGTTTCTCCTTAATCAATTTTTCCCTCATGGAACTCCTTGGAATGCACAATTGACTACCTTTGAACAACATGCCATCCTGAATCAAATAGTCTAACCACTTGGTTCTATCTACAGCAACAGGTTCTTTACAAGCTTTCCATGCTTTAGCAAAATTAGGATCCTCGGGGTACAAATTCTTGAGTTTATCAAACCCAACTACTTCAACCTGCATTACTGTAAGCAACAATTGTCTCCTACTTAGTGCATCTGGAACCCTGTTAGATTTTCCACTTCTATGATTCAACACAAATTTATAGCTCTGCAAGAACTCTACGCACTTCATATGCCTCTAATTCAATTTACCTTGGCTATTTAGGTACTATAATGCTTGATGATCAGTATACAAAACAAATTCCTTTAGCAATAAATAATGCTTCCATTTCTTTAAGGCCTGAACTATTGCATAGAACTCTTGATCATAAACATAATACTTCTTCTTTGCAACATTCAATTTTTCACTAAAATATGCAATAGGCTTACCTTCTTGGCTTAATACAACCCCAATAGTGCTGCCACTGGCATCACAATCTAGTTGGAAAACCTTTCTAAAATCTGGAAGTGCCAACACAGGCTGTTTTGTTACCTTCTTCTTCAACAATTCAAAACTTCTCACAGTTGCTGCAGTCCATTTGAACTCTTTTCTATCCCCTCTTATTGTATTAGTTAGGGGTGCACATATGCCACTGAAATTCTTAATAAACTTCCTGTAAAAACTAATCAGACCATGAAATGATCTTACCTCAGTAGCAGACCTCAGAGTAGGCCATTCCAAGATGGCTTTTACCTTCTCTGGATCCATTTTGAGACCTTTAGGTGATATAACAAACCCCAAATAGACTAACTCCCTTTTTGCAAAGATACACTTCTTCAGATTAATTAACAATTTCTCTTCCCTTAGCCTTTCAAGGACACTACGAATATGCAGTAAATGTTCTTCCAAAATCTTGCTGAAAATTAAAATATCATCCAAATAAACAATAACAAATTTTCCCAAGAACTTCTTAAGTACCTCATTCATGAGCCACATGAAGGTGCTTGGGGCATTCGTCAATCCAAAGGGCATGAATAACCACTCATAAAGACCCTCCTTGGTCTTGAAAGCTGTTTTCCACTCATCTCCTTCTTGAATCCATATTTGGTGATAACCACTCTTCAGATCTATCTTTGTGAAGTATTGAGCTCCACTCAAGCAGTCTATAAGATCGTCCATCCTTGGCAAAGGGAACTGGTACTTGATGGTGATCCTATTTATAGCTCGAGAATCTGTACACATCCTCCATTCTCCATCCTTCTTTGGTGTGAGTACTGTAGGTACTGAACATGGACTCAAGCTCTCTTGAATCAAGCCCTTCCTCAACAACTCCTAAACCTGTCTATTTAGCTCCTCTGTTTTAGTAGGAGTCATCCTGTGAGAAGCCTTGTTAGGAAAACTAGCTCCTGGAATCAGATCTATTTGATGACTAATTTGCCTTACTGGTGGCAATCCATCTGGAACATTATCAGAGATAATATCTCCAAATTCCCCTAGTAAATCTGAAACTTCAAGTGGTATTTCACTACTACATTCTTTATCTTTCCTAGGAATCAAAGCATAGCACATATGCTAATGTTTCATGCCATCTAAAAACTTCCTTCCATCAACAAGAGAAATCCTAGCACTGCTACATACTTTTTCACCTTCCTTTTTCATGGGCTTCAATTTGTGGCGAACTCCATCCTTTGTCAAAGAGTATGTGTTTTCATGTCCATCATGTACTGCATGTCTATCAAACTACCATGGTCTACCCAATAATAGATGGCAAACATCCATCGAAATAACATCACAGAGAACCTCATCATGGTAACTCCCAATTTTGAATTTCACTAAACATTGTTCACTTACCAAGACCTTATGATCATCTTTTACACAAGCAATCCAATAGTGGTGGGGATGTTTCTCCCTCTTGAGCGTCAGCTTAGAGACCATCTCTTCTGATACCAAGTTATCAGTGCTACCACCATCAATGATCACGTCACAACATTTACCCTCACACTTGCATCTGGTATGAAACAAACTCCTCTGTTGTCCTGGTTCAATCTCACCACTTAGTAGGACTCTTTCAATTACTAAGGTCTCTCCTCTTTTTGCATCCTCTGAATGTGATGATTGTGCATCCTCATCTACATGAGAAACCCTAGCTTGGCCCTCAGCTCTCCTATCTATCCTTCCTTGTCATTGAGGGCATTCAAAAGCACGATGACCTTCTTCATTGCAATGGAAATAGGTACCATGAAAGCCTCCTCTTCCTTGTCCACATCCTCTACCTCTTCCTCTTTGATTTCCAAAGTCTTGATCATGGGAGCGGTTGAAACCCTCATTCCTTTGGTTCCTGCTAGTACCCACATCTTCATTTTTCTTTTGGGGTTCATTGTGGCCTCCAGATGATCTACCACTTCCCATTCCTCCTTGACCGTTCCCTCTTTGTCTTCCTTCAAACCTTTTATTCAACTTCTCTTCAACTTGTAGGACAAACTGTTATGCCTCTTCAACGTTGGTCATTCTTACCAGACTTAATTCCTCCTGGATGCTAGGTCGCAACCCACTGATATAACGAGCAACCTTCTCCTTATTTGCTTCTACATCCCACACTCTAATCAAGAGTTGGTAAAATTTCTCTATATATTCTTGGACCGATCTTCCTGCTTGCTTTAACCCATGCATCTTCTTAAAAAAATCAAGCTTGTAGTCCATAGGAATGAACTGCTTCTTCAATTTGTCCACCATGCGATCCCATCTTGTGATCTTCTCCTTTCGTCTTCTGTTTCTTTCCAATTGAACATCTTGCCACCAAATTTTGGCATGGCCTTTCAGTTTGGCCTTTGCAAACTTAACCCTATCTGGGTCCCTGATATCCTCATACTCAAAGTATTCTTCCAGTTCATTGATCCAATCGATCAACTCATCTTGTTTTAGATTTCCTGAAAATACACCCACTTCAATTGTAGGTCTTTTCCCAAACTTAGTAATGGCCCTAAAAAGCCTTTCCTCTGCATGATTCAGAACTTCCCTGTCAAATTCCCCTTCTGGTCCAACTTCATCTTCTTCATTGTTATCTTCACTTTCATCACCTACAACCACAATTTCTCCTCTACGGAGCTCCTCTTGCAATGCTTGTACCTTCCTTTGGAGGGCTCTAACCTCCTCAAGATTAATAACTTTGTCCCTTCTGCCACGCTCTCTTCGTGGAGGCATCTTCTTAACTCAAACCCACAACCACACAGTCCTAGTGCAAACTACCTCACAGTCGGTGCTCTGTCTACACACTCAAGAAAACTAGCTCTGATACCACTTGATGAGGACACAACCCAAGAACAAAATGGACACAACAAAAAAGGGGAATTGTATTAACTAAAAAATAAGCTAGTACATTTAGTACAGAGAAAATAAACTTCAAAACATGCCCTAAGGGCTTACAATAGCATAAATGTGGAGATAATTTCCCCTTTCAGTACCTCCTCTCAAACTCCACTCCGAATTGCCTTTACAATGCCTGAAATCTCCTTAAATAGACCCCAGAGGGTTAAGGACTAGGAGTACTGTTACCTCTGGTTTTACTGCCAAAAGATTTAAATTCAAATCCGCGGCATGTTCAACGGTTAGCCAAAAAATTGTTATTTTAATGCCCTGACTCGCCAAGGTTCTGTGACCATCAAATTTTAGATAGATTGACGGTCGACGCAATCTCGTCATCACAAGTTGCACAGGAGATAGTATTAGCGACATCGCACTCGAACAACACATGTTTGGTGGTCCCTATAGGTGGGTCACAACGGAGGGCGGTCAGAAAGTTTTCCAGCGCCACAGGCACTATGGCGCTATCGCACACCAACCGAAAAATCTCCATGGCGACATAGCGCCCGGTGGAGATTCTCACGATGACGGGTAGGTCACGTTGCCGAAAAAAATGTTGCGATGATCGGGCAAAAGTTTGGCGGGCCGGAGAAAATAAACGGCGAGAACTTCAGACAAATATTGGGCCCCATTGCGTACCTCATCTGCCCAGTTGGTAGAGCTCGTGTCATGGTAGAGAATAAAAAAGAACCATGCACAGATAGGGACACATCATCGGTTGGGCGCTATGGCACTATGGAAATTTAACCTCAATTTTCCCATAGCAACATGGCACCTGGTCGACACGTGGTCACCCTGTGAGGCCAAGTCGCAAGATTGCCTAGTGGTGTTTCGATGGGCCAGTGAGGAACTGCCGCATGTAACCAGGCTGGAGTCTCTATCAGTATGGTTAGCATAGTCAAGGTTTGCAATCTCCACCGTTAGATTTGATTGCATCAACGGATGGTGCCATCTCGCTATGGTGGAGATGCACAGATATTATCATGGCGACATAGTGCCCATCTGTCGCGTGGCCATTCTACGGATCAAGTCTCGGGTTCACCAACTAGATGATGCCATGCGTATATGTCAAGACACGGCAACCACGAGCCCAGTATTTTTTAGGAGGGATGGCGAGTGAAGTACGAGGTCGCTCTGATCGTCAGATCTACAAGATCTATGGCTGGCGCTATCTTGCCATCAGGAGCTACCCAGACTTTAGCATCAGTGACATAGCGCCCGTGCACCACGTGTCCTGGCGGGACTGCGTTTCATGCTGTCAGAAGCAGATAGGGTGGGGTGAGTGATGAACCAACAAGGGGACGCCACGTGTTGGCAGGCCCAGCAAATCGATAGGAACAAAGGGTTATAGAAGGTCAGGTTCTCCACCATCAGATTTGATGAGATCAATGGTAGGTGCCATGTCACCTTAGCGAGGCTGCAAGATTTTTACCATGGCAACATCGCGCCCGACTGACACATGTCGGTGGGGTTAGGTCTCGTCGGATGCATCATTGAGGTGGCGCCGATTCGGATGGAGGCCCAGTCACAGGAAAGAGAGTCCACGACGAATCAAAAACAACCACGTGTGCCGAGTCAGAACACAGATATGTTGAGGGGCCAAATTTCCTGATACAATCAGCGCATTAAGGGGTGGATTCTCCACCATCAGATCTGCAGGAATCTAGGGTTGGCGCTATCTTTCCATGGAGGAACTACGCGGATATTACAATAGCGAGTTAGCGCTCGGAAGACACGTGTCCTCGCATTTTGGTTTTTGATGTGGCAATTAGCTGACAGCCAGCGGTTAGGTGATAAGGTGGTGCGGTTAGTTCGATGAAGCCAGTCAACCACGGAAGGACTCTCCAAGTGGCAAGACAAAGGATTACGATTGGCTCGCATGGCCTAGTCGGCATATAAGAAATCGGGTCGGCTAATAGGCCAGTTTGATTCATGAACCAAGATGCAGAGGCGATCGACGTATCTTGCGATCTGATCTTCGCGATCATTTCTGACCTACCAAGAATGAATGCAGGACATAAGGACACTCCACCCATCTGGTCAGCCCATCTACCATGTCAGGGAATGTTGTGGTGTCGTTTCTATCTTCTCTAGGCTCTTCTCAGAAGAAATGAGATTTCTCAATATGCAGGCCAGGATTTCAATCCAGATCCCCGATTAGGTTCTCAAGACAGGAAGTTAATGCTAGTAGGTAAGAAGTGAATGTAACGCAGAAATCTTCAGTTGTGCCTGATCTATAAAGGTAGTTTCATGATCTGTTCTGAAGGTCGATTCTTCCTAATTTTATCTGCTACTGCTTGTAGACTTATAGTGTAAAACCCCCTTTATCTCTGAGCCATGTAATAGCCTGTATCATCTCTTTTAGCCATTAGTGTCAATGTGCATCACTTTGCCTCCCATTGGTGTATTGTTGAGATCAACGATCTGCATACTGTATCTATCTTTGGCCTATCGAATAATACATAAGTGAAAGCTCCTTTTCCTAGTGTCATTTGGTTGGTTTCTTTTGATCTGTATGTGATTACTGATCGATATAAGTCTGGATGTGTATGACTTTTGTATGTTATTCTGGTTTTGTAGTATATATATGGGCAGGAATGAATCTGAACACTTTGTCTTGGTGCATGACCGCCTTAGATTAGACTAGGTAGATTTTCTTTGACACTCTCTTTCTCCCTTTCCCTTCTGAGAATAGATAGGTGCGCCCTGATAGTAAGAGGAAGCCGGCCTTCTCCGGAGACTCAACCTCGTAGTTCAAGTCCCACAACTTGGAGGTTGTTTCCATGTTTCACTAGGTTGTCCTCGTGCATAGGCCTTGGACAAGGGTGCAAACCTATGTGACAACAATTTTTGGCATGCCTGATGGGACCTATATCAGAAGATTTCATGTCTACTGGTGTCAAAAGAAGAAAGAGTTTCTGAGATTAATGTTGAAGAAGTAGTGCTGGCTTCAATATTCAAGCCTTCAAGAGGCTGATTCATTAAGTACTTGGCGATTCTGAGCATCAACAAATCTGGTTTCAGGCCAAAGTTGCAGAAATTCATGCCCAGAGCTGAAACAAGGGCATCTTCTAGAGGTAATTTTCAATATCAAGAACTCTCACTTTCAAGTCCTAGAAGAAGGAGGGCTAGAGCTTCATTATCACCAGTTAGAGGTGGATTAACAATCAACATACTTGTGAGATCTATCTCTACTCCTCCTACTATTCGAACTCAGCCTAGATTGCCATCAGCACTCATCAATAGAACACTTGTTTATATGGCACAACCAAGAGTTCATCCTTTTGCCACCTTTAATGGTGGAAGTCCTCTGTTTTTAGCCCAAAGAAATGATATACCAGTAGCTGCACTAAAAAGCATACCTGATTTTACTGGTGAAACTTCTATTTCCCCCTAGAGCATATCCAAGAGGTAGCGAATGTCTGCAATATTCATGGTATTATGGAAGATGATGTTGTTGTTAGACTTCTAGCCTCATCTTTAAAAGGAAAAGCATTACAGTGGTATAGAGGCTTAGCTCATGGTTCCATAACTGATTGGGATGGACTAGGAGCAGGATTATGAAAACATTTTGAGGATAAGAGTGACCATTTGTCACTATTAGAGCAGCTGACTACAATAAAAAGAGCCCCCCATGAATGTATGACTGATTTTAATTACAGATTCCAAAAGACATGGGATAGAATACCAACTATAGTGAAACCTACCCCTGGTAATGCCTTCTTGCATTACCTTAGAGCTTTTAACAGTGATATTGCCACTACAATCCAAACTATGGGAGGAGATATATTACCTAATGCTTATGAGACAGCCATAAAAGCTGAGAACATTCTAATACAAGGAGGAAAGTTGGCCCCAAGGCCTCCTATGCCTTTCTTTCTTGATGTTCCCAACCACCAACCAGCAATAGCCCCTCTCCCTACAATCTCTACATCGCAAGCCCTTACTCCAGTTCCCCAAGCTTCCACATCCTCAAACGGAATAGATGAACTCAAGGAAATGCTCCAAGGTGTAGTATTGAATGCAGATAAAAGAGAAAAGACCCTAGATAAAAAATTACAAGAGCAGGGTTGGGAGTTGAAGGACCAAGGGAAGAGACTAGAGGATAGTTTTTCTCTAATACAAAAGATGAGTAACAAGGTGGTGGCCTTAGAAAGACAGCAGGCTCAAGGTGGCAAGCCTCCCCAATTGCAATATTAGGCTCCAAGTGGTGGTAGGCCTCCTAATCAGTGGAATAGCTCTTTTGATTAGAATAGGCAGAATAGTCATGCTTCTACTTCAAGCTCAAATCAGAATAGAGCTATAGTCCCTCAAAATAACTTGGCCCAAGACCAAGATTTTTGTCCCTTATGTAACTATTCTTATACCTACTACTTGTTTCAGAAAGCAGAATCTTATTTGGCCCTAACTATCCAGGAGTCCATAGTAAAGCAATCACACAAAGAAGATCATCCCAAGGAGGCCCCATGTGTTCAGAGGCAGGGTGATTGCTCTTTTATGAATCACCAAATGGAGGAACATTGTAATGTAAACCAGGACTCCGTTGCTCATAACACAAGAAGCAAGAAGAGAGCTATGGAACATGTTGCTCCTCCTTCTCCTAAGCAGGCCTCAACTTCAAGTGTTATACCTAACACACAAATGGCAAATGAGTAGACAAACACTTCACAACAGCAAAACCAAGGTCCAAGAAATGAGGATGCAAGTGATCCTTTTGTTGCCCCATCTCAACCTCTTATAAGTGCAGCCCCCAAAGTTTCTACCAAAGTTCCTAGTGCACCATTGAGTGTGGTAGAGCAAATGAAGAAGACCAATGTAAAAATTTCCATGTGGGATGCTGTTGCTACCATACCAATGTAGAGGAAGATGCTGCAGCAAGAATTGGAAAGGATTGAGCCCAAGGATTAGTCATCTACCATGGAGAGTGCCACTAGTTTAGTACAACCAGCAAGAGATGTGGAGGCAAATACAAAGGTTAGACCTCCTCCATTTTATGTTTCTCTGATTATAGGGGGCAAATTAGTCCATAATTGCATGATAGATTCAGGGGCTAGCAGCTCAGTAATGCCTAGGTGTGTTGCTGATGCTTTAGGGATGAAATATGAGCCCATTGTTAAGGATGTGTTACAACTAGATGGGAGTACTGTCAAAACCGTAGGCATCCTTAGAAGTGTGGAAATGGCCCTACATGCATGCCTTGGTTGTACTGTGATTCAAGACATATCTGTGGCTGAGGTTAAGCCCTATTTTGCCATCTATCTTTCGAGAGACTTCACTGCTCAAATTGGTGGATTCATATCTGCTGATTGGTCTTACATGTCATTTAAGACCAGATATGGGGCCAATGCTTCAATAAGAGCAGAACCTCAAGCCCTTCACCACACTAAACCCTACACCCCCAACTTCATCAATATGAATTGCCCTATCCTAGAGGTGAACGAAAATAACGTAGTAAACGAGCCTGTCACTTCCATAGAAGGGATTCCTGATTTCTTCTTGGATGAGTGGGCAAATACATGTCAGTTTGAACCTATGTCAGAAACCCTTGAGACAGGCCTTAGTACATATTGCATAATAGAGAAGGAGGTTCAAGTTCTTGACCTTGTTAGGACTAATGACGACATAAATGGAGTATGGAGAATGTACTTTGATGGCTCAAGGAATAAAAATGGATCAGGGGCTGGTGTTATGTTGATCTCTCCTACACAAATAAGATACTACTTCTCCTTTAGGTTCCAATTTAGTTGTACCAATAATGTGGCCGAGTATGAATCCTTGATCCAAGGTCTCCTACTTGCCCAAAAGAGGGGAATTTGAGCCTTGAAAGTATATGGAGACAGTGAGTTGGTAGTGAACCAAGTGAGAAATCAGAATATCACCAAAAATGGCCTGCTCAAGTCTTATAAACATAGAGTCTGGGATTTGCTCGAGGGTTTCAATGCATTTAACATTCAGAGCATTCCTAGGAAAGAAAATAAACATGCTGATAGACTTGCAGTAGTGGGTGCATCTTATGATGTGCCAGGGAATCTTGGGGAAGAAAAGAAACAACAAATAAGGGTAGTGGTGAGGCCTGCTGTTCCTGATAATAATACTCACTGGCAAGTGTTCGAGTCTGATGAGCAAATTGTGAGCTTCTTGCAAAATGAAGAAAAATTTTCAGAGAGAAGTCAGCTAAGACTACAAGATCAATATGGTGATCAGATCATTCATCTCAGTTCCAACAAGCTACCCAAGGGTCTCATTACCTTGGAGGGTGTCTTTAATCCTGATGATCAAATAAGAGGCAAAGGGATGAATCTAGTTGCAGAAAAGGATGACCATGCCTCAGTTACTATTGCTGATGGAAAATCTCTTAACATGGGGAAGGTATGTTCTAAAGCTGAGCAAGAAGATTTCATTCATCTATGTCAAGAATTTAGTGATGTATTTGCTTGGACATATGATGATTTAAAAGGGTTTGACCCTAGTTTGTTTCAGCATACCATAGATTTAGTTGATAGGGTCAAACCAGTAAGGCAAAAACAGAGGCCAGTGAATCCCAAGATTGAACCTTTAATGAGGAAAGAACTATCCAAACTGATTGAGGCTAACATAATTTTTCCTATCAAACACTCATCATGGGTAGCTAACCTTGTCCCTGTGAGGAAGAAGAATGGAGAAATCAGATTGTGTGTGGACTTTAGGGATCTCAATAAGGCTTCCCTTAAAGATCACCATCCTCTCCCTTCTATGGAGAAAATTTTGTCCAAGGTCAGTGGGTCAAGGAGATTCTCTTTTCTTGATGGGTTTTCAGGTTATAATCAAGTAGTGGTTAAAGAGTCTGATAGACACAAGACAACATTTACTACTAAATGGGGCACCTATGCTTATTGCTAAATTCCATTTGGATTAACAAATGCAGGTGCCACATTCCAAAAGGCAATGGAGGTAGCTTTCAGAAGATTAATTGGCAAGTTTGTCTTGGTATACCTTGATGATATAACTGTGTATTCCAAGAATGTGGAGGGTCACCATGATCATTTGAGACAGGTATTTCTAAGATGTAGAGAGTTTGGGGTATCTCTCAACCTAGCCAAATGTGTCTTTGCTACAAGCTAGGGAAAACTGTTGGGACACATTGTATCTAAGGATGGATTGATCGTTGATCCAGAAAGGACAAAAGCAATACTTGCCCTTCCTCTCCCTAAACACAAGAAAGGGCTACAAAGTTTCCTTGGTAGGATAAATTTTGTAAGAAGGTTTATTCCTAATCTTGCCACCATGGTGAAACCCCTTACAGCCATGCTCAAGAAAGATATGGTCTTCTCATGGACCAAGGAGGGGAAGGAGAGTTTTGAAAAGATCAAGGCAGCCATAGCATCGGCCCCTACCCTCATGAACCCAAAATTTGAGAAAGATTTCATCCTCTACACTTTAGGTGGTAAGTCAAGTATCTCTGCTATCTTGACCCAAACAAATGACAGGAACGAGGAGCAGCCCATAGCCTTCTTTAGTGAAGGGCTTAAGGAATATGAAGATAAGTATAGCTTTGTTGAGAAGCAAGCCCTTGCAGTCATTAGAGCCTTGAAGAAGTTTAGACACCTCTTATCCCATAATAGGATCCATTTGTTGGTGCCCCATGCAAGTGTAAAAGACTTCCTATTAAACAAAGATGTCAGTGAGAAGAGAGCTGGATGGATCACTAGGGTAATGGAATATGATGTTGACATTCAGATTACCAAATTGGTAAGAGGAAGAGGATTATGTAAAGAAATGTTATCAGATCAGAACTCAGATGAAGAAGTTGCCATGGTGATAGCAGAGTAGCAAGAGGAAAGGTATGCTGATGGTCCAAGGAGCTGGATAAATGACATGAAGAATTTCTTATTAGGGAATGGATACCCTCAAGGATTGGATAGAACTAAAAAAAGACAATATAGACTACAATCCATTCCCTATGTTGTGATTGACGATATCCTATTCAGGAGGGATTTTAATGGGACCCTATTGAGATGTGTTGAAGAGGATCAGGCTAAAAGGGTGATTAGAGAACTCCATGATGGCCCTGATGGCGGCCACTTCTCTGTAAGAACAACCGCTATGAAGATCATGAGGGCTAGATATTATTGGCCATCTCTGTTCCATGATTGTTACGGGTATGTGAGGAAATGTGAGAAATGTGCTTTTTTCTCAGGCAAACAGAGACTTGCAGCTCTTCCTCTCCATCCTATTCAGGTGGATCAGACCTTCACTCAGTGGGGGTTGGATTTTATAGGCCCCATTAATCCTCCATCTAGTGCAGGTCACAAATGGATCTTGGCTGCTACTGATTATTTCACTAGGTGGACAGAGGCAGTTTCCTTGAAGGATGCCACAGAGCCATCAGTTGTTGAATTCCTTGATGGAATTGTATCTAGATTTGGTGCTCCTTCTACTATCATCTTAGATAATGCCAAGTCTTTTGTTGGAACCCAAATTTGTGCATGGGCCATGAATCACAATATCTACCTGAGCACATCATCGAACTACTATCCTCAGGGTAATGGTTTGGCTGAATCTTCCAACAAGAATCTGATCAGAATTATGAAGAGGACAATAGAAGACAATCAAAGGACCTGGCACAAGAAATTAAGGACTGCTCTGTGGGCTGATAGGATAACACCCAAGAGATCTATTGGGAATTCACCTTTTGTGCTAGTATATGGTAGGGAAGCTAGACTCCCAATCTCATTGGAGTTCCCATCCTTGGAGTTGGCTCATCAGCTGGAACTGGTTGAAGATGATGCCATGACAGTAAGAATGGCAGAACTAATTGAGTTGGAAAAAAAGAGAAACAAAGCCATGAAAACTCTAGAGATTCACCAGCAACAGATGAAGAGGAATTTTAACAAGAAGGAAAGGGCCAAAATCTTCAGAGAGGGGGATTTACTTCTCAAGTGGGACTCAGACAGAGCAAAACCAGGAAGGCAATCCAAATTTGACCCATTATGGAGTGGCCTTTATCTGATTTCCAGTTGCAAACAGGCCAACACATTCCAACTAAGCAGGCCAAGTGGTGAAGTTCTACCCATTCTAGTCAATGGGATCTATTTGAAGCCCTGTTTCTGAAGGGTTGTGAATCTATGTACATAGTTAATCTAGTTGCTTCCTGCTTGTTTCTGTTTTGCAATAAGTGCATGAGCACATGGCTCTCTTGGTGAGTCATCTTTGACATATCTCACGCTACTGAGGAGCTCTCGTTTTTGTTTTTTTTGTTTCCAATCATCGAAGCAGAGTTAGAACCTTAAGGGTTTTTAATGTTTTGATTTCCTCTTTAAGGGTTAGGGTTCTTGCAGCTCTCAACTTGTGCCTCCTGGTCCTCTTTCGACTCCATAGCCCAACGGCTCATTCTTAGGCACTGGTCATGCATTGAGCAGGCTCATGCCCCCTACGAGTCGCCAGAAGTGTTACCTCTAGTTTTATCACCAAAAGATTTAAATTCAAATCCACGTCCTGTTCAACGGTTAGCCAAAAAATTGTTATTTTAATGCCCCAAATCACCAAGGTTCTATGACTGTCAAATTTTAGATAGATCGATGGTCGGCATGATCTCGTCATCAAAATTTGCATGGGAGATAGTATTAGCGACATCGCGCCTGAACGAAACATGTTTGGTGGGCCCTACGGGTGGGTCACAATGGAGGGTGGTCAAAAAATTTTTTGGCACCGCAGGCGCTATGGCGCTATCGCACGCCAACCAAAAAATCTCCATGGTGACATAGCGCCTGACAGAGATGCTCACGATGGTGGGTGGGTCATGTTGCCCAAAAAAATGTTGTGATGATCGGGTAAAAGTTTGGCGGGCCGAAGAAAATAAACGGCGAGAACTTCAGACAAATATTGGGCCCCATTACGTACCTCATCTACCCAGTTGGCAGAACCCGTGTCAGGGTAGCGAATCAGAAAGAACCATGCACAGATAGGAACATGTCATCGGTTGGCCACTATGGTGCTATGGAAATTTAACCTCGATTTTCCCATAGCAACATGGCGTCTGGTCGACACGTGGTCACCCTATGAGGCCAAGTCGCAAGATTTCCCAGTGGTGTTTCGATGGGCCAGTGAGGAACCGCCACCTGTAACCAGGCTGGAGTCTCTATCAGTACGGTTTGCACAGTCAAGGTTTGCGATCTCCACCGTCAAATTTGATTGCATCAATGGATGGCGCCATCTCGCTATGGTGGAGATGCATAGATATTATCATGGCTACATAGCGCCCATCTGCCGCGTGGCCATTCTACGGATCAAGTCTCGGGTTCACCAACCGGATGATGCCATGTGTATATGTCAGGACACGGCAACCACGGGCCTAGTAGTTTTTAGGAGGGATGGCGAGTGAAGTACGAGGTCACTCTGATCGTCAGATTTGCAAGATCTATGGCTGGCGCTATCTCGCCATCAGGAGCTGCCTAGACTTTAGCATCAGCGACATAGCGCCCATGCGCCACGTGTCCTGGGCGGGATAGATTTCATGCTGCCAGAAGCAGATAGGGTGGGGTGACTGACGAACCAACAGGGGGATGCCACGTGTTGGCGGGCTCGACGAATTGATAGGAATGGAGGGTTACAGAAGGTCAAGTTCTCCACCGTCAAATTTGATGAGATCAACGGTAGGCACCATGTCGCCTTAGTGAGGCTGCAAGATTTTTACCATGGTGACATCGCACCCGATTGACACATGTCAGTGGGGTCAGGTCTCATCAGATGCATCATTGAGGTGGCACCGATTCGAATGGAGGCCTAGTCACAGGAAAGAGAGTCCACGGTGAATCAAAAATAACCACGTGTGCCGAGTCAAAACACATATATGTTGAGGGGCCAAATTTCCTGATACAATCAGCACATTAAGGGGTGGATTCTCCACCATTAGATCTACAGGAATCTAGGGTCAGCGCTATCTCGCCATGGAGGAACTGCGCGGATTTTACAATAGTGAGTTAGTGCTCGGAAGACACGTGTCCTCGCGTTTCAGTTTTCGATGTGGCAATTAGCTGACGGCCAGCGGTTAGGTGATAAGGTGGCATGGTTAGTTCGATGAAGGCGGTCAACCGTGGAAGGAATCTCCAAGTGGTAAGACAAAGGATTACGATTGGCCCGTGTGGCCTAGTCGGCATATAAGAAATTGGGTTGGCTAATAGGCCAGTTTGATTCATGAACCAAGATGCAGAGGTGATTGACGTATCTTGCGATCTGATCTTCGCGATCATTTCTGACCTACCAGGAATGAATGCAGGACATAAGGACACTCCACCCATCTGGTCGGCCCATCTACCATGTCAGGGAATGTTGTGGCGCCATTTCTATCTTCTCTAGGCTCTTCTTAGAAGAAATGAGATTTCTCGGTATGCAGGCCAGGATTTCAATCCAGATCCCCGATTGGGTTCTCAAGACAGGAAGTTAATGCCAGTAGGTAAGAAGTGAATGTAACGTGGAAATCTTTAGTTGTGCCTGATCTATAAAGGCAGTTTCGTGATCTATTCTAAAGGTTGATTCTTCCTGATTTTCTCTGCTACTGCTTGTAGACTTACAGTGTAAAACCCCCTTTATCTTTGAGCCATGTAATAGCCTGTATCATCTCTGTCGGCCATTAGTGTGAATGTGCATCACTTTGCCTCCCATTGGTGTATTGTTGAGATCAACGATCTACATACTGTATCTATCTTTGGCCTATCGAATAATACATAAGTGAAAGCTCCTTTTCCTAGTGTCATTCGGTTGGTTTCTTCTGATCTGTATGTGATTACTGATCGATATAAGTCTGGATGTGTATGACTTTTGTATGTTATTCTGGTTTTGTAGTATATATATGGGCAGGAATGAATCTGAACACTCTGTCTTGGTGCATCACCGCCTTAGATTAGACTAGGTAGATTTGCTTTGATGCTCTCTTTCTCCCTTTCTCTTCTGAGAATAGATAGGTGCGCCCTAATAGTAAGAGGAAGCTGGCCTTCTCCGGAGACTCAACCTCATAGTTCAAGTCCCACAGCTTGGAGGTTGTTTCCATGTTTCACTAGGTTGTCCTCGCGCATAGGCCTTGGACAAGGGTGCAAACCTATGTGACAACAAGTACATTCTAGAAAGTGCTAGTAGGCATCCACCGACCAAATAGAAGGTTCCAAAAGCTGCATTAGAAGTCGGCGCAAATCTAGAAGACTCCAAAAATGGTAACTGAACTTTTGAGAGGCATAAATTTTGAACCGTAGCTCTGATTGATGAACTGTTTACATTTTCAAAAAGCTCTTGAAGCGCTCTATAGCCTTATGAACAAGCTTACTCATCCCCCATTTTTTGGCCCTTTTTGAGGTCATTTAATGCCCCTAACCTAACTTTGAAGCATTCTTAGGAGGTCTCCAAAACCTGAAAAACTATAATAACTTTCAAATCATGGGGCCTTTTGACCTGATTATTTTTTTGGAATGCTCTAAATTACAATTACATTCATCTAGCCAATTTACACCTCCTAGTTCACCAAAATGATGGCTCAATTACATACTCCTATTTTTTTGGGATTTACACGAACACTGATAGTGGAACTGTGAGAGTTGGAACCTTTATTTGACCCAAATGGGTATCCAAAAATGAAAACAAATGAAATATAAACTAAGTCTAAGTATATTTTTTTGGGTGACACAGGATTGCCCTTATACCTCTAGATGCTCCTGCATCATATGCCCCTTCCTACATCAGAGTAGAAGATGTAAAAGTGCATCAGTCCAGTGTAACAGAGCATCATTTTTGTCTATACTGAATGTTGATATTTCCTATATGGGTGAATATCTATGATGGACAAATTCATCTAGGACTCTTGTTGGATATTATTTTGAATAGTGTCTTTAAACACTTGAGCTAAGTAAGAATTAGTTGTTCAAGAGTTTGATGTAGTAAAGTTAGTTGTTGAAACCTTTGACATTGATGTTAATGGGGGAGAAGTTCAACATGAAAAAAACATGGAAAATAAGCATTTACATCATGATAGTTGGAGAAGTTTGACATAAGTATAGTAATTTTGGAAGAACTACATCATGGAATGATAGTCTGATAGAAAGAACATTGAGGTATATTGAGCTAGGAGAATGATTGATGAAGAGGATTTGAAAAGTAAGATGAATAGTCCTTTTGCTTGTATTTTTGGAACTAGATGTTTTTCATCTATGTTTCCATCAATTCCAAAGGGGAATATTGTTGCAAGATTGTTGGAAGCATGAATGCTGATGATATTCCTATGGAGGATAATTTTACATATGTTACTATCATTGTATGTTACATTCATGACTGAGTTTTTCATTGATGTAAACATAACAATTTTTTGTGGTATCTGACAGAAGAACAACAGAAAGATAAAGTTGGTATAGATGGTTAACTAAGTATTATAACTATCCAAGGTTATGGGAGATACTTCTATGTATCTATTAGATGAAGTTAATATTGGAAGAAGAAATGATAAGTCTGGAAGAAGTTATGTAAGTTTTGGTGATGTCTATTCTAAGATAGAGTTTACAAAGGCATGTTTTGGTAAACTTGTTATAACTCTTAGCATAGTTGTTAATCTAAGAATTGAGTTTGAGGATATGAGGAAGACATGTTGGCAATGTTGTGGCTAAGATATCTTGTCATAATATTGCATCTATGGAAAGTTATTCAAGTTGCAAGGTGGAAGATTAATGTTATCATAAAGTTTAATGTGTTCTTAATGTGGTCCTATAATTATTAATTGAGAAGTTCTAACAACCAACTTAGGTAATTATTTTGAGGAATTAGTATAAAGGAATAAAATATTTTCCTTTATCATATGGCATGGTTTTTGATTGATGATAAGTAGGGCTAAGAGAAGAATGCAAAGTTGAGCAATATGAAAGTGAAGAAAACTTCATTGTCGATATTTTGTTAAGCAATTTGAGGCTTGATATTTGGATCCAAGGTTCATGACCTGGTCTACAAGGTCTGACAATTATTGGTTCCATTGAAAAAAAAAAATGAAAGAATAACATAACAATAAATTACTTGTTTGAGCACTAAGCTCTTCTTGTTTCTGAAATTGCATGTTTGGGTAGTGGACTCATCTTGCAAGATCCCTCAAGATCCAACTCCACACACCAATCCTAGATAGTCCAGATCCACAACTAGATAAGAACACCAAGAAGAATCTACACTTCTACCCATAGGTCCACCAAGCTATTCTCTAGTTCTTAAGCCACAATGACTAACCCTTCAAAGTTTTCATTCTCTTCTCCAAGATGGATGACTAATAAGTATGCCTAAAGACTGTACAACACCTTCACTTATACCCAACTAAGCGTCAAGTTGGCCCAATTCATTAAAAATTAAATTAAAACCCATACATTAAATATATATTGATCTACAAGTAAGCTACAATATAAATTAAATAACCAAAGTTTGATAAAAAATAAAATAAATACCAAAACTCATCTCACAGATAACTTGGCACCAACAAGAATGAAGACCATGTTGAGTGTTAGAAAGACCAAGCCAAGCATTAGCAAAATGCCAAGCACTACCAAGATCCTAGTGCATGTCAAGGACATAGAGAGGGCCAAGAAACCAATACATGTTGAGCATATAGAGAGTGCCAAGAAACCAACAAATACTAGGATCCTTGGCCACAACTACACCATTTAGTGACCAAGAACCACTATTTGGTGATTGAGTCCATAACACAGCCAAAACACCTACAACGTGAATGATTGCTAAAAAACCCTAGGATTCTCTTTCATTAGGGTTCTACATGATCAAATATTTACAAGGATGAACCTCAAGCTTTGGTACCAATTAATGTAAGGAGGATGAACAACTAGGGCCAAAGGCACACGCTACTATCCAACCACCTTGCTAAGTATATACAATACAAGAAAAACATAGAAAAGAACACCAAGGGGGGCGAGAGAGAGAGATAGATAGAGAGAATACTACTATTGATTCATCAATTTTTTTGCATACATGCCCATCAATAATGCCTTCTAGGTTATGCCCAGATATAAAATATAACCCTAAGTTAACTATTCAACTTCAAACTCACAACATCTACCTTTAATTTCTAGTCCTCTAAGTTCAACTCTTAACCTAAAATAAATACCTCTACTTATACTTGCAAAAATGACTTAAAAAAGATTCTAGCACATTACATGAAAGAAAGGCAGACCTCAAAATGGTCAACACTCATCTTGAGATAAGATCCTAACAATGAATTCATAATTTAAATTAAATACAAGAGTCATCTCCAACTAAGAACCAAACATAGAGACAACTCATTCAAAGAAGGACTTGAGCATCAACAACATAGCTTCACTTAGCTAACAAAGAAATGATCGATCAACATAGGAACAACTTAGCTCATAGTGATGGAACTCAATCACCAAGGAAAATGATCGCTTCACATTGATGGAACTTAGTCACCAAAGGGAAAACTCATTTCATATTTAAGAGCTTGACATTTCTAAAAATAACTTCATTTGAACTATCAAATTGAACAAAAAGTGTTGGATATAAGGCTACCCAAGATGCTCCTATATTAGTACGATCCCCTCTAGGGTTTTTCCTTGGCTAGGGTTTCCCTAGTTAATAAAACATGGTGTTGGGAATTCCCTTATTGCATGGTTATGTTTACTATTCAAAATTATTAGTTTACTTTCATATGAAAGTTATAAAGAAATTAATAAATCCTATTTTAGGTTAAAGTTTGTAGAATATTGATTCACCTACCTCTCAGTATTCTTTATTTCTAACAATTGGTATCAGATAATAGTTACTGAGAAGAGGCTTAACATCTTGAGTAAGATCCCTTTGAATATGAAATTGTTGCAAAAGAACCTTAAAGAAGCTCTTGAGAAGATTGATATTCTTAAGGAAGAAAGAGAACCTAAAAAATAGATAAAAAGATGCAAAAGACTATATTGGGGAATTGGAAGACAAGATTGATCATCTCAAATCTAGAAAGGAACGTAAAGATTAGATAAAATATAGTGATGAAGTATCAAAGTTGAATAAAGAAAATGAGATTATGGAACATGAGTTGAATATTATTGAACTAAAGCTAATTTTGAAAAAATATGACAACAAATTTGACTCATAGTTGAAATTTGAGAATGTTGATCTACGATCCCATCTTACAAAAGTTACATCTAAACTTGAATTCATTAAGATAGAACATATAGAACTTGAGAAACATGATACTATTGTGAAAGGAGAGTTAACCTAAACCAAGGAATAGTTAGAAATTTATATTCCAATAGTGAGAAAATTGATGAGGAGCTATATTTTTAGAGACCTTCCTATGATATGAGTGGTCTTAGATATTTTATTGGAGAAAAATCAACAAAGAAATTTGAGTCAGGAAAGAAACTAGATCTATTTGTTTAACATCTTGAACATAAGAAGGTTGAGCAAGATAAAATTCAATCTAAAGATATACCAAAAGAAGTAGATCAAGTAAGTCAACCTAAGAAATTTAATGAACAAAAGGAAATTGAGAAAGATTAATCACTCAAAGAAGTAAGGTATAAATTTAAAGGTAGGTTCTTTATATGTAATGAAGTTGGTCATATGAACAGAAACTATACAGGTAAGTCATTCAAATCTATTACTAATCTTTATTTTCATAATTTTCATGGTTTTGGTCATAAAGAAATTGAGTGTAAAACCAAAATTTGATAGTAGTAATAGTAATAGTAGAATTTTTAGGGATGCTAACCCTCCAGGTAATGAAAGAAGAAGATTTAGGGAAAGGAAATGAAATGAAAGATGACATAATGCAAGAACAAATGCAGTAAGAAGAAACATTGTGTGTTACAAATGTAACAACCTCAAACATATTGTAAGAAATTGTAGAGCACCATTTAATAAACTTGGACTTAATCAGAGTAGTAGTACACTAGTATATCATCTATGTGATGCAAGTAAGGAGTGTCAATCACTAGGATATCCCTTATATCCCTCCTTCAACTTCTTATAATTTTAATCAATTCCTAAACCATTCCTTAGGAGTTACTCAAGACTATAGTGGTGGTAAATGGCTTCCTTGACATTCCCACTTCACCTCCCAATACCATCTCTATCTTCAAAATATCCTCAAGCCTTTGAAAAGGGAAACCAAATCCTCTCCACACCCCACTACATTGCACCCTACAAGATATTTGACTCCACTAAATTTCTTTGTACTCATTACCATCATTTCTCTAAGTTTCACAACCATCTGATAGGATTTGGGCCTAAGCCAAAACTGCTAGTTGCTCTAGGAGACCTAATAGGGCTCTTTCCTAGTAGCCCTATCCAACCAATTTAATCGCTAAACTTCCAAAAATTCCAAATAAATCACCAATAGTTACAAATTCTCTAAAAAAAAATTAAAACCTAACAAACTTCACATTATGGGTTTTGGGTCAACTCTCTTTACCCTTTAACTCTCGAGCCCTAGTTTGAGGCTAAATAGTCTTCATACCATAGTTTGCACTAACAGACAATAAAAACCAAAACACACACTAGAAATACCTCTATCAACACTTAGGTAATCCTACCACATTACCATCTTCCAAATATCAAGCTTTGATGACCATCCTTAAGCCTTCAGTAGCATTAATTTTGACTATTTACATGCTAAGCACATAAGATGCTTAGCTCAAATGCTATCAAAATACTCCAAGAAGATGGGTGGTTTGAAAATAATAAATAAAATCCTATACCCCTTCTATACAACAAAAAATAGGGCTTTCCACCATGGGGATTAGGAGGGAGATATCATTTTAGTTAAAACCCTAGCCACAGATTAGGTTAACCAATAGGCACAAATAAAACCAAAAGTGTTTCAAGCTTAGTCTAGACACCCTAATAAAATTAGCATACTCAAAAGAAAACCAAAATAATTTTTTTTCACAATTACAACATGTACCCACTATCACTCTATGAGGATATCTCAAGTCTGTACTTACTATTTGCACATAGTTTCCCACCAAAAACTCACATTATTGATTCAAATTCTGTACAAATCAACTCCAACCCTTTCCTAGGTTGAAGACATTCATTTTATACGAAAATAATTTTTATATTAAAAATTAATTCCTACTTCATCAATTAGGAAAAATCTATTATTGTTGACCTTTCAATTTTGTAAGAAGAGTTGCTTAGCAACAATTTTTTTTGCATGAGCAACTTTTTGTAACTTTTTGCAATTTTTCCACATTTAAAATCAAATGCCTTATAATACCTACAAAACCTTAATAAATCATTCAAGAATCCTAAAATACATAAAATTGAAGAATTTTGGTAAACTCATAGCATTGATCAACATTAAATGACCTATAACTTGTCCATAGACCTTATTACAATATGAAATAAAATTGTCTAAATGCATTCTGCAGATGCTTGAGATTGAATTATTGTCTTCTATTAACTTAGACACTTATTAACCTCCTAATCTATCCAAAATTGGTGTTTTATCATCTTGATTAGGACGTTGGGCCCTTGTACCATACTCCCACAATTTGAAAAATTCATGTCCCTTGAGTTGGTAAGTGTTGAAGAGTGGTGTCATACTTTATGATAACTTCCTCTATCATCCATATTGCTTCCACCTTAGGTAAGCCTTTCCACTTCACTAGGTACTGATTATAGAATTGTTTTTCTTATCTTCTTGATTATGTTAGTGTCCAATATACACTACAATTGCAATGGCTTGTTGGATGGTAAATCCTTCATCCATTCTACTTTGAAATCTACCATGTTGTTGCTAATGGGACTCATGCTACTATTACCCCATTTGTACAATGTGAGGTTTTATACATTGAAAATAGGTAATATACCTATCCCCTATGGTAGTTCTAGCTCATATGCATTATTTCCATATTTATGCAAAATTTTACAAGGACCAATCCTTTTCATTTGTAGTTTGTTGTCTGGACCTTTAGGTAACCTGTCTTTGTTAAAAAATGCCATCACTAGGTCACCAAATTTAAATGAATCTATTTCTTCCTCTAGTTTTTTCTATCTTTATACTTGGCTACTAACTTTTCTAAGTGATCTTTTAGTTGCTCATGTGGACTATCTTCATTAGTTCTGAAAGTGTCTCCCCTGTGGCACTTCATGATTTCATATCTTGTAAATCTCTTAGTTCCATGGGTCCCCTTAGATGAAGCCCATAATTTCCTCAAAAGGTGTCATTTGTGTTGACCTATTAATATAGTCATTATATGCATATTTAGCCTAACTAATTACTTGATCCCAAACCAGACCATGTTTTTTTGTTAGGAACCATAGTAGATTTCCTAAAGAACTATTCACTACGTTAGTTTGGCCATTAGTCTAAGGGTGATAAATTGATGAATAGGCAAAATGTGTGCCAATTTTCTTCCATAAGGTTCTCCAAAAATATCCAATTAATTTGGTGCCCCTATCAGTTACTATTGTCACAAGGAGTCCTTGAATTCTCACTATTTATTTGAAGAAGAGGTTTGTAATCTGAGATGCATCATGGTTTCTCCTATAGCCTTTTTTTTGAACCTATGAACTACTACAAACACCATGTCTACGCCTCTAGTGGTTTTGGGTAACCCAAGCAAAAATTCCATGCTTATTTTGTCACAACATTTCGCAAGTATTGGCAAAGGTTTATATAACCTTGCATTAAATGATGTGCCTTTGGTCCTTTGACAAATAAAAAAACTTTCTACATATCTCCTTATCTTATTCTTTAATCCAAGTCAATAATAGAACCTTGCGACTTGTTTTAGTGTCTTACCTACTCCAAAATGACCTCCAAGATCTCTATTTTTCTTTTCTTTGATAATCCCTCATTTATGTCTTAGGGATACATAACCTACTACCTTTGAATAATAAGTCATCCTGTATTACATAGTCAGAAAGTTCAGCATGAAAAGTGTTAGCATAGTCAAAAAAAGTTTTGTAAGCCTCTCTAAAATCATAATCCTCCTTATATAGATCCTTGATCTGCTCTAATCCCACACTTTGTAACTTGACTTCTTAGATTGAAAGTATCCTCCTTCTTAAAGCATCAACCACCTTTTTGGTAGTCCTCTTTTCATGTTTGATTGAGAAGGTAAATTCTTGAATTTTCTCCACCCATTTAACATGTCTATGGTTGAGTTTATCTTGTTGTCTATTAAAGAAGTTGAGGGAATGGTTATCAATATACACTATAAACTCCTTTTGGCATGAAGTAGTATTTCCATTTCTTTAGGGCTTGAATCATGGAGTATGGTTCAAGCTCATAAGTGGAATACTTATGCATAGCTCCATTCAACTTCTCTAAGAAAAATGTAATGGGATGATTCTCCTGACTAAGAAATACTCCTATAACATGCCCAGTTTCATCAAACTCCATAGTAAAAAACTTATCAAAACTTGGTAACATTAGGGTGGGTAGTTTTTCCACTTTCTTTTTCAAAACTTGAAAACTCCTCTCTATTGTTATAGTTCATTTGAACTTACATGTGTTTCCCCTTTCATGGTATCAAGTATGGGAGCTACTATCCCATTGAATCCTCTAATGAACTTCTTATAAAAGGTAGCTAATCCATGTAAGATCCTAACATCTCCCACTACCTTAGGACTAGGCCAATTCAAAATAGCTTCTACCTTACTAGGATCCATCTTTATACATCCTTTTGAAATAAAAAAACTAAGGTAAACCAATTCAAACTTAAAGAACTCACATTTTTCCAAGTTGTTGTGTAGCTTCTCCTCATGCAATTTTTTCATCACTATTCTAAGATGCTCCAAGTATTCTTCTTTTTTCCTGCTGAATATCAAAATGTTATCTAAATAAAATATTACAATTTTTCCAATGAATTGTACCAATAAATCATTCATTAATCTTATAAATGTTCTAGGTACATTTCTCAAGCTAAATGACATCACTAGACACTCATATAGTCCCTTATTAGTCTTGAATGTTGTTTTCTACTCATCCCCTTATCTAAACATAATTTGGTGATATCCTAATTTCAAGTCCAATTTAGAATAAACACTTTCAAGTCCAACTTAGAATAAAAACATGATTCTCCTAGATAATCCATTAGGTATTCAATTCTAGACATGGGAAACCTATAACTAATTGTGATATTATTGATTGCTCTTGAATCAACACAAAGACTCCATTGACCATCCTTCTTGGGTGCTAAAACTAATGGACATACAAAAGGGCTCAAACTCTTCCTTATCAATCCTTTATTTAGTAATTTCATAAATTGTCTACTTACCTCTTCATTTTTTTGGGGTGTGAGCTTGTAGATAGGTTTATTGTATAATGTTTCTCCAAGAACTAGTCAATTTGATGGTTGATGCCCCTAAAAGGTGCTAATGCTTCTGGTTTCTCCTTTACAACTAGTGAAGGGCACTATCTTAGCAATTTTTCAACCTCTATAGGTAGTGGTTCTTTGTTCCTAACTTCCTCTTTTTTTAATAAATTAGAGTATACCCTTAAAAATCCTCCTCCTTAGTTAATTGCATGAAATCCTTACCTTTGATAAATCTAATTGCACTATCATCTTTGTTTTTCACCATTTTCTTAGGTAAAGGATCCATCCTAAACTATCTACCATCCTTCTCTATCCAATAGGTTTTATTTTCACCATTATGTTGGTCTTTCACATGATATTTCTATGGCCTTCCTAAGATCAAATGAAAAAACATCCATAGGAATGATTTTACATAGAACCCTATACTTATACTCACCATGCTCAAATTCTACACATGCTTTCTCTTCTATTGTAAAGATATGACTCTTATTTAACCATGAAATCTTGTGGGTGGCTAAATGAGGTAGTATCTTAAGCTTACACTTCTCAACCATTTCTAGAGATACAACATTCTCTATGGATCTAGAGTCAACTATACTTTTTCACAATTTACCATATGCCTTACCTTGAGTCTGAAATAGAGATTTTCTTTGTGGTGGATCTATCTTCAAAGGCATCTTGAGCATATTCTTCCTTAGCATCATGTTCTCCCCATCAAATACTGGTGCTACACTCCCAATTTGTGTGGCACTAGTGCTGTAGCAAGCTTCATCATTTATGGCCAACTAATTCCTTTTGTCTCTATTCTAGTTAGGAGGATTTGTGTTTTTGAGTGCACATTAAGCCATTGTATGTCCTTGCTGCCCACATGAATAACACTTTAAGGTTCCATGTAAGTAAGTTTGAAACAATACGAGATAATCTAATTTCTAAGGAATTTAGCCTTATATACAACCAAGACATGAGTTACAATCAAGGTTTGAAGTACCTAAAAGATAATAACCTAGTAAAATTTATGTTCTATTATGAGTTTGACAATGAATAATGGCCTAAGATCATATTGATTTGAATTGATGATGGAAATATTTGGTTGGGATATAATTTCACCAACCTAATTTTTGAGGTTATTAGATTGTGTAATGAAGGTAGCATACACATTAATGAGAAAAATATTAAGAAATTAGTTCTAGAAAACACAAATTTAGTATATAATGGTGGAGGAATAATGATCAATAAGATCAAGTAGGATGATGTAAGATACTTGAATAAAATTATAGCAACCAATATATGTTCTATCTCTAGAGAAGATGATATGGGAGTTGATTTCATTCAAGCAATCTGCAATATTTGTGTGGAGAAATAGAAAGTGAATCTAAGAAAGATCCTTAGAGCACATTTAATAGAAAATTTGGAGATGATAAAAAAAGTTAAGAATGGCCAATTTAGATTCCAATCACCAATAACACATGTTTTTCCACTTGATTAAAATGTTTCCATTCACATGAATTTTTGAACTAATTAGTAGTAATAGATTCACCATGGAAACATTATCAGAAATACACAATAAACAATTTATTAAAAAGGTCACTAGTAGTGTAGACCTTATTGTGAAAACAATTCAAAATGAATTAAGAATAAGAGTTAGAATTCCACGTTCTATGATAGAAGAGTATAAAAATGACATATGTTTCATGGTAGATACAAAGTACACTTACATTGAAGTAGTAGAACCAAGAATGATAAATATTGAACCTTTTGGTTGTGAGATCACATCACTAGAAGTATAACGATATATCAAAACTATCCTTGAATTAGACAAGGATGAGGAGTTTGGGATGTAGAAGTTGTGAAAGCCAACTTCATAGTTCACCAAGATTACCTGCATACAAATAACCTACTGAAGAGAAATGGAAGAAGGAAAGGTGGGGCTTGGAGAATCTCAATAATGTGAGAGAAATTATATTTAAAAAAAGAAAAATGAATTACTGTAAAAAAATACAATAGGAGAGCCTATTTATAAAAGCCTCTAGGAAGCTTCTAGAATAAGCTAGAAAGAACTAGGAGATAATTATGACAACTAAGAATACATCCACAAAAAGTGGATTACCCTCCAAGTAGGTGAGAGGATAAGTATGACAAGGTTTTGACAACATGTACACAAACTTTTTTGTTGCCAACACACCATAGCCCCCCCACCCCCCCCCCCCCAAAGTGTAACTTAGGGGAATGTACTTAATCATACAAAAAACTAGGATAAAATGCAGAATAGGTCCTAGCAACAAAGCCAAGAAAGATACCCATGTAAAAATGCAAGGAAATGCATCCTTAGAAAATAGGGAAAGAGAGAAAACCACATGGAAAAAACCCTTCCCTAAAAAGAGGTAAGTACAAACATGCCAAAAAACATAAAGGAAAGAAGACCTCAACAAGACCCTAAAAGGACAACTTCCATAACCCCAAGCATACACCACAACTGAAGAGATCATGGAAATGCAAAAGGTTTGGTGAAGATGTCAACAACCTACATGGCAAGAGGAATGTACTCCAAAGAGATAATACCATACTGAATTAGTTGATAGATGAAGTGCATATGAAGCTCAATATGTTTGGTGCATTGATGCTCCATTGGGTTGTGAGAAATGTGAATGGAACTTTGATTATTGCACCAGAAAATAGTGGGGCAATCAGGAGGAAAACTAAACTTAGTCATCAACTCCTGAAGCCATAAAATCTCTTGAATAGCAAGTATTACTATCTTATACTCATCCTTTCTAGATGAAAGTGCATGATCATGCTACTTCTTGTACAAGCATGTGATAGGACCAGAGGCAATACAAAACACAAAGCTAGAATTAGACTTTCGATCATTGACATCACCAGCCCAATCTAAGTCAGGATAGAAAAAAATGTGAGGAGTCTCTAATGTGTAATGAATGTCATACATAAGTGTACCCTAAATGTATATCAAAATGCACCTGATAACTTGCTAATGACTCTCATGGGGCTCTTGGGAAAATTGGGAGACAAGACCAACTACAAAGGAGACATTAGAATGAGTGTATGTTAGGTGCAACAAGCTTCCAACCAACTACTAGTACAAAGTAGCATCCACTAAAGGTGAAGAGCAAGAGGTAGAAAATGTGACACCTAACTAAAAAGGTGTTCGAGTAGGCTTGCAATCAAGCATGTCAACATGGTGAAGAATGTCAAGAGCATACTTTTGCTAACAGACAAAAATCACAATAGAGGATTGAACAATCTAGAGACAAAGAAAATAGTGTAGCAAACCAAGATCAGTCATCTCAAACTAGTCCATCAATGCACACTAAACATCTTGAAGCATAGAGGATGAACTACCCATGAGGATAAGATCATCAACATATAGGACAAGAATCAAAATCTCATCTCCAAGATGCTAAATGTACACTATAGGATCAGAATGGTAGTGAGTGAAGCTTGTAGAAAGTAGAAAGAGTCCATGTTCTCATACCAAGCCCAAGGGGCTTGTTTGAGACCATAAAATAAGCATCAAAGTCTACAAACCAAGGAGGAATCTTGCAAAAATCTTGGAGGTTGCTCCATGTAAATTTCCTTAATGAGATCACTATGTAGGAAGGCACTCTTCACATCCATCTAAAAAATTGGTCATACCTATGAAACTACAAGGGATAAGACAAGGAAGATAGAATTCATCCTGGTGACACAAAAAATGTCTTAGAGTAGTGAATACCCTCAACCTACAAAAAAACCTTTGCAACATCATGAGCCTTGTGCTTATCAATCGAACCATTAATAGTATACTTAGTGTTAGGACTAAACAACATACAAAAATAAAAATTACATACAAATATAACTAATAATAGAAAATAATAGATCACATAGAAAAGAACAGAAGACACCAAAATTTAATGTGGTTCACCCAATCCTTGGGCTACATCCACCAAACAACAAGTTTGATATTTTTATGATCCAGCAATTACAACCTGATTATAATTTGTAATCCCTTATAGCTCAATACCTCTCAACAACCAACTTCACATCACTACCATGAAAACAATCCCTAACCCTAAGCTCTTTTATATAGGTATTTTTACTACTTTAGGTTTTAATTAATAATTACATGTCAGCCCAAAATCTTGATAAAATAGGGCCCAATTTTTTTTTATGAAGTATGTACAGTACTTTCTTAATCTATCACCATAAACTAATAATCTTCCACTTGGGGATTGATTAAGCTCCACACTAAAAGAATCTCCCACTTAGAAACTAATCCTATAGCTATGTCACTACTCCATGAGGCTCCCATTAGACCAAACCACTCTAGACTCTGATGTTCTTTTATTCATGTTCAATCTAGAAGACCAAACAAAGCTGAAGAGGAGTTTAGCTTCTCCCTTGTTACTACCATTGTCAACATATTTTCTGGATTGTCATTTGTATGTATCATCTCCAACTTTAACTATCCATCCTCTAAAACTGATTGAATGAAATGGTACTGTAACTATATGTGTTTGGTCTTTGAATGAAGAGATGAATTCCTTGCAAGATGAATAGCACTCTATGAACAAATAATTATCCTTCTAAGGATGCCCCAATTCTTCTAAGAACAACTAAAGCCATATCATCTCCTTGTCTACCTCTGTAGTAGCAACATACTCTGCCTCTATAGTGGATAGAGTATTAATATTCTGTAACCTAGAAACCTAGCTTATAGTTGCCCCACCAATAGTAAAGACATAACATGTAGTACTCCACCTGGTATCAATATCCCCTACCAAATCTGAGTCAAAATAGAACTATAAATCAATAGTAGATCCCCCAAAGTATAGACACTTATTGGATGTTCCTCTCAAATATATAAGAATCTATTTGACTGCATTCCAATGCTCAATTCTTGGATGACTCATATACTTGCTAACGACTCCTAGTGCATGTGCAATATCTAGCCTAGTACATATCATACCATACATCAAGCTTCTTATAGCTAAAACATAGGGTACCTTGGGCATCTTATCCTCCTCTTCTTGTATCTTGGGACACATCTCCTTAGTCAACTTCAAATGACAAGGTAAAGGTGTGCTAACAACTTTAGCATTCTCCATAGAGAAACACTGCAACACCTTCTTTACATAATTAGCCTAAGATAGTGTTAATATTCTATTCTTCCTATCTCTGCAAATCTTCATACCAAGGATTTTTTTTGCTACCCCCAAATCCTTCATAGCATATGAATGTACTAACTGGTGTTTCAACCCCTTAATATGATCCATGTTAGACCTAGCTACAAGAATATCATCAACATATAAACATAAAATAATTTAGCTATCATCATACAACCCCTTAAAATAAATACAATAATCTAAATGACACCTATTATAACCATGCTCATGCATAAACCTATCAAATTTTAGATACTATTGCCAAGGTGCTTGCTTCAAGCCATATAAACTTTTCTTCAATTTGCACACTAAGTTCTCCTTATGTTTGACCTCAAGTCCCCATGGATGATCCATATATATTTCTTCATCTAAATAACTATGAAGGAAGGTTGTTTTAACATCAAACTACTCTAAATACAAATATTCAGTATCCAAAATACTTAAAATAGTATGGATAGAAGTCATCTTATCAACAGGAGAAAATATCTCATCAAAATCAATTCCTTTTTTCTTGCAAATCCTATCACAACTAACTTGGCTTTAAATCTTTTCTTACCTCATCCCTCTTCTTTCAACCTGTAAACCCACTTATTCTATAAATCCTTTTTGCCTATAGGCAACATGCACAAATCCCATGTCTTATTCTTTAGAAAAGATTCCATTTCATCTTTCATTGCAAAATCTCACTAAATCTTAGTATCCACCTACATAGTTTCATCACAACATTCAGGTATACCAACATCAGTAAGTAAAATTGAATACAAAGAGGGAAAAAATATTTCTAGAGGTCTAATTTGCCTTTTTGACTGTCTAACATTCATTGGTATATGTGGTATTTGTTGTTGCTATTGTTGCACATCATGAAGAATGGCTGCTGTATATGAGCAATGTTAGTATGCTAATAGAAACCAAATTTAAATAAAGCTTCTACAAACTAAAAAAAATTCATAAACTTCAAGATAGACTAAGATGAGCTCTCAATTGAGAATATGAGCTATTAATGGACTCTCTCAATAAGAAGCTCTCTTGTTGAGTGGCTTTGTCTAAATAGATAGGATGTATGCTCAAGCTTATGCTTCAAAAAGGGCTTCAAATGGAGTTGGAAATTGGGTGTGAGTGTATGGTTTTGATGTAAAATGGCTTCTTAAAATGGCATTATGACTTTACTTCATGGATTTTGTTAAAATGGCTTGGGAGAGGATTCCTTAAATAGGAAAAAGGCTTGAGGGATGGAGGGCTAAGATGCAAGGATGAGAAAAAGCTTGTGGAGGGCTCAGATTGCATGAGAGGAGAGCACATGGATTGCACTTCCTTACAACCAATCAAGGAGTGACACATGTCACATGGTGAGAGAATGGAGGAAAGGGGAAGGAGGAGTCAAAAAAGGAGGCTCAAGGGATAAAATCTTCATAAAGACCCTCATAATGGCTTGTAAGAGCAATAAAAGGGCTTTGGAAAAGTCATTTATGGCCTAGTGGGCTTCATAAAATTTTATGGTTGAGATATTTTGAGGGAGATGAGAGAAATTTTGACTTGGGCTTGATTAGGAGGGTTTTAAGCTTTCTTAGAATTGTGCAAATGATTAGATTATGGATTAGGATGGTTTAGGATTAGCTTAGGGATAGGCAAGTGGATGGCATTTAATGAGGGTGGGTGAAAGAGGAGATATTTGTTAACTTTGGCTTGGGTTAGTAAGTCTTAACCCATGTTTAGGGAATGTGACAAGGTTAGGAGGGGATTAGGATTAGGTTTAAAGACATCTTCTAGAAGAGTCTAGACTTTGGATGAGGATAAAGACCTTCTAGAATAGTCTAGAATTTCCTAGGATGAGGATGAAGACTTTCTATAAGAGTCTAGAACTTCTTAGGATGAAGATAAATTAGATTTTTAGGAAATAAATAAAGTTTTATTTATTTCAAGGGTTTGGGTTGAGGAGATATTTATTAAAACTTTTTTAATAAACATGGGGATTAATTTTTAATCTTAATTAAATATTTTGAGTTGGGATTAGGGGTAGGAAATGATGGGATTAGCCTTTAATCAAAATTAAAGAAGGATTAGAAGATTTTGGAAGAGGTTAGTGGTCTTAAGGAAATTGGCCAAGTTTTGGGCAAAAAATAAATTTTCTATTTATTTTGGGTCTTTTGGTCAATTTATTAATTAAATAATTAATAAATAAGGAAATAATGTTTAAATAAGATTTAAACATTTTTGGGAGGGATTCCTTAATTAAATATTTTTAATTAAGATAAAGGGATTTAATGGCATAAAAATAAATAAATTAATAAATTAATAAATGATGATGTCATCAGAAATTTTTTAGAAAATAAAAATACTTTATTTTCTAAAAGTTTTTAGGTGTCTACACTTTTCCCCTCTTTGATGTGATGCCGCAAGTGGCATGGCATCAAAGATAAGAAAATAAGATGCCCAAGGCTAGAGCAGAAGAGGAGAGAATGGACTGCAAGATGCCCCCTCAAGAAGGCGGCAGAGAGAGAAAGCTAGGCTCGATGACTTCTTGAAAAGTACAAGAATCTGAGATGAGCAAGAAGACTCAGATGGGCAAAGAGAAGGGGCTGAATTAGCTCAAACTCTCACTATGGGAGAATGATAAAGGAGAATTAGATGCACAAGAGGAAGCAAGCTTAAGACTTTAGGGAAGGTGGAGGATGAAGGAGCGGAGTGCTATAAAAAGGAATCCAGGATAGGGAGATGGATGAGGGGATTATAAAGCTGATGCAATAGGATTTCAAAGAGTCAGATTGGTGGAAGATGGGTTTCAAAGATCCCTAGGACTAGGATTGTGGATCTCGAAAGATGAGGCTTGGTGGATTAATTTGGATTGGTGAATCTCTAAGACTAGGATTGTGGATCCCTAAAGCTAAAGGTGAGGAGTGATTCAAAGAGATACTGATGCATAAGATAGGGTAGGAGAGATGAATTTTGGATATGGATGGGGGATAATGGAGATGAAGGAAAACCATTGAAGCTTTTTGAGCAGGGGGATACTTCAAAGAGAAGTACCACCATGTAGTTGAGCACTAGATTTGCTATAGGACTGTTGGTTAATTGCCAAGATTACCAAGAACATCAAGGCCTTTTCACCAACTATCCAGAGGACTGACGAACAGACTCAAAAAAAACATGCAAAGATTGCCCCAATATCACACATGAATCCTAGAGGAAGCAGTGTGGAAATGACATTGGGTAACCCACAAGTAGAAAAGAAAACAAGCAAAAGACATGATCAAGACCTTACATTCTGATTGCCCCATTTACAGTATACCATGATATGGAAGATCGTGGCAACCTTGAGGAGGGAACAAGGAGATTTCTTGGAAAAGATATTTCAAGACCCAATAGGGAAGAGTCCAAATCAAAAGAAAGCAAAAATTTAAAAGAGAATAGTTTGCCAACAAGATGGGTAGGATGAGGTACTAACGGACCAAGATCAGACATGAGGAAAGCTATATTCTGCAAGGACCTATTGGAGAGCACCTAAGCTGGTGGATTTGGATGAGTGATGCATTTGGCAAGTTGAACTAAGAAAGATAACACTTTGGTGATAGGAAATCTAGCTAAAGGATGCATTAGAATAGCTAACCAAGATGTGCGATGGGTGCAAGATGCTGATCAAGGATGAACTATCATGGACTTTGGATAGATACAATGGTACTAAGCTAAAGAGGATGTACAAGCTGATGGACCAAGATATGTTACAAATGTACAAGTTTGTTCATGTTTTGGTTTTTGTGAGATGGAAATGTTTGTGAAGGATGGGATGTCTATAATAGGTGATAGGTGGATAGGTAGATGGTTTGCAAAAAGCTTAAGTGAAAATGGGGTTTTCTGTGTACACGTGATAGTATACAAGCTAGGATGCAAGATTATTTACAGGCTAGAATATGGTACAAACTTTGGACAAGATTCAGATATACAAGGTATGGTACAAGATTTACAAGGTATAATACAAGCTTTGGTACAAGATTTTACAAGCTAAGGTACAAGATTTTACAAGCTATACAGGAGGTATTTACAAGCTCCATTAGATTTTGGATATTTGGTTGGAACACCAAGGGAACAAGCAGGTGTTTTATGGGATGGTGGGTGAATGGATGAGGGATAGGATAGTGATAGATAATGGATTAGTCTTAGTACATAGTGATAGATAACGGATTAGTCTTAGTACACAAGGTGCCTAAATTACCAGGTTTTCACCAAGGTACCTATCCAAGGTGCTTGAATTGCCAAGTTTTCACCATTGGACGCTTATTTCTCTTTACTATTTTTTTTTTTTTGTATTTTTCAAAAGCTGGGTATACCAAGGATCTTCAAGCATAGAACTTCTTGAGATGAATGATGTTAGTAGGATCATTCAAGAGTTCTCCTTCCGGTGTAGATAGCTGATAAGCTCTAGAGCCAAAGGAAGCAATGACAACATAAGGACCAAGCCATGTAGGTTCAAACTTGCCTTTCTTTTCTCGATCTGCTTGGACTTTCATGTTTTCTTTGAGGACCATGTCACCTGGCTGAAAGTGTCATGGAAGCACCTTCTTGTTGAAATTCCTTTTGAGAAGAGTTTGATAGACTGTGAGATGATCATAGGCTTGTCGTCACTTCTCATCTAAGAGATCTAGCTGGGTGAGCTGAGCTACTCTGTATTCTTCATCTGATATTTTCCCTTGCAAAGATATGCGCAAGGAGGGAAGTTCAACCTCTACAGGTAGTACCACTTTGACACCATAGACTATGGAGTATGGAGTTGTGCCTGTGGATGTACGAAAGGAGGTACGATAGGCCCATAGGGATGGATTTATTTGTAGGTGCCAATCGCGGCCGAAATCATTGACAACTTTCTTTAGGATTTTGAGGAGGGTTTTGTTAGTTGCCTCTTCCTGGCCATTACCTTGTGGGAAATATGGGCTAGAAAAGTAGTGATGGATGCAAAGGGAAGTGCATAATTCTTCCATATTGAGATTTTCAAAGTTACCTCCATGGTCGGTGAAGATGGTGGATGGGATGCCGAAGTGGCAAACAATGTGGTACAAGATGAACTTGGAGACCTGAACTCCTGTAGCTGAGACTAGGGGGACTTCTTCCACCCATTTAGTGAAATAGTCTATAGTTGTTATTATCCATTAATGTCCAATGGATGAGAGGGGTGTGATAGTTCCAACTAGATTAAGGCCCCAACAAGCGAAAGGCCAAGGTGGTGCGATAGGCTGTAGATCCTGTGCTGGAGTGTGCACAAGATTTGCATGCTGCTGACATGGGAGACACTTTCTGATAAAGTCATAGGAGTCTTCTTCAATGGTAGGCCAATAGTAGCCTACTCTAATGATTTATCATGCTAGGACAATACCACTCGTGTGAGCACCGCAAAGTCCAGAGTATACTTCCTTTAACACCATCAGAGCCTCATTTTGGTCTAAACATCGAGAGAGAGTATCGCGATAACCCCGACGATATAGGGTATTGGCTATGATAACATAGCGGGATGATTTTTGAATGAGGTTTTGGTGTTGGGTATGTGTGAGGTGAGGGGATATGATACCATCGTTAAGGTAAGCATGAATCTCATGGTACCAAGGGGATTGGGGACTAACCAAGATACAAACATGGTTTGAATCCTCATTCGCATAGGTGGGTGTGAGGAGATGCTCCACTAAAAACTCATACTATGTAGCTGCTTGGGGAATTTCCAAGAGTGAGCCTATAGTAGCCATAGCATCTGCTGCTTTGTTCTGTATTCGAGGCACTTGTGTAAACTGAAGCCTTGTAAAATGCTGGGTTAGTTGATCAACTAGCTCTTTGTAGGGTAATAGCTTTTCATCTTTGGTTTGATATTCATTAAGGGCTTGCTTGATGATGAGCTGAGAATTGCCAAAGATTTGTAGCTTAGCAATGTTCCATTCTGCAGCTATCTTTAATCCTGCTATGAGGGCCTCATATTCAGCTATATTGTTGGTGCTAGGGAATTGTAGCTTGAAGACTTTTGGAATGTAATCTCCTTGAGGTGTAACCAACAATATTCCTGCCCCTAATCCATGAGATGTGTATGAGCCATCAAAATAAAGTTTCCATGGGGGTTGTTCTTCAATTAGATAGATATGCTCATTTGGAAATTCTGTGATCAACAGATAAGCATCTATTAGAGGTGCATTAGCTAGGTGATCTGCTATAACTTGCCCTTTGATTTCCTTTCTGTCCACATACTGGATGTCAAATTCGCTAAGGAGCATAACCCATTTGGCCAAATGGCTTGTAAGTGCTGTTCTGGAGAGCATATACTTGAGAGGGTCAATCTTGGAGACTAGTTGGATGGTATGACTTAGCATGTAATGGTGAAGCTTTTGAGTTGAGAAAAAAACTGCCAAACAAGCTTTTTCCATAGGAGTGTAATTGAGTTCATAACCAACTAGGGTTCTACTAATGTAGTAGATGGCTCTTTCTCTGCTGTAGTCATCGAGCTGTGCTAGAAGTGCCCCTAGAGCAGTAGGTGTTGCTGATATGTACAAAATCAGGGGACGACCAGGAACTGGTGGAACCAAGATAGGGGGATTGATGAGATATTTCTTGAGATGGTCGAAGCTATGCTGACATAAAGGATCTCACTTGAAGTTCTCATCTTTCTTTAGTAAATGTGAAAATGGTGTATACTTATCTGTAAGCTGGGAGATGAAGCGCTGAACAGATTGAAGCTTTCGCTGAAGAGAATGAAACTGTCATAGTGTCTGGGGAGGAGGCATGTCTAAGATAGCCTTGACCTTCTTGGGGTCGATCTCTATACCTCATTTAGAAACTATAAAGCCTAGAAGCTTGCTAGATGTGACCCCAAAGACACATTTCTTGGGATTCAGCATGAGATGATATTTGGCTAACCTATCAAAGACTTTCTCCAGGTGAGCAAGATGAACCATGAAGGTATGAGACTTGAACAAGATATCATCCACATAATCCTCCAAAATGCTATGGATGGGATCATGAAAAATGGCTGTTCATAGCTCTTTGATAGGTAGCCCCAGCATTCTTTAGGCCAAAAGGCATCATGTTGTAGCAAAAGGTTCCCAAGGGGTAGTGAATGCTATCTTATGCCGATCCTCTTCTGCAATATTGATTTGATTATACCCAAAAAATCCATCCATGAGGGATAAAATTTCATGTCCAACTATAAGATCTACAATCATATCTATGTTGGGCAAGGGAAAATCATCTTTTGGACAAGCTTTGTTAAGATCTCTGAAATCAGTGCAGATTTTGATGTCACCAAAAGGCTTAGTGATGGGGACCATGTTGGAGATCCACTCTGACTAGTCGATAGGTCAGATAACCTTAGCATCTATCATCCTTTCTAACTCAGCTTTGACTAGTAATGCCACCTTAGGGTGCATTTTTCTAAGCTTTTGTCTGACGGGCTTGATCTGTGGATTGAGTGCAAGATGATGAACTACAAGCTTTGGATCAAGCCCTGGCATGTCCTGATATGACCATGCAAATTGACCAATGTTCTCTCTTAAGACCTCAAATAGGAGATTAGCTTGGTCTTGTGATAGGGATGCGGCAATGTGAACAAGCCTAGGGATCTCTGAAGAACCGATGTTGACTTCCCTAGTATCCTCAATTAGAATAGAAGATATCTCTGGTCGATTATCTTGAGGAGGTAATGCTAAATCCTCATGTTCTTCTTGTGGCTCTGGATGTTCTTGCTAAGGGGTTCTATTTGCTGCCTTAGCTAGTCTCAGATTCACCTTAGTTCCTGTTTTGGGTGTATCGAAACTAGGTTGGGGATTTTCTCCAAAATACCCCTTGGGATCTAGCTTGTAGAAATAGGTAGAATTTGGCTTTATTTTCTTGTGAGGTGTTTCAGCTCCCATGAATCTTACAAGCGCTTCCTCTAATGTGAACTCATCAATGTGCATGACACTTGGTTGGTCCCAATCTATGAGTTGTGGATGGGCGAGTGGTAGGTCAATGAGGTGGATGGATAGTTCTTAGAGAATAGAATCTCCAATGGAGATTTGGTCTAGGATATTGTCATAGGCTCTCTTTTCAACTTCCTTATGAATTTCTTCAATTTTGACAAGGTCGTAGTGAATGTTCAAAAAAGCGTGACCGTCCGTATTGGTGCCCTCAGTTCTGGGTATGCCAAAGCCAAGACCTGACTTTGATTCCCACTTGTGTGCATCGATGGGGCATTGCATGCCTCTTTCTTCTAGTCCTAGACCACCACCTTGATAGTTCCATTTGTAAGTGATGAGCTTATGTTCTTGGGGATACTTCTGGCTGAAGTGATCAAGGCATGCCTGATTCCTTTGAGGTGCATCCTTATGTAACCAATTGCTGATATCTGGAGTGAGCTCCTCATGAAGAGGGATTTTTGAGGATACAAAGATTGTTGGGCCAAACTATTTGTATTGAGGAGGTAGAATCTCCTTAGCTTTGTGATATGTCAATCGTCCATGGGCATGTGGATCAAGTGGGAGTTCCTTGACAGCAAATGCATCCGACAGACTATACTCTCCACAACCTTTGTTATTGATCTTCACGATCGACAGGGTGGAGGCGAGGATGGTTTCTGGGTCATTACAAGTGTGGGATGAGTTGGCAATGGATGTGCCGATATCAATTCTAGGGCAATGGTTTGTATATGAAGCTTCAACCACATTGCAATAAGCAAAGGGTTTTGGATCGGCATGGATGGTTACCTTAGTTCCTTGATGCAAAATTTTGATGCACTGATGGTAAGTGGATGGAACAACTTTCATAGCATGAATCCATGGGTGACACAGGAGGATGTTGAATGGAAGGTTTAGATCAATAACATGGCAGAGTGTTTCTTGGATGATTGGCCCAACCTTGATTGGCAACAAAATAGTTCCTTTTGTGGTTCTTTCCAAGTTGTCATAAGCTTTGATGGTGATAACCTCACTAATGATATCTGCCTCAGTATACCTAGCTTGTTTTATGAATTTTACGATGCAAATATTCAAGGCTGAACCATTATCTATCATTACTCTTTTCATAGAAAAATTGGATACCATGATGGCTATGTGAAGTGGAAGGGTGTGATCTGGCTCGACCATAGGTATGTCAGTGGGTTTGAATGATAGGGTGCATGAGGAGGATATGTGTCCAACAATATTATGAAAATTAGTAGCATTGATATCTGAAGGGACATGGGATTCTATAAGGGCACTATCAAGGATGTTCTTGTAAACAAGAATAGTGTGAAGAAGGTCTAAAATGGAGATTTGGGCTGGCATGTTCCCAAGGTGTTCCAAGATATTGTACTGGCTTTTTGATGGAGCTGATGGTGCTGGTGAAACTGGTGGGCCTATGATGTTAAATCACGCTCTTCGAGTGGTGACTGTATGCTCATTGTTTGGTCCTTGGATATTGATAACATTGACAGAAGGCTCTTTCTCGGATATACAACCTATAAGGCTACTATAGTCTATATAGGATGAAGTGTGGTCATTGTTCTTCCCATGCTGTTGGTTTGGCTGGCGGTTGTTGGTGTTGTTGTTGTTGGCTTGGATAGGTGCTTTTCCAAAATTTTGGTTGTTGTGTGGAGGAAAAGAATTTTGATAGATCTGTAAGCTTGCATTGGGAGAGGTTTGGGCACCAACGGTGATTTCTTTCCTATCAATGAGGTCCTACACATAATCCTTCAGTTTCATGCATCTAAGGGTGGTGTGACCTTTTACCCTATGAAATTTGCAGTACTCATTGTCTTTGTACCATGTAACTTTGGATTGGCTTGGGTCGATTTGTTGGGTAGGAGGAAATTTGATGAGGTTTTCCTTGACTAACTTCTCAAAAATGACATCCAAAGGTTCACCAAGGGGTGTATAATTTCTAGGTGCAGGTTGGAATCTGGGCTTTTGTCCTACAGCTACATTGATGGCATTAGCTTAATTGCTAGACCCTTGGAAGTTGGGTCTTGGATTGTGGTTGTGATAGCTTTGATTAATCTGTTGTTGGTAGTTGATAGCTTGTTGATTGTTTGGTTGATATGGTGGGTTGGACTGGTTGTGAGAAGGACCAACAATATTCACATGTCTAGTGTCAGTGACACCATCTATTGCAACATGCTTGTTTTTGTTCCAATATCTAGACTTGTCATTGGAATGTGATTGATTTTGGTTGGCTTCCTTGTAAATCTTGACCACACCATCTTTAATGAGTCCTTGCTCAAGGATCATTCCTTTCTCTTTGATATCTTTGTAGGTCTGCAAACAGTTCATGGTCATGTGGTGAGCCAAGCTAGGATGGGCATTATCAATAAATATTTTCACCAAATGGCGCTTTAGCAAGGTGCAAGATATGTAGGTGGTAAGGTTTTGCCATCTTTGTAGATATTCAAGAAGGCTTTCTCCACCTTTTTTCTTAGTGTGGAAGAGATCAACTACTGATAGCACTATTTCAACAAGATGGGCATATTGGCCTACAAATGCCTCAGACAATTCATTAAAATTTTTAATTGTACCATATGGTATTCTATAAAACCATTCAAGAGCTGGTCCAGCCAAGCTTTTGGGAAAGAGGTGCAAGAGGAAGATGTCATCATATGCCACTTCTTGGCAATGCATATAAAATTCTTTGATATGCGTGACAGGGTCTCCTTTTCCTCTAAATTTGTCAAATTTGGGTGTCTCAAAATGCTTGGGAAATGGTGTCATGGTAATGGCTCTGTCAAATGGGTAAGGACACACATTCTCAAACTTGAAGGTTTTTGGATCATTTCCTTCCTGGATGTTCTTCAAAGCTATCTTCATGGCTTCCCATTCTGCATTAATGGGTGATGGCTGGGGAGTGCCCTGAGGTAGGTATGTGCTAGATAGGGCAATGGAATATGGATGGCTTTGAGGTATGGGCTGGTAGGGATTGTACATGGCTTGGGCAACTGAATGGTGGATGATGGGTTGCTGTGGTGGAGGTAGCACATATTGCTGCATGTGTTGTGAGGCTTTTTGCTAATATTGGATTTGAGGTTGGGATTGAGGAACATAAGCTAGTTGTGGGATAAATGGATTGCTTAGTGGAGGTAAGGTATAAGATGGTTGTGAAGCTTGGGGAAAGGATCAGAGAGCTTGTGGAACTTGGCTGTGGATTTGAGGAGTTTGACCAATATATGTGAGTTGTGCCTCAATTTGGGAAGGTGTCTGCAAATAATTGGTGGTTGGCTAGATTGGTGGGTTACCTCCTAGAAGTGGCATTGAAAAGTAGTTGGTAATAGGAGGTAATGGATTAGTTGGTGGTGGAGGTGGTGGGAATTGAAAGTTAGGAAATGGAATTGATGGGGTTTGATAGCTTGGTGGCTGGATTTGGAAGCTTGGTAGAGTGGTGGTGGGAGCTGGGGTCACTTGAGAGCTTGGCAAAAAATTGGTAGTAGCTTGTGGGATTTGATAGCTTTGTGGAGTGAAGGTAGTAGCTTGTGGATTTGTGGCTGATGGTATTGAGCTCCCAAGACCTAATGGAAATGATGGAATTGTGCTTTGGGCTGTGGTGAACAAGCTGGGGGTGATGAAAGGTTGATTACATGGCCCCATAGGTGGCATCCCTATTGTATATTGCTGAGGTTGGCCAAAGATGTTAGCACTAATTTGGGAGATGGGTGGATTTGGAAGGCTGGGTTGGGGAGCAGCAGCAGCAATAGTGAAAGGGGTGAACAGTGAGGTGTTTTGGGTAAAGGGGGTTTGGAGTGGAGAGGTATGAACCAAGGATGGAGTGGTGGTGGTTGGGTTGGCTTGCAGCATGGAGATTTCAACTTGGGTGGATGATGGTCTGTTTGGGTCTATTGGATCATATGGATTGGCTGGAGGCCCTTCTTTTGGCATATATCGAGGATAATTTGGATCATAAGAGCCTATGGGTGGTGGCATCTTCCCAAACAATGGATGAGATGGATCTAATAATGGAGGGGGTCTTCCAAAGTCAAAGGTTCCTACATTGTCCCTTCGAAAATTAGCCATGATTGTCTCTTTGTTCTTGTCTATAATGGCGTTTACCAATACTGCATTTCTTGGTTGGTTCATGAAAGCTTCAATGTCAGTAGGTGATGGCATAGCTTTCTCTAGGCTGAAGGATGGCTAAGTGCTCAAGGGGGGTGAGGCTATTCGATCCAAATGATAGGGCTCCATTTTTTCTTTATTCTCGGCTAAGTGAGTGACGGGTGCATGAAAAATGCTCCTAGGGATGAGATGCAACAAATGTTAGTGGATGCAAAAGGGAGGAAGGCTTTTCTATGCAAATAATTTCCTAGGTTGAGGCAAAGCTATATTAAAAAACCTAAGGAGGATTGGGTTGGGAATTCTAACTTCAAAGATATGTTGCCAAAGCACAAAAGGTCTACTTTCCTATGCGCAAGCTTGGTGGTGATTGTGTCAACTTAAGGATAGACTGATGATCCTTTAGGAAGAACATGAGATTGACCACTTGTGGATCCCAACCTTTAGCTCAAGGTGATGAGGGATAACAAGTGACAAAACTAGATTACCCTAGACAAAGCTCTGTCAAAGGGATAACCTTGGTGAGATTGGTGGATTTGGAAGATTTTAGGAATGGCAAACTTTTGGCAGGGTGACGACAATTTTGAAGGCTTGGATGTGACGTCTTGATTGCTGGCTAGATGGTTTGGTCCTAAATGAGATGGATGAGCTAATAATTCTTAAGGGGATAACCTAAGATGGCTGACTCTTCTACAAAGATGACTCTAAGGTGAAGCTTATCCAAGAAGGTGTGGAGAAACAAGGGTGCCTAATCATAGAAATCATGCCTAGTTGGTAAGGTATAAGTAGGATTAACTCCTGGATGTTGGCTAAATTTGATGGTGCACTCTAACCAGGCCTCTTGAAGTGCTTCATCGATAGCTTTGTCCTCTGCTTTGTGGAGTTTGGAAATTCGAGGACTTGGTGTTAGTTCCTTTCTCTTGGCTGAAAGTTCTTGGTATGCCTGAGATGGTTTGAGTTTAACTTTGTGGAACTTTTGTTTGGGTTTGGGTTGCTTTGACATGAATTCTTGAATCTTTTAACAGTAACAGGTTTCCACAATCCATTTGTAAAGCACTGAGTTTTCTGGATTAGATTGTGTTTGTTTATTTCATCAACGTTTCGGATCACACTACATGATCCATCATCAGGATAAGAAAGTGCAGGGTAGTAAGATATGCAGACTGGACCTTTCTCAAGAATTATAAGAAGAGAAGGGGGAAGCTCGTAAAACCAAGCAAAGCTAAAAATAGAAAAAATAGAAAAAATAGCAAAAAAGGGGGTATCCCCACCAAAAAGTATAAGAAAGAAGAAAAAATGAAAGAAAAAGGTTTAAAAGAAGGAAACTAAACAGAAAAAATAGCTCCATATATATAGAAACAACAATTAACATATATCCTGCCTTTATATATATATATATATATATATATATATATATATATATATATATATATATATACGCAAAATAGCTATTAATATCTAGGCTATTATATAATAAAATAGCTATATGGGTAATGTATAGCTATGTAACCACTTACAATAGCTAAAGGATCAAAATATAGTTATGTACAAGAAAAATACGATATACTATGAAAGAAATATATAACTAAATAAGAAATATTTAGGAAATATATGCCAATATATATATATGTCTATATGCGATATAAGAAAAATGTACTAGACACATATATATATATATATATATATATATATAAAGGGTTGAAAAAAAACCAACAATCTATATGTATACCAATTTTAAGAAAACAAGAAAGTGAAATTGACCAAAACTGCAAAGAGAATTGAGTATAAATAAATAAGAAGGAAGAAAATGCCAAGCATGTAGGGGTAAAGGAGAAAATTCATACCTACTTAGTAGACTAGATGACAAGGATAGAGCAGAAGAATCGGTAGGAGGACGCACAAAAAAGAAAGGAGAAAACCACGTGAAAAAATAAACAACACTAGAGACAACAGGACACTAAAATAAAGGAAACCACGATGTCTAAGCACAAAACCTACTCACAAGAAAGAAGCAAGAAGTGTGCTCGGGAGAGAGAGAGAGAGAGAGAAAACACTGCCCACCAAGGAAGAAGAAACAAGCACCAAAAAAGGAAAGAGGAGAAGAGAGGGGGAAAAAAGAGAACGAGAAGAGGAAACAGCGAAACAAAAGAACTGGAAGAGCACGCAAGAAGGGAAACCGAGAAAGCATCAAAGGTGGTGGAGTCTGTTGAGCGTGCTCGAATGGTGGTTGTCAAGGGAATCAAGCAAGGGGCGCCATGAATGGTTAATGGACCACCCATCATCCCGATTGAGGTTAATGGGATGATAGCTAATGGCAATAGCCTCCTTTAACTTCCTTTTGAAAAGATTGTCCTCTTTTGATAGGATTTTGGTATTCTCCAAACAAATATGATGCTTGGTGGAAGTTGAGTGCTCAGCTAGGGCGGATTTTAGTATCCTCTCATGCTTGATGTCATTTCTGTGTTCTCGGATCCTTGTGATGACAGAGCGACCAGTTTCACCAATGTAGGGCATGCCACATGAGCACTCAATCTTGTAGACCCCTGAGTCTAGAAGAGAGTTGTTTGAATCCTTGAGCGGGGGGATACAATTTCTTAACTTAGAAAGGGGTTTGAAGGCTACCTGGATGCCCTTTCTGGTCAAGATTTTGCCAATTTTTTGGGAGATGCCCTCAACAAAAGGAAGAGAAGCGAGAAGGGGAGGAGGGTTAGAGGAGATCTTATGACTGATGCCAGAAAGATAAGAGGATTTGGCTTGGGTGAGGGCCTTGGAGATTTGCTTATGAGAGTACCCGTTGAACTTAAAAACTTGGCGCAGATGATCAAGCTCTTGGGGTAAGTTATCAGCATCGCAAATTCTATAAGCTCTAAGGGAAAGAGTCTTGAGGATACCAACTTTCTGGGATGGGTGGTGGTGGGAAGAAGAATGGAGGTAAAGATCGGTGTGGGTGGCTTTACGATACACTCGACGACCGAAGGTCCCATCAGGCTTCTTCATGATGAGGACGTCGAGGAAGGGCAACTGGTTGTCAGATTCAAGCTCCTTGGTGAAGGAAATGGTGGGGGCGAGCTTGTTGATGTGTTCGAGAAACTCCTCAAGTTTTTCCAACCCATGTGGCCAGCACACGTTGGTGTCATCAACATAACGCTTCCACCATTTGGGCTTGAGGGGAAAGGTGTGGAGAGCCGTCTCCTCGAAATCCTCCATATAGAGGTTTGCTATGACTGGGGAAAGGGGAGAACCCATCGCCACTCCCTCCACCTGTTCATAGATGACGTTCTGGAAAGAGAAGAAAGTGGATCTTAAGCAGAACTCCACCAAACTAGCTAGCTCATCCCCAACCTTACGCCTCACAATTTGCACAGCGTCATGAATAGGAACCTTGGTGAAAAGTGAAACAACATCAAAACTAACCAAGACATCACCAGGCTCCCACTTGACATCTTGAATAAATTGGACAAAATGGTAAGAATCTTTGATGAAAGAGTTGGACTGCCCCAACAACGGAGAGATAATCTTGGCAAGGTGAGAAGCTAATGCGTAGGTGGGGGATCCAATGGTGTCCACAATAGGTCGTAAGGGAACACCCTCCTTATGAATTTTTGGAGCCCCATATATGCGAGGGGTCACTTCTTTTGAAGGAACCAATTTTTTCTTAATCACGTCATCAAAGGAGGAGTTAGACACGAGAACTTTGACTTGATTCAAGATTTTAGAGCAAGGATTACGCGGAAGGAGCTTGTAGCTGCTTGGGTCTGAGAGCAAGTCAAGCATCTTGGAGATATAGTCTTGCTTGTTCAAGATCACAGTGGCATTACCCTTGTCTGCCTTGGTGATAACAATATCATGATTATTAACAAAATTACGGAAGGCCCGAGATTCTGCTCCGGAATTAATGCTTCTGGGTGGTTTGGCATGTCGAAGAGCAACAGCACAATCCTGCCTCACTTCATCCGCAGCCTTAGACAGGAGGGAACGGATAGCATTCTCAATCTCAAGGAGGAACCGAAAGTGAGGAATGGAGCGGGGGGGACGAGAAAAATTAAGACCCCGCTTCAACAAGTTAAACGAAAGGGGGTCAATGGTGGCACAAGAAAGGTTTACAACTAGCCTATTCTCCCAATCAGCCACCGAGCGAGGAGTGGAGGAAGAAGCTGAACGGTCAGCATGAAAAAACCTTATGTTCTGAAATTGGTTAAGAGAAGGATTAATCTGACAGGACGGTGAGGACCCCGCCGCGTGGGATCCACAAGAAGGACGGGGTCTCTTAGCGAGGGACGAGGGGGATGGCGACAAAAACGAGGATGAATAGAAGGACGATATGCGGAGATCAGACTGGATTATCCTCGCCTCCATGTGAGACCGCTGATCAATGCTAAAACTGGAGACAAGACTAGAAACAACCAAGTTAGGGGGTTGGTGAGAGATGATTTGAAGGTTATCATCAATGCAATTAAAGCCAGAGGCCTCACACACGCAAAGAGAGCCTGAGGGACAGTTGTGCGTACCTGAGTGATCAGAAGAGGAGCCGTTGCAAGAAAGTGGACGTTGGGGATCATCCACGGGAGCGATGGATCGAAACTCATGCGCTGCAGAAGTGTGAAGCCCGGCTAACGCAGAGTTAGATGGCCGTTGCTCTGAGTGCACTGATAAATCCCCATGCAAACGAGATAGATTATGCTGTATGATGCGCGGTGAGTCCTTGCTGCTGGCTGCATGCGTTTCCTCTGCCAACTGTGTCGTCTCAGGAGGTTCAAACCCAAGTAGGGAGTTATTGCTGCGACTTGCAACAATACTGGAGCTAGACAAGACGTGTCTAGACATATCTGTAGGCGCGGAAATACCATGGTGCAGCTCTGTAGGCCCCGAAAGGTGAGGGTGTGCAGAGCGAGTGGTCTGCAAATGGGAGTGATGCCAGCTACGGTGTTTCAAGAGCAAGGAAAAGAACTTCTTCTTTTGTCTTCTGATGCACTCTGCTTGGCGTCCTGAAGCTCTAGCAAAAGAAGAGGTATCCAAGCGAATCCACAGGTCTGGACGAAGGGAAGCAGCCAGCTCTAGATGAAGAGGCATCAATCTGGCATTGAAGTGGTTGATCACTCTCCTCGTAGACTGGATGACAGATTTGAGCAGAGAGAGACCCGCACGGAAGAAAATATGCTGAGTGTGCACGCTCCACAGATGGTGGTGGATACATATGAAACCCGGAAGTAGACCAGAGTCTCTGCAACGTTTGAGAAAGGCTAAGTCTGCAAACTTTTTCATTAGCTTAATCCTCAACACTTCTAGTTGTTTAGCTTTGTGATATAACTCCCTCCCATGAAGGGTATCAATTAACAGTAACAGGTTTCCACAATCCATTTGTAAAGCACTGAGTTTTCTGGATTAGATTGTGTTTGTTTATTTCATCAACGTTTCGGATCACACTACATGATCCATCATCAGGATAAGAAAGTGCAGGGTAGTAAGATATGCAGACTGGACCTTTCTCAAGAATTATAAGAAGAGAAGGGGGAAGCTCGTAAAACCAAGCAAAGCTAAAAATAGAAAAAATAGAAAAAATAGCAAAAAAGGGGGTATCCCCACCAAAAAGTATAAGAAAGAAGAAAAAATGAAAGAAAAAGGTTTAAAAGAAGGAAACTAAACAGAAAAAATAGCTCCATATATATAGAAACAACAATTAACATATATCCTGCCTTTATATATATATATATATATATATATATATATATATACGCAAAATAGCTATTAATATCTAGGCTATTATATAATAAAATAGCTATATGGGTAATGTATAGCTATGTAACCACTTACAATAGCTAAAGGATCAAAATATAGTTATGTACAAGAAAAATACGATATACTATGAAAGAAATATATAACTAAATAAGAAATATTTAGGAAATATATGCCAATATATATATATGTCTATATGCGATATAAGAAAAATGTACTAGACACACACATATATATATATATATATATATATATATATATATATATATATATAAAGGGTTGAAAAAAAACCAACAATCTATATGTATACCAATTTTAAGAAAACAAGAAAGTGAAATTGACCAAAACTGCAAAGAGAATTGAGTATAAATAAATAAGAAGGAAGAAAATGCCAAGCATGTAGGGGTAAAGGAGAAAATTCATACCTACTTAGTAGACTAGATGACAAGGATAGAGCAGAAGAATCGGTAGGAGAGAAAATTCTTGAATCTTCTTGGCTTTAAGAGGCCTCGGTTATTTTTCTTCAACTTGTTCAAATTCTAGAATAGGCAATGACTATGCTAAGTGTGTCCTAAGCTAGGATTGACCAAGTTTGGCAAATATGCATTCAATAAGTAAAAGACCAAGCAATAGATAGAAACAACTAGATAGAAGTTTTGATTCCCAAAATGTGATACTTGCGCCAAGGAGTGTGTGTGTTCTAAAAATGTTTTGATTAGTCACTTCAAACACATTAACATCCTAGATGGTTGTCTGCAAGGCTGATAGTTGGTTTAGCTAGGGAGTCCTCGATATACCCAAGGTACGTGAGGCCCAAATCCGTAGATGAAACCAAAAAGATGTCACACAGCCGAGAGGAGCGGTAACCCACTTCTCCTCTTTCACTTCTCAAAGGTATAAAGTTCCTCGAAGCTTAGCCCGAGTGACAAAATCTTGATCCCAAGAGAGGTGTCTTTTGATTCACCTCCCGGTTCTTATACTCGGCTGAAACGCTAGAGTTGAGGTTGTCCAAGTGGTGATGAAATCTCCAAGTAGGCCTCCTAAAAAGAAACAAGGTTTTGGATCCTAATCTTATGCACCCAAGATGGCCTCGAAAGATGACAAGGGGGCAGAAGACTTGGATGACCTTGGGCTAAAAAACATGCTTGTTCTTTTTCCAACTGACTCTTATGTGTGTTGATCTAGACTTTACAAGCACTCATGTTTAAGAGAAAATGTTCAATTCCAACTTGAAGCGCCAACAAAAGTAAATCGATCGAAGAATGCAAACAAGAAGAAGAGTTAGGGTCAACAAAAGAAAACTCGTGCGCCCGGAGGCCCTCCAGGTCAAGTATCGATTAATTTCCTTTAAAGCATTCAAGAGTTGGTCTGATTTTGTTTTAAGCCCAAAGAAAATATGTGTGAGACTTGATTTGTCAAGCGCGCGCTCAAAGGCCCTCCACGTCAATAGTTGTTCAATTTTAGTGCCCAAACTTGAAGTGTGATCGATTTAATCTAGAGTTTTGGTCATTTAAAATTTTTGATAAAGTTAAAGCAAACATTCAAAAACCAAGTGAGTGAGTTAGATTGTGGAACATTTAACACCTTTTTCAAGTAGACCCATCCCCATAAATGGCACTGAGATTGCAACCAATGGTTGAATTGATGGGTGATTAGAAAAGAGGTGAGTCCAAGGAACTACTCAAATTGATTTTTGCAAATTTGTATTTAACTTAAAAAAGTTTCTTAAATGTCCAAAAATCAAACTTTACCTAAATTGCATGTGAAAAAGAGATTTGTTTTGTTCAATTTTAGAAGCTCCAAATGAAGTGTTTGATATTGCAATGGTTAATTGATCCTTGGCATTGAAGATTGGATTTGTTGTTTTAATAATGCATTCAAGAAAAATTTGATTTTAATCCATGGCATTCAAGAGTGATTTTAGCAACATGCATTCAAAGACAAGTGATTAAACATTCAAGTTTTTTTCCTTTGAGCATTCAAGATTGAGATTTTGTGTGTTGTTTTAAGAACTTTGAAGTGCTTTGTTTTAACCTTAGATCATTCAAGATTGTTTTGGACTCAAAAGTGAAAATGACTCTTTGGACATTGGTTTTCATTCAAAATTTTGTGTTCTAGTTTGCATGTTTTAAGCCCAAAAATGATATTCCTAGATTGTTTTGATGCATGAAAAACATAAGAAACATTCAAGATTTTGCAACAAGACATTTGTTTGGAACAAATAACAAAGATTTTAGGATAATTTTGGCAACCATTTAGGACTCTTAGTTTTCATGAGATTTTTAAAAGAACTTTAAAATATTTGCAAATGAGGTTCATTTTATCCTTGATTGATGCTTTGAGTTTGATTTAGATTTTAGTGTGCACTTACTGTTGATTTTGAACCTTTTGAAATGGAAACTTGAAGTTCTTTTTAAATTTCCAAAAATGAAGTGTTCCTAACTTTGCATGAATGCATCTAAAACCTTGATGTTGCAAGGATGCAAATGATTGGATTGGTTTAGCTTCACTTGTTAAAAGGCTTTTTTTTTTTTGCAAATTTTTAGTTTTTAATAGATTTAAGTATGATTTAGGGGTTCATTTTAAGCACTAAAAAGAAGTGTGTATGATTTTGCTTCCTTAAAAAAAAAATGGCCAAGATCTCCCACAAGAAGAAGAAGAAAAAGTAGATGGAATAAGAAGAATATAGACAAGAAGAGGAAGAAGAATTCCAAGTGGTTTGTCCACCTATAAGCTTGAAAAATCTGCAAACACTATGAGATAGACTATGAGTTCCTTTGTCTTCTTCATGCTCATGTGGACCTACAAAACCAATTTATACAATCCTACCAATCACAAAAACAAGAAAAATTAGCCAAAATTAGCAAATGACATACAAAACTTGACTAAAACAGCTAATGAAGATGACCCATGCGGGGTCCCACCGGGCGTGCCAAAATGTATATGAGAAATGTTAGTATGCTAATAGAAACCAAATTTAAATAAAGCTTCTACAAACTAAAAAAAATTCATAAAATTCAAGATAGACTAAGATGAGCTCTCAATTGAGAATATGAGCCATTAATGGACTCTCTCAATAAGAAGCTCTCTTGTTGAGTGGCTTTGTCTAAATAGATAGGATGTATGCTCAAGCTTATGCTTCAAAAAGGGCTTCAAATGAAGTTGGAATTTTGGTGTGAGAGTATGGTTTTGATGTAAAATGACTTCTTAAAATGGAATTATGACTTTACTTCATGGATTGTGTTAAAATGGCTTGGGAGAGGATTCCTTAAATAGGCAAAAGGCTTGAGGGATGGAGGGCTAAGATGCAAGGATGAGAAAAAGCTTATGGAGGGCTCAGATTGCATGAGAGGAGAGCACATGGATTGTGCTTCTTTAAAGCCAATCAAGGAGTGACACATGTCACATGGTGAGAGGATGGAGAAAATGAGAAGGATGAGTCAACAAAGGAGGCTCAAGGGATAAAATCTTCATAAAGACCCTCATAATGGCTTGTAAGAGCAATAAAAGGGCTTTGGAAAAGTCATTTATGGCCTAGTGGGCTTCATAAAGTTTTATGGTTGAGATATTTTGAGGGAGATGACAGAAATTTTGACTTGGGCTTGATTAGGAGGGTTTTAAGCTTGCTTAGGATTATGCAAATGATTAGAGGATGGATGAGGATGGTTTAGGATTAGCTTAGGGATAGGCAAGTGGATGACATTTAATGAGGGTGGGTGAAAGAGGAGATATTTGTTAACTTTGGCTTGGGTTAGTAAGTCTTAACCAATGTTTAGTGAATGTAACAAGGTTAGGAGGGGATTAGGATTAGGTTTAAAGACATCTTCTAGAAGAGTCTAGACTTTGGATGAGGATAAAGACTTTCTAGAATAGTCTAGAATTTCCTAGGATGAGGATGAAGACTTTCTAGAAGAGTCTAGAACTTCTTAGGATGAGGATAAATTAGATTTTTAAGAAATAAATAAAGTTTTATTTATTTCAAGGGTTTGGGTTGAGGAGATATTTATTAAAACTTTTTTAATAAACATGGGGATTAATATTTAATCTTAATTAAATATTTTGAGTTGGGATTAGGGGTAGGAAATGATGGGATTAGCCTTTAATCAAAATTAAAGAAGGATTAGAAGATTTTGGAAGAGGTTAGTGGTCTTAAGGAAATTGGCCAAGTTTTGGGCAAAAAATAAATTTTCTATTTATTTTGGGTCTTTTGGTCAATTTATTAATTAAATAATTAATAAATAAGGAAATAATGTTTAAATAAGATTTAAACATTTTTGGGAGGGATTCCTTAATTAAATACTTTTAATTAAGATAAAGGGATTTAATGGCATAAAAATAAATAAATAAATTAAATAATTAATTAATTAATAAATGATGATGTCATCAGGAATTTTTCAGAAAATAAAAATACTTTATTTTCTAAAGGTTTTTAGGTGTCTACAGCTACAACATCAACTTTTGGAGTATCATCTAGCACTACATAATCATCTTCTTTCTTCTCATGTTGCTGCAATAGATCTTTGTACAACACTTTCTCATTGAATATGACATCCCTTCTTCTTACAATTTTATGATTTTCAAAATCCCAAAGTCTATAACCAAATTCATTAATGCCATATCCAAAAAATACACATTTCTTTGACTTAGCTTCCAACTTGGTTCTATTTTTAGAATCTATGTGAGAAAAAGCTTCACAATTGAAGGTCTTGAAAAAAGAATAACTCACCTTCTTACTAGTCCATGCTTTCTCTCAAATACCACAACCCAAAGGAGTAGAGGGACCTCTATTAATCAAACATATAGTAGTATTGATAGCTTCCACCCATATGTGTAAGGGCAACCCAACATGCAACCTCATGCTCCTTGCGTGCTCCATTATATTCTTGTTCATGCATTCAATCACTCCATTTTCTTGTGGAGTCCTTGAAATAGTTTTCTGTCTATGAATACCATTAGTGGAGTAATAATCTTCAAATTTATGACTACAATACTCACCACCATTATCAGATCTAAAATATTTTAATTTCTTACCAGTCTCATTTTCAACCAAGCATTTCCAGTTCTTAAAAGTTTGAAATACATCAGTTTTCTATCTAAGGAAACAAACCCATACTTTTATAGTTGTGTCATCAATAAATGTAATATAATAATGAGAGCCTCCAAGGGAAGATACCTAAGCTAGTCCCCATACATCAGTATGCACAAGCTCTAATTTGTTTTTTTTTTTTTCTTTCCCAATCTTTACAAAACTCACTCTCTTTTGTTTTTCATACATGCAACTTTCACATAAATCCATATTAACACATTTTAGACCTAGTAAAACATTCTTTGAATGAAGTAGTTTCATACCTTTCTCACTCATGTGCCCAAGCTTGTTGTATCCAATGTTGTATCATAATCTAAAATAGCTATTTGTTCTCCCTACTCAACTATAAAAATTTTTCCTGAACATTCATTTTTCTCTGAAACAATTAAAGTAGAAGGAACAATATGACCTATACAAAAATATAAGGTTCCTACTTTCACACCTTTTTCTACTATAAGGGAACCTTTTGAAACCTTCCAATTTTTATCATTAAAAGTAACTACACAACCCTCATCACCAAGTTTCCCTACTGGAATTAAATTCTTACTCAGCCTTGGAAAATGACTTACCTCATGTAGTAGCCAATGATTTCCATTCTACAACTTAATCTTAATTTTGCCCTTTCCCACAATCTAACAGGGTTCATTGTCCCCCAAATAAATAAGTCCAAAATCCCCTTGGACATAGTCAATGAAATAACCTCTATGAGGTGTAGCATGAAATGAAGCACGAAAATCTAAAACCCATGAATCATCAACACTTTCTAAAGATAGAAGAAAAACACCTTCTTTGGATTTGTTACTTGCCACATTTGCCTCCTTGTCTCCATCTAGTTTATCTCTTTCATTTTTATTTTGATTTCAACAATCTTTCTTTTTGTGCCCTGGTTTCCCATAGTACTAGCAGTTGGTCAATCCTCTTGATTGAGACCTCCTCCCTTTTGACTTTCCTCTTGATTTCCCATGATTTCCAAAATTACTTCCTCTCTGAGTCATTTTGCCCCCACTTTATGCATTCAAAGCACTTCTAGATGTAGATCTACCTAAGAATTTCTTATGAGTTTCCTTACTCAAAATAACACCAATCACATCATCATATTTTAGGGTACTAGATCCAGGAACATAATTGCTGACAACTATTACCGAGCCATTCTAGCTTTGAAGAAAAGAACACAAAATCAAGAGAGCCCTAATTTCTTCATCAAAATTGACATCCATAGAAGTTAAATGACTAGTAATAGTATTAAACTCATTTAAATGATCTACAACAGATCCACCTTCTTCTATTTTTATATTAGATAAATGCTTCATGAGAAATACCTTGTTTGAAGTGGAGGGCCTTTCATATAGTATCACTAGGGTTTTCATCAAATCTTCTGTTGTCTTCACATTTGTAATATTAAATTCCACCAATGGTGTGAGACATAATTTAATGCTTCCAATTTTCTTTCTATCCAAAAGATCCCATTCATCATTTGACATAGATCCCTAATTCTTTTCTTTTCTTTCTAATGGCTTCCATAAATCCTTCTGATAAAGATAGTCTTCCATTTGCATCTTCCATAACTAGAAGTTCTTCCCATTAAACCTATCAACCCTCAACTTACCCTTGTCTACCATCACTCCCACTCTACCATCACTCCCACTTGACCATGAGACTCCCACTCAACCATGAGATTTTCCTACAGAGGATAACTAGAAAACAACTTGGATTTGATACCACTTGTTAGGATTAAACAATGGACAAAAGTAACAATTACATAAAAATATAGCCAATAATAGAAATAATAGATCACATATAAAAGAACACAAGACACTAAGATTTAATGTGGTTCGCCCAATCTTTGGGCTACATCCACCAAACAGCAAGTTCGATATTTTTATGATCTAGTGATTACAATCTGATTACAATCCATAATCCCTTATAGCTCAATACTACTGTAAGAACCAACTTTGCATCACTACCATGAAAACAATCCCTAACCCTAAGCTCTTTTATATAGTATTTTTACTACTTTAGGGTTATAATTAATAATTACATGTCAGCCCAAAATCTTGATAAAATAGGGCCCAAAATTTTTATGAAGTATTTACAGTACTTTCTTGATCAGTTGCCACAAACTAACAATCTCCCACTTGGGGACTAATCAAGCTCCACACTAAACAACACTTAGTATGATAAATCCATTTGCATTGCACTAGCTTTCTTCCCTTAGGAAGAGTACAAAGATCCCAAGCATGATTCTTCACCAAAGAAAAATACTCCTCCTCCATGACACTATCCCACTCTAAATGTCCTTTCACTACTACAAATGTCTTAGGATCATCACAAATAGTATGACTAAGAAGACTAGAACCCATAATATGAGAATAGGTGTGATAGGAAGTGGAAGGATCACCAACTAGAGATCCTGCAACATCAACTATAGCTTGAGCCAATTTAGGCATCTGTGAAGGATCCTATGGTGGAGGTAAATGGGGATCACCAAGATCATCATCCTCATCATCCATAAAGTATATAGGAAGAGAGGAGGGATTAGTGGGAAGTGAAGTAGGTTTTGGAGGTGGGGTATTGACTATAGGAAGGCTCTCATCAAACTAGAAATTCTATAGAAATAGGACATCTTTGGAATTAGGATCAAAAAATATATAAGCCATAACATCCTTGTAGTAGCCAACAAAAATGAGTGGTCATCTCTTCCATTCCATTTCTTTCCTCTGAGCATCAAGTAAAAATGTCCATGTCACACTCCCAAAAACTCTGGATGATGATACATTATGCTTGACTTGAGGCCAAGCCTCCTCAAGAGTCACATGTCAAACTTCCTTGTGAGGTAGCCTATTTTGAATATGATTGGCACAATTGATTACCTCTACCCAAAAACATGAACCCATGGACCTAGACTAAATCATACAATTAGCCATCTCTTGAAGTGTTATGTTCTTTCTCTCAACCACACCATTTTGCTAAGGGGTGTAGGGCACTAAAAACTAATGTGGAAGACCATGTTCAAAGAAAAAATCCTTGAAAGCTTGGTTCGCATACTCCCTCCCATTATCCATGCATATCTACTAAATAGAAATACTAGAATGCTTCTCTACAAATGTCTTAAAGACTTGAAAGGAATCAAAGACATCAGACTTGTACTTTAAAAAGTAAACCCATGTGCATCTAGAGAAGTCATGAATGAATGTAATCTCATATCTGGCACCAGAAAAAGAAGTAGGATATGACTTGAGGTCACTATGAATCAACTCCAAAGGTGCCAAAGCATTTGTGGCTCATCCATGTGAAGAAGAATCCCTATGTTTTCTTCCAAGTGCACAACCTTGACAAAAACCATCTATATAGGAAATCTAGGGACACCCAATAACAAGTGTTTGTGTGCTTATCTACTAAAGATATCTATAATTGACATGGACCAAATGATCATGCCAAAGTCTACTTACTAAATCTACATGTGCAACAAGACATGAACTTGTGCCATCAAAAGATTCAAATCCATCAAATTTGTAGAGGTGAGATGCAAAGTCAACACTCCCATTAGCCACAATCATCTTAGAAACATGTAAGTCCTAGATAACCACATCATGTGGTGAGAACTCAACTGTCTTACCAGAGTAAGAGTGGAAAATCTAATAGATGGAAAATATGTTCATCAAAATGTTAGGGATATAAAGAACATCTTGAAGAGATCCCCCAACTAGTGCAGTAGAATTAGAACCCATAACTAAAAGTTGTGACAAGTTTCCAACAACAATCTATGAGGTAACACAAGGAACAAGTGAAGTGACCAACTTCAGAGTGTTTTTCATATGGTGAGAGGAACTAGAATCAAGAATCTAGGTAGGCCCTGAAGTCATAGCTCGAGCAGAAAGAGCATGACCTTTCCTTGGAGGGGAGATGCAAACTTAGGAGTTGAAATATGATGCTCCTGCATGGATTCATCTAAAGCCTCCAAATGCTTCCAACACCTTGAAACATGATGTTCATCCTTGCCACAAGAACTATAGGTCTCACTTGATTTCTTCTTGGTCTTGGATGTAGACTCAATAGACTTTGAAGAATCTTTACCCATAGGAGGGTTAGCTAGAGGTTTAGGATCAATTTTTGGTGTATCTTTCTTTGATTTGACTTTATACTTTGATTTCCCCTTAGAATTTTCAGTAACCAATGCTTGGCTTGAAGATCTAGAGGCATCCACCTATTGGATCTTTACCTATTTCCATGTCAATTGATCATAAAATGTCTCAAATGAAGGAGTCTGATGTCTATTACCCAAGGCATCCATACTGGAGTAGAAGTGGAAGAGAAGGTCTAATATTTTCATTACAACTTTAAGAGTATCAAAAAGATACACTCATCATCTATTTTGTTTTTTCCACATCCATACAAAATTTGACATAGAGATTTGAACTTCATGAAGTCTTCAGTGGTGGGAAAGCTAGCTGGTGTCAAAGAAGTCAACTCTGCATCAAGCTGTAGTGCCTAGAACTTATTCACTATGCCAAATAAGGTTTGAAATTCAGTCCAAATATCCCAAAGAGTGGTCAAACCATCCAAGTGAAAAAATAGACCATATGAGATGTTTAGTGCAATCAATCCCATGGCTTCATCCATTTTATTTTGGTACTGAAGAACCTCAAAAGGGCATTGTAGAATAGGTTGGTTCACATCTAGACATGACCATAATCTTCTTGACTTGAGAAGCCTAGTCATTTGTGCTTTTCAAGTGTGATATTTATGTGGTATGAGTCTGGTCATAGAAGGACCCAACATTGAGAGAAGAAGATAGAAGAAAAAGGGTCTTATTCTATAGTAAATTATAGAAAACAAAATCCCCCCTCCTATAATGTATAAAGATATCCCTCAAATACTAAAAAAATTATTGAAAGCACAAAAATGAGAAAAGAACATGGATTCTAGATGCAGAGAAGGAAGTAATAAAAGCCTCTAATTCAATGCTAAAAATGGGAGTATAAATAAACTTGGAATGAAATAAAACTAGCATCATTATCTTTATCTCAGAACTAGCTTCTAGCACTTCTTTTGAATAAGAAAAAGACCTCTATATGCTCAAGTTATGGCCAAAAAACTAACTACTACTCCAGAAGACAAGCTCACTTGAAAATTACATACACGACAAAAAAATTGATGGCCGTACAGTTGTCAAATAGACGTTGCTAGAAAAAAATTAGCTGCTAGAATGTTGACATTAGTTATTAAATTATGACATCATCCTACTAAAATATGATGTCAGTAATTGGCCTCAAGTGGATGATGTAAGTAGGCCAAAAGATGATGTCACTATAAGGATTAATGACATGGACCACTGGAATGCTAACATGGGCATCCAAGAAGTTGAAATGGGAAGGCTAGAAAGCTAACATCATCCACTAGAGGGGTGATTTCATACCTATGTAGAGGAGGGTGGTAGCAATGCTAGCAGAGGTGGTAGCCTGGTAGTGAACTGGGGTAGTGTTGTAGAGGAGGGTGGTAGGCTAGTGGTGTAGTGGTGGTTGCAGAGTGACAACCAGGTTGTGGCTATGTTGCCTATGAAGGTGACACCCTAGCTAAGTGTTGGAGGTGTGATGGTAGTGCTGTGATGGCCACTTAGTGGAGTGGCTTCTCTAGCTTCCCGAATATTTTATTTAATTTTTTTTACAATAAGTCATCCGTACAGCCCTTTGAGAGGCCAAAAAATATTTTCCTGATGGTATAGTAGCCACAAATTGAAAATTTTATATGGATTTTGACTATAAAGGGCCTTCTAAGTGTAATGAAAACATCCATTTAGGCCCAAAGTACATTGAAAAATGCACTTCCTCCCAATTGAAGAAAAAAATAACAAACAAACTAGGGTTTGTGTCTTTAAATTGTGGCTCCAAAAATCCTTCAAACTAGTAAGTAGTAGGGAGGCTCTAATACCATGTAGAAGTTGTGAAAGCCAACTTCACAGTTCACAAAGATCACTTGCATGCAAATAACCTGCTAAAGAGAAATTAAAGAAGGAAAGGTAGGGCTTGGAGAATCTCAAGAGTGTGAGAGAAATTATATTTCAATAATGAAAAATGAATTTTTGTACAAAAATACAATAGGAGAGCCTATTTATAAAGGCCTCTAAGAAGCTTCTAGAAAAAGCTAGAAAGCACTAGGAGATAAGTATGACAACTAAGCATATGTCCATGAAAAGTGGATTACCCTTCAAGTAGGTGATAGGATAAGTATGACAAGGTGTTGACAACACGTACACAAATTTTTGTGTTACCAACAAGTCAACATGTAAAGGTATGAAAACTCCTAGGTAACAAATGCATTTAACCTAAGTAAACTTAAGTAAAGTGTAAACAATAATTATTTACTCTAACATGACAAAATTGGTATCTATGAAGAATTGATGCAATAGTTAGTAATATTTAGTCGGAGAAGGCAATGAAGAAAAATGCTGAATCAATAATGAAATGTATATATTAGAAGAAGGAATGAAAGCTAAAGAAGCAATTGAATTAAGGAAAACCATCATAGGTATGAAATAGATTGGGCAACAAGGATTGGTGTATATAGCACCATTAGCAACTACATGACCATCTAAAAGAGTGATAGTGGTTGCACTAGCTACAACAATATCAATTGCACTATATACAATGGCATCTCAAAAAAAAGCACCTATTACACCTACAATCCGACTAATATAGTCATCAAAAGGAGAAGAATAAGTAAAGGCAGTTGAAACTAAGAGGAAACTAGTCAAACTAGCTTAAGTAAAACAAGAATCTATAGAAGTTGAGAAAACCAACTTCACAGTTCACCAAGAACACCTACATGGAAAAAACCTATTGCTGAAAGGAAATGAAAGAGGGAAAAAGTGTAGCTTGGAAATCTCAACAAAGTGAGATCAAAATTTATTCCAAGATAATGAAAAAGAAAATACAAGAGCTTGACCTTAAAGTGAACAAAATCCTAAAAAGGAAAAAGAAACTAAGTTGCACAATATAATTAATATAAAATATTAATTAAACACACCTAAGAGATAGCTTAAGTGGGTCCTAGCAACAAGGCCTAATCAGGTACCCAAAATAAGGAAATCTCTATAAACTAGAGACAAATGAGAAAACCAAGTGGGAAAAACTCCTCTCCAAAAATAAGGCCTCAACAAGACCCTGCAAGGACAACTTCTGTAACCCCAAGAATAGACCGCAACTAAAAATATTGTGGCAATGCAAAAGGTTTGGTCAAGATGTTAGCAACCTACACATCAGTGACAATATACTCCAAAGAGAGAAGACCATCTTGAATTTTTTTATAGATGAAATTAATATGAAGCTTAATGTGTTTAGTGCACTGATGCTCCATTACATTGTGGGAAATATGAATCGCACTCTGATTATCATACCATAGAATAGTGGGATAGTTAGGAGGAAAACCAAACTCAGTCATCAACTATTGAAGCCATTAAATCTCCTAACTAACAATCATAGCTGATCTATACTCGAACTCTATATGAAAGTGCCCAAGCATGTTGCTTCTTGCATGACCAAGTGATAGGTCCAAAGCTAATACAAAAAACAAAGCCAAAAGTAGGCTTCTGATGATCAACATCATTGAGCCAATCTAAGTTAGTGTAGCCAACAATGTGAGAAGTCCTTGATGTGTAATAAATGCCATACATAAGTGTGCACTAAATGTATCTCAAAATATTCTTGGCAACTTTCCAATGACTCTCATGAGGCTCATGTAAAAACTGAGAGACAAGACCAACTAAAAAGGAGAGATTAGGATGACTATGTGCTAGGTACAATAAGCTACCAACCAACTTCTGATACAATGTGGGATCCATTAAAGTTAAAGTACAAGAGATAGACAAGGTAACACTCAACTAAAAATGTGTATGTCAAGAGCATACTTCTACTAGTAAAAAAGATCCTAGTAGAGGACTAAACAATTTGTAGACCAAGAAAGTAGTATAACAGACCAAGATCATTCATCTCAAACTATTCCATTAATGCATAATGGACATCTTGAAGCATAGAGGATGATCTACCTATGAGGATAAGATCATCAACATATAGCACAAGGATCAAAACCTCAGCCTCAAGATGCTTAATGTATAATTTAGGATTAGAATGGCAACATGTGATGCCTGTAGAAAGCAAAAAGGAGTAACTCTTCTCATACCAAGCTCAAGGAGCTTGTTTGAGAACATACAATAAGTGTCAAAGTATGAAACCAAGGAGGAATCCTACACAAATTTATGAGGCTTCTTCATATAAATTTTCTTAGTAAGATCACTATGCAATAATGCACTCTTCACATCCATCTAAAAAATAGGTCATCCCTATGAAGCTATGAGGGATAAGACAAGGAAAATAGAGTTCATCTTGGCAATAGGCATAAATGTCTCAGTGTAATCAATACCCTCAACTTGTGAAAAACCCTTCATAGAAAGACATGCCATGTACTTATCAATGGAACCATCAATAACAAACTTAGTATGATATAACCATTTACATTGTACTAACTTTCTACCCTTAGAAAGAGGATAAAGATCCCAAGTATGATTCTTCATGAAAGAAGAATACTCCTCCATGGCACTGTCCCACTTATAATGTCATGTCACTACTTCAAATGTCTAAGGATCACCACAAATAGTATGACTTAGAAGACTAGAACCCATAATATGAGATTGGGTGTGATGAGCCCATTTAGGCATCGATGGAGGATCCTATGGTAGAGGTAAATGGGAATCACCAAGATTATCATCTTCATCATCTAGAAAAGAGACTAGAAAAGATGAGAGAGCAGCAGTAAGTGGAAAGGACTTGGAGGTAGGCTATCTACAATAGGAAGGCTCTCATCAAACTAGACATCCCATCAAAATATGACCTCTCTGGAATTAGGATCAAACAACTTGTATGTCTTAACATCCTTGTGGTAGCCAAAAAAAATGAGGTGTCAACTCTTCTGTTCTATTTCTCTCCTCTGAGCATCAGGTACAAATTCTCATGCTTCACTACCAAAACCTAAAATAAAGATACATCAGGCTTGACATGAGACCAAGCCTCCTCAAGAATCATATGTTGAACTACCTTATGAGGCATCCAATTTTGAATATAGTTGGCACAATTGACTACCTCTACCCAAAAGGATGAATGCATGGACCTAGAATAAATCATACAAGTAACCCTCTCTCAAAGTGTTTTGTTCTTCCTCTCTACCACACCATTCTACTAAGGGGTGTATGGCATTGAAAACTAATGCTAAAGACCATGTTTAGAGAAAAAAACCCTAAAAGCTTGGTTTACATACTCTGCCCATTATTTGTGCATAACCACCAAATAGAAAGACCATATTGCTTCTCCACAACTTTCTTGACGACTCAAAATGAATCAAAGACATTAGACTTGTACTTAGTGCACCCATGTGTGTTGGTGAAGTCATCAATGAAAGTAAGAACATATATGGAACTAAAATAGGAGTGGGAAATGACATGAGGTCACTATGAATCAACTCCAATGGTGCCAAGTACAAGAAGCTCGTTCAAGTGAAAAAGGATCCCTATGTTGTTTTCCAAGAGCACAACCCTAGCAAACACCATCTATGCAAGGAATTTGGGGAATCCCAAGAACAAGTGCATGTGTGTTCATCTATTGAGGATATCTATAATTGGCATGGCCCAAATGCTCATGCCAAAGTCTACTTACTAAATTTGCATGTGCTACAAGACATTAACTTGTATCATTAGAAGACTCAAATCCATCAAATATGTGTAGACTAGATGTAGAGTCGACACTCCTAGTAGCCACTATCAACTCAGACTCATGTAAGTCCCAAATAACCACATCATGTGGTGAGAAATAAACTGTCTTACCAAAGCCTGAGTGGAAAATATGATAAATAAACAATAGGTTCATTGAGATGTCAAGGAAAAAAAGAACATCTTGAAGAGAACCCCTAGCTAATGTAACAGAATTAGAACCCAAAGACTAAAAGATGTGATGAGTTCCTAAGAGAAATATGTGAAGTAGCACAAGGAGCAAGTGGGATGACCAACTATTGAGTGTGAGTCATATTGTGAGAGACACCAAAATCAAGAATCTAGGTAGGCCTAAAAGTCAGTTCTCATGTAGTAAGAGTGTAAAATTTCCCTACAAGGGGGATTAAGACTTAGGATTAAAAATGTGATGCTCTTGCATAGCTTCCTCTAAAGCCTCCAAATTTTTTCAAGACCTAGAAATGGTATGTCCATCCTTTCCACAAAAATTGCAGGTATCAATTGATTTCTTCTTAGTCTTGGAGGAAGAATTAGTAGGCTTCAAAGAATATTTATCCTTGGAAGGGTTAGCTAGAGGTTTGGAATTAGTTTTGAGTATACTTTTCTTTAGTTTGGCCTTCTGTTTTGGCTTCCCTTGAGAAGATTGAACAACCAATGTTTTCCTGGAAGATTTAGAAGCATCCACCTATTAGATCTTTGTGTGTTCCCATGTCAACCAATCACAAAATGTCTCAAAAGAAGGCATTTGATGTCTATTACCCAAGGCATCCATAGTGGAGTAGAAAGTAGAAGAAAATATCTGATACTATCCTCACACCTTTGAGAGTATCAAAAAATACACTCATCATTTGTTTTGGTTTTCCTACATCCCTACAAAATTAAACGCAGAGATTTGAACTTCATCAAGAAGTCCTCAATGGTAGGAAAGCTAGTAGGTGTCAAAGAAGTAAACTTTGCATCAAGTTGTAGTGCCCAAAACCCATTTACTATGCCAAAAAAATTGTGAAACTTGGTCCAAATAGCCTAAGGAGTGGCCAAACCATCTAGGTGAAATAGGACACTATTAGAGATGTTTAGTGCAATCAAGCCCAAGGCTTCATCTATTTTGTTTCTATGCTAAAGAACCTCAAAAGGGCACTATAGGATAGGTTAATTCTCATCTAGACATGACCATAAGCCAAGTGACATAAGAATTCAAGCCATGTGTTCTTTTTAATTGTGGTAATTTTGTAGTGTGAGCTAGGCCACAAAGGGGTCCAACATTGAGAGAAGAAGACATCAATAGAAGGGTCAAATTTGAATTAAATTAGAGAAAGAAAAATGCACCCCCTAAAAAATATAAATATATCCCTCATAAACTAGAGAACCAAATATAGAAAGCACAAAAAAGAAGAAGATATATAGAGAGGGAGGAAACTAAAGCCTGTACTTCAATTTCAAAAAAAGGAGCTCAAATGGATGCATCATAAAATTAAACTAGCATCATGATCTTTATCTTATAACCAACTTTTTGATGTGTCTTTTAGATTGAAAGAAGACCTCCATATGCTCAAGTTATGACCAAAAAACCAACTTCTCCTCCAAAGAATAAGATCTCTAGAAAATTATAGACACTGGAAAAAAATTGATAGCAATATGGCCATTTGTTGGAAAAAGAATTTGGTTGCTATAAAAATTGATCACTAGAAAGATAACATTAGTACCAAAAATATGATGTTAGCATCTACAAAAACTCCCTACCAAATTTTTTTTCTGGTGACTGAAGAATGATGTGACCTATCAACAAACTAACATCACCCAACTAGAAAGTGACATCACATGGTGGTTGCTATCGAGCAACAAGATGACGATGGTCACTAGGTAGTGTTGTGGTGGTAGCAATAGCAGGTTAGTGGTGCACTAGTAGCGATGGGGCACAATCTAGGCCATAGTGGCATGCCAACTAAGGCAAAGCACATGTTGAGCATGGGAATTTTACTAGTGGTAGTGGGGTGGTGTGCTTATGGTTGTCAGGTGGTGCACTTGAAAAATGATTTTTTTGATTTTTTTGTGAATTTTTGGAATCCCTATGGCCTCTAAGAGCCAATTTTTTTTTCTAGGTGTTACTGTAGCTAAAATTGATGAATATTATATGAATTTTGACTATACCATGCCTTTTGAGTGCAATGGCAAAGTCCATTTTTCCCAAAGTGCACCATAAAAAGTTGCCTCTACCAAATTGAAGAGAAAAAACTATGAAAAGATGGGTTTTTCTTCTTCAAGTCATGGCTTCAAGATCTCTAGACAAGGTAGTATCAGGTAAGCTCTAATACCATGTAGAAGTTGAGAAAATCAACTTCTTGGTTTTCCAAGAACAACTACATGGAAAACACGTATTGCTAATAAGAAACCAAAGAGAGAAAATGTATAGCTTCAAAATCTCAATGAAGTGAGGAAAATGTATTCGAAGATAATGAAGAAGAAATTACAAGAGTTTAACCTTAAAGGTGAATGAAACCCTAAAAAGGGAAAAGAAACTAGGTTGCACAATATAATTAATATAAAATATTAATTATATTCATCTTAGAGATAGCTTAAGTAAACTAGATTAATAGAAAACTTAATTAATTAAATCAAGATGATCTAATTAATAAGAATAAATAAATAATTACTCTAACAAAATCACTAGATTCTCCTAAGAAGAAAAGGATGAAGGCTATGGAAGTTAGACCTAGAAAAAGGCACAAGGAGATAATGCAAGTACCAAAAAAGATGATGAGAGGATATATTGAGTCCACGAAGAACAAAGAAAAGTAACCTAAATTTTTTAGCTTAGAAAGGAAGGCCTGGAAGCCTAAGATTGAAATTTTGAACAAAATAATCATTAATGAAGGTAATTTTGTTCAGTTAAATAAACATTATCATTTGTACAATGGAATTGATAGATTAGAGATTGAGAATGCTATTATTATGAAATCCCAAAAGATCTCTATGAAATATTAATTAACAAAAGAAATATGGTAGCTAATGAAGACAAGGGCATCAGACAAAACCGAATAAGAAACCTATGTCAAGTAGATAGTGATGAGGATATGGATAGCCTGATGAATAGTCTTCAGACTTATCTTAGGAACAAGATAAGAGAAATTTTGATAATGGGAGGAAGTTATCAAGAATTAAATGAAGAGATAGAGAAAGCTATAGTTCAAAAGATGGATGATGTAAATAAGGTCACAATAGCACCTCAATTCACTATTGGAAAGGACACAATGTTGATTGAAAACACTAAAGTGATAGTTGATGCAACTAAGGATCCATTTAAGGATTATAGCCTCAATATTGGTAACTTGACCAAAAACACCAGCTCAGAGGAAGATGGGGTAGAAAAGAATAAGAAAGAAGAGGATAAAGAAAAGAAAAGGTAAAAAGAGGAAGAAGAGAAAAGGCATAAAGAGAAGGGAGAGAGAAATAGATAGGTAGAAAGGAAGAGAAAAGAAGAAGAGGAGAAAAAGAAAGAAGAAGAAGATAGTAGAAAAAAAAAAGCAAAGAAAGAGGAAGAAGAAAGAAATAGAAAAGAAGACGAGGAGAAGAAGAAAAAATTAGAAGAATAAAATAAGAAAGAGGAAGAGGAAAAGAAAAATAAGAAAGAAGAAGAGAGGAAGAACAAAAAATAAAGAACAAAGAAGACTAGAAGAAAAGAAAGGAAAAGAAAGAGAGAAAAAGAGAAGAAGATGAGAAGAAGAAAAATGAGGATGAAGAGAAGAAGGTCAGTGCACCTAGCTCATCTAGGACACCCCTAACTCTTGTAGCCATGACATGATCTAATGATGATGATCAAACTATGATGATCTCATGTTTGAGCAAGATAATTGAGAAGAACAGAAAGGGAAAAATATTTCAGAGATCCTTAATAGATATAACAAAGAAGCTATAAAGAACTATAGCTATATAATTAACAGGCCTTGATCCCAAAAATTTGTGATTCAATCCTTTGATGCCAAATTCACAAGTCTATCTTATGTGGTAGCATCACAAGCCCAAGCTAAACATGTTGCACAAATGTTTGAAACCATTTTTCAAAATATCATAAATAAGTTAGGCACTCTTGATGCATGCCTTGAGAGCTAAGGAGATGTGGGAAAGAAGGTAAGGCATTGTATGCCAAATGTACAATGTCATTTAAATTCATCAAGGATATTGAAGATGATATAAAAAGGAAGCATGATGAAGTACACACACTAGCATATCGACTTCACCAAGCATATATGAAAATTGAAGACATTGTGGTATAGATTGGGAAGACTTATGATGAGATAAGTCTTATAGAAATTAACACAGAAAGGGAAACAAAGAGGTTCTTTTTGTCACAAAATTTTGCACCCTTTCTTGAAGTTTAACCTAAAGGAAACCTTGTGAAACATGAAAAAAATCTCCAAGTTGTGGGACTTGAACAAAGAGTTTGAGTCTCTAGAGATGGCCAACTTCCTTGCAATTAGGATACACCTAATTGCTACTTGAGGGGGAAGGGAGAAGGACATGCAGAAAAGTAAATTGCTAAAAGGGAAAGTGGGTGATACACCAAAATAAAATAGTTATAACGCTGCCATTATATGCACAATACATCAATGAAAAACCCAAATACATAGGTCCTAACTCTATTCAACTCCCAAAGAATCACATTAAGTTCAGAAACTAATAAAAATTTGAAAGGAAGAAATCTTCACAATACAACCTTTATTAGTAGATTAAACACAACATGCAAAATTAGGGGAAACAAAAAAAAAAATTCAAGGAGAGGCAAGATATATGCACAAACTATTGAATGGAAAGAAAAGGTAAGAAACAAACTATTGCTTTAATGGAAGGAAAGGAATATAGTTTCAGAGCACAAGGTTGTTGCAAGTAAACATAGAAGAATAGAGAACCCTTAATACATATTTACAACTACCTTTTAAAGAGTTTAGATAGAACTCACATATCTTGCTAAAACGCTAAACTCAACTACTGAGTTAAAGTTGAAGAAGAGCAATAACTACTAATCTAGAGAAGTATCTAATCATATGCATGTCCAATGCTAAAAAAAATGATCTTTATGTGAAAATTGGGCCCTAAAAAAAAACCAGTGACCATAACTGCTCTACTTAGTAGATGGATAACCATGGCAACAGTAAAATGAAATTTATATTTATTAGGTGTTGAGAAAAAAAAAAGGTCGTTGTAGGTGAGCAAAGGATTTGTGTTGAAATCTGATTGAAAAGATCATTATTGAAGAAGGGAGATTATTTTCAATCATTGTTTTGTCACTGATGTCAAACATACTATTTATTAGAATGATAATTACTTATAAGATCCAAGTAGTATCACTTAGTTGATTAATGAAGAGGATTTAATCAACAAGATGTAACAAAAACACCTAAGGGAAAGGTTGAGTTATGATTTTGTAATGAAGTATAAGGATCAGTTAAGACAATAGTAAAATGATGTATTGATAATACACTTGAAGATACAAAGGTTGGCTACACTTGGAAACATCAGAAGAAAAAGTTATAACAAGACTATCTCCAAAGCTTGACTAAATTCATTAGTGGGTGCCAAGCAAGTTAGTTCATGTTGAGCAGATTATCAGTAAGTGTCAAGAAAATGGAAAATCTAGTGTGTGTCAAGTGAAATAATAGATGTCGAGTAAAGTTCAAGTGTGAAGAAAGATAAAATATAATAGGTGTTGAGCATCAATACAACTTAGTTGATGCTAAGTGAATCCACAGTAGGTCCCAGGTAAAATAGTATATGTTGAGCATAAAAAGGTCAATAATGCCAAGTTGCTACATTATTTGAAAAGTAAAAGATTCACTAGATTTGAGCTGATAAGTATGTCACCTTGAATTTTGTAAAGCAAATGGAGGATAAGGATGTTGAGCTAGTGGTATAGAATTTTAGGTTAACTTTTTTTAGGTGAATACAGGTGGACTCCACATGATGTTTATAGAAGGAAAATGATAAGGGGAAGATGCATTGCATCTTACCTAATTCATTCAAACCAAAAATAAGGGTGGGAAGATTAGAGCAAGAAAATAATTTAAAACTCTTACTTAAGGAGTTACAAGTCAAGAAGTGAATAGAGTGGTTAGAGATAGTGTGTGGTATCAAGGAGAAGGCATTGAGAGGAAAGAATAAAGCATAGAGACTCTACTTTGATAAGTGACCATAGAGGTGATTGCATTGGCACAATGAGCATGGAGACTCAAGGAGACAAATCTTGAAAGGAGAATAAGCTGTTAGAGCTACAGAGACTAAAAGCCAGGCAAAATTTGTGAGCTGAATTGAGATCTAAAATTTGCAAGTTATGTTGTGAGTTTAGAATAGAAGCCCTTATTGTTAGTCTCTACCAATTGTATCAATTAGAGAAAAATCCTATGGACTTAGGTTGGTCGAACAACCATTGAGAAATCCTTTAACATGATGACATTCCAAGTGAATGTTCTAAAGTCCTTTAACCAGGAACACTCCTAACAAGGTGGTTGAAATCCCTTAATTGGGTCACATTTAACAGTGTGTTGTAGCCTTTAACAGGGTAGGCCTTTCACATGGCATCACTTCAGAAGAGTGAGAAACAAGGTAGCATGTTACTGGTGGTTCTTTCCAAATTGGGTTTCCATGTAAATCATTGTGTTATATGTTGATATTTTGTGTTTCATTTTTGCATGTTGATTTATTAGTAACTTGTTAAAAGGAATGTTTAACTTGGATGTATGGTTAGTTTAAATGGGCTCACTATACTTAGTGAAAAAAAATTATTAGGACATTTGGACCTTGAACAATTGATTCACCCCCCTCTTAGTTATTCTAAAGCATTTTTAACAATTAGTATTAGAGCCATCTGCTCATTTAGTTTAAAGGTACTAGAAGTAGAAAAGATCAAGATGTGTAAGAGAGAAGTTCTCAAGCTCAACAAAGATAACATCACTACATGGAAAAGTTTAATGAAGATGTACCTTGGATCTATAGGTGATCATGCAAAAAACTCAATTATAGTGGAACATGTTGATCCAACTAGTGTCCCTATTGTAGAAGATATGAAGGAAAAGAAGGAATACAATCAGGCAATGCTAGAGATTGCCTCTGCTCTCAATTATGTTGAATTTGATGAAATCAAGGGATGTACCTCTACATTCAAGATGTGGGAAGCTTTGAAAAATATTTATGGAGGAGATCAAAACATATAAAGAGTAAAAAATGGAAGCCTTAGAGGGAATTTTGATGAGATGAGAATGGAGGAAGGTGAGAACATTGGTCAATATGCCTCTAGAATAAAGGAAGTAGTAAGTGCAATAAGGAGTGAAACTAGTCATTTAGATGATGAAACTATTATTAGCAAAGTCTTAAGAACCTTTCTCCCCATCTATGCTATTAGAGTATTAGGAATCCATGAGTTGAGATGCAAACCAAGAAATAAACTAACTCTTGAGGGTATAGTGGGAAGACTTACTGCATTTGAGTTATCTAACTTTGATAACTACTAACCTAAGAACCTTGAATTTTCTTTCAAGGCCAAGTTGTTGTTGAAAGATAATGAAGAGGTAAAACCAAAGAAGAAGAAAAGAAAGATAAAATATGCATCTAGTGATAGCAACACACATGAAGAAGATGTGGAATAGTTGGAAGCATTGCTAGCTAGAAAATTTCATAGAGACAAAGGTAAATTCAAAGGTAAGATGCCTACCATTTGTTTTAATTACAATGAAGTAGGATATATTTCTACAAGGTGTAAAAGAAAGCAAAACTACAAAGAAGGCAAAAAGTACAAGAATAGAAGAGAAGATGATAGTAGAGATTACAAGGACAAAGGAAAAAGGTGCTACATTGTTGAAGAAGAGAATTCTGATGAAAATGATGATGAGGTAGTCTATATAGCCATGAAGGATGAGTTAGATGAAGATGAGGCAACAACACTAGTAACCTATGTAAATAAGAATGATAAGTGGATCATAGATAGTGGATGCTCACATCACATGATTGGAGACAAAAGTAAGTTTATTACCTTTACTTAGTATAATGAAAATAATGTTAGATTTGGAAATGATGCTCCATGTCTAATCAAAGGAAAAGGTTCCATTAAACTTACATAGAAAATTTCATGTGATAATGCATATTATGTTGAGGGATTGAACTACAATCTATTGAGTGTGTAATAGTTAGGTAATGTGGGATGCAAAGTAGAATTTAGAAATAAAATTACAAAAATCTATGACACTAATGGAAATATGATAGGAAAAACAGACCAAACTAGGAGTAATCTATTCTACCTAGGTATGGAAGATGATGCCTATCTTATTGTAAGATTTGATGATGTGTGGCTATGGCATAAAAGGATATGTCACGTCAACTTTGAAAATCTAATTAGCATCAGCAATACGAACAAAGTTAGAGTTTTTCCTAAACTAAAGAAGCCTAACAATACAATGTGCAAATAGTGTCTGCTAGGAAAGATGACCAAGTCATTTTTCAAAAGAAAAACCTACATCTCCAAAGAAGTACTAGAGTTAGTCCATACTGACTTATGTGGTCTAATAGAAGTGTAAAGTTACAAAGAAGATACATATATAAATTTTTTTTGTTGATGACTACTTTAGAATGATGATTGTCATGTTATTGAAGCAAAAATCTAATGCATTTCAAATGTTTAAGTGGTATTTGGCTAGGGTTAGAGAAAGAAAGAGTAAAGAGTTTGAAGTGTCTTGGATTAGACAAAGGAGAAGAGTTCATATCAAAATAATTTGAGAAATTTTGCAATGATAAAGGAATCAAGAGACAAACATCAACACTTAGAACTCCCCCATAGAATGAAATTGTAGAAAGGAGGAATAGATTAGTGATAGACTATGCCAAAGTACTAATGATGGAAAAGAATATTGCTTTAAAGTACTAGAGAGAAGCTATAAGTACTACTATCTACACCCTCAATCAAGTACAAATCAAGAAAGGTAAAAATGCAACACCTTTTGAACTATGGTATGGTCACTCACCCAATTTTAGGAATTTCAAAGTGTTTGGTTGTAAGTTCTATATTCTTAAAGATTCCAGAAATGGAAAGTTTGATGCAAAGAGTGATGAGGGCATATTCCTTGGATACTCCCCTAGAAGTAAAGCATATAAGTGTTTAAATACTAACACCAACAAAATTTTGCAGAGTGCAAATGTAAACTTTGATGACCATACAAAAGTTCAAGGGGATGAATCTATCAAGAAATTAGAAGAGTACAAATCCTTTGCATACTTCTAAAGGAATGCCTGCTAAAGAAGAAGCTACCAGTCAAGTTGGGAATTAGCAAAAAGTTTTAGTATATGCTGAGTCATAATTAGTGAATGCCGAGTTGCATTCAAAAGTCAAGTTGTAGAATGAAGAAAATGCACATTCTAATTCTAAAATCAATACACATGAAAGAGATGTAGAGCCACCTGAAATAGATGTGCATAGTGACTCTAAAGTTGAAAGACCAAACATGGAAATAAGGATAGAACCAAGGCTATCCAAGTATGTGAGAAGACATCACCCTATTGAAAAAATCATTGGTAACAAGGAAGCTGGACCAATGATAAGGAATAGACTAAGAAATGAATAATGTCTGCTGAGAAAGATTGAACCCAAAATAGTGAAAGATGCACTACAATATGATGATTGGTGCAAAGCTATGGAAGAGAAGATTGAGAAGATAAAGAAAAACTAAACTTGGACCTTAGTTCAAAGATCAGTTGATAAGAATGTGATTGGTACCAAGTGGGTGTTTAGGAACAATTTAGATGAGAATGGTGAGATTACAAGAAATAAGACTATGCTAGTCTGTAAAGGTTATGCAAAAGAAGAAGGACTGGACTATGAGGAAACATCTGCCCCTATTGCAAGGATGGAAGGAGTAAGAAATCTACTTGCATATGCTACTTACAAAGGTTTTAAGGTCTAAGAAATGGATGTAAAGTCTACCTTTCTAAATGGCATACTGGAAGAAGAAGTCTACATAGAACAATCAAAGAGTTTTGTTGATGACAACAACAAGGATATGGTTTGCAAATTGCATAAAGCACTCTATGATTTGAAACAAGCACCTAGAGCTTGGTATAAGAGACTTCAGAAATATCTTATGAAGCTAGGGTTTGAAATAAAAGATGACAACAACATGTATATCAAGATAGAAAAAGGTAAAGATATTCTAATATATGAAATATTTGTTGATGATATAATAATTGGAGGAAAAGATGTACTATGCAAAGATTTTGCTAATCAGATGAAAGATAAGTTTGAGATGTCAATGTTTGGGGAAATAAAATTCTTATGTTGGATTGCAAGAATATAAACTAAAACATGGCATATTTGTGACCCAATCAAACATTTGGCTCAGAGGATTCAAAACCAATCAGTACACCAATGATAATAGGACATAATTTATCCAAGAATGATGAATCAACTAAAGTAAATCATACAATGTATAGATCAGTGATTGGAATGTTATAGTATATTGTACATAATAGACCAAAAATTGCATTATCTATTGGAATAGTGGAAATATTTTATGCAAATCCAAGACAAAATCATCTTATGGAAGTAAAAAGAATAATGAGGTACTTGGAAGGAACATATGACTTTAGCTTATACTACAAGATGACTAACAAGTTTAGATTGAATGCCTATACTAATGCAAATTGGGGAGGTAATATAGATGACAAAAAAGGCACTAGTGGAGGAGCACTTTTCTTAGTTAGAAGATTAGTCACTGGGACTAGCAAAAAAAAAAGTTGCACCTTACAATCCATATACAAAGATGAGTATATTGCTGCTACCATCAACTGTACAAATATTATATGGATCAAGCAACTATTGAAAGGTATGAAGGAAGAGATAAATGAACCTATGATACACTATTGTGATAACACAAGTGCTATCAACATATCAAAGAATCATGTGATGCATTCCAGAACAAAGCACATTGCAATTAAGTATCACTATGTAATAGAATTGGTGGAAGACAAACAAGTGAAGATGGAATATGTCAACTCAAAGGAAAAAATTGCTAACATCTTCACAAAACCATTAACTAAAGATGCATTTGAGTATCTTAGAGGTAAGATAGGGGTGATACCCCTATCCAAGGCTATTTGAGTGATAACAAGACTACTTTGCATCAAATGAGTTGATTATTGAAATGATATAAGTTGATGCAGAGGATCCTACTTTAGGTTTTGCTTGAAGTACCTAAAGTGCTAAATTTCTAAATTAGTCACAAGAATGGTGACATAGGGAGAAATTGGAAATTGCAAAGCCTACATCTACATAATTAAAGATGCTAAGCTATTTAGTCTTTGACATTGTTATCAAAGAGGGAGAAATAGTAGAAATTGATCAAATTTATAGGATCAAATGTGTAGAGGGAGAAATAGCAGAAAGCAAGTAGAAAGGAAGAAAAAAGGAAGGGGAAAGGAAATAGTAGCTAAGAGGGAGAAAAAAAAGCAAAGAAATCAGTCAGGATAATAGATCTAAGAGGGAGTAGATCAGAGAGGGAGTAGAACAAAAAAAGGAGAAGACAATGTATCAACAAAGAGGGAGATATGAAAGCTAATGAAAATAGAAATGACAATAGTTTTCTTTTTGGCATTTGACTTACTATTTTAACCCAGTTAGCATTTTGATAACTTGGTTAATCATTTTTGTTTGCCATCAATGCCAAAGAGGGAGATTATTGAAATCTGATTGAAAAGATCATTATTGAAGAAGGGAGATTGTTTTCAATCATTGTTTTGTCACTGATGTCAAACCTGCTATTTTTTGGAATGATAATTGCTTATAAGATCCAAGTACTATCACTCAGTAAAACTTAGTATATGCTGAGTGAATCCACAGTAGGTGTCGAGTAACATAGTATGTGCCAAGCATTAGAAAGCCAATAATGCCAAGCTACTGCATTATTTGAAAAGTCAATGATTTTCCAGATATGAGCCAATAAGTTTGTTACCTTGAATTTTGTGAATCAGATGGAGGATAAGGATGTTGATTTGGTACTACAAAATTTTAGGTTAACCATTTTTAGGTGAATATAGGTGGATTCCACATGATGTTTCTAGAAGAAACAAGATAAGGGGAAGATGCATCGTATCTTACCTAATTCATTCAAACCAAAAATAAGAGTTGGAAGATTAGAGTGGGAAAATAATTCCAAACTCTTACTTAAGGAGTTATAGGTCAAGAAGTGAATAGACTATTTGGAGATAGTGTGTGGTGTCAAGGAGAAGGCATTGAGAGGAAATAATAGAGTACAAAGACTCTCCTTCGATAGGTGACCATAGAGGTGATTGCATTGGCACAATGAGCATGGATACTCAAGGAGACAAAGCTTGAAATGAGAACAAGATGTCAGAGCTATAGAGACTGAAAGCCAGGACAATTTTGTGAGCTGAATTGAGATCTAAAATCTATAGGTTATGTTGTGAGTTATATCAGATCAAAAGCCTTATTGTTACCCTCTAGCAATTTTTATTAGTTAGGGAAAAATACTATGCACTTAGGTTGGTCTAATAGCCATTGAGAAATCTTTTAACAAGGTGACATTCCAAGTGAATGTTCTAAAGTCCCTTAACTAGGCACACTCCTAATATAGTGGTTGAAATCCCTTAACTAGGTCACATTTAATAGTGTGTTGTAGCCTTTAACCGGGTAGGACTTTCATAGGGCATCACTTCAGAAGAGTGAGAAACAAGGTAGCATGTTACTGGTGGTTTTTCCCAAATTAGCTTTCCACATAAATCACTTTGTTATGTGTTGATCTTTTGTGTTTCATTTCTACATGTTGATTTATCAGTAACTTGCTAAGAAGAATGTTTAGCTTAAATGGGCTCACTATACTTAGTGAAAAAAAATTATTAGGACATTTGGACCTTGAATAACTAATTCACCCCCCCTCTCAATTATTCTAAAAGTTTCTAACAATTTTTTCACCATCAATGAGCCACTTGATTTCATATTCACAAAAATGCTAGGTAGGCTATGTCACTAAGTAAATTTAATTCAACAGTCAACCTCATCATGTGCCCTTGTATCTTTGAAGCATTATGTGAGATCATTATATTTTTCCTAACTACCATGTCAAGCCTATGATGATGAACCTTCCTCTTCTTCACTACATTAAAATTGAAGAACTTAACTATCACTAAAAATTTGGAAAGTTGTGATCACTTAACCTTAACTATCTTGATTTATTTTTGTACCCTCGTAGCTTAAGATTCTAACTCAACATTTAACCCTACAATAGTGTGAAGACCAAATATCATTGCCTCACATCCTTAACCCTCAATCATTCTGAACCATATGCAATGAAGCAATAACCATCTAAGTTTAACCTTTTATATTCTTTGTAACCTCACTACCCTAAAATTTAACTAGAACATTAACCCTGCAAAGTTGCAAAAAAAGTATTTCTCCACTTTGCTACCTTAACCCTAGGTTACTTTTAACTCCTTATGGTTGAAAAAAACCATGAATCTTGACTAAAGCTATTGACTTTTGCACTTTATCAACTTGAAATACTGAAGGTTTTGATAGCTATTTAATCCCAACTACATTTATCAACAAGACAACTCCTTTGAAACTGATTACATTAACTTTTCTCTTAACCCTACAAAGATGTGATGATTATTTCTTTATAAATTGTGGCCCACTAAGACATGTGTCCAATGATTATTCTTTCTTTGGTTAAACTCTGACCAACTTTTAGAAAGTGTGAATATGATAAACATTGAGATTCTTCTAGATCAATAGTCATGATTGATCACGGGACTTCAAGTCATTTCTTCTTTCAATGTTGCATGAACTCTTAAAATGCTAGTGCGTGGCCACTGCCACATCACCACCATTGGGTCCCACTTAAAATTTACTTAGGGAAATAATGTAACAAATGCATGATTTAATTTAGATGAATAGGGTGTAGAGGTAAACACTTAGAGTGAATGAACCTAAAAATGGGAACCAACTTAAGCGACACATGGGTAATCTGACCCTTCAAAAATGTAATACAAAATGATATCATTAAAGGAGATAACCAGGGTTTTAGTTAGGTTTTAGCCACATGCTTGACACATTTTACAAACCTTGACACCATGAATATATATCTTTGATAAGATTTTAATCATGGTGACAAGGGAAGAAAAAGGGAGGGGGGCTAGAATATCTAACATTATTGGTGACTTAGAGGAGATGCTTGCCTATTGAGCATGGACCAGTGGCCTTAGCAATTCATTGGGCATGGAGCCACAAAATTGAGCCCTATTCAGCAACAAAAAATTGTAACCTCTAGAACTAAAAAACCTCAAAACCCTTCTATTTCATAGAGAAATAACCTATGCTCATGCACTTCCTAAATGTAGAAAACACCCAATCTACTATTTACAAAAAAATAATAGAGATAGAAGGTCAAAAAATCCCATTAACTAGTTTGTTGAAGTAGCTACCCTTCCTCACCAACTAATTTCTTCTTTTATGTATGTGGGCAACTAAAAATAGTAGTAGACATGACAAGCATGTTTTTGAAACTTGAAGCACCTTCCCATTGCTGAAAATAATCAAGCTTTCCAACATTGGGATACCTTGGTCTTGAGAAAGATCAACTTGCTCCTTCTAGTGAAAATCTTCTTCATGCTCTAAGGTAAGCATGACTGCAAGAAACTTGGGGTTTTTTTTGTAGAGTGAGGTGCCTGATAGGGCATCCTCTTAATGTTGAAAGTTTAAAGGAATCATCCTTGACCACTTGGTTGTGCTCTGCAACCTTTGAATCCTCTTGGTCAATATAGGCTAGCTTCAATGGTATGGTTGGTAGTATGTGTATTTCTTCATATTATGGCTACAACATATGTTCCTCATCAAGCCCATGTGAACCCTTTCAAACAAGAAGCTACACCTCCTACACTTGTGTATGCTCTTATGGTGTGGAAGAAAGAGAAAGTTGTGTCTCCTTTGATATCTCTATTATAGCCAACAATATTCTCATCACTTGTAGTTCTTTCTTACACCTTTCATTTTTTTTAGCCAACTCCCTTGCTATAATTACCTCATGCTCTTACTGATGGGCCTCTAGCCTATTTGCAAAATCTACATCAAGCTTCCTTGAAATATTTGCTTCAATCTATACTTGTTGTGTTTCCAGCTACTACACCAAGTTTTCTCTCTTTGGACTGTGTGATGATTCATGAGTAAAAACTAATACCTCTTTGAAACTAGGGTAGCTTAGGCAATTCTTCTTCTTCCATCATATCATGGGAGACCTCCTACTACAATGAATGGTCTAACTTTGCTTTCTTTTGTAGCAAGCCCTCAAGTTCCACCCTAGGCTCAAAAGCCAAATTTTGTTCTTTAAGAACATTAATAACCTCATCCTCATTTATCTCTTTCTTCTTCACACTTGGCAACAAATCAACATCAAGATGAGGAACTAGAGGCTCTTGATCATTGTAGTAAAGAATGGAAAAGGGAGGTTAACTCCTTCTAAATCTAGAGGACTTATATTTGGGTGGATTTTATTTAGATGGATTTGGCAATGTGTTTTGTAAGTGGGCTTTTGGCTCTTGTGTGTTATTTTGTAGAATAGGACGGATGCTTTGTTTGAAGCTAGAAAATTTTCTCCTTGGAGGCTCTTTTACTTCAACTACTTTTTGGGCATACTTGAGCCTTGTCTCTTCTTTTGTAGTAACCAATATTCTTGCAAAATCCTCATCAAATTGCCTCTATCTTAACTCTTCCTCCTACTAGAACTTAAGGAGGACCTATTGAGCCTCATTGAGAATATCAAATGCACTAAACACCATAGTGTGAACATAAGGGTCATTCTCCCACATCTCCTTGTCATCATGTAACTCCATAAGCCAAGAAGTCATAAGGATCTTAACATAGACAAGTTCCCAAAATCTATATCTAGGTATGGATTTTCCACATAGTTGAAAAACTTAGGAAGCTCAACAAACCTAGATCCCAAACTATTTGAACATCCTGAAGCTCAAAAAGCTTCAACTTGAGGTCTCACAATCATTTGGGGGCTCACCATCATAAACATGTGGAGGTATATGGGGTACAAGATGAGGTTTAGGGAAGCTTGAAATAAGAATTTGAGAAGGGTTTCTTTGTTTGAAGCTAGGAAACTTCCTCCTTGGAGGCTCTTGCACTTCATCTCTCTATATTTGGACACACTTGAGTCCTGCCTCCTCATCAAATCACTTCTATCTTAGTTCTTTCTCCTACTAAAACTAGAAGAAAATCTCTTGAGTCTCATTCAAAATATCAAATTCCTTAGAAACCATGGTGTAAAAATAGGTTTCATTCTCCCACATCTCCCTCACATAATGCAAATCATTAAGGCAAGAAGTCATAATGAGCATAACATAAGAAGAATCCCCACAGTCTATATCCTCATAAGGATTATGAATTTCTTCAAAAGTCCTTCCCAAGTTAGAAAAGTCTAGGAGTAAACCATTTAAATAATTGTAGATCTCTTCTACTTGGGATCATTATAAAGCTCTAAGGAAGACTAGCTATGCTGATCATTTGATATTGGAGGGAGACAAAACCTGAGGAATCAACATAATGCCTCAATTTTCCCTTCCTATCTTGCTGCTCCTAGAACTCTTGGACTAAAATATACTGGGTTGGTGAAATTTTAACACATTCATGGCCAGAAGTAACATGATGGGTCAGAGTAAATTTAGCCTCCTGGTGATCTAGGTAATCTTACTGGTCATAACTAAGTTGTGACTAATATAGACCATGACAGGGCTGAGGAATAGCCTCTTCCTAATTTGGGGTAAAATGGGAGGCATATCTAGGAAGGGGATCCATGATAAAGAATTTAGGGAAACATCTTCATATAAATAGTGAGGAAACATAAAAACTAATAATCATACTAATACTAGTCTATTGAAATTGATAGATGCATAGAGTCACCATGGTGTTAGATGAATGCCTCCAAAGGCTGATGGTACTGTGAAAACCACCCAGTTCCTTAGTGAATGGATATTCAAACTAGCTAATTAGTGGACTTATGAATTTGAATTTGTCCTACTAGGCATGCCAAAAATAGTCATCACAAAATTTTGCTCCCTTTCTTGAAGTTTGACCTAAAGGAGTCCTTGTCAAACATGGAAATAATCTCCAAGTTGTGGGACTTAAATAATGAGATTGAGTCTCTAGAGAATTCTAACTTCCTTAAAATTAGGATGTACCTAACTAATAGTTAAGAGGGAAAGGGAGAATGAGATGTAGGAAAGTAAATTGTTGAAAGGGAAAGCAAGTGATGGACCTAATTGAAATGGTTACAACTCTACCCTTATATGCATAATACATAAATGAAAAGCCCAAATACATAGGTCCTACTCTATTCAACTCCGAAAGAATCACACAAAGGTTAAAAACTAATAAAACATTGAAAGGAATAAATCTTCACAATATAATCTTTATTAGAAAGTTAAACACAACATATAGAATTAGGGTAAATAGAAAAGAAATACTCAAGGAGAGGAAAGATACATGATCAAACTATTGAATGGAAAGAATATATAAGAAACCAACTATTTCATTAATGGAAGGAAAGGAATATTGTTACAGAGTACAAGGTTGCTACAAGTAAACATAATAGAATAAAGAAGAACCCTTAATACATGTTTAGAACTGCCTCTTATAGAGTTCAAGCTAAACTTAAATATCTCACCAAAACCCTAAAATCAAATATAGAGTTAAAGTTGCAAAAGAGAAATAACAATTGATCAGAGAAAGATCTAATCAAATGCACATTCAAGACTAAAAAAATCTAATCTTTATGTGCAAACTGAGCCCTAAAGAGTGTTGGTGTTTTTCAAGACTACCAAGAATAAAAGGCTTGATACTAGTATTTAGAGGGTTGATTTCAGTCTAACGGATTAGGTACTTCCTATGCTTAACTAAGAAAACTTTAGATTTGGTTCCAACTTCAACAGAATCACCAAGATTCTCTACCCTTCAAGCTTTGCAAAGCTTAGGCGGGTGCACATTAGGGATATATTAGTCATATAATTGATTATTTGGCAATCATCTCATAATTTGTTCAATTGATACTTCTCTTTTCTAGATCTATCCCTTTAAAGAATATAGTGGTCATATATCTTCTATATTTTGCAATTAATCCTTGATAATAGTAGCTAATAGTGTCACTCATGAAATTACTAAAATAAGTGTTGACTAACAATTTAACAATTCATATAGTAAAGTAAAATGTATTTGATTTTATGTTTGTGCCTAATGCAACCATATGACTTCTTCAACATGTAATTACATGCATGATCAATGCCCCATCCATTGCGATTCAAAGTCTAGCCAACAAAAAAAATTGAACTAATTAATTGCATTACAATTAATCTTATCAGTAATTGTCCTAAACCTATTCTTATGCATATCCCTACTGCATAACTAGAAACCCTATCAATTTATTGGAGCATTTACTTAACTCATTGAATTAAAAGAAATAGTAAATTGATATAAAACTTCTCCTAGTTTCATTAAATTGCATAAAATTTTCTTACACAATCCCAAGATAACTAGTACACAACAATGGAGACAGAATTCAAAGAAAAAAATATAGTAGAACTTCTTCCTTTGCATTAATTTTCATTAAAAATTGCAAGGATGCTGGTAATACTATAGAAACCTTCAAAATAAAATAGTAGATCCTAGAATATTCACTTATATTCTCAAACTTATTGGAGAATGCATCATAAATAATACAAGAGACTTAATGGACCAACAACAATAGCATAATTCTCAAAATCACATGAAAATTGGACCTCTACTCCACATATTGGGAATCCTTTTAGAGAAAGGATTGCAACAAGCTTCAGATGGAAGGACACTTGTCAAAATCTTGATAGAAAACAAATACAAAGATATTCCTATTTTGTTACAAAAAAAATATTCTTTGTACTTGGCTTCAAAATTAAGATGCAGTTGCAAAATTGGTAGGTGGCACTTCTTAGAAAATATCAAATTTTCTTTAGATCCTATCACCATTAATGCATTTTATTTTCCTTTTTCTCTTTTGAAATACATCTCAAATGCATTTAGTCATTATCACTAATTGGCTATGCCTTTATATTTTCAATTATCTCCCAAATGGTGATATCTATCTCAATGTCAGGCCAGGTGAAATCTCTGATCACATCCAACTCTTCTAGGCATTTGGTGCACTTGGCATTAGTTTTAGCTTTGACCTCAGTAGACACCTTTGATATCTCTACCACCATCCTATAGAGAATGTCTATCATATCATTAACAACATTGACACCTACTTAATTGTTACAATAAGATAAGAACCTAAGATGATCAAGAATATTCTCAAAAGATGATGACTATTCAACCCAGTTCTTTATTTTCCCCTCATTGCCCAAAATTATAGGCATAAAATTTGGTGTCTCAGTAGAAATTGTTTTCATATTATTTGGACTAACTGAATCTTTCCTTCAAAGAAACCATTTAGATCTCTTACTTTGTTAATTTCTTTTCTTGTACTTGCAATGGTTTCCTTTGGTAGGTATTTCTTCTGGGAAAGTATAGTAATTATACTATCAAATAATTGAATGTATGGGCCCCATGTGTTGAATAGTGGAGATAATAGAGTAATGGGTTCTACACACTTGTATTCCACTCCTTCCAATTCCATGTAACTACAATGCACATTTTTTGAAACTGTCTTTAATGCATTGATCTTATGGATTAAAAAACTTTCCATAGCTCTTATTTCTACTTCTTTTCTAGCTTCTAGCTTTTCCATGTCAATTTCCATAAGTTAGCGTAATGTTTCCCCTATTTTAAAAGTATGGCCCTCTATTTGCACATCTTTGTCATGACTGTCTATGAAAGTTCTGATAGACATTTTCAATGACACCACCTACATTTCCAACTTAGTCACATTTTTTTGTGGGACAAAGGTTTTCTTCATCTCTTCTTCATAGCTCCTTCTTGTCCCCAAAAAAATTCATATGCTTTTTCAAGTAAGGCTTGAAGGGTGTCCATCTTTTGCTTGCTCATTAATACTGTCGAAGTATACATTCCCAAGATCTAGTGACTGGAAGTAGATTACACTTGCCAAAGTATAACATTTCTCCTAGGGGATTCTTTGATTTCCATGAGAATGGGCTTATCATCCTTGGGAGCTAAACTCCAAATGGCCATTGTTTGGGCATCCACATTGAACCTTAATCTCATCACCTCCCCATACTAATTATCATCTTCTAAAGAAATAGATTTCTCTTATCTTCTTATTTGATCTAATAGAAAAAAAGAACTAAGATCCCATCCAAGGAAGATAATAATTCCACTTCTTGTTACTAGATCTCTAGCCTCTTTAGTAGTAAGGGTTTCATTGGAAAGATCATACTCTTGCGAATTTTGTACCAACCCAATAATTACTTCATCTAAATCTCTAGGCTTCATTTAAGATTTCAATTCATTTCTCTTTATTTTAAAATGGAAGCTTTTGAATTCTTTTAACTTGATAAAATTTCCATTATTCATAAACTCCTTAACCTCAATGATTATGTCATATCATTTGTGCCTCTGATTATAGCCATTTTGTCCTCTACTCATCTTCAGATTCCAAGGATATTAGAAATCTTCTTCTAAAATCATCACAAGATTTTCTTCCCCTTGGTAAGATCTAGAGAGCCTTTTGTTGAGCCTTATCTAGTATTTCTACCATTTTCTACTTCTCATGTCTCTATTCTACCCATGAGGAACTCCCAAGAACATCTTGTTTGGGATGATCCTCTTTAGATTTATCTTCTTTATCAAATACTTCCATTGTGTATTCATCATCATAGTAGTCTAGGTCAATCTTCTTTCTAATTACTTCTGGGACTTGAGATAAAAACTCATCAAAATTCTTCACACACTCATCTAATCTAGCCAAATATTCCTCATCTAGATAAAACATTTTGAAAGATGGGTTTGCCTTTCTCATTTCTTGTTCATATCTAGCAATATCTCTGCATTTAAGCATTCTTATCCTATAGAAATCCTCACTCAAGGTATCAACAATAGCATCCTCTTCCCACATAGGCTTTGTAGGGGGCAGATTATATCCTCTCATATTTTTCAAGGCATGCCTTACTACATTATAGGGGTCATAGGTTCTAGCTAGCCCAATTGGAATTTTATAACTTTGTAAAAATGAATTGGTTTACTTAATAACATTCTTTCCAATCTCCAAATTTCATACCTTAGTACATCTACATAGAAATGTTCCCTTCTTGACACCCTTTCCTAAATATTCCCTATTCAAAGAAATCAACTGCCAAAATATTTCTATCAATCCTAACTTCTCAGGAACATATTTTGGAAAAATGTGGGGTGTATGAGGACATCCAAAAATCCTTATAATTTTATATTCTTCAAATAAGATAACACTACCCAAATCATGAGTCAATTGTTTTCCAAAACAAAAACACCATTTAGGTCTAACAATCTTCTTAACATTTCTAGGAACTCTTTCAATTCAACATCCTACCATTTTCAAAACTGCATGAACAAAATCATTATAGAAAGATATAACATTTAAATATGGATAATACATTTTCCATACCCATGTCCATCTTTGCATTGGAAACCCCTTTCCCCATTCTTGTATTGAATTGAAGAAGCTTTGATCAAATTTGCCAACATTCTTTGACAAGATAAAGGGCATGAGCAAGGAGTGGTGAGAGAACTTAAAATTCTTTAGTTCTCCTTGTTGGGTAGTAGTGATGTCTTTTTGAATACTCTCAATGATGTTTTCCACAAAATCATATCTGGCATAGTGATTTGGATCTTGAGTATTCAAAGCCATGATATAGTATGCCCCTAAAGCATTCATGGTTCCATATGTACCTAGGGCTTTGCTAATCCCAAACATAGTATTCTAAAAGTACCTATGAAAGAAATCCAAGGGAATGAATTTATCAATATCTCTTCTCGTTGGGATCTCTCATACCTCCTTCTTCACCTTGGGAATGTTTCAGGTCATGTTTCTACCCATATAAAAACTATTATATTTTTTGAAATTCTTGTTCAATTTTTTAATATCAATGGGCAATGACATAGGTCCTCCCAAATCAAATGCCTCTATGAATGTATCTTACACTTTTATCCTTCCCATGGAATGACTTATTTAAAGGACTATAACATTTTATTAATGCTTTAACCAAATCTATGTCATAAATACTTCTAGCACTATCAATTTTCCTAATTTTTGTACCCAAGGGTTGCAAATTAGAACTTCTTCCACTCTTATTTTACAGAAAAAATAGAACAATTGATACCCATTTTTGTTAGGAACAATTGCATCTTTACACATTGGATATGGGTCTTTGAACACAAGGTCATTAGTATTCTAAGCATTTGTGGAACTAGGAAAGAATTGCATCCATTCTTCTACAAATATACTGGGAGCTCTTGGTGGTGTACCTGGTACTTCAATTATTGCTTGTGTAATCCCTTTGGGCTATTTGTATAAGTTTCTTCACTGATTTTGCATGCTATTTTGATAAAAAACACTCAGAGATCACTTCTGGACTTTGAAACCACTCATAAAATTTAGATAATTGAGAAAATAGTAATAACAACATATTTATTTTTAGGATTTATCAACTTCTATGATGAGGGTGCAATTTTAATTAGTATTTAACGGTGGCACACTTGAAAACCTATCAATCTTCAAAAAATAGGTCAAATCTATTCTTTTTCATATTCTTGTACAGCTAGCTCAACCTATCTTCATTACCTTATATTTTACCATTGAAAAGGATTTTTATGCTTTAAAACTTATAGGGTTGCTAGTTACAAACAAGACCATTTTGTGACTTCACACCTAAATTTCTCTTCACTATAGCATGGCTTGCAATGTTAATAATCCTTTGTTTCTCATTTAATTATGGCTTCAAATCTACAGTTAATCATACCTTTGTGCCCACTACAACCTTATGACAAGCCTCTAACTTCTAACAATTCACAACCTTGCCATAGTCTAGTCCTCAGAATATTTTATGCATGGTACCATGTGATGCTTTATATTTCACTTTATTGATCCTTCATAACTTGGAAACTAGGCATTCAACTTAACTATGTGATGATGCACTTAGCTGTCTAACTTAGCATTTCCTTTACCCCACAATTTTGCAACTTAGCTTTTTATTTATTTATGAAACCTTATGACAACATGCTCACAAACATTCACAAATTTTCTCTTCTAACCCATGGTTCATTTATAATATTTGTGATGATGCATTTAACAAAAAATTTTAACTCAGTGTTAACTCTTCAAACTTTCATGGTTTATCATTGACTATCTATTTGAACCTTTGTGATGATGTGCCAATAGTTTATATCGAATATTTCTCCTTCGTTTGCACAATCACAACTACTAATTCCTTAAGCCCAAATAAGCATGCAAATATGCACTCTCCTTTTCTTTGCATAGTTGCAACTTTTCACATTTGAAAATTTCATGAAATATATAGGAGAAATATTTCAAAACTTAGGATAAGAATGGATGCATGAAAAGCACACACCTCCTTGTAAAGGTCAAAATTATATCACATGAGCTTTGAAATAATGAGAAAAGAACTTGCCTAGGGTTTTTCTCAAGGGTTAACAATTTTTTTGCAAACCTTAGCTTATTCTCAACATACTTCTTCCTATTTTTTTTAGAATTTTACATAAATTGGGTGAGTGAAAAATTAGGCCATCAAAGAGATAGAAGTGGCAACCATAACTATTCTGCTTAGTAGATGAATAACCACAGTAGTGGTAGAATGAAATTTTCATTTATTAGGCATTAAGAACACCAAAAGGTGGTTGTAGGTGATCAAAGGATTTGTTCAACATCAAAGAGCCACTTGTTTTCATATTCACAACATTGCTAGGTCAGCTATGTCATTGAGTCAATTAAATTCAATAGTCAAACTTACCAGGTGGCCTTTTATCTTTGAAGCATTCTACTAGATCATCCTATTTTTCCTAACTACCATGTCAAGGCTACAATGATGCACTTTCCTCTTGTTCATTGCTTTGCAACCCAAGAACTTAACTATCACTAAAAAGATTAGAAGCTATGACAAATTAACCTTAACTATTTTGATTATTTTTTGCACCCTCGTAGCTTAAGATTATAACTCAACATTTAACCCTATGATGATCCAAAGACCAAATATCACTACCTCACATCCTTAACCTGGGATCATTATCAATCAAATGCAATGAAGTGATAACCATATTACTTTAACCTTTTCTTTGTTTTGTAGCCTCGCATCCCTAAAAATTGAATGCAACTTTAACCCTTCAAAGATGTAAACAAAGTATTTTTTCACTTTCCACCTTAACCCTAGGTTACTTTTAACTCTTTTTAATGCAAAGAAAACCTTGAATCTTGATTAAAGTTGTTGACTTTTGCACCCTCAAAACTTGATACACTATAGCTCTTAATGGAGTGATAGTTATTTAAGCCCAACTATAATTATAAAAAATACAACTACTTTGAAATTGATTACATTAACCTACCTCTTGATCCTACAAATATGTGATGATAATTTCTTTATGAATTAGAGCCCACTAAGACAAATGCCCAATTCTCTTATTGTTATTTTGGTTAAACTTTATGAAACTTCAAAAAGTGAGAATATGATAGATGTTGACCTGCTCCCATCTCAACAATCATGATTGATCTTGAGCCTTTGAGTCATTTCTTCCTTTTATGCTCCATGAACATTACCACCACTGGGTCCCACTAAAAATGAACTTAGGGAGCACTTGACAAATGCATAATTTAATTTAAATGAATAGGACATGGGAGTGAAAACTTAGAGTGAATTAACCTAACAAGGGGAACCAACTTAAGTGATGCATGGGTAATCTAATCCTTTAAAAAGTTAATACAAAATGATATCATTGAAAGGGATAACTATGGTTTTAGTTAGGTTTTAGCAACATACCTGACACATTGGGAAAACCTTGATTCCATGAATAGATATCTTTAATTGGATTTCAATGATGGTGAAAAGGAAATAAAAATGGGAGAGGGATAAAATGACTAACAATTCTCACTTTTGAGAGAAGATTTATCTTTAAAGATTAGTACACTTGAGCAACAGGTAGAAGAATGTTTGAGAGTGAAGACATCTTTTGAAAAGTTTGTTTATTAAGACTTTAAGGCAGTTGAAATAACATCCTATGTGTTGAGTGCTCTACTCAATATGTTAGAGGTAGTCAAGGACACATGGAAGAAGAAATTTAATGTTTTGAAGGAAAAATTTGATCACTATATCACATGGTTGTTAGCCTAATATAGAGGTAAAAGGACTCAAAAATTTGACTTGTACATAGATTTTGACACTATTGTCATTGATGTCAATGGGTGAGTAATAGAGGAAAATTGTAGAGTATAATAGACAGGGGGGTAATAGAATAAATGTATAAGAGTATGATGTATATAGAAATAGGGAGCATTAATCATTTAAATTATAATAATAGGAGATATAAGGAAAGATGATAGTATTTGCAATTTTGTAAAGTTTGTAAGGGAAAGTTTTGTAACTATTTTTGAACAACACTTTGGGACTCAACTAATTTTCCATATATTGGCATCAATGCCAAAGGGGGAGATTGTTTGAAATTTGGACATGTAGGACACTGTGGAATAAACTAAGATTTTTCATTTATGACAACATATAATTTGTATAGAGAATACATTATATATAGATGAAGATTTCATAGTTAGACATTGAAAATTATTGAAGGTAGTAGAATAGAGACACTTTGATGTGTATGAATCACATAAGAATTATTGGCATACGCATAGTGTTCAAAATATTATGAAAGGGTAAGTTAGTGAGTGGTGAGGGGTGAACCAGTAACTTATAAACCTTTGAACTTTAATTACCAATTAATCCTTCATAGGTATTCTGATCTAGTTGCATGCATGAGAACCTTGAAACATGAAAGCATACAAAACACTTTTAACACACAAGATTTGGTGACCCCAAAACCTTCCAAATAAAGTAAAATTGGGGTGGGGATGATACCCAAAATCTTTAGTACTATAATATAAAGTTGGTTGGTTAAGGCTTACAATGATCATTTTTGATGATCTTCCCTATTAGGAGCAATAAGGACTACTACGTCCAACTTGTTAAAGGATTTACAAACATACAATAAAGTATGCATTTGATAAAGAGATTTAAAAAAGATTATTAGGTCTACCACTTTAAAGGATTTGATTGAACCACCTTTTAGGATGAAGTAGTAGCTAATCTCTGTTCTGCAACTAGGTTTGTTGAATGAGATTCCACTAAGTGTACAAATCACCTCATTGTGATAGATGAATCTTTGCTGCTCCTTATACTATTGTAGCCTTGTAATTTTCTCTTCTACTTTTCTCTGATTACATTCCTTCCATTTTATTACAATTACACCCTTTCGATGTGATACAAATCATTACATATATACCAATCCAATTACAAAATTACAAAGTTAGCCACAAGTTTACACAAATATTACAAAATCTGCTCATACTATAGGAACTTGGGCTCTACAAACTGGCTTGATGAGGTTCTAATACTCAGCATCCACTATCAATACTTGAAATCATCATGCACTTGATAGATGTAGAAGGTTGGTCCATACTAATCACTTCAAAGTAGTCTTGAACTCGGTTTGAATTGGCAACTCAGTGAATATTGTGAAACTCAGCATATAAACTAAATCACTTGATTCACACTACATAACTTAGTCAATACTCTCACTATGAGGTTGGTATAAATTGAACCTCTTAGTTAACACTAAGTGGCTTGGCCAATAAAGGATTCAAATCACATCAATTGAAAACTCGGTAAGCACCACTAAACTTAGTTTGCACTAGTAAACTCCACCTACACTAAGATGCTCAGTTTACATAGCTAATCATTACCATAATAGTAACTACTTGGTGAAAACTAAAATTTGTCCAAAAGACTTGGTAGAAACTATAGAACTTATTAACAATTGAAATTCTTGGTTAACACTATTAATTCATGTATAGGGAAGAGTCTATATCTTGGTAGGTGAAGTGTTTAAAACTTTAGTCAATGTAGTGATAAGCTAGACCTATGCAAAGATTAATTGAGTGCTTGTGTTTTTAGTGCAGCTCACAATTAATATTGTTGAGGCTATCTATAAGCTTGATGTTGTCAATATTTTTCTGGGAGAGTGAGGAAGTGAGGCTATGACCATTGCAGCAATCTTTCCTAGGTTAGTCTCCTCTGTGTCTTGTGCATCTTCCTTAGTGGTTTTCTACCCCTATTCCTCTTCATAATCTATGTTATCAAAATGAGTCACCTCCACATTATCTTTCTTTTCATCTTTCTCTTCTTGATCATCATTATCATCATCATCATTTATACTAATAGAGAAATCACTTGCCTTGCAAAGAAGATATATATTCCTCCATGTATTTGTAGTATTCTTCACAACATGCTCTATTTCCTTCAATAATGTCAGACAAGTGTTGAATCTAAAGGTTATTTTTTTCTCATTTTTCTTTAAAGATTCCTTGACCTCCTTGTTGGTTAAGCTTGGCATAAGTTACCATAGGCTTTTCTCATATATATCTTTTGTAGTTTGTATGGAAAATTCCCATCTTGAATTTATCTTATCCATCAAAACATTAGGAATCTCAAGTGTAAGCTGATCAAGTGAGCATTTCCACTTACCCATCTTTTCTATGACCAAGTATTCAATTTTCTTTTGCTTTTCTTTAGTCCTAATTTCATATTTTAGTTCCTTGAAATTTGTAATGCCAAAGCCTTATTCTAAATCTTTCAATATATCTTGGAAGGGGGGTGGAGGTTTTCTAAAAATTATGTCTCCTCCTTCCTTGCGTGGTTTCTTCTTTGATGCCCTTCTTGTGAATACGATAGTGGATACCTTAGCAGGTTTGGTAATTATTACCTTACCCTTCTTCTTTAGCATCTCTTCTTGCTCTAAATTTTCTTCATCCTCCACTTCTTCATCTTTAACTTTTCCCGTGGTCAATAGGAGAGGAGTTCTTGTTTTCAACTTTGCAATTCTCCTTTTTCCTTTGTTTACTACATAAGGTAGCTTAATCTCCAATTCTATCCTGACCTTTGCCTCATCATATATGCCAAAATAGGCTACCTTGGGATTAAATAGCTAATCAACCAATACCTCAATTATATCTTTTGTCTCATCAATATTGACCTCATATCCAAGAGGTTTTACCCATGCAATTCTTGGCCTAACTACCTAAATATATAACTTGTCACTATCAACCATGAAACAAATACCATCCTTGTAATATTCAACTAGTTTCACTGGAATCTTGAATATGTTATTCATTTTCTCCTTAAATGAATCAAAATAGCTATCCATAATACTTGTGTAATTCTCTCTCATTTCAACAATGTACTCATTACTTTGATAAAGGACTGGTACATGTTTTTTCCAAACAATAGTACCTTTTGATGGGAAGAAGTTTTGAACATAGAAAAATAAGCATGTTAAGAGTGAACCAAACTTATATGGATTATTCTTTGAGGTCCTTATGCTTTCCATGTTCTTGTTGAATTGGCTCAAAAGTAACTCAAAAAGGTCAAGAGAAAGATTATTCTTGACTACCTTGCAAGCGAAGTCCTCAACTTCACATGACACACTATTTAACCTACTAGAGATGCACATTTTGTGTCCTATGATGTGAATGCTAAAATTCAGCTCCATATTAGTTACAATACTTATTTCCATACCCCTTCCATCCCACTCAGAAAGGGTTTTCTTTTCTAGCTCAACCTGACTTAGGGTTTTAGTCATTTTGGCTTTGGTTAACATGGGGAGATTGGTGACCCTATGGATCATCTTCTTTGTGATCAAAATCATTTGCTCCAATCATAGATGACTATTATGCACACGACTAAAGATTTATCTCATCCATCTAACTTATAAATGTTATGGCATGTGAGGAATATGTGTTAAACCTTTCACTCCCAAATGTTGGTGTTTCAATTTAAATATGCCATTAACACAGAGCTTTTCTAAGATTTTTTCCATTTCTAGAGTATCAATATCCTAAATTGTACATTTAAAATAAGAACGAATGTCATTGATAAAGAGTACCTTAGGTGGAATCTAAGATTGCACTCCGCTTCAATCTAGGGTTTCCACAACATTAGGAGTTAGCTTTAAATTTGACACCTTTCATTCCCCACCTCAAATCAACATTTTTGAACCCTTTCTTTTCTTTTCCACTGGTGGCTTCCATCTCTACTCAGTAGGGTTTTGGGAAACATTAAAAATCTTTAACAACAATTTTCAAAAATCACTTGAATGCTAAAAAATCACTTTGCATATATAGCTCTTGAAAATTTGTGGTGAGAAATGACTTCAATTTCACCCTTTTAATCAAAAATTTCCATAATTATTTGGTACGAATGTTTTTTCAAGTTGACACATTTTTATCCACTTCTTTTGCATTGAATGCTTGGTGAAGTCTTTCATGACTCAATAACCACACATGCTTTAGTTACTCCTGACATTAGTCAGTAAGAGAGTAACCCCACCATATTCAGTAGTAAATTCCTTCTTTTATTTAGTGATCTCCTTTGCGTCTTGAATCTTGATTTGGGTCTTTCATTTTGCTAAGTGGATTTGATATTAGATGTCTTCTTTAGTATGCCAATTCTAGTTCTCCTTAGATAAATTAAGTGAAAAAGGTGGAGTCACCCAATTCTTGAGTGATTGGTTCATCACAGCTTAGACTTGCATTCTCAAAAGATTTTGGAACCCATTGTTGTCTCATCTATTTTTTGATGTTATTAGTTTTTTCCTTCTTTTTTCCCTCAATTCTTCTAGTATTCATTTAGTTCTTAGCAAGATGACCAAGTTTAGAACAAATAAAACATCTTCTAGTAGTATCTCTTTTCCTCATATGATGCTTTACACAATTTATTCGAATGTGTCGAAATTCTCCATAGTAATGACATCTAATTATACACAGTAATGACATTTACACTAGGTTTTATAGTCCCAACCAAATATAGGTTTCACAATCTATTCTAATGGATTTGGTATCTTAGATTTTCATTTTGATGACTTGTGCCCATTCTTTTTACATTTTTGAGATTTGCCTTAAAACTTAGGATTCTCTTTGCATTCAATAGCCTTATGACCATGTTAATTGCAATTATAGCACTTTCCATTGAATTTTGCTTTCCCATTGCTCCAATATTTGTTTGATGTAGACCTATCTTACCCTAGTGATTGCAAGTAGGTCTTTGATTATTTTGAGATCTTTATTTGGATAGTTCACCTTCTTTTGTATATCCTGTTGGTGTTTGAAAATGTTACCAAGTTTTCAATTATCCCACTGAGAAACTGACATATCTAGGGGTAGCTAACTCCCATTTTCAACATGCCATTTTTGACAATAGGCCAACTATAAGGCATGACCCTTCTTCTACTTCAGGCTCTGCTAAACCTAGGTAGGTAGACCTCAAATTTGAACGATACTTTACCAATGCAAAAACATATCCTTGAATCTTTTAAGAAAATTTTACCCTTATTTCTCCTAATGACTCATGAAATGACATAGATCTACAATAGCTAAATGCAAAGCTATGAATCTCATAAGCTAAGTGAGGGTTAAACATTTAGGTCCTTCAACATGAAAGGGAAAGAATGTTTGATTAATAATCTTGAATTCAACAAACCCTTAGATATGCAATAGTAAGACTTTAATGATCCTGTAGCTGACAAGTGCCTGATCTATTGGGAAAATCCATGAATCAAATACATATATATGAATATCTGAGACATATGCATAGCTTCAGATATCTGATCTATCTATTCAACTTGTAAATAGACATCTACATTCAATTTAAATGTCATTCTTACCTGATATCCTCCTTAATAAATCTTTAACTCTGTTGATTTCTATGAAGCATTTACATAATTCCTTGAATCATCAACAATAATGAAACAACATACAGCCTTAAGGGACTGCAACTATGACCTAGGGTCTTTGTTCAAAGGTCATAAAACATTACAACTCACTGAGAATGGAGACAAGATTCAACTAAAACTCAATCATCTGCTACTCTTTGTATTATTTCCTTAAAATTATACAGTCATATGCATGAAATGAAAAACATGAAACAACCTAACAGATCTAAACTATCTGTATATTCCTTCCTACTATTGTTCATACAAGAGAGAATATGTTGAAGAATGGAGGTGGAATCACAGTTCTAGATCCAACGAAGTGGTCTCATAGAATGACTGAAAATTTCCTTCCAAAAATGGTCTTACAGTGAAAAATTGGAACCTGTACAATGAGAAAGAATGAGATTGATATATAGGAAAGAATTCTCGAATTAAATCTGCAATTGACAAGTGTCCCTTCAGAATTCCTTCCCAAGAAGCTGAAAAAACCTCTCTCTACCTTCTCTCTATAACTGCTAATAATATCTTTTTTGTTTTGCCTCTCTAAATGCAAAATATCTCAGTAAAGACAAATATCTCCTAATGAACCCGGATATGTGCCAATTTACCAAATTGAAGCCCAAAACATCACAAAAACTCAAAATGATCTGATATAATAGTCATTGAATACTTTCATGATGTTTTTCCATTGAATTCTGCAACTAGTGACCAGAAACACCTAATAAAACACACTATTCAAACTTTGAGAGAAAACCTCTTGTAGCATGTACCAGTGACATCCTGTGAAAACATAAGCTCCAAAAATAGATGGCTCATCTTTTTCCAATTCCAACAGTATATTGGAGTCTATGTTTTGCCTATAGGAAACTGCCAAAATCTTATTTCAAAAAATGTCCCTCTGTTATAACTATCAGGTCTGCAACATCTTTGATTTTAAATTTTGAAAAATTTAAAAAAGTCATAAGGTTCAAACTTTATAAAAAATGACCTTTTGAATTTAAAAAATTTCTGAATGTGCCCTTTCAAAATGATTAGAGGAAAATCATTTTTTAATAAATTCTTATATTTGCCCACATACTTGAGATTTGGGGTCAACACAAGTTTGATTGGTGCCACATGTCACATGTTGATTGGCTCACATGATCTATGTCATCTACCACATGTCATCACCATATCAACCCTCGCCATGTCGCTATGGTAATTTTTGTGCATCTTCTGCTTGGCAACGTAATTTTCGTGCATCTTCTACTTGGTGATGTAGCAACAATCACATGATCAGAACAAGTGTCACAATCTCCTTCCATCCTCATTTTATGTGCCATGTCATCGCCTGCTCACCACATGTCACTCATTGGTTCGCTGACTACAACTATACGCGAGACCCATGTTGCATTTCACATTGGAGTTTTCTTTCGCCAATTTTCAGAGTTTTCCAGCAACCTCGCTATGTCACTAGCAAAATTTTTGAGATTTCTCAGCTAGTGAAGTAGCAAGGCACCAATTTTTTTTATTTTTCTTGTCGCCTTTTACAATGCTGACATCATCCCGTCTGCACACTTATTCATTCAAAAAAATTTATTTATCACCAACTAGCTTGTTGGACCCACCTACACATGCACTTGGTTTCAAAAACCACTATCTTATTGACATTAAACTTATTGAGTGCATTAGTATTTAAAAAAAAAAATTCCCCTTGCAATGTGAATGTGGGATATATCTTTATCTCCTCTATTCCCTTCGTGAGTCACAGTGCATGGGCTTCTCCCCTTTTTCAAACTATGGCTTGATTACTTACCATGGGGGTTTCTTCCTTTGCTTCTCTCTTTCTTCAACGTGCATCTTTTCCTTGCATGAGGCTACTATGAGCCATGGGAATCAATTTTTGCTCCTTTGTTTCACACCCTCCCAACTGTATTAACATGGGATGCCTTCTATTAACGCGAGTCTTCAACTTTGGCTTATTCCCTTCATTCTGCAATGGCTTTCTACTATTGATGAATTCTTTGCTTTGATTGGGTGGCTCTTTAATCAGCTTCACTGCCTCTTTTAATGCATGAGCTTCCTCTTCAATTAATGGAGTGCCTTACTCAGGCATCAACTACTTTAAAAATGTGGGTTGTGTCCTCTCCATATTGGACGTGTACATGGAGGAAGGTGGACATGTTAGCACTGCCCAATGTGGAGCCTTTCATTGCTTAATTTCGCTGCCCCTACTCCTCGTGTGATCAACAAAAAAAAGTTCCTGATGTATGCTGCGGCCAAGGATCTTTCCCTATAGTGGATGCTCAAACGTGCCCATTTATCATGTGTGAGGTTCTGCCCAAGATGAATTCCACTATTTTTTTTCGGCAACCACCTTCAACGTGGATCTCACATAAAAATAAAACATAGACCCCAAAGCAAAAATGTTTTTATATTAGTGTGGAATTTTGCTCACACTATGGTTCTTTATTTTCTTCCTCTCCTTTTATTGCTGTGAGTTATTGCTCCATTTCATAGGTCTCCTTGCCGTGTGATGCCTTTGTTGTTCATGGACTGCTGCTTAACTAGTGGGCTGCATTGTCTTTTTTCCAGGGATATGATTCAAAATGTGGGTGCTCTCTTGTATAGTGTTTCCAACCAGGGGAAAACTCTTTGCTTGCTGTAGTTTTCAATCTTTTTCTCCATTCGTCTCTTCACTCTTCAATGTGGGGGCTTCCCTACATGTGGAATGCTCTTCCTTATTGTAGCTTTTACTAGAATAGATGCTCCTGCCTCCTATGTGGGCAACTTTGGATGTGACTAAGAAAATCCTCTCAATGTGTTGCGTTGGGAATCCATGGAGTGCTCCCACATTAGTAACATGTGTCATACTCAATTATAAAAATGTCCATATTCATGTTGAGTTTGCACCCTTTTATAATCTCATGACAATTCAAAAATAAACTTCTCATTTTGCTTCATTGAAAATTCTTATGCTAAGCCCCTTTATTTAATGAACCCCAACATTTTTCTAATTTTGATAAAAGAAAGAAAAGACCTTTCTTTTGAAGAAAAACCACTACATATGGCATGATGGAGAAGTAACGAAAATAAAATCCATATTTATAATCACAAAAATGGGAATCCCTTGTGTTCACCAATTGCAACCTGAGCAACTTCAATCCATGTGCAACTTCATCCATCTAATGTATTCAGTCGGGCCTGAAAGTGGGTCCGGCTAAAAAAAAATTTTCTTTCGAACAATTGACCTTGCAAAATATTCCAATAATCATTCCAACTTGATTGAAAAAAAACTTGGGCACCGAATCACCATTAAAACTTATTTTAAATCATTTCTGCACCATTGTGAAATCTGTGTCAGGAGGCCCACCAGCTGGCCTTAAAAACTGATTCAATCAAGTAACCAGGCCACGAGAATCGACATGAGTGTTCAATCCTACACACTCTACCATACTGAAAATTTTCAGCCCATGAAGAATTTCCAATAAAAATATTTTGATTTCCGAACATCCATACTTAAATTATCTTGCAGGAAAATAGTGTTAAAAAACATAAACTGGGCTCGGGTTCGGCATTATAAACTAGGGTATTGATCACTTGGGATTCTGAAAACTAGGATGTAGGTTATCTGCCATGAAGAGAATATAATTCTATGGTTTGGGCTCATGAAGAATCACAAGACGCATTTGGAAAATTCTTGAAAATAGGCACTTGGAAATTTTAACAGGGAAACGTGTCAAAAAAGTAATTTTTTGGCAAATGGATGAACATATGAAAGTAAGAAAATGGATTTGTCATGACTTGGGAACTAGCATAGTTCAACGATTTTCAAGACACAACATGATGGTACAATCAGTTTAGGCTTACTAGTCATGGGATCAAAGTTATAACGTGCCGAACAGGGGTACAAATCAATCTGGATACCTTAGTCATAACAAAACAATGTAAACTGGTTTTTAATCATGTTAGCAAATTGATCAAATGGATTCGTCATGATCCCAAAATTAGAACATATGAGGTATCTGACCCTTAGAACACAGTGTAAAATTAATTTCTTCATTTGGGTCAACTGGGTCAAAGATATCATTGCTTGAATAGGGCTTCCCAGAATTGTGAACTACACAAATGTACAAAACAGTAAATGACCAAATTTGAGGGGTTCGAAACCTAGTCAAACGAATTCAAAATGGCTTGAAACTTGGAACATAAGTTCTATGATATGCATACCAAACATCTCCAAAGTGGTGGGTCATGACACATTCTTGGGTAAAATATATTCAAAGACAAACTGGGCCTCCTGTCACTATTTGACACTTTGGCAAAAATGCAAATTTTGACACTAGCTCAAAATGGGACTTCACCGAGTGATTTTGGATGGCAAAATAACATTGTGGATCACATGCATATGTCAAATGAAAGGTGTTAAGCCACTCAAACACAATATAGGCCTCAAATTGACAACTGACCACATATGCATAAAAGGCACTTTAGGGCATGATTTTCTCAAAATTTTCTATATGTAACTCAAAATTGACCATGCAATTTTTAGTCCCAACATATCCAATTCTTGGTTTTCCTTTTTTTCTATGAATACTTTTCTCATTCAACCGATTCATGTCTACTTGGGATTTTATCATTCTTTTATTGGTTTTCCTTTAAGTGTTTAGATCATTTTGCAATATTTCATTTTCTTATCTTAGATTCATGATTTCTTCATTTGCATTTGAGAGTTGGTTAATGAAGTCAACTTGTTGAACGAATAAATGATAAATCTCATTATCTTTTCCTTCTATTTCTTCTTTTATCTTATTTTTCTCTTCCATAACTTCACATAGCCTTACTGACTAAATTTTTTGCTCTCTTCTTAGTTTTTTTACTTCTTGCAGTAAACCATTCTTTTCTAATAGTTCTTTGATCACTTCATTGGCTTCATCTGAGCTTCTTGTTGAATGAAGGTCTTCAATTCTTTCTTCAATGTAGAGATGGTCATTCATTTGAATTGCAAGATCTTTTCTTCTTTTTAGGGATTGAGAGAGTTTCTCATTTGATTTCTTGAGTTGGGTAATAACTATTTCCAAATATATCAATAGCCTTGTCGAGTTTGAATATCTCCATGACCTTTGATCTTTGCTCAAGCTATTAAAATTTTGTCCGAGAACCACAAATTCTCTGATACTAATTCTTGAAAATATTATGAAAGGCTAAGTTACTGAGGAGAGAGGGTGAATCAGTAACTTACAAAACTTTGAACCTTATTTACCAATTAATTCTTCATATGTATTCTAATCTAGTTGCATGCATGAGAAACTAAAAACATGAAAGCATACACAAAAATTTTAACACATAGGATTTGGTGACCTAGAAACCTTCCAAATAGAAAGTAAAACTAGGGTGGGGATGATACCCACAAACTTTGGTACTATAGTATAAAGTTTGCTAGTTAAAACTTACAATGATCACTTTTGATGATCTACCCTATTAGGAGCAATAAGGATTACTAGGTCCACCTTGTTAAAGGATTTACAAACATAAATAAAGTATGCACTTAGTAAAGAGGTTTACACAATACTATTAGGTCTACCTCTAAAAAGGATTTGACTAATCCACTTGTTAGGATGAAGTAGTAGCTAATCTCCGATCTACAACTAGGTTTGTTGAATAAGATTCCTCTAAGTGTACAAATCACCTTGATGTGATAGATGAATATTTTTTTCTCCTTGTACTATTGTAGCCTTTGTAATTCACTCTTCTAATTTTCTCTAATTACATTCCTTCCATTAAAATACAATTACACCCTTTGGATGTGATACAAATAATTACATATATACCAATCCAATTACAAAATTACAAATTTGCCCACAAGTTTACACAAATATTACAAAGTCAACTCATACTATAGGAACTCAAGTTTTGAAGACTAGATCAATGAGGTTCTAATACTTGACATCCACTATCAATGCTTGGCATTTTCATAAACTTGGTAGATGTAGAAGCTCGGTCCATACTGATCACTTCCAAGTATTCTTGAACTTGGTTTGCATTGGTGACTTGGTGAATATTGTGAAACATGGCATATAAATTGAATCACTTTATTCACACTATATAACTTGATCAATACTATCACTATGAACTTAGTATAAACTAAATCACTTTTTTAATACTGAGTGGCTTGGTCAACACTAGTTTCACATCACATCAACTATAAATTTGGTAAGCACTTCTCAACTTGGTTTGCACTAGTAAACTTGACACACACCAAGATGCCCAATTTACACTATTGATCTTTATCATAGTAGTAACTACTCAACATGAACTAAAATCTATCTAAAGGACTTGGTAACAACTATAGAACTTGGTAACAACTAAAATGCTTGGTTAACACTATTAACCATACAATAAGCTCGATAGATACGCACAATCTCAAGTGTATGTCACTAATAACAAACTTGATTTTAATCTCAACATATAGTTGGGTACAAAAAGTATAGAGTGTTAGGATGACATATGTAAGTGTACAAGTTAGTATGGTCAAAATGAAAGAAGACATGATATATTTACTAGTAGCAACAATATACATGTTGAATAGAGTATGACAGAACAATGTGAATTATGGGCTAAGGAATTATTTTGTTTACAAAATAAATACTTGACTATTTAGGGATGACATACTACATTTTAACCCTAAGAGGGAAAGAGTTAGTTTTGTATTTTTCCAACCATATGGAAGCTTGAAGGCCGATTGGAATTTTTTTGTAAATTATAAACATATAAAAAAAATTGTGATATACAAAGTTGTGTGCATGTTGTAAATGATATGCAAACCTATAAAAGTTGTATATATGAGATGCAAGCTATATGTGAATTTTTTATATATGATCAAAGATGTGCAAAGAGTAGTCAAATTTATTTGAGATATTGAAGATGTCATCAACAAGCAATAAGTTTTTGTACACGTATCTCTTTGTATCAAGAAACTATATTATATATTGCATGTTTGGGTAGTGGGTTCATCTTTCATACATTTTTTAATTGTACATAAAATAATCCTAATAGGTTTGAGGCTTTTAATAGCACCTAGTCCTCTAAGAAGGACCAAGACACTATATGTATGTAATAGACTCCTAAAAAGGTCAATATCCTTAACTAGATAGTTTTGATTAGTTGATCATTTTGTGGTTACCATCCCCACTAGGGTTTTCCCTTGGCCATGGTTTCCCTAATTAACAAAACATGGTGTAATGAGTTCTCTTATTGCATGATTATGTTTACTATTCAACATTATTAGTTTATTTTCATATGTAGCTTAGATGACAATTAATAATATCCAATTTTGGGTTAAAGTTTATGGAATATTGATTCAACCCACCTCTTGGTATTTTTTATTTCTAATAACATATCCATACCATAACTCAAGGGGTTTGATATTTGTACCTTTATTTTCTTGTACTCTGTTCAAGGTATAAATTGTAGTACTTATAGCTTCTATCCAGTACTTAAGTGCAACATTCTTCTCCATCATTGATGTCCTAGTACTATCCATGATTGATATATTCCTCCTTTTAGCTATACCATTATGTGGGTGTAGACATATGTATCTTGATTCATCTATAATTGTAGAATGTGTTGAGTTCCCCAAATATGAATTTACCTCCTCAATAAGATCTCAAACACTTTAAGCTTTTACCTATTTCCTTTTCAACTCTAGTCAAATGCCACTTAAACATTTGAAATGAATTAGATTTTTCTTTAAAAAATATAACAATCATCATTCTAGAGTAGTCATCAAAAAATATAATAAAGTATTTTTTACCATGATAGCTTTTCGCTCCAATCGGTCCACAAAGGTTAGTGTGAAACAATTCTAAAATATCATCTAAAGTATAGGTCTTTCTCTTGAAAGTAGACTTCATCATCTTTCCCAATTGACATTTTTTACATATCACATTATTAGGTTTCTTCAATCTTGGTAATCCTCTTACTTTCTTCAACTTTCTATTGCTTACCGAATTTTAAAACTGAACATGAAATATCCTCTTATGCGATAACCATATATCATCACATTGTGCAATCAAGCATGTATCATTAGATAGGTCTAGATTGAACAAGTTACCTCTTGTTTAGTCTACACTTGAATCAATTCACTAGAACTGTTCTAGATCTTAACAATCTTGTCCTAAAATTTAATTTTATAGTCTAAACTGTTCAACTATACCACACTAAATTTTTTTTAGTTAAGTCCTTTAACCCAATAAGAATTATCACATCTATTCTTATTTGTCAATCTTATTGATCCTCTACCTTCCACAAGATATGGTGCATAATTACCAAACTTAACACTACCTCCTTTATAATGTTCTAAGGTTTCAAACATACTTTTACCACTTGTTATGTAAGGTGAGAAACTATTATCAATTATCTATCTATCACCTTTACTCACATATGAAATGTATTCAATTTTCTCATCTTTATCAAATATCTTTCATACCAACATAAATAACTTATTCATCATGACTATCATAATCATGATTAGTCTCTTCTTTAGAAATGTAACAAGACTTCTTACCTCTTCATCTCTTCTTCCTTAGAACTTATTGTATATCCTTTCATCCTTGTCACCCCCATTAGGACTATTAGAAATAGGAATTACTGAGAGGGAGAGGTTAATCAATAATTTATAAACTTTAGTCACCAACTGAGTATTATTTATTACTATGAACCATACATAAAAAAGTAAAAAAGTAGTGCTAAATAGTAACAGTAACCATGCACAAAGATAACTCATAACACCATATTTTGTTAACTAAGGAAACCCTAGCTAAGGGAAAACCTTGGTGGAGATGAAACCCATAAGATAATATACTAATATATATGTTCCTTTTTAGAGGATGGACCTTGTTAGGAGTCAATGAGAAAATTTAGTATAAAGAGTCCCTATTATGAGAATTTGAATCCTTGTTAGGAGATTACGACCTTGTTAGGAGTTGTAGTACAATAGATGAAAGATGGGCCCATTCCCCAAACATGCACTTCTAGTTGTAACATGAAGAGCTTAGTGCCCAAACAAGTAGTTAGTGCTCTAAGATATAGCCATTGTAACTTCTTTCTTGATTAATCTTTGACCTTAGCTAGATCTTGGATCACAAAGTCAACTTCACATGAATTACTTCACAACAGTTCATACATAATTGATTAGAATACAATTTCTCAACACAACACAACACAACACAACTAAATTCATAAGATGTCCTTTGCATAAATACCATTCCTTTTCAAAAATTGTTGCTAGGTCAGATAAGACCATAATATAGTTTTCCAAATTAGAGTAAACATTTAGGATGTTGGCTCCTATTGGTCAAGCAATTATTTTCTAAATAATTCCTTTACCTTTAATTTCACTATTCTATTTCACTAGTAAAATGTGAATATCTCTTTTTCATATAGTTGGTACTAACTTTTGAGGTAATACATGTCATCACAAACATTTATAATATCTCCATCTAAATTTTCTAACTATAATATGATGTCAGTAACAAGTTCCATACAAAATAATACACTTCTATAAACCAATTTCATACTTAGACAATTTTTTGAGTACCAAAAACTAAGTATCTTTATTTAAAAGGTTTTCTACAAGCATGCACATCATGTGTTTCCATAAATAACAATAATTACATATCTTCATTAGCCAATTTTAAACAATCTTCCCCATTGGCATTGATGGCAACAAAATAGGGAAAGTTGGCTAAGTATCAAAAACTTGTCAAAATATTATAGTATCAATACATTAATCATCTTTTACAACTTATCCATCTTACATATGCTCCCCCTTTCAATATGATTGCATACCTTACCTTACAATTTTCCTATTCATATTTTCCTCCTTTGAAATCAATGACAAAGGTTAGAATGTCAAAAAAATCCATTTGTTGTCAAAACCTATAATCATCTACCTTAAGCTTGTAATATCTTCATGTAATCATCAAAACTTGCCTTGAGACTATTTAAACCTTTTATCCATGTATCCTTTTCTATTTTAGTATTGGTGAGGATTGCGCATATGGCATATGATGGAATCTCAACTACATTAAGATCAAAGTATAATAAATTTGAATAGGTGTCCTTGGCTTTAACAAACTCCTCCAACTATCTCTTAGTAGTAGATATCTTTAGAGAAATAGACTCTTTGAATTTTGATAATCACTTCAAAATTTGTTCTTTCTTAAGCTCCAATTTCTTGATATTACTATGGACACTAACCAGTTGTATTTCAAAGTCATCAACTTTGTTGGAAGGTTGTTGTATCTAGTTTGATAGAGCTTCTAGCTCACTCAAATTTGTTTCAATCTTACTGTCAAAATCCCTAGTGAACTTGTGAGGTAGGGTACACTTAATGTACAATATCTTTCCATCTTGTTGACATTTCTAAAGTTCCTTGATACAAGTATCAATACTTAGCAAATCATTCTTGATATTTGACAAATGGTGGTAAAGAAATTAGCATCATGTGAAATTTGGGCCTTTGACTCTGCAACATTCAAAAAATTTGTAAATTCTTCATCAAAATATTTTAACACTATTTGTGCCCTATATTCACAATCCATCTCTATATGCTTGACTACCAGAGTACTATTTAATCTATCCGTTATATCCATTAGGGTTCTTTGTACGATCTTTACTTTCTCTTTACTTTCTTATTCTTCTCAAAAAGTTTTGTTAGAGATGAGATCAAGTCAGTTTAGTCATCATCATCAGTTGTTGTCATGCCCAAAATATAGGGCAAAACCACACTAATTTTTTTTTTTTTTAAAGGTGATAATAGTATTAAATGTATTACATAAGTATTCCAATAGAATTACTTAACTTCCTCATATTCAGGTATAATTATGAAATTTTACGTACCAATCGAATGTGAATTTTCTTAATATATTTTAAACTTAAATTGCATAGATTTATACATATAAATCACCATGTTATCTAATTAACCTCAATCAAATGAATAAGATTTCGAAACATAAGAATGCCACAGGAAGGTGAAACATCATTACATCTAATTTTTAAGTAACATATGCACAAAACCTAAATTACCAAAAATATCATAAGTAGGAACAATACTCATTTTTTATCAACAAACTTGGTTTAGTCATTTCTCATTTATTTTATTGAACCACCTGATTCAAAGGCTCCACTGGGAAAGAACCAAGAAGAAAACTCAACATCATTTCCATTTCAACAATAAGTTTAAGTATAACATTTTTACATACAATTATTATCCCGAGGAGAAATCTCCCAACATAACTGAATTACAATAACATTTCTGAATTTCCTTCTTTGCTCCATAGCAGGAAACCCATTACAAAGTCTGTAACACATCAAGGTGATCATGGAGAGAATGAAAATTTTTTGGGAGACAACCATCATAACATGAAGACAAAATCAAACATTTACTCCCATCCTGGTTTGTACAACAGGTTCGTCATTGAACTAGACTATGGAGAAGGTGGATTTTTCTAACAGGAGACATTAGACACAACACCATAATAGGCGCCCTATCGGGGCTATAAACTCAATAATTCCATTCTTCCATATCTTAATTTGCAAAACTTATACACATTGTTTGTGATGATGAACAAGGGCCCATAACACCCTACCCTCTCTCCCTCTTCTCATCCTGAGAAGAGACTCTACACTATCAGATTCCAACTAAATACCTTCACCTTGTACATGACCACTTCTACCATATCTGATGGAGAGTAATGCTAATACAACCCATACAATCCATTCAAAAATCAAAGAAAAGCCATTCAAGAAAACCTATTTCAATCCCTCCCAAACATACTCAACACACACACATGAACATACATATGCAATAAAACTAAAACATGAAGCACAACATGAACAAAATGAGGTGAAGTATTTCTACCTTCCAAATAGGGTTATGGCAATTGAACCACTTTGAGATGAGCTTTATTTCCTCTCCTTCTCCTTCAATTCTCAATTCCACTCTAAGACTAGAGGTTGGGTGAACACTCAAACCCTCTCAAAATTGCCTCTAAATAATATCTTAAACTCAACCACTCCAAAAAAGAAATAACTCCCCCACTTGCCTAAAATTTCTAGTCTTCTAACTCAACTAGACATAGGCTAACCTCCAAGTGGAGTTAAAGTTATCCAACCCATGATGAAATCATTCAATTTTCGCAATAAAGCAAAAATGGGATTTTTGAGTGACCATGAAAGTCAAAAAAAGGGGCTAGGGGGGTGGAAAATGCCCCCAACCCATACCCATACACCTTAGGTACTTAGATTTCCTGATTTTTGGTCTTTAGGTCTAATTAGGGACCTATCAAAAGCTAAGAAATTTTAGGACTTTCTAACAACCTTAAAAAAAAATAGATTACTCACTAATCTTGATTAGAGTAATTAATCTCGATTACTAACTGATTAGCAAAAAGGTCACTAACCTGGTCCAACTTAGATCTTTAGGTTACTCGGTTAACCCTAACTATCATGTTAGAATGAATATACAATTTATGAGTGTCAAGCGACACTGAAAATTCACTGTTACAAAACATTAACACTTATTGATTACAGAATGATACATTCATACATCTCATACTACAAATAACATATAAACAATGGGGTTTGCTTCTCATGGTAGACTCAACCCTGGTTTTCACAAATGGTACATAGGGTTCAGTTTCATTTCTCTATTTGATTTTCTAGCTAAAATATCTTGCACACTCATTACACACATGCATATATGTATACAACATATCAGGGAAATCACATAAATTAAAACATGAATCTTTCATATAACTAACTGTTTAATTCATTTCTACTCACATTTAATCATTATTAATCACATAATAAACATAACATATAACTTATTCATTAATTCAAATTAAGTACTTTTATAATCATCGTTAGGCATGCATATACCTAAACATCATAACATCACCAATTAAAGAATACTAAACTATCTGAAGCATAAAACTTAATCATCGAGGTATCAAAATCAACACCCTTATCATTAGGTGACAATGCCTTGTATCATTTTTAGTGAAATTTTAACATTTAATTAATCAAGAAAATGTAGTAGTTTTCAAATCACTAAGTATGAAAACATGGATGTATTAACTACTCTTAATTTCATTAGGACATTCACAACACAAAATACAACTTCATATTCATTCAAATCTCCTACAATAGGTTTAATAGAGAAATTCATATTTAATAAGTATGTGCAAGGATGAACCTTACACTTGTTAGGTTAGGAAGTCAAAGTGGAGTAGATGAACTAAATGGTTTAGATTCATTTTTCCTTTGCTTCTTCTCTACTACCTCTTTAACTCTTCTCTCTTCTTTCTCTTTTACCTCCTTTTCTTTCCTTTCCTTGTCTTTCTTTTCTTCCTCCTCTATTCTTTTCTTCTTTTCTTCCTCTACTCTTCTTTTCTTTTCTTCTTCTAGTAATTTCTACTTGGCTTCTTTGATTTTTCTCTTTTCTACCTTGAATAGCGTATTTTCCTCTTCAATTTTTTTAATTGATCTTGAATAAACTTAGCCTAACATTTAGGCTATTTGAAACTCTCAAAAGGGTTAGTATCATCAATGTTAATAGTAACATTGTCTAATCAATTTGCATAGCAACACCACTTACTAACACTTTTGAAGTTTTAGGTGTAGGTGAAGGTGCTTCCTTTGATTCTATTATCATCTAACTAATAGCTACATTTGTTTCACTCCTTATTTTATCCTTCTCACCCACTATAAATAGAAATGGTCTCACCTTGTTTCTCAAATAAGGCACTAGATTGTTCAAAATCTTCTTAGCTTCTTCTTCATCATCTATCTTGCATATGGTCCTTATTGTAGACATCCAAAGTTCTATATCCTCTTTCTGAGATGTTTCTTTCTTCTTTATAAGTTTGTCATAGACTTTCTAATTTACTATTCCTTCAATATCCTCAAGTTTCATATTGTTAGCAATTATATATCTCATAGTAGAGATATCAATCTAATCATTCTCAATATTGTTATGTAAATCAAAAAAATTGTTAATCTGAACAAATTTCCCTTCATTTGAAATGGCTGAGTTTATCTTCTCAATCTTTGGCTTCCAAGGTTTCCTTGCTTTTCCTATTGTTAATTTAAAAATAATTACTTGCTATACTTGTTTTGGTTCTTCTTATTGTTCTTCTTCTTCACTAGATTCCACAATTGTCAATAGTGTCTATTGTCTTTTTCCTTGTCCAATATCTTGTTGCTTGACTCTTTTAGTCTCAATATTCACAACTTCCAATAATATTTCTAATTTTCTCTTTGGCTCACTTGGATTTTTAGCTGATACTACAGCATATGGAATGCTTTGTTTTGAAGATTTTTATATAATAGACATTGATAATGGTTGTACACACATTGTTCCTTGTTTCATGGTCTGTTTAACTACCTAGGACTCACTTTTTGTTATACCAGCCTCAGCTAGAGCTTTCTTCATTATTGTCTCAATTTTCTTGTGAGATGTTTTCTCTAAGGATGCTTGATGGGCTGATTGGGTAATTTCTTCATAAGTCCCAAATCTGTACTTAGCTTGGTCCTTCTCAAAGTTAAACAGTAGATCAATATATCCAATTGCTACACCATCACTTAAGTCATAACCTAAGGGATCAAGGAATGTTTCTTGAGGTTTTGCTACTTGAATATGAGTTAAATCTATATAAACCATAACATATATATCATTTTTGAATATTTCTACAACTACAAGTGCAATTTTGAATCTTTGTCTCATCTCATTCTAAAATGTTTTCATGATCAAATTTCTACTATCCAAGATTTTATTTGCTAGATGTCTTCTACATACATCTATAATATTCTCCATGGGACATCTCTCACTACTCACAATCTCTGTGATTGATAAGTGTGGAAATCTCTTAAGTGCATGAAAGAATATATGATTGATCAAAGACTGAAAGCTAAACACACCATTCTTGGTCCTCTTGATTTTCTCTAGGTTTTCAAGATGTTGCATTCTTAGAATTTCACTTAGGTTGACTTGTTCCTTCTCAACACAAATCTTATGGGTGGCATAGATGAATCCTACTAACAATTCATCAATCTTAGACATTGCACATATAGAATAGGAAATGATTCTACTTAGAAATCTTACATAATTATGTTTAATGGTGTTGATCAACATGACCTTCCCATTATAAACTACTTTTATGTATCTCCCAACCTTCTTCTTAACAAGTTTTTCACCTATAGGTAGACTTCCTTGTTCACTAAGACTAGTTACCTCATGAATAAGGTTGGCTGAAATGTCAACTACATTTTCTTCCATCTATAATTTTCCATCATGAATTCTACTTAGTATGATTTTAGTCCACTCTTTAGTGTCCAATTCTCAGTAGAAGTGATATTTGAAAAGGTCTAGTTCTTCCAAATGTTCAAATCAAGGCTTTATAGTGATATCATGGTTAAAGATAATTTCCATATCTTTGTTCATATACTCACTCCTAATAGTTTTAAACTTTCTATTAAGATAAGTTCACACGTCTTTCAAATACATTGCATTGTTTAGAGTAATCAACAATGCTGAATTAGGGTTTCCTTCTATGGGTTTTATGAGAACAACCTTCAATTTTAGTCTCTGCTCATTCTCAAAATTATGAAGTGCTAACATATCCATGATTCTATCAACTATAAACTTTATCAAAAAAATTCTATGCAAAAATTACAAACACCTCTTTCCAAAAATAGGGTTTAGTTTGAAATTGCCTTGTCAAGTCACTTCTAAAAGTTATATGCTTCTAATGTGATCACAATGAAGTGATACTCAAGTTTGTACTCCATTTTATTCATTCAATTTGAACTTCCATTAATTATGTACTTTGGAAACATGAAAAGGATGTCAATTACATTCTGAAATCAAATATATGCTCACAATCTTTGTTCAATCTTCAAATGATACTCTAGGTTTACCATAGCTTCCTTGCATCATGAAAATTCTCTAAGAATCTTCACTCCATGAAATTCTTTATAAAAACATATTTTTTATCTTCTACCATGGAATTAACTTTCTTTGAAATAATAGTAACATATAATTCCTTTGTAACAAGTTTTGATAAGCTCCAAATATCAAGAGAGCTTAGATACCATCTAAACTTATCTTGATACACCTTTTCCCAACATCACTACACATAGTTAAATCTCTAAATAAAGTTTCAAATTCTAGTGATGTGAACAAGCTTCATTCAACTTATTTGAATCAAACTCGATTACTAACTTTGATCTTCTTGTCTTACCATCTTCTAACTTTTCTTCTAAGATGTCTAATCCTTTTACCAATGCCTCATTGAGTTCTTCTTGAAGCTCATTAACTACATTTCTTTGTTCCTCATTTTATTTTTTAGTTTCAAATTCCCTTTCATGGTTCCTTCTATTATTTTTGACATTTTTTCTATCGTTCCTTCTATTTCCAAAGTTTCTTCCATTGTTCCTTATATCTCTGAAGTCTCTATTCATTCTACAATACTTTGTTGTATGTTCAAATTTGTTCCAAAACTGACATATTGGAGTTTTTCTTCTAGGATATTGTTGATCAATAAGTGCATGATAATTTTGGGCTATGTGTCTAAAGTTGTTACACTTGTAACACATGATGTGCCTTCTTTCTTCATAAGGTCTTCCTTATTTCAATGTCCTTTCATTAGATCTTCTTCTATTTGTAGGCTTAGTATTTCCAAACATTCTACTATTCCTTCTATCATTATCATATTTAGGTTTCCTACAATCAATTTCTTTATGAACCATACCATACAATTATGACAATAAAAATTGGTAACATGATTAAATGACTTATTTGTGCAATTTCTTTTCATACAATCTATTTCATTACATGAAAAATACTTACCTCTAAATTTATACCTAGTTTCTTTAGGAGACTGCACCTACTTATGTTCATCCAATTTGATATTGCCCTTGTCTTGTTCAACTTCTCTAGGTTTATCAAAAGATTGACTATATTCAATCTTATCATTAGTTTTATTTTTCTCTTTTAGTTTTGATCTATTTTTAGGTTTCTTTGTAGACATGTTTGATAACCAATACTAGTCTTATCATAGGTAGGTCTCTATATTGACATTGAATCATCAAGCTTTTATCTACTAGAATAAATCTTGTCAAGTTATTTCTTGCACTAAATTAGTTCATCTTTCACAATAGTATTGTACTTATGAAGTTTTTCATGATCTTCTTTCAATGTTTCAAATTCATATGTCTTCTTCACTAGACTCTCTAAGATCTATATTTTTTGTCTTTAAATCAAATTTAACATTGCTAGGATCATTCTTCAAAGTTAATTTTAGATTGGTATCTTCAATTCATGCTTCAAGATCTTGTATTCTATCTTTAGTTTTGAATAATCATCATCACTAGTTTTAGATTTAGTAGTTTTGGGCTTGGATTTGAGATGTTCAATCTTGTCCTTCAACTGTCCAATATATACTTTGGAGTCTTCATATCTATCCTTCAACTTATCTCTTTATTCAATAAGGAGATCAATTTTTTCAAGTACCTCTTCAAGGTTAGACATTTACTTTGAACCATACATAAGAAAGTAAACAAGTAATGCTAAACAATAATAGTAACCATGGACAAAGATAACTCATAAAACCATATTTTGTTAACTAGGGAAACCGCCAAGGGAAAACCCTAGTGGGATTGATACCCACTAGATAATATACTAATATATATGTTCCTTGTTAGATGATAGACTTTGTGAGGATTCAATGAAAAAAATTTGTATAAAGATTCCCTATTAGGAGACTTTGAATCCTTGTTAGGAAATTCTAACCCTATTATGAGTTGTATTACAGTAGATGCAAAATGATCCCACTACCCAAACATGCACTTCCAATTACAAGAAGAACTCACTACCTAAACAAGTAATTATCCCTCTAGTATATATGTGCAATAACTTCTTTCATGACTGATCTTTGACCTCATCTAGATCTTGGATCACAAAGTCAACTTTGCATATATCGCTTCACAAAAGTTTGCACATCATTTATCACAATACAATTTCTCAACACAACACAACACAATTGAATTTGCAAGATGTCCTTTTCATAAATAGCATACCTTTTCATAAATTTTTTCTAGGTTGTCTTAGACCATAATATACTTTTCCAACTTAGAGTAAAGATCTAGGATGTCGAGCCTAATTGATCAAGTAATTATTTTGTAAATAAAATAATTCCTTTACCTTTAATTTTGTTTTTCTATTTCACTGGTAAAATGTGAATATATCTCTTTTCTATAGAGTTTGTACTAATTTATGAGTTTATAGATCTGATCATAAACATGTATAATATATCCATCTAACTTCACTAATCATAATATCACATTAGTAACAAGTTACATATAAAATAATACACTATTGTAAACCAATTTTATACTTAAACAATTTTTCGAGTACCAAAAGCTAAGTATCTTTATTTCCAAGGTTTTCTACAAGCATGTACATCATGTGTTTCTATAAATGACAATAATTACATATTTTCATTAGAAAATTGTCAACAAGGACATCTTTCTATAATATGAACAACTTTATTGCATGAAAAAAATATTATAGGAAGTTTAGCTTTAAATTTTCCTTTGCCTCTTGGTAACTTCATAGCCATTAATGCTTCAATATCCTCAAGATCATCATAACAAGATTCAATAAACTTATCTTCATACTTTCCTTCTTCTTCTTAGACTTATGTAAAACCAATTATGAATTAAAAGAAGATTCAATACCAAGGGCCATAAAATGATCAAAATCTAACAATTCAAAAGTGATATGTCTACCCAATAGACTATCCAAGGTTAAGTCATTACTGGGAGTATATATCAGTTCTTGTATTACAAGAATTGTAACAGAATAAATAGGAAGTAAGGTTCATTTTAATTATAGTGAATCAATGGTCTTTACTTCTACTCCTGTGATAGAATTCACCACTTCTTTGATTCTTCCAACATATTGACCAAAGTTCTCACCTTCTACCATCTTCATGTCATCACATTTTCCCCTCAATTTTTTGATATGGCTCTTACTACATTCTTATCTCGTCCATGGATCTTTTCCAACTTTTCCCACATCTTCTTTATAGTGTTATAGTCCTTTATGTCATCAAATTATGAGTAGCTCAGTGCAGATGCAATCTCCAACATTGCATGATTGTGCTCTTGTTTTTCATTTAGCTAGTGGGTTGTCATAGGTGATGGTACTATGATCTATTCATTATCCAAGTAGTATACTATTGAATCTTTATTTTTAACAATATACAAATTCATCAAACTTTTCCATGCAGGGAAGTTTTCTTTATTCAACATGGGTATCTAATTCTTGCACATCTTGATCTTTAACTTTAAGTCCCTTCAAATGTTTTTTCAAAAACACCAAGCTTTAATACCATTTTTTAGAATGATTTATAATAACTGAAGGGGGGTGGGGCATGAATCAATTATCCTTAGGTCCAAATGTACCAATTAAACTTTTGAATACCTCAAAGAACTTAGATCTATTCTTTAATCCACTCTATCTCTGTAGAAACTTATCAATAACACACTAGTAAATTGGGCCTCCATTTTCAACCAAACTTTTTGATGACAGGCCAAATTTTCTTGTCAAATTCACTTTATTTTCAAATATGATCCCAATAAGGTCAAAATTTTGCTATCAAAATTTTGATGACACTTAAGGTTTATGTTAAAATTTTGGTAACACTTAAGTTTATTGTCAAATTTTCAATGTTGTCAGGATATAAATAAAAAATAGAAAAGTAAACATTTCATTTTGTATATGATGGCAAATAACAAGAGTGCATGCTAGAGGTTTTTAGGAAAGGGAAAGTGTGACTTAAATCATGTAAGATGTTGTTAAAAAATGCTTCTTCTATAGCTATTTGACCGTAGTGTTTGGAAAAAACTTGTTTAATATTTGTCTTAGTATAATAAATCTTGTAGAAAAGAGGAGGAATTATATTGCTTACACTAGCACAAATGGTCATTCTCAAAAAAATATTAATACAATGAAGCTTCACCCAAAAGAAACCTTAAATTTTTTCTAAATAATTATCTATTAGCTTAGCCTCAGAGCAACCGAAATAGTTCATGTAGTGATTAACAAGTAGAATGCCCCTTCATCTCTATCTACAACAAAAAACTAATAGTAAGATGATCACCTAGAAAAAAATCACATAGTGTTCCAAAGTTCACCTTAGGTAATAATATTGTATCATTTGGAAATATGAGGAGTAACTAAGAGGGGAGGCATGAACCAGTTACTACAAAAATAAATACCAGATATAAAAAAAAACTTTGAAAACTGAAATGTTGATGCGCAATATACACATGGTTAATGTTGTAACTTGGTAGATATTGAATGTACTTGGTAATGAATTGGATTTTTAAATATTAAGATGTTATGAGTGATTATAATTACTTTAATTTAATTGCAAGCATAAAGGAAATTTCATGAACACATTTGACACCAAGATTTAATGTGAAAACCCAATTTTGGAAAACCACCAATTGTAACTAGTTATTGTTTTCACTCTTATGAAGTGAGCCCTATTAGGAGCCAACCTTGTTAAAGGTTACAAAACATACTCTTAGGTGTGACCCTATTAAATTATTTAATCACCTTGTTAGGAGTGGCCTTCTTAGAGGTCTTCAGACAATTCAACAGAATTGCCACCCTATTAGAGGATTTATAAATAACTATTAAGCCAACTCTACTAAGAGATTTAGATTACTTCTACAATGGTTAGACAGCAACAATGAGATGACCTTAGATGCAATTAAATTTTTTATTATAGATCTCTTTTTAGGCTTATGCTTGATCCTTCCTAATTGAATGTATCATTTTAGCTCCTTAAACACAACCTTCTTATCTTTAGATTCACTTCCTCAAAGAAATTCTCAAATATTTATTATTGTTTTCTTTTTTTATCACACACTATATCAAAACTTGACCTTATACTTATACTTGACATAAATTTCTTGATATGTATTTTTACATATATACATGTGTATCTTGAAAAACTGATGTGTGCAATGGTGTGCAGGAAATTTAGCTAGGAAACTCAAAGGAAAGATAGAACTAAACCCCTTGTTAATTTGTGCTATCTTTGCATTGTCTTTCTTTAAAGATTGTTATTTGGTCTTATGATCCTCCTAGCCTTTGTTTTTTTTCCTATTAAGTCTTTAAGTTTAAAAAACATTAAATTTAAGTGCCCTAGGGGTAAGGGTATGGGTGGGGAGTACTTTCCACCCCCTTAGCCTCTTTGTTTGACTTTTAGGGTCACTCAAAAACCCTATTTTTGGTTGATTGCAAAAATTGATTGTCTCCTACTTGAGTTGGTGACTCAAAACTCCATCTTGAGGTTACTTGAAATCTAGTTGAGTTAAGGATCATACTTAGAGGCAATTTGGAGTAGTTTTGGGGTTGTTACCCAATCTCTAATTTTTGAGAAAGTTGGAAGATTGAAGGAAGAAAAGGAAAAGCCCTTCTCAACTTACCATTTTACCCTTAATTTTTGTGAAGGTATGAGTTCTTCACTCTTTTAAATTTTTTCTTCATGTTGTTCGTGCTTGAATCATGCATAAAGCATTGTGTTGTTCTTTGTTTTGCTTGCTTGTGCGTTGAGATTGATTTGAAGGGATTTTAACTTGTTCTTGATGTTATTCTTATGCTTGCCTTGATGTTTTTTTTTTAGGGGATTTCATGAGGATTTTTTTAGCATTACTCACCCTTGGATAGCGAAGAAGTGGCCATGTATGGGGGAAGTGCCTTAGTTGGACCTCAATGGTGTAGAATCTCCTCTCATGGTGAGAGGAGGGAAAGAGGGTAGGGTGTATGGGCCCCTACTTTTCATCACATACCTTATTTGATATTGTGAATTCTTGATATGGAAAGGAATGAAAATCCTTGTGGTAATAGCCTCGAAAGGGCCTTGTAGAATAACAGAAGTTCTTGAAGTTTTAGCCTTGAAAGGGCTATGCTACGGTATGGTGATTGACATCTCCCATTGGGAAAATCCACCTCCCCCCTTATCAGGTTCTATGCTTGGACCTATTGTGTAAAATCAGGTTGGGGTGTATGCTTGAATTATTCTTGGTGTTGTGATGTTTTACCTCGTGTGAACTCTCGTCTTCTCCTTGTTTTCCTTGAGGTATTGAAGGTATTGGAAGAATTCACTTGTGATGGACCTATAAAAGATTTCTTTTAAATTGTAAGATTATGTAAAATGTATTTAAATTTTGATGTATTGGCAAGGACATCGAGTTTTCTTACTGGTTCTTTCTCGATGGAGCCTTGAATCAGGATGAATAATAGAGAAAGAAAGAAAAAATATGATGAAAAAATCCTTGCATTGCTCTTATGTGATTTCAAATTATGCATATGTATGTGAGAAAAAGATTAATAGATAATGTCTTCAAATTATGAATTCTCAAGTTTTCAATTATTTTAAGGAAGAGTAATTTGATATGTTGAAGTTTCCAAATCGATGTTTTATGTAGTAAGAGGAAATGAAAATCCTACATTGTGGACAACAAAGTTATCTCGCTCCTTGTTAAATTTTATAATTGAAAAAATAAATTTAAATAAGAAATTATGCATCACCTTGAATTCTGAATAAAAGGAACATATATCTTTGTCATATGATGATTGATAAAACATAGATTTACAAAAAAATATATACCCGTGTATTGAAATGTATAAAAAAAAGATGCATGTTTGAGATGGAATTGAAAAAAAAAGAGCACTTCTAGGAGCAAAAAGCTCTCTAGAATTTGTATGAGGAGGTTATCTGGTTTGTTTACAACAGAGTATATGCTAAAAATATTTCCTTAATATCTATAACATTTTCTTTAGCATTTATATTATAATTATAAATTGGAGTAAGAGTAGAATTAAATGAATGTCTATATATAAATATCTATATGTTCTTATATTCCTAAGATCTCGAATGAAATCCTACCAACTAGACTTTATTTCTCAACTCATTACCACTACCATGCTCTTCACACTAAGCTTATGCATTTTAATGCATAACCCGACCCTTCCACTCTTCTAGGCGAGTTGCAAATAGAGTAAGGGCTGTGATAAGTGACATGTACCCTGATCAACCTGACGATGTCTGTCCTTGCCATCTTCTTCACATGGCAATTGAGGTGGGGTGCAGATTTAATTATGGCAGTAGTTTCTTGTAATAGGTTTGGAAGTCTTATCCTCCATCTGCCTTGATCAACGAATGATGGTGTATATCATTGCGTGGGAAAGTTGGGAAGTGCCCATATGCAAGGGCAAACTTGATCATTAAACAAATTCAATGTAGATAGGGGTGACATCACCCTGTACTCCTCGCTTAGCCTTAGGCAGTAGGAAATCACGTGGATGGAGGCACCTGTGGTTGATGGTTTGAATGCAAACCTTCTTTTAACCTTTGGTCACCCTCCCTGGAACTTCTTGCGCAACTTTCGGTGAGGCACACCTGTCCATAGTGCACCAGTCAGTGCATAGGGCAGCATATAGGGTATAGTCTTAGGCATGGGTAGGTGCCATGTAGGATGGGGTTAGTGGGAAGTTAGTGTAGGTTACTATGTTTTTAAGATTGTAAGTTAGTTTTGTATTAAGATTGTTAGTTTAGTATTAGTTTAGTAGGAATAGATGTTAGGTTAGTTTTAAAAATTTATTTAAGTTAGAATGTTAGTTACCTTTATTTTAGTTTAGTTTGTTTTGTCATTTAAAATTTAGTTTTAAAAATTGGTAGAATTTTAATATGTACATTTTAATCATGAATTAACATTAGTTAGTTAATGTTAATAAAGTTTAGATTAGTTTTAGTTTATGTGATGGTTAGTTTATATTAAATATAGTTTAGTTATTTTCTTTTAGTTTTGATTTAAGTTAGTTTTAGATTTATTATATTATTAGTGTATTACATTATAGATTGTGAGATTAGTTAGATTGAACTTTATATTGGCATTATTAATGTGGATTTAGATTTATAATAGTTTTAAATAAAGTTTAGTTTCACTTCTAGATTTAATTGAAATAATTCTAGTCTTCAATTTTGTTTGTAATCGATAGATTAGTAAATTAGAATGTCATAAGTATGTTGGAGAGAATTATAAATTAAAATTTAGATAGTACATTTGAAAATAAAGTTTACCTCTATTGTATGTGTTCATCTAAGGCTAGATTAGATTTTGGATTAAAGTTTTTAAAATGTAGTTAATATGGGATGAATAGTTAAATTTAACTAAACTTTTAGAGTTTTAAATTCTCTTAATGTTAAATGATTAAATTGATAATTTTGATCTAGCTATTAAGTAAATAGAAGGAGGCTAGTTAATTAGTTCATCATGAGGTTAGCGATAGATTGATCATAATTAAATTGATGCTAAACAAGGTTATGTAATTAAGTGATAGATGTCATTTTAGTTAATAGGTCATTTTGATGTATCGAATCAGTTGTTGCGTAAATATTTTGTCATCCATAGAAGGTAATGTTTTAAGGAATTATTAAAACAAATTGATGGATTAGGACTTTAGTTAAATGGATTAGTTGTTTAATTTAATTAATTGATTTACTAGAAACTTTCAGTTCGTCCAAACTATCTATTTTTTTTGCATGCTTCAAACTGAGTCATAATCTATTTATATCAATGGTGATGTTGCATCTATCTTCAAAGTAACTATGGTTATCCGAATTTTAAACTACTTGAACAATTAATTCCATTATAGTTAAACATCTAAACCTTTGCCGACCATATTATCTTATTAAATCATAGTCCTTATTTAAAAAAAAATTGTGTGTGTTTTTGCCCTTATATGCATGACACCCTTAGAGAAAGATGGAACCCCTGTTGTCCCTGATGTTGGCATATCTATCCTATTCTTTTTCCTATGGCTTTTCAATTTCATAACTTACTCTTGATAAACTTTTAGACTTCTCCCTTTAGTAGCTTCCTTTACATGGAATGAATAGTTGTCATTGGATTTGCATTCAGTTAGGAAATAAGAAATAATATTTAGTAAAAGAACCTCCATATGTCATTACTTACTAACATCACACCTTCCCTTCACCACATCTCTCAGGTTTCCATACATAATAGCCATTTATTTTGTATTGCTTTTATCCTTTGATCTTTTGATGTCCAAAGAAATTTCCATTTTTGGAAATAGTATCTGTTGAAACTATTCCAAGCTACTCAAACTTCCCAAAATCCAGAAAAGTGCATAAGCATGGAGAAGCTCATCCAAGTTCTCTTTTTGAAATGGACTGCCCATTAACAAAACCCCATATCTTGCAAAAATACTGTGTCACTATCTGGAAAATCTCTAAATCTTCATCTTTAAGCCTGTGACCTTCATCAATTATCATGCATTCCCATTTGATTTTTTTTAAGACTGTAGTATCATAGTTTATCATTTCATATGATGTCAAAAGAACACTAAATTTTATTCTCTTTTGTTTAGATTGAATTGAAGTGGAAACTGGCTTTTTCCTTCCCTTGCACTTCTTTCGCAATTTTCCTTTCTTCAAATGATAAATTTAATACTATCTTAGCTAAGCACAAGCTGGAGCACTCCCCAGATACATCAAAATATTCATCTATGGAGCCTAGGTAAAAACTTCAAGCTCCCAATTCCATAATGTAGAAAGAGGTTCCAAAACCACATGAGCAAGCGTTTCATCCTCTTCTGTGAGAGATGCTAATATGCGATACTCTGTATAGTTTTATTAAGTCCCATTTCATCTCTTGTTAGGAAACTTGGAGTTTGATCATACTGTTCAAAATCTTTTTCAAGGTTTTCATAGACTCCATTTGCTGATGAAAATTACTAATCCTTTTCTTGATGCATGGAATTTCCTTGAAATTTTTCTACAAATCTTCATAGGGGATTCATGAGTAGTGAAGATAAGACATTGACTTCAACTTCACTAGATATTTTTGGTATACACTAGTGCATGTATCATAGTAGAGAAACTTTCCACCGCTTTCATGATCATAGCAAGAGTCACTTCTTGCATCTAATCATGTCTTGTTCCTTCTTGTTCTTTCCAATCTATGTCATCTTCCATTTCATTTGCTTTATTGTAAGATGGCTTCTCTCCTAACTCGATTCTAAGTTTTCTTGCTATGCAATTCACTTCCCGATCTTAGGAAGCTTATATCATAATGCTACATCTTTGGATACTGCCAACTACCTATGAACTAGTCATTAATATCTCCGCCGATATCTTTCGATTGTTGCTTATGTTTCATTGGGCACTTGCAGGCATTTAATATATGTTTCAAGAAGATTAATGACAAATAAACACATAGAAATAGAAAAATAATGATAATTATCGCTGATCTAGATCAAGACAATCTTCATCTATAGAAGCATCATGGTGGAAAATGTTGGATTGTACTTATCACCACAGTAAGAGCCTTTTCTTGTTATTTCCCTAGGACTGGTTGTATTTGAAGACATTGTGAATTGAGGATCAGGAGTCATTGTAGGTTGGAGACCAATAGAAATATCTCCATCTATCTCAATAATATCTGAACTCAAACTTAGAGAAGTGCCCAACCTTATTCTAGGCAAAGATGTCTCTCCCAATGCATTTGTCACTTTAGCATGGGTATTTTCTTGGGTTGAAGTGGTGGCCACATTAGCAAGTAGACCAGATGCAAAGGCTAGTGGAGTAGTCTAAGGCTCGTATGATTTACCAACACTTAGATAATTTCCTAAGGTATTCTTGGCCAGTTCACTCTTCTAAGCAATAGCTTCTTTCAATTTGGCATGCAGAGTAGATCCTAATTCCCTTATGCCTTTTGGAGACCATACTAGAGATAAACAAGCAAGACAAACATATCCTGCTAGAGTAGTGTGAGGAGGAAAACTTTTGAAATGTGACATTATGCAATGTTTACATATTATATTGTATTTTTTCCATGGCTCAAATCACATTTATAAAGGGAACCTGATTCATATGATTCTTAATTGTTGCTATCATACATGCCTCTTGTCCATAGTCAACCTTGGACCTTTTCCTCAATCAATGCTCATTATACTTACTTCATGTCAAGGATGCTATTCCTTTGGTAGGATGTATAAATGCTCAAAACTATCATTTAACATGGTAGATGAATTGCTAGAGAATGATTAATTAACATAGTGTGATGGGATAAGCCATGACTTTTAAGTCTCCTTCCAAGTTATCATCCTGAATCAAGATCCACCAAATATATTTGAGATCGTGGGCCACATGGGAACCACTCAAGTAGATGATCAGAGTCATGAGTACATAGAGCTTTTCAATTCAACATTTGGAGAGTTGTTACCTTAGCATGCACTATTGAATCTTGTGGTTGAATTAACTATTGTTGCATTTGTCCAAAGAAGTGACTTTCGGTTTTCTACTAAACTAGTAGTCAAATCAATTGATCTTTTCTAAGCAAAAGGATTGCTTCATAATGTATTTGAGGAAACTATTTGCCTTCTACTATAATAATCTTTGAGATACTTGAGCCTTATAATCAAAACATCCTCCAACTTCTTTGTAATGCACTTTGGTCTGCTATTCAAGTCATCTACAATTTTTTGTGAAAATGAGTAGCACTATCCTTAGAATAGTTACTATCTCTCATTTCAAAGCTTTGAAGTGCTTGCAAGTCTAAAAAAGAAGTATTTAACCATTGGACATAGATATCTTCTTTGTCACATTACTTGCATTTTCTCAAGTATGATAAAGTGATGAACTTCATATATTTTAGACATCACAATCTACCCTTTTAATTTTGAACTCATTTAACTTCCTAGATCTTTGAACCACTAGACTATTTGACTTGTCACAACCATGAGTTTTGAATTTAGACCATGAGGTGTGGCCAACAGAGTGCCTTTAATGTTGAAACTATTGAATCTATGACAAATAGGCATATTGAACCGAGTTTGAGCCTAGTTTGTATTGAACCTATAGGATGACTTGTTTGAACCTTTGAAAAGAACTTTGAAGATTCACTATGATGGTATTTTATTTTTTTGACTAAGGAGCATCTCCAAAATATGACCTCTGAACTTCTACACTAAATCATTAAACTTGACAATTTGAGCTTGGACCTAAATTTGCATGTTGAACTAATGGACCACCTTGAACTTTTGAACCACTTAAAACTTCTTTGAACTAAGTTTGAAGTACTTTAGAGAGGTAACTTTGAAGTACTTTAGAGAGGTTCTAAAGCTAAAACTAGAAGTTTGGAAACTTGGTCCATATGTATACTAACAAGGGCTCTAACTATGGGACTATTTTTGATGCAAAAATAGAGAACTCCAGCAATCTCTAGGAAAAGAATAGTGCCTTAACCATTGGATAGATAGAGTTAGAAAGAAAAGAAGACCAGGAGTTTCTTGTAAAGAGGGCGAAGGAGAGCATGGAAAAGAAAACAAAACCAACAACAAACACGTAAACTACCAGCAAGCACTAGGCTTGTACATTATCCCAACTACATTATGCACAAAAAAAACTTATTTGCAATATTTACAAAGGTAGGAAAAGAACATACCATAAGGACTAGAAGAAAGAAGAAGCTAAGTGAGTCCATTTACCGATTGAGAGAAATAAGAGCATTTTCGAATTAGCAAAGCATACCTCAATGGAATAACTCCAAACCATTTCCTATCGATGACTCTTTCAATGCCAAAATTTAGATTGATAGCGTGCATGCATATGCTGATCCAACATTCTTTTCTAAATAGCCACAACTCATCATAGTACTCTCCTTCAATTGAGAATTGATCTCTCACATTCACAAGTTTAGATTCCACTTCAAGTTGAAAAACATGAAATAAAGAAAGCTCACCAAGAGATGTTGTGCAATACCCAAAAATATTATCATGAAGATTCAATTCTTGTACATGATCATGGTTAACTTGTAGCCATAATGATGCCTCCTTCAACATAGGATCAACCCTTAGATATATGTTTTCTCCATTTCTTTCAAGGAACCAACTTTCATCAAACATGACATAAATTCTATCCTTTTCTCTTTACAAGATGTCATCACATATCTCAGCATTTTTCTTACAATCCAAATCAGCAACATTATGCATAGATGGATGAAAGTAAAAGTTCTCAATAAATGCTTCATTCAGAAATTGATTTGAACGAATACCTTAGGTATCGTCAAAGAAATGATCTAGCTTGAGTGATGATGTGAATGTGCCTAAGATTTCTTCTTCTTCATTGAGGATTGTATTCTCCAACACATCAACTAAATCACCATTAGATTGAAAGTTAGCTTCATATTTCTTTGTCTCAACAAGAAATTCAGCAAAGGTGTCTCCATCCAAAGGCATCTTTGCATCATTTCCATGAAGAATTGAATCACCATTAAAAGAGATAGTTTGAGGGAGATCTTTTGGCTGAATATATAACAAGAATTTTATAATGATTCCTTCTTGTTGATTAGGTGATGTTTCTTTCCATGCTTCAGTGGGATAGTTTACAAACTGATTACTAATTTTAGCATCTTCATAATGAGACAGAAACTTTTCTTCATGCACTTTCACCTTGTCATAATTAGATATTTCATAATTCAATTAAACAAGTCTTTGCATGGGCTGATAATTTGTTTGCAAGCACAAGAAATCATCTTCATTCTTCATAAAATTAGGAAGTTCATTTTCAAGCTACATGTTATTCTAAATCCTTTCATGAAGAAAATCTTTAAAAGAAAGATGATCAACATCAAAGGTGAAAGATTGAAATTCTAGAGGCAAGTTTTCTACTTTTTCATCAATAGGAACTTCTGAAATGAGAAGACTATTAACATTCTTGAAACTAAAATTTTCAAGATGTGGGGAAAAAGATTTGAATGCACCTCCACTAATATCAACATTATCTGTAAGGTCTGCTACTACAATATCTTCAGAATAAAAAGATTCAAGAAAAGGATCTTTTTCTACATTCTCATTCAAAGAACTAATACCCTTACAATGTTTTGTGACATTTAAAGATTCATTTTTAGACAAAGCACCCCAAGAAAGCATCTCAATAGGATCTTCAAGAAAAGAACAATCACCATGATCTTCTATCATAAAACTTTCTACATGAGATGAGGAAAGACCTTGAGACAAAATTTGACCATTATTGCTTACCCTTTCTCCGTTGTTGGTACATAGATTCTCATGCATTGAAGCTGGATCAATAGGAGGCTGAAGTAACCCTAGTTGTACTTCTTGCTCACTCATGACAAGGAGATTAAGATATATGGGTGAAACTAAGATAACAAGAGGTCCACCATCATCTTCCTTCAAATGCTCCTTCAACCAAGCCACTTTCTCTTCAAGATTTTGCAAGTATTTCAGCTTATGAAATCTTCCACAGAGGCCTTTCCACAACAGCCAAGATCTTGCATCATCTTCAAAACTTAGATTTTTCTAGATAACCTTGGAAATAATTTCTCTAAATCTATCCAAAAAGTCATGTAATACTTTACCATCAATTTGACAAAGCTCCAAGAGAGAAGGATTTGGCCTTGGTTTTCTCATAACTTCTATATCTGGCATGGTCTTCATATAGAGTTGCCAATCTCCTACACCCAGAGATAATTATAAAACTAAGTAAGAAAATGGTAGGCACCAAATCTTCATTTCCAGATTCCCTAGAAGAGTTGCCAAAAATCTATTAGTGAACAGATTGTCTTTCAAGAAAATGAGTGAAAATTTGACCCTAAATGCCCAAGTGAAAGTACAAATCAACACAAACAATTGGATAGGTTATCATGGGATTGATAACCTTCCTCTAAATTTTATCGAGTATAGCTCCCCATGTGAGATATTCAATGAATTAATTGCAAATTATTTTAACCAAAAAACATAAAGGGATATCAAGCATCTATCTATAAATATGGCCTAGATGCATAAACCTAAACAACTAAAAGAAAAAAAATGGTAAATGATACAAAGCCCATTCACCCCGACATATTACAAAGGATGAAGTTAAGAAACACATTATCCATATTCTTGAGAAAGTGTAGAAACAAAGCTATGGAGATCTAACAACATATTTCAAAGAAAACTAAAGTGACACAAAGATCATGATTAGTGGAAAGTAGATTGATCAAACTCTAAGTTTTGACATACAATTAACTTTCAAGTCTCCCTCCTCTACAAGCATAAAGATGCATTTTCTATTACAATCACCATTAATTAAATCTAAAGCTTTTCTCTACATTTCAAACAAAATGCAACTCTCTTGTTTTCTAACACACATAGTTCAGAAAGAAAGAAATAAAGGGAAAACCCTAGCTCTGCTCCTCATGACTTTCACAAGAAAATGGGCTAATACTGGAAATCATCTGGAAAGGTTTCCCTCTTTGCTATAGCACCAAGTCTACCATCCCCAAGAGAAAGATGGAACCCCTACTATCCCTAATGTTGGCATATTTATCCTATTCTTTTTCCCATGTCTTTTCAATTTCATAACTGACTCTTGAAAAAATCTTAGACTTCTCCCTTTATTAATCTCCTTTACATGGAATGAATAGTTGAACATCAGATTTTTATTTTGTTAGGAAATAAGAAATAATATCTATTAAAATAACCTCCATATATCATTACTTGTCGACATCACACCTTCCCTTCACCACATCTCTTGGGTTTCCATACATTATAGCCTTTTATTTTGCATTGCTTTTAACCTCTAATCTTATGATGTCCAAAAAAATTGCCATTGTTGAAAATAGTATCTATTGAAACTATTCCAAATTGCTCAAACTTCCCAACATCCAAAAAAGTGCATAAGCATGGTAAAGCTCATCCAAGTTTTCTTTTTGAAATGGAGTGCCCGTTAAAAAAACCCTATGTCTTGCAAAAATACTATGTCAATGTTCAGAAAAGCTCTAAATCTTTGTCTTTAAGCCTGTGACCTTCATCAATTATCATGCATTCCCATTTGATTTTTTTAAAGACTGTTGTACCAGAGTTTACCATTTCATATGATGTCAAAAGAACATTAAATTTTATTCTCTTTTGTTTAGATTGATTTGAAGTGGAAACTAGCTTTTTCCTTCACTTGCACTTCTTTGGTAGTTTTCCTTTCTTCAAATGATAAAATTCATACTATCTTAGCTAAGCATGAGCTAGAGCACTCCCTACATACATCACAACATTCATTTGTGGAGCCTAAGTGGAAAGTTCAAGCTCCCAATTCCATAATGTACAAAGAGGTGCCAAAACCACATGAGGAAGCATTACATCCTCTTCTATGAGAGATGCTAATATGCAATGTTTTCTATAGTCTTGCTAAGTCTCATTTCATCTCCTGTTAGGAAACTTGGAGTTTGATCATACTATCAAAAAAAAGTTCCAAGATTTTCATAGACTCCATTTGCCGATGAAAATTACTAATACTTGTCTTGATGTATGGAATTTCCTTGGAAAATTTTTCAAAATATTCATAGGGGATCCATGAGAAGTGAAGATGAGACATTGACTTCCACTTCACTAGATATTTTTGATATACAACAGTGCATGTATCATAGTAGAGAAACTTTCCACCACCTCCACAATCATAGCAAGAGTCATCGCTAGCATTTGATAATGTCTTGTTCCTTCTTGTTCTTTCTAATGTATGTCATCTTCCATTTCATTTTATTTATTGTAAGATGGCTTCTCTCCTAAACTACTTCTAATTTTCCCTACTATGAAATTCACTTCCTGATCATAGGAAACTTATATCATAGCATTGCATCTTTGGATATTGCCAGCTACCTATGAACTAGTCATTAATATCTCTACCACCATATTTTGATTGATGCTTATTTTTCATTGAGTACCCATAGGCATTTAATAGATGCACTTTAATGTGCCACTGATACATTCTAATGCTATAGGTTCAATTTTTTTTTAATGTCAACTCAGCATTAGAACAACTATTGCAACATAGGAGCTGCAATTAACTTAGCAAGAGCAAAAGCAAAAGTCTCTCATAGGCATCCTTAAGTTGCTAACTAAAAGAGAGCATCTACCATTTATCTGCATTTCTAAAGAATCATTTCAAGAAGAATAATGACAAATAAACACATAGAAATAGAAAAATAGGTGTAATTACTACTGCTCTAGCTTAGGATGAACTTCATCTATAGAAGCATCATGGTGGAAAATGTTGCCTTGTACTTATCGCCACAGTAAGAGCCTTTTCTTTTTATTGCCCCAGAATTGGTTGTATTTAGAGACATTGGAATTGAGGATCAGGAGTCATTGCAAGTTGGAGACCAATAGAAACATCTCCATCTATCTCAATAATATCTGAACTCGAACTTAGAGGAGTGCCTAAACTTGTTCTAGGAAAAGATGTCTCTCCCAATGCATTTGTCACTTTAGCATGGGTATTTTCTTGTGATGAAGTGGTGGCCATGTTAGCAAGTGGACCAAATGTAATGGTTAGTTGAGTAGTTTGAGGATCATATGATTTACCAGCACTTAGATCATTTCCTAAGGTATTCTTAGCTAGTTCACTCTTCTAAGCAATAACTTCTTTCAATTTGGCATGCTAAGTAGATCCTAGTTCCCTTATGCTTTTTGGAGGCCATACCAAAGATAGACAAGCAAGAAAAACATATCCTACTAGAGCAGTGTGAGGAGGAAAACTTTTGAAATGTGACACTATGCAATGTTTACATATCAAGTTGAGTTTTTTCCATGGGTCAAATCACATTTATAAAGGGAACCCAATTCATATGATTCTTAATTGCTGCTATCATACATGCCTCTTGTCCAAAGTCGGCCTTGGTCCTTTTACTCACTCAATTATCATTATTTCTACTTCATGTCAAGGATGTTGTTCCTTTTGTAGGATATATAAATGCTCAAAACTATCATTTAACATGGTAGTTGAATTGCTAGGGAATGATTAATTAACATAGTGTGATGGGATAAGGCATGGCTTTTAAGTCTCCTTCCAAGTTATCATCCTGAATTAGGATCCACCAAATATATTTGAGATTGTGGGCCACATGGGAGCCACTCGAGTAGATGATCAGAGTTGTGAGTGCATAGAGCTTGTTAATTCAACATTTGGAGAGTTGTTGCCTTAGCATGCACTAGTGAATCATGTGGTTGAATTAATTGTTGTTGCATTTGTCCAAAGAAGTGACTTTGGGTTTTCTACTGAACTACTAGTCAAATTAATAGGTCTTTGCTAAGAAAAAAGATTTCTTCTTAATGTATTTGAGGAAACTATTTGTCTTCTACTGTAATAAGCTTTGAGATACTCAAACCTTATAATCAAAACATCCTCCAACTTCTTCATAATGCACTTTAGTCTGCTATTCAAGTCATCTACAATTTGTTGTAAAAATGAGTAGCACTATCCTTGGAACAGTTACTATCACTCATTTCAAAGCTTTGAAGAGCTTACAAGTCTGAAAAAGCATCATTTAACCATTGGACATAGGTGGCTTCTTTGTCACATTACTTGCATCTCATCGGGTATGGTATAGTGATGAACTTCATATCTTTTAGACATCACAATCTACCCTTTTAATTTTGAACTCGTTGAACTTCCTAGATCTTTGAACCACTAAACTATTTGACTTGTCAAAACCATGAGTTTTGAATTCAAACCATGATGTGTGGCCAATAGAGCACCTTTAATGCTGAAACTATTGAATCTATGACAAATCTTCATATCAAACCATGAGTCTAAACTTAGTTTGTATTGAACTTGTAGGATGACTCATTTAAACTTCTAAAAAGAAATTTGAAGGTTCACTATGATGGTATTTTATTTTTTTGATTGGCGAGCATCTATAGAATATGACCTCTGAACTTCTGCATTAATCCATTTAACTTGACAATTTGAGTTTGGACCTAAATTTGCATGTTGAACCAATGGACCACCTTGAACTTCTAAAACAATTTTAACTACTTTGAACTAAGTTTGAAGTACTTCAAAGAGGTTCAAAACCTAAAATTGAAATTTTGGAAACTGGGTCCATATATATACTCACACATAGTTCACAACAAGTTTTGTTTGAGTCTTTGTTCAATTAAACTCAGTTCAAAGTATGAACTGTAGTGCTGATAGCCTCCTTCTAGTATTTGATCACAACATTCTTTTATATCACAAGTGTCCTTGCACAATCCATGATGGATCTATTTCTCCTTTCAACTATACCATTTTGCTAAGGTGTACCAAGGATTGATACTTGTCCTTTGATTCCTCTTTCAATGCAAAAATTATTGAATTTGTTGGATATGAATTCACCACCTCTATCTAATCTTAAACATTTCAATCTCTTTCCGGTTTCTTTTTCTACTCTTTCTAGATACCATTTGAAATTTTCAAAAGCTCCTAATTTTTCTTTTAGATACATCACAATCATCATTCTAGAATAATCATCGACAAAGAGAATGAAAAACTTTTCTCCATTGTAACCCTCTATTGTAATGGGTCCACATAGGTTAGTATGTACAATTCCTAAGTTTTCTTCTAACTGATAGTTTTTTCTCTTGAAGCTAGTCTTTCCCATCTTACTAATTTGGAAAATCTTGCATAAAGCCACATTAGGTTTCTTCAAACTAGGAATGCCTCTTACTCTTCTATGTTTTCTTATCTTGAGTAGATTATCAAAGTTTACATGGCATAGTCTTTTGTGCCATAACAAGCTTTGTTCTATTTGAGCAATAAAACATGAACATACACCAAGATCAAGATAAAATAGATTACCTTTCATTTACTTGCCTGATCCAACTAGATTTCCTTTATCATCCAACAATTTTTCCTTTCCATTCATGAATTCTACCTTGAATCCAATGTTATTCAACTGTGCCACACTCAATAGATTACACTTTATTCCTTCAACCCAATAGGCATTATCACATATAAGTTCATTGGTTAATGAGATACAACCTTTTCCTTTTATGCAACAAGGTTCATTGTTACCAAATATTACAATTCCTCCATCATAATGTTCAAAATGTTCAAACTTTGTTTTATCTCTAGACATATGGTGTAAAAATCCACTATCGATAATCTATGTATCATTTTTTCTAACATGAGAGATAAGGACCATCTTATCTCCTTCATCATTAGACTCATCTTTTACAACAATATACACTATTTTATCTTCGCTATTATCAGAATCTTTAGCCATAAAACAAGTTTTCTTTCCTTTGTCCTTGTAGTTCTTATGACTTTTGAATTCCTTCTTGCCTTTTTTCTTGTGACCTTTCTCCTCATCTTTGATTTCTCTGTTAGGACACCTAGCAGCAATATGATAGATTTCTTCAAAAGAAAACAAATTATAGGAATTTTACCTCTGTACTTTCCTCTACCTTTGGAATATTTCTTTGTAAATAGGGCTTCATCAATTTCAAGATCATTGTCAAAAATTTCTTTAGTTTCTTCTTCACTTCCTGATTGATTTGATTTTTATTTCTTTCTCTTTTCCTTAACGAAGAGTTTGGATTGAAATGTAGAATCAATATTTTTGGAGAGAATAACATAATTATCATAGTTGTCTAGTTCAAAAGCTATCAATCTTCTAGCCAGAGCATCCAAGGTTAATTTTTTATTTGGATCACATCTCATTTCTTGAATTGCAAACACTCTAATTGCATAGAAAGGAAGAAGAGTTCTGAGTACCTTTCTTACAATAGTTGTCTCCTGAATGTCTCCTCTAGATGCTTTGATTGCACTCACACTGGCCTTAATTCTTTCCACATATTTTGCAATATTCTCATCTTCTCTCATCTTCATTTGATCAAATTGTCCTCTAAGACTTTCTGCTTTGGCTCTTCTTACATTTTCATCTACTCCATATATGTCTTTAAGTTTCATCCACATTTTATGAGCAGTTTGACAATCTTTTAGCTCATCCATTTCAACATAACTCAGAGTAGATGCAATATCAATAATCATGATGTTATGATTCTTCTTTTCAGTAATATCTTCAACTGATAATGTTCTAGTAGGAATTTTGTATTATTTGTCAAGATGTTTGCAACCTAAATAACTGATAGTAGCTAGATGTAACCTCATAAATCCTTTCCATACTACAAAATTGTCTCTGTTCAACTTTGGGATTTCTCTTTTGTAATGCATCCTGATCTTTACCTTAGGTGCTTGAAACCTTCTCTACAAGCACCAAAATAGATCTAATACCAATTTTTGGAAATATTAGATGAGTAACTAAGAGGGGAGGCATGAACTAGTTACTACAAAAATAAATCTCAGATACAAAACAAACTCTAAAAGTTGAAATGCTAATGCTTAGTATACACATAGTTAATGTTGTAACTTAGTAGATATTAAATGTATTTAGTAATAAATTAGCTTTGCAAATCTTAAGATGTTATCAATGATTATCTTTAATTTAATTTAATTATGAGAATAAATGAAATAACATGAGCACATTTGACACCAAGATTTAATGTGAAAACCCAATTTGGAAAAACCACCAATTGTAACTAGTTATTGTTTTTAGTCTTTGAAAGTGAGCCTTGTTAGGAGCCAACCCTATTAGAGCTTGCAAAATACACTATTAGGTGTGATCATATTAAAGGATTTAATCACCCTATTAGGAGTGGCCTTGCTAGAGGTCTTTAGAAAATTCAACAGAATTGCCACCTTTTTAGAGGATTTACAAATAGTTGTTAAGCCAACTCTGTTAAAAGATTTAGATCACTACTACACTGGTTAGAGAGTAACAATGAGATGACCTAATTTAGATGCAAATGAATTGCTAATTACAGATCTCTATTTTGTCTTATACTTGATCCTTCCTAATTGAATGTATCCTTTCAGCTCCTTAAACACGTCCTTCCTATCTTTAGATTTGCTTCCTCAAAGAAATTCTCAAATCTTCATTATTGGTTTAAAAAAAAAAAATTTATCACACACTATCTCAAAACTTGACCTTATACTTATATCCTTCCTATTGTTAATTTGGCTAGAATAAAACTTATAATAGTTAGCTTTCATCATCTTAGTTGGCTAAAATCAATAGATAAATTAATATGCCAAAATAGGAAATTCCTTCGTTAGCTAAGCTAGCTCAGTAGTCACTAACTCAGAAATGATTTCCCTATGTCAACCAACATAAGCTTGGTTAACACTGCAAACTCACAAAGATCCTTTGGTAACCAAGTGAACTTAGTTAACATTTATCCCATCCAACCTTTCCTTCATTAACTGAGTGAGATCAGTTAACACTCATTTTCTACAAACTTTCCTTTGACACCTGAGTGAACTCGGTAGACACTGTCTTCAGAACAAGAATGCTTAGTAGAAACATAAAACTATCTTCACTATCTAAGTGATCTTGGTATGTACTGACTAATAATGGTATTACATTTGTGTAACATCAAAGACAACACATAATTAATCAATTGTATCCAATAGTATCTCATCCATGGATCTTGGAAGAGACAAGGCATCTTGGGAGTGAGTGGTTGGAGGTAAATTTATTATGGTGTAGAGGGATGTACTCACTCTTGAGCTATCATTTTGCATTATTTTTAGTGACAGGAATCCTTTTGAACTCCTCTGTTGAAAAGATAATCCTAGATCAAGTCCAAGGTTCTAGGTGAGCTTATGACCTATTGGAATCCATTTAGTTGAAGATAAATGTATTTTTTCACAAGGAGGCCTTTGTTGATTCTAACTAATTTAGATAAGATGTGGAATTTTCTTGGTATCTCAAAAGGATACTCACACAAAACTAAATATACTTTTGTGTTTTTCTTTTTTCAATGAATGCAATCTAACAGTAGAACTATATGAATTCCTAAACTAACCAAGTGTTTATAAAAGAAAATAATGAGGATAGGGTAACAAGAAGTTTGAGAAAATGACTTGAAAAGTAAATCTCTAATAGACATAAGCCACATAAACAACACATTTGTGAATTAATCCTTTAAAATTTTAGTAGATAACTAATGAAAATAGGAGCATTTCTTCCTTAATTCCACTGACACAATTGTTGATGGGAATTTAGTAACCATAATATGTTTCACCTTTCCTTAGATTTCAAAGCCATGGAAAGTGGGCTCACGTGAGACAAAACGCTATGTAGGAACAAAAGGGTGATCTCTTCTCAAACTAAGTATGTCAACAAAATTTGTAAACACATAGCAAACAAAAAAATTAAAAGATCTCTCAATGAAAATGACACAATAAAACTATTAGCTCCATTCCATTCCATTAACATACATTCACAAAATATAACACACCCAAGAAAGAATAACTACACTCCGAATGAGAGCACCAATAGTATATATTATTGCATCAAAATAATGGGCTAGAATACATATTACATTCCTAAATTTATAAGAAATCATCTCCATAATTTGTGTTGAGAGTGAGAGATCTTTTTATCCAAACATATGCTTCTAAAATAATAAAACAAATCTATTTATTTACAAATTGAATCTCTAATTGATGCTAAGTAGAACTCCATCCTTATTTATATCTTTTAATGGATGCATGAGCCTTTACATGTCTTAAAACAAAGAAAGCATGAGAATATAAGAAGAAGAAATCCATTAGATGATGTGGGAGTCTCTGGAGGTTCCAAATATAGAATCTAAACCTTCACTAGATGTTTATAGGAGTTAAACTATCGTCAGAATACATTCTTGGTGCATGAAAAGCTCTAAATTTGGAATTGATAGTTAACTTCCAACACACCTCTAACTTCTTCAAAATATTTTGGTGCACCTTGGGAGAAGTGAATCTTAGAAGTAGTATAACTAGCACACCTTGGAATCTTGCACACCTCAAAAGCTAGGTAAAAAAATGCAAAAAATTACCAAGTGTTAAAACTAAAATTCTAGCTCCCCTTTGTACTAGAGCTATGTCTAGGTATTTGCTATTGAATTTATCTATAATCTCAATGAGTTCAGTTTTATCTAGAAAATCTAAAGCTTCATATTTGTCCCTTCATTTTTTTCCTATAGTTTCCAACCTCTTTGTGAGTCTCTGCAAAATCTCCCAGTTTCACATATAAATATACCAATGCCTCTTTGGTCTTAAATGCATGTTTGATATCCTCATCAATAGAAGCTTCCTAAAAAGTCTTACAAAACTATTCAACAACTACTTCTATAGTTATCTATTTATCTCTCAAATCATCTTCAAAAATGTACAAGCAAGCATCATTGTAATGTCTTGTTACCTCCAAATTTTTTTCTTGGGTTTGATCCTTGAGCTTATGAATATATACATTTAATGTTTCAATTACTTTATTTCCATCTACAATCTTATCTATCTAATCATCTATTTTATCTAACTATTCTACTATATATATATATATATATAAACATCTGATACCTCTAACCCTTTATTTATTGTAACACATATAGGTCCTTACCCCAGGTATGTACTTCATCCATTAACCCAAAGTCCTGGTTCAAGATAGTAACCAACTTATTTGCATTATTCTGCATATGGTGTAGTAGTTTAAGAATTCCTTGTATGATTTGCACACCTTTCTCTAAAAAAATTTCCCACCATTGCTGACAAGCCTTCAAAATGAATCTAATTGTGCAGTCTCCTTATTCCTTTTATCTAGTGTCTCAAGAGTCTCCTCATGATTTTTAGGATCCAACAGTCCAACTACTTCATTAAAATATCCCCTTAAGATTTCATTTTTCTTCCAAAGGTTTAATAATTTAGTCTCATCCTATTCTAAGTTCCTAAACACTTCTTTTTTTCCCATAGTAACCATGAATTTGGTAGTATCCACAGTGGGATTTCCAAATATGAATTCTCTAATTTGATAATATTTTGGAGTCAAATTCTCAATATTTTCATGTGGAGGAGTGTCAAAAACATGGGCAAACAAGTCTTAATTTTGGTCACTCATGACAAAAATAAGTGTTTGTGCATCACCTATAGGTTACTCAGGTTCCTTGAGAGCTTCAATTAATTCTCACATTCCCTCTTCCTTAGTATTGTATAACTACCTTTTATTCTTAACCATCACCTCATTTCTTAGCCATCTTGGAGCATCTTCCATCGAATATTTATCCTTAGATGAAGATAAAACTTTTACGACTATACTTTTTTGCTTATCACTCCTCTCTAGAGTCTTCTCCTTTTGTGAGAGATCCACATCAAGAATCTCTATGTTTGTTGGATCCACAGTCCTAACCTCTGTATCTTTGGAAGTCTATTGGGATTCCTCATGTATTTTCCCTTCCTTTGATACTTCATTGGCAATTATTTTTTGTGGCTCTTCTTCTTGTTCATCCTACAACTATTCTTCATTACTTAGAGGGAGAGGAGTAGCTAAACCTTTATTTAACCAATATAAATCTTGACGTGATGATAGTGGAACACTTGAAGGTCCTTGTGACTAAGGTAGAAATTGACCCAATCCTCTTGTGGAGGTTTATTTGTTAGAGTATCGCTTATCTTATCACCTACCAACTTGGTGCCTACTATCATGAAATCAAAATCTAACATTTAAAAGACATCAACCCCTTCATTTTCTTGCTCATCAAACCATTGTTGCAATTCATCCTTAAAAGTTGTAGCTTGAATAGAATTTGTAGGAATTGATGGTGGTGTTATAGTGGAGCTTCTTCTATTTTCTATCTTTGTAGCCCTAGAAAGACGAGTCCTTTGACTCAAGAGATGGTTATCTTCTTTGTTTTAACATCCTCCTTTTATTCCTCTTCTAGAATAACTTCTAGAATTGATGGAAAAGGAATAACCTTTCTTATCACCTTTTTTCTCCTTTTAACTAGAGTTTTCATATTTTTCCTCTTGGGAGCTGATAGAGATGCTTATTCCTCTTGCATAGGCTAAGACATTTCTTGTGCTTCTACTTCATCTCCTTGCCCTTGTTCTAGCGGTGACACTAGAGGATTATCCTGAGTCTAGATAACTTCTACATTTTATACCCCTTTTGAATTATCTACATCTTGGTGTTATGGTGCTTGATTTGCCTCTTCTCTATGCTTGACTCTTTAGGGGAAGTTCTTTTCCTTTTTTCCTTTTCTACCCTATGAATTATCAAACTTCTCTATCAAGTTGATGCACTATTTCTAACCTTACAAGAGATTGAGCTATGAATGTGGGCACTATCACCTTTGCTCCTCTACCTTTCATTGGGTGGGCTATAGCTTGGAAAACCATGGTTTGTGGAATTGGATCCATCTTGAATGGTATTTTGATCCAATCCTTGGCTAATTAGATGACATGCCTTGCCCTATGATTAATATCTAAATTTTCCTCTTTATTGATTTCTACATTCATAATAGGTCAATGAGATATCTTATCTCTATTATACAAGGGATCTAGGACCTCTTTAGTGTCTTTCTACACTATCTTTAAAGGGAAATTTATTTTCAAGGCACTGCTTTCCAAATAGAGAGTCATCCTATAATAATCCCTTATTCGGATTTCGTAGTCATATATTGCATTCATCCAATGATCCTCTATGGCATTTTTATGTTGGAATTTTTTCCTTGCCAAGTACTACACTCTTCCAATGTTATCAAAATAGGGATGAGGAGAGTTATATTCCTCCAAGGAATATTGATCCTACTCATACTCAAAAGTCACAATATCCTATTGTTGGACAACATTAAATGAACCTATAGTGATGGACCAAACCCAAGTCTTCTTATATTTCTTCCTTACTCTCTCATATGCAAATAAGAGTTGTTGTGCAATCTCTAGTAATATGAGTGTATCACATGGATACCAAGGGAGATTCTTTGGATTGATAGTCATTCCTACTACCCTCAAATAGGTGAATGTCTTAAATTGGATGTAATAAGCACTAATTTCTATAATCTTTTCCAATGCCTCATCTGACATCCTTTTCACATAATCTCTTTTGATGAACTATATGATTGCAAAAATAAAGGAATCATTTAGTATTATATATTTTTCACTACACTTTGGAATCTTTTTCCTTACCAACTTGGGGTATACTACATAAGGCCATGCATTTTCATCTTGTAGGTTGCCCCTTTTGAACAATCCCAGATAATTTGTTGCTCTTGTAACTAATAGGTAGACCAAATAAGATGTCATATAGAACTTTTGTTTGTTCTTGAATACCACCAATTACTCATCTAAATTTTTACTTAGAATTTAATCCTAATCAATTGGCATCTTCATTGTTCTAATGATCTAAACGAAGTGCACCATCCATATGTTCAAGTGTCTTGATGCTAGTAACCCCATAACTCTACTTAATAGCACTATAGAATATCTGATATCATCTTTCATATAGCCCTTTATCATATCCACTTTTCCTAGTTTTCATCCAAGAGGAGTCTTATTAATGAGATATGAGGATTGGATGATTTCTCATGCTTCCTCTCTGTGCTCTCTATACCACCCTTTTTCTTGATGATATGTTAACTTGATGTACTTATGTGGTCTTGGAACATGGAATACCTTCTCTATATTCTTAGGTCTCAGATCTAGGACTATCTCTTTAGTTATATCTTTCACAACCCTTTACTCTGAAACATAGTTCTTTGCCAATGTCATGATCAACTCAGAAGACTGTATTGATATTGGGTGTGACACTACATTTACTAGCCCTAATTTTATAAGTGTAGATACCATTGGAGATCTCTTGATTGGTTTTTTTCATAAAACTAGGAACACATTCCAGTCCATATGGATGAGGTTAGTATCTTGGATCTCTAAATATTCATCCTAGAAGTGTGACTTGTATAGAACACCTTGAAATTTGAAGACCACTTATTTTGGAGGCATCTTTTCATCAAGGGAGGAGAAGGAGGAAGCCATTTAATCTACCCAAAAAAAATCCATTAATCCAGAAGGTGGAAAAAATCAACTTACATAAACCCTAATTATGACTAAAAATGACTTAGAATGTAAAACCCTAAAAAAATTTGACAAAAACACCAAAAAACCCTTAAAACCCTCTTGGAAAACAAATGGCACACCTTGCGCACCTCAAAGGTGTGCTAGGTGAAACTCCCTATATGAAAACTATTAACACTAAGGGTGTGCATCTAGTGTACCTCATGGGGTGTGCTAGGCATGCACCCTTATGGTACAGAGGTAAGACAAGTGTAAAAGAAAAGGGTTTGCACTTAATGAACCTTATAGGGTGTGCTATGTGCGCACCCATTACTATACTTGGGGGATGTTTAACCTTAGTAAAGGTGTGCATGTGCAAACCTTGGATAGATGTGCACCTATGCACCTTTATCTTGGGTGAGGAATTTTTAACTTAAGTTTTTATTTGTTAATTTTTGCTAGGAAAAAGTGTGTTCCTTGCGCACCTTGAGGGTATGCATGATGTGCACCTTCCCCTTTGTTAATTAACATGTTTGTATTTTGATTGCAAGAAATGGAGAAGCACATTAGCACACCTCATGGGGTGTAGAGATGTGATATTTGGGACATGGAGGAAAAAAGTGAAGTGGGGAGAGGGGTCGGGTCCCAAGATTTATAGGCCTAGGATTAAGTGCACCTCCTGGAGGTGTGCAATTGCATAGGTATGGAGGTGTGCACTTACAAGAGGGATGTACTTTTCTATTAGTGTGACTAGCACACTAGCACACCTTCAAAGGTACACTAGGTGCTTTAGTGCACCCCTAAACATATAAAAAATTTGATTTTTCCACTCAAAAACAATTTTTGGCAAAATGAGTTCTCAAGAAAAGACCCATACTTGGCAAAAACACCAAGAAAAACCCTAAAAAAAGACTCAGACACCAAACTAGGGATCTAAAAAGTTTTTAAAAAAGTTAAACTCGAGGGTCCCCATTTCTAAGAAAAATGGGACATGCATTGTGAAACCACAACAAATAGCCCCAATAAAAGGGAATAAATTACAAAGGCATTTCTTCATTAGCAAACATTATTCTAACATGTGTCTAACACCAACTAAATCTTGAATACTCCAAGCAAATTTTGAGTCACTTTTTAGTCAAAACCTCAATATCTCGAACCTCCAAGTTTAGTGTATGCTCAGCGTATCCATTTTCTTCGACATCTTCAAATGCAAAATATCAAAATCTTTTAGCAACTTGGAAACAATCTTCCACCCTTTCGATCCATTCATTTGGAATCCTCATGAAAGTTGTTTATCATTCCCTTTTGTAACTAGATGAGAGAATTATTCCCAAGAGATCTTAATGTGTTATCACTTTTTCATTTGAAGTCCTAGGTAAATTTTTTAATACTTGCTTCATGGAATCGACATGTCACCATTTGATTCTTTGATGAAGAAATTATTTTGAAATTGAATAGCTTATTTGGAGTGCATATCCCTATAGTTAGATTATCTTTCTAAGACTTTGTAAAATATTTCATTCTTAAAACCATTTTTTTTTTTTTTTTGCTTTATGTACCCTAATCATGCTTAGACTTTGTGGCCAAGATATTGGTGTCATTTCTTAGATTCAATCTTTAGTAAACATCCCTTGCATTCCTCTTTTAAGAACTTTTTGAAAACTCTCACACCAAACAATGATCTTAGAAATTCCTTTAAGAAGACTCTTTTGTTTGAAATAGTAGGGTTTGGACTATCCCTTGTTTGCATTCATCTTGGTTCAAAAATAGCTAAGATAGTCATTCTTTAAATTTGCAAAGTGTTAAAAACCTATTGATCTGCAATTCTAAATTCAAGACTAAAAGTCATCTATTACTGCAAGTAACAACTACTCTTTAGTTGTTATAAGAAAAAAAATCATTAAAATATTTTGACAAAGAAATACGCCCTCCCAAAAGTCAAAAACAAAAAGTGTTTTAATGAGATACGTCAACATAAAATCTTGAGTGCAACTAAACCCTAGACTGATGCAACTTTGAAAGTAAATACACAATAGAATGTAAACACACTTGCAAATTTATTTATTTTTTTCTATTTTTTTTAGGCCTGAAAGTAATGTTTTAGGAATTGTCCATTGACTAGAAATGCCACCAATTCCCCTTGTAAGTAACTCAACCTAAAAGTATTTTCTCCCAGAATATCCACAATCTAATATGGACCAATCCACAAGCGATGAAACTTAATATGGTTGACCACCTTTTCTTTTCCCTTGTTCCAAAGTAGAACAAGGTCACATATTTTGAAAGACTTTACTGTGGCCCTCTTGTCAAGCCACCTCTTGACAACATCCTAATGTTTTTCCATATGCTCCAAAGAAGTTGTCCATTTCTCATCTATCTCCAAAAGATTCATTAGTCTGATTTGTACCCTGTTAGCATCTTTAGCATAACCATTCATGAATTTCAAAATAGGAATCTTGAGGGTGAGTGGGAATATTGGCTCTTTTCTACAGATGAGAAAATATGGAGATGTTTCTAAAGAATTCTTGACTCTAACTTGGTCTATCCATAGTGCAAAGTTGAGTTGAGTATGACAATCTCTAGCATTTTCCTTCAGCAAATGTCTTATTACCATGATCAAGTTCTTATTTTGTAGATTTGGCCACACCATTTCCTTGTGGATAATAATTTGAAAAGAACTTGATAATAACCTAATTTTCTAGTGCCCATTGAATAAGAAATACCAATACAAAAGATGATCTATTATCACACACTAGATAGAATGACACTCAAGTCTAGTAACAATGTGTTCTTCCAAGAAGTCTATAACCACCTTATCCATGCATTTTCTAAAAGTCTCGGCTATTTTTTAGCAAATACAATAATCTATAGCTATGAGTTCACAAAATTATGTCTAATTGACAATGGTGGGTTCACTAGACCAATAAAATCTAGCCCCCACTTTGCAAAGGGGCATACCTCAAACACTGGTTGTAATGGCATCACATGATGCCTTTCTTTGTTTGCACTAGTTTGACAAATGTAGTAACTACATACATGTTCAAAAGTATCTTTGGAGATTGTAGGCCAAAAATAACCTTATCTCAAAATCATATGGGTCATAGCCTCTACTGAACTATATCCTGTACCATACTTATAATGAAATTGTTCCAAAAAATATTTTACTTCTTCATTTCCCAAGTGTAGACACCTAAAAATCTTTTAGAAAATAAAGCAATTTTATTTTCTGAAAAAGTCCCTAATGACATCATCATTTATTAATTAATTAATTTATTTTTATGCCATTAAATCCCTTTATCTTAATTAAAAATATTTAATTAAGGAATGCCTCCCAAAAATGTTTAAATCTTATTTATACATTATTTTCTTATTTATTAATTATTTAATTAATAAATTGACCAAAAATTCCAAAATAAATAATTTATTTATTTTTTGCCCAAAACTTGGCCAATTTCCTTAAGACCACTAACCTCTTCCAAAATCTTCTAATCCTTCTTTAATTTTGATTGAAGGCTAATCCCATCATTTCCTACCCCTAATCCCAACTCAAAATATTTAATTAAGATTAAATATCAATCCTCATGTTGATTAAAAATATTTTAATAAATATCTCCTCAATCCAAACCTTTGAAATAAATAAAACTTTATTTATTTCCTAAAAACCTTATTTATCCTCATCCTAGGAAGTTCTAGACTCTTCTAGAAAGTCTTCATCCTCATCCAAATCCTAGACTCTTCTAGAAGATGTCAATCCTTATCTTTGACCCTAATCCTAATCCCCCCCTAACCTTGTCACATTCTCTAAACATGGGTTAAGACTTGCTAACCCAAGCCAAAGCCAACAAATATCTCCTCCTTCACCCACCCTCATTAAATGCCATCCACTTGCCCATCTCTAACAAGCCTAATCTAATCTTAACCCAAGCCTAATTCAAGCCTTAATCATTTGCACATTCCTAAGTCAAGCTTAAGACTTGCTTAATCCAATCCAAGTCAAAATATCTCAACTCTCTCACAAATCTCCCAACCATAAAACTTTATGAAGCCCAAAAAGCCATAAATGACTCTTACAAGCCCATTCATTGCTCTTACAAGACATTATGAGGGTCTTTATGAGCTTTGACCCTCCTTTGTTAACCCCTCAACCCCTCTTGCTCTAACCAATGACCTAGTGACATGTGTCACTCCCTGATTGGCTATAAGGAAGCACAATCCATGTGCTCTCCTCTCATTCAATCTAAACCTTTCATAAGCTTTCTCCCATCCTTTCATCCTATCCCTTGATCCCTCAAGCCCTTTGCCTATTTAAGGAATCCTCTCCCAAGCCATTTTAACACAATCACCCATAGTAACAAAGTAATGCCATTTTGATCATGAAGTAAAGCCATAATGCCATTTTTGACAAGCCATTTTACACCAAATCCATTCACCCTAGCCAAAATCCATCAATAACACCATTGAAGGCTTTGAAGAATCAAACATACATCCTATCTAATCAGACAAAGCTACTCAACAAGAGAGCTTTGCATTGAGAGAGCCCATTAATGGCTCATATTCTCAATTGAGAGCTCATCTTAGTCTATCTTAAAGTTACATTTATTTAGTTTTGTTAATACTTTTGATTCGATATTTAGTGTTCTTTGCATTACTAATCCTTGTATACATTCTGGCACGCCTAGTGGGACCCCGCATGGGTCATGCTTGTTATCATTTGTAGTCAAAATTGCATGTTTTGTAATAACTTTGGCTAATTTTCATGTTTTGGTGATTGGTAGGGGCATTTAATTAGGTTTTACAGGTCCAAGGAAATAAGAAGAAGATGAAGCAAGAGTTCTTTGCAAACATTCTGATGGGATTTAGAGTGTTTTCAGATTTTTCAAGCTTATAGGTGGACGGAGCACTTGGAATTCTTCTTCCTTTACTTGTCTATATTCTTCTTCTATTCCGTCTACTTCTTCTTCTTCTTCTTGTGGGATCTTAGCCAAATTTTTTTTAAGGGAGCAGAATCAGACAACCTTGTTTTAGTGCTTAAAATGAACCCCCAAATCATACTTAAATCCATTAAAAAAACTAAAAATTTTCAAAAAAATCTTTTGACAAATGAAACTAAATCAATCCAATCATTTGCATCCTTGCAACATCAAGGTTTTAGATGCATTCATGCAAAGTTAGGAACACTTCATTTTTGGAAACTTAAAAAGAACTTCAAGTTTCCATTTCAAAAGGTTCAAAATCAACACTAAGTACACACAAAATTCTAAATCAAACTCAACTTGCATCAATCAGGGATAAAATGAACTTCATTTGCAAATATTTAAAAGTTCTTTTAAAATCTCATGAAAATTAAGAGTCCTAAATGGTTGCCAAAATCGTCCTAAAAAGCTTTGTTATTTGTTTCTAACAAATGTCTTGTCACAAAATCTTGAATGTTTCCTAGGTTTTTCATGCATCAAAACAATCTAGGAATATCATTTTTGGGCTTAAAACATGCAAACTAGAACACAAAATCTTGAATGAAAACCAAAGTCCAAAGAGTCTTTTTTTTTTTTGAGTCAAAAACAATCTTGAATGATCTAAATTGGAAAGAAAAGCATCCCTATTCCTTCCTCTTTGAATTTCAGTTCAAAAAAACTCAATCTTGAATGATCTAAGGTTAAAAAAAAGCACTTCAAAGTTCTTAAAACAACATGCAAAATCTCAATCTTGAATGCTCGAAGGAAAGAACTTGAATGTTTAAACACTCGTCTTTGAATGCATGTTGCTAAAATCACTCTTGAGTGCCATGGATTAAAATCAAGTTTTTTTTTCATTGGAATGTATAACAAATCCAATCTTGAGTGCCACAGATCAAATAATCATTATCATACATCACACTTCATCTTTTGGGGCATAAAAAGAATCCACATTTTAGAAACTTTCTAAGTTATAAAAACAAATAAAGACACTTTGAGTGAGTTTGTTGTTTGACTCACCCTCTTTAATCACCCATCATTCTAACCATTGGTCGCAATATAAGCACCATATATGGGGATGGGTCTACCTAAGAAGGTGTTAAAAGCTCCACAAAAATCAAACTCCACTCACTTGAATTTTTCTTGGTTTTTCTAAGATAGAAAATTTCTTGAATGCACATTAGTCTCACTAACACTTGATTTGGGCATAAAAATTAAACAAATATTGACGTGGAGGTTTTTTTGGGTGCACACTTGAAATTGATTTTTATACACATCTTTGTTTTGGCTTAAAATGAAGAAACACCAACTCTTGAATGCCTTAAAGGAAATTGATCGATACTTGACGTGGAGGGCCTCCGAGCGCGCGAGTTTACTTTATTGTTGACCCTAACTCTCCTTTGTGTATTCATTCTTCAATCACTTCTCTTTTTTTGGTGCATTTTAAATTTAAATTGAACCTTTGCATCTTAATCACGTGTGTTTTCAAAAAGTCTAGATCAGAAAACTTAAGCGTCAGTTGGAAAAGAACTCTGTCTTTTAGCCCAAGATCATCCAAGTCTTCTCTCCCCTTGTCATCTTTCGATGCCATCTTGGGTGCATAAGATTAGGATCCAAAATCTTGTTTGAGTTTTAGGAGGCCTTCTCAGGGATTTCATCACCCCTTGGGATGACCTCAACTCTAGCGTTCTGACAGAGTATAAAGATCGGGAGGTGAATCCAAAGACACCTCTCTTGGGATCAAAATTTTGTCACTCGGGCTAAGCCTCAAGGAACTTTATACCCTTGAGAAGTGAAAGAGGAGAAGTGGGTTACTGGTCCTCTCGACTATGTGACATCTTTTTGGGTTTCATCTATAGATTTGAGCCTTATGTACCTTGCGTATATCGAGGAATCCCTAGCTAAACCAAATTTCATCCTTGTAGAAAGCTTCCTAGGATGTTGGTGTGTTTGACGTGCTTGCTCCAAACTTTTGTCTACTTGTTTGTTCATAGCTTTTCAATGAATGTTTTCCAACTTTGGTAAAAATGCCAAAAAAGTAGAAATCTCCTAGCTCAAGGCATACTTAGCGTAGTCATTGCCTCATCAAAAAATCATCCATGCTCCCCTACCGCAACTGAATCTATCTAGTTCTTTGCTTTAGAACAATCCCAAATCCAAAGTCCATCCAAATCATCCCCCTAGCCAGCTAGCAACCCAATCCAAAATCACCCAAGCCTTTAAGGAATTGTTGTTACTCTACTAGAGTTTTCTATCCAATCAATCTATCCAAATCCCTCAATCTCCCCAAGGTTATCCCTTTGACAGAGCTTTTCCTAGGGTAATATAGCCTTGTCACTTGTTATCCCTCATCACCTTAAGCTAAAGATTGGGATCCACAAGTGGTCAATCTCATGTCATGCCCATAGGATCATTTTTCTATCCTCAAGTTGACACCAAAAGCCACCAATATTGCACATAGGAAAGCAAAACTCTCACTTTTTGATAGCATACCCTTGAAATCTTCCATCCATAGGAAAGCCAAAAATCTCCAGCCAATCATCCTTAGGTCTGTCATGTAGCTTTGACTCTCCCTAGGAAATCTTTCATCAGCCAATCCAAAATCTATGCTTAATCCAAATCTAACCATGAGCTTCCATGTTCATCCATATGCAAGACCCCATCCCCATCCAACTCATCATCAAAACATGAAATCCCAACCCTATCATGATGAGTTTGGTCGCATTGTCCTTTCTCCCGCTACATCCTATTCCAATGATGATGAAAATCTTGTTGACTATGACAGGTATCTTGAGAGCCTTAGATACCTTCCACCAACCATTCCCCAAAATCCAAGCATTCCTCCAAACTATCTAGTCATGCCATCTCATATCCCAGCTTCGCCTCCATCACCCAATCAACCAAGCTTCCAATCTTCCACCCCCATCACACCAACTATTCTTGTCAATCCACCACCTCCACCTCTAACACATGAGTCTCTGAGGAAATACAAGAAAAGATGCCTCCAACAATCGATAAGCCATGTCATCTAATCCAACCATGTGAAGTAGTCATTGATGAAGCTTCCCCATCTATAATATCACCTCCATCTCCCATAGCTATCATCCCCATACCATCCATCAAATTTCTTAAAATCCTTCCACTTCCCGCATGCATCAAAATCCCACCACCTGTCAAATCCCTCCAAATCCTATCCACATCACCTCCAAGCATTTCCCAAATCTCATGTAATGACCCTTATGCATCCATCTTCTACTCACCCATCTCCACTACTGAATCTCCCATCTATCCATCCACTACCTTTGAAGAATCCATCCCTTCATCTCCTATCGCACCATCCAGTCCAATCCAAGCCTATCAAGATCCTGCCCAAAAGCATGTTGACATCCCCCAAAGAATAAATGAAGATATCATCATACCATGTCTTCCATCCATAGTGTAGTCACCATCCCCTCCATCTCCAAAACCTTAAGCCATACCTCCTCTACTGCAAGATATCTTTTCATCCCATCAGCTAAATCAAGATCCTATCCTAACATCTCCTCCACTCCATGCTTCCATCTTACCACCTATACAAGCTATTCCACCATCTATAATCTACCCTCTTGGTTCACTTACATTCATCCATGGTGGCCCCCTCTTAGCAAAAGAATTAAGAACAATATCTCCCCATTGCAGTACATCTAATAAAACACTTCTACCATTTTCTACAAGAAAAGAGTTTCCTCAGCTTGTTCAAATGCTCAATTGATGGCATTATCAAAGTCAAGGTTTAGGACCATAAGAGAAAGGAATCAAAAAGCCTATTGCATAAAAGAATCCAGGATTTCATGGTCTTCGATATGTATCCAAAGGCTCACCATCTAAAAGTGTTGGTACATGCCATCCCCAAACCAAGCCTATCTCCAGGCCCACCATGCCAGCCTCCCATCACTCCTTCAAGAAATCTTATGTCATCCCCCATCCACCATCTTTGCAACCCAAAAAAACCTACTATATCCCCCCTTCATTTGCTAAATCCATTTTGGGTCCCCATGTCCCAAAATCTACCATCCTCCATCCTCCTATTAGCCATCATAAAAATCCTATTCCCTCCATTTCTATGCAAGATCAACAAAGGCACATATCAAGGAACATCATCCATCATCATCCCCCTACACGCTCTTTCATATCCTCTCCATCTCACAAAACTTCTCCTAACCATCTTCCCAAAGCTTACCATAGCAATGTGAATGCCAACTTCAAAATGCATAAAGCTAAAAATCCACATCCTAGGCAATCATATGTCTATTCTAAAAGACATACCCCAAAAAGAAAAAATCCAATCAAAGAATGCAAAACAATGCAAAAGCCTATGAAAAGAAAATCCAAAACCATGTGGATCCCAAAGAAAAAAGTTGAAACCCAATGCATAATGGAATCCACCATTGCTAATCCCCCATCCAGTGATTCGTGTCCCCCATCTCCTAGCTCCATCTTGGGTGCCTATATCCCCAAGCGCACTTCCACAAATCCTCCATCAAGCTTACATCTACCATCTATCCCCCATATGCTCTTTTCACACCCGTCCCAACATGTGCCAATGTTGATCCTACAAGCATCTCCATCTCATGCTCCTTTCCAGCCTTTTCATCCCTCCATCTCCTACCATCAATCCCATCTAATCTGATCTATTGCATAAATCACACATTCGGTGTACCAACAACTAGGAACAAAATTGAACATTCCAACAGCCAGTGAAAAATTCCAAAAAAAAGCCAAAAATAGCTAAAGAAAGCCAAAATCATTCCAGCTAAGTCCAAAGTCAAAAAGTCAAAAAAAAGAAAAGAAGATAAAGCATCCACTGGTGAAAACTTGGCAATTCAAGTGCCTTGGACAAGTACCATGATGAAAACTTGGCAAACAAGTGTCATGCATAATCCAACCATCCTTAGCTTAGCCTATCATCCTCATGCTTTTGGTCACATCTTGCCATTTAGCTCCATCTTCCAATTTATCCACCTATCCTTCATCCTCTAGCTTTCATCTATCACTATCCACTTATCTTCTATAACCTCACCCCATCATCCCAGCTATCATCCATCTCCCTAGCACCTTCAACTTTTCCATCCTGGCTTCAATCCTATCACATCCATCGTAAGACCTCCTTCTGCATGTCATCTTCTAACTAGGGGCACTATATTCCTTGGAGGTCTTGTCTTGTCCATCTTTCCTTGTCATTGGTATCTCGCTCTAGGCTATCCTCATGCAAATCCAATGCCATCCTCTCATTAGCCATTCATTCTAGTGCCATCTATTAGCTTAGCTACCACCAACCTTAGCATTTTCCCCATCCTTGGTCACACATTTATCATCATCATTGGATGCATCCTACCAAATCCATATCTTCTGCTATCACCTCATCCTTAGCTTTTGCATCTTGCACCAACTTGAGCCATCCCATTATCTTATTATTTGGAGCTCCTGTAAAACTTGTAAATAATCTTGTATCCAATGCTTGTATCATAGCTTGTATATCCAATCTTGTCCAAAAAAATCTTGTACATTTGTACCATATCTTGGTCTGTCAGCTTGTACATCCTCTTTAGCTTAGTACCATTGTATCTATCTAGCTTTCATGTCAGTTCATCCTTGATCACCATCTTGCACACATCGCACAACCCTTGGTTAGCTATTCCAAATGCATCCTTTAGCTAGATCTCCTGTCACCAAAGTGTTATCCTTCTTAGTTCATCTTTCCAAGTACATCACTACTCCAAATCCACAAGCTTAGGTGCTCTCTGATAGATCCTTGTAGGATATAGCTTTCCTCATGTTTGATCTTGGTCCGTTAGTACCTCGTCCTACCCATCTCATTAGAAAACGGTTCTCTAATGGATTTTTTCTTTCTTTTGATTTGGAATCTTCCCTTTTGGGTCTTGAAGTATCTTTTCCAAGAAATATTTTTTTCTCTCCTCAAGGTTGCCACAATCTTTCATATCATGGTATGCTATGAATGGGGCAATCTGAGTGTAAGGTATTGATCAGGTCTTTCATTTGTTTTTCTTTTCTTCTTGTGGATTCCCCAGTGTCAGTTCCATGCTATTTCCTCAGGGTTTCATGTGTGCTTTTGGGGAAATCCTTGTGTGTTTGTTTTGAGTCAGTTTGTTAGTCCTCTAGACAGTTGGTGAAAAGGCTTTATTGTTCTTAGTAACCTTGGAAATCAACCAACAGTCCTATAGAAAATCTAGTGCTCAACTACATAGTGGTACTTCTCTTTGAAGTATCCCCCCGCTCAAAAGGCTTCAATGGATTCCCTTCATCTCCATTATCCCCCATCCATATCTAGCATCGTCTCTCCTACCCCAGCTTATGCATCAATATCTCTTTGAATCAATCTTCATTTTTAGCTTTAGGGATCCACAATCCTAGTCTTAGGGATCCACCAATCCAATCAATCGATCAAGCCTCCTCTTTCAAGATCTATAATCCTAGTCCTAGGGATCTCCGAAACCCATCTTTCGTCAATCTGACTCTTTGAAATCCTATTGCATCAAATTTATAATCCCCTCATCCTTCTTCCTATCCTAGATTCCTTTTTATAGCAGTCCACTCCTTCATCCTCCACCTTCCCTAAAGTCTTAAGCTTGTTTACTCTTGTGCCTTTGATTCTCCCTTTATCATTCTCATGTAGTGAGAGTTTGAGCTAATTCAACCCCTTCTCTTTGCCAATCTAAGTCTCCTTGCTCATCCTGGATTCTTGTATTTTTCAATAAATCGTTGAGCCTTATTTTCTCTCCCCACCACCTTCTTGAGGGGGCATCATGCAGTCCATTCTCTCTCTTCTACCCGAGACTGGAGTAACTGTGTTGCTCTATAAAGTCATCTCCATGTCGTTTATATTTGAACTTCTTTGAAATAATGTTGTTTCAACACTATGTTAAAGAGGGGCAAAATGTAGACACCCAAAAATTCTTTATAAAATAAAGTATTTTTATTTTCTGAAAAAGTCCCTGATGACATCATCATTAATTAATTAATTAATTTAATTTTATGCCATTAAATATATTTATCTTAATTAAAAATATTTAATTAAGGAATCCCTCCCAAAAAAGTTTAAATCTTATTTAAACATTATTTTCTTATTTATTAATTATTTAATTAATAAATTGACCAAAAATCCCAAAATAAATTATTTATTTATTTTTTGCCCAAAACTTGGCCAATTTCTTTAAGACCACTAACCTCTTCCAAAATCTTCTAATCCTTCTTTAATTTTGATTAAAGGCTAATCCCACCATTTCCTACCCCTAATCCCAACTCAAAATATTTAATTAAGATTAAATACTAATCCTCATATTTATTAAAAATATTTTAATAAATATCTCCTTAATCCAAACCTTTGAAATAAATAAAACTTTATTTATTTCCTAAAAACCTTATTTATCCTCATCCAAAGCCTAGACTCTTCTAGAAGATGTCAATCCTTATCTTTGACCCTAATCCTAACCCACCCCCCCCCCCAACCTTGTCACATTCCCTAAACATGGCTTAAGACTTGCTAACCCAAGCCAAAGCCAACAAATATCTCCTCCTTCAACCATCCTCATTAAATGCCATCCACTTGCCCATCTCTAACAAGCCTAATCTAATCTTAACCCAAGCCTAATCCAAGCCTTAATCATTTGCGCATTCCTAAGTCAAGCTTAAGACTTTCTTAATCCAATCCAAGTCAAAATATCTCAACTCTCTCACAAATATCCCAAACATAAAACTTTATGAAGCCCACAAAGCCATAAATGACTCTTACAAGCCCATTCATTTCTCTTACAAGCCATTATGAGGGTCTTTATGACCTTTGTGTTGGAAATGAGAATGGAGTAACTGAGAGGGGAGGGGTGAATCAGTTACTCCAAAAACTTTTCAACAATAAGTCCCTTAAGATGTCAAAGGAAATACTCATTGCTGATACTCATATAATCAAATTGAAAACACAAGAAACAAGAGACAAGAGACACCAGATTTAACGTGGAAACCCAATATGGGAAAAACCACTAATGTAACTAGTTACTGTTTTTCACTCTTCTGAAGTGAGCCCTGTTAGGAGCCAACCTTGTTAAAGGTTACAAAACACACTGTTAGGTGCGACCTTGTTAGAGGATTTAATCACCCTGCTAGGAGTGGCCTTGCTAGAGGTCTTTAGATCAATTCAACTGAATTGCCACCTTGTTAGAGGATTTTACAAAAGGCTGTTAAACCCACTCTGTTAAGAGATTTGAAAACACTGTTACAATTGTTAGAAAGTAACAATGAGTGATAAATACAACTTATCTTTGCTGATACAGATCTCTGTTCTGTTCCTCTGGATCTTCTCTGATCAAATGCAACTCTGCATCACTAGTCCTTCAAAATTTGCTCTGACCTTCCTTATAATTCGCATATTAGATATTGAATCATATCTGCTAGTTTGTTCACATTCATACATCCATACTTGAATTCGCAACTTGATCCTTCATATATACCTTTCAGATTTTTAAGTCGGCTCAAATACAAGTTACAATTATAAATAATTGTGCTATAAGTCGGCTTCATACATTACATAAAGTAATTAACTTTAATTACTTAACCTTCGAGAAATCCTTCGCTGGCCGACTTAACTCGGTAAATACTGCACAGAAAATAATTCCTGTGTTAACCGACTGAGCTCGGTTAATACAGAGAATTTCGTGAAATCCTTTAGTCGCCGAGTGAACTCGGTAAACACAGATTTCTTCGACTTTCCTTTGATGACCGAGTGAGCTCGGTTAACACTGTCTGCTACTTTTCTTCGATGACCGAGAGAGCTCGGTTAATACTGTCTGCTACTTTTCACTGTCTGCTACTTTTCTTCGATGATCGAGTGAGCTCGGTAAATACTGACAACCTATCTCATATCCTTTGTTTACTGAGTGAGTTCGGAAAACACTATCTTTCGGCAACAAATCCTTTGATTACCGAGTGAGCTCGGTAAACACTGAACTTCCTTTGTTTACCTTGCAAGCTCGGTAAACTCTGTCAACAGCTGTACTTACCTTCTGAGCTCGGTAGACTCTGTCTAATGACTGATATGACATTTGTGTAACATCAAAGACAATCATGCAATTATCAATTGTATCCAACAATCTCCCTCTTTGGCATTGATGGCAACACAACATGTCATAGCAGAATGAAATTTGAAAACAAGTCCTTATCAGCACAATGTGTCATCACAACAATTCTCCCTCTAAGATGATAGACTCTCCCTCTTTCAGTAATCTCCCTCTGTGAAGGAATTACATAAGAACTTTCTTTTTCACACAAATTTCAGAAAGATATGACAGTAAAAAAAAAGTAAATCTCTCCCTCTTTGACAACAAATGCCAAAGACAATAGGACTTAAATGAATTGTAATGTACCTTTAGTACTGATTCATATGCAACACTTCCATATTTGACTGCATCAACAGATAGATTTTCATTTTGGTATGCGTTGATGCATCACTAAAACTTGTTTTTAGTGAATTTCGGATAGGGGTGTAACCCCTAACTTACCTCTGAGATACAAGAATGCATCCTTAGGTAGTGGCTTTGTGAATATGTCAGCAATTTGTTCCTTTGAATTAACATATTCCAATCTGATCTCCTTGTCTTGTACCAATTCTCTGACAAAATGATATTTGATTGCAATATGCTTGGTCTTAGAATGCATCACTGGATTCTTTGATATATTGATTGCACTAGTATTGTCACAGAACATAACAACTGGTTCTTTGATTTCCATCCTCATTCCTTGCAATAACTGCTTAAACCAAACAATATTTGAACAATTTACTGCTACAGCAACATACTCTGCCTCTGCTGTAGATTGGGATATACAATTCTGCTTTTTGCTTGTCCAAGAAACCAATCTCTTTCCAAGAAAGAATGCTCCTCCACTTGTGCTTTTCCTGTCATCAAGGTTTCCTGCCCAATCAGCATCAGTAAATACTTTCAAATCCAAATTACCTCCAAATTTATACCATAGCCCATAATCTTCAGTTCCTTTCAAATATCTCATTATTCTTTTGATTGCCATTATGTGAGTTTCTCTTGGTTTTGCTGAAAATCTTGCTACAATACCGACTGCAAGGGCAATATCTGGCCTAGTATGTACTACATACTGCAACTTTCCAATCATAGATCTATACAGTGTTTGATCCACTTCTTTGGATTCATCTTCCTTGGTGAGTTTCAATCCAGTACACATAGGGGTTCCAACTGGTTTACAATCCTCCATACCAAATTTTTTTAATATCTCCTTGATGTATTTTGACTGTGTGATGAAGATGCCATTCTTATTTTGTTGGATTTGAAGACCTACAAAGAATTTAATCTCACCAAACATAGACATCTCAAACTCCTTGTTCATTTGTTCTAAAAATTCTTTGCATAGATCATCATTGCCTGTGAAAATAGTGTCATCTACAAATATTTCTGCCAAAACAATCTTATTATCTGGACCTTCTTTTATATACAAGCTACTGTTATCATTAGTCCTTTGAAAACCAATCTGAATAAGATAGTTATGCAATCTTTCATACCATGCTCTAGGAGCTTGTTTTAGACCATATAGCGCCTTGTGTAATTTGTAGACCATGTTCTTCTTATCTGGATCAATAAAACCTTCAGGTTGTTCAATGTAAACTTCTTCATCCAGTATTCCATTGAGAAATGTTGACTTGACATCCATCTGATAAACTTTGAATCCTTTGTGAACAGCATATGCAAGTAAGGTTCTTACACCTTCCAATCTTGCAACAGGAGCAAAGGTTTCTCCATAGTCTATACCTTCTTCTTGAGCATATCCTTTGCATACTAGTCTAGCTTTGTTTCTTGATACCTTGCCATCTTCATTTAGTTTATTTCTGAATACCCATTTTGTTCCAATCACATTCTTATCTTTGGGTCTAGATACAAGAGTCCATGTTTTGTTTTTCTCTATCTGTTCTATTTCTTCATTCATAGCCTCAATCCAACTATCATTTGCCAATGCATCTTTGATATTTCTAGGTTCAAAATCAGCAAGTAAACAAGTGCCTTTTAACTTACTTCTTGTCAGAGTTCCTTCAGATTTGTCTCCAATGATCTGATCTGGTGCATGATGCCTTCTAACATATTTAGCTAACACAGGTTCTTTACTTCTTGAATGAGTTTCATTGTTGTCCCTTTGTACTTTAGATTCTTGCTGTTCTGGCTCGGCAGATTCAGACTCGGTAGATACTTGCTTGGTAGAGTCTGAAAGTGACTCGGATTCTTTTAGCTTGGTAAAAACTTCCTGTGTCTCGGTTTGAACTTTCTGCAACTCGGTCATTGATGACTCGGGAGTTGAGGATTCCTGATTAACTGGAGTACTTGGTATAGTATCAGGTTCAATGTAAATAAATCTTCTGTAGTCTTCAGGAACCTTCTTGCTTTCTTCTTCTGATTTCTCTACAAACTCATCAACTTTCACATGTGCACTTTCTATGACCTTGTGAGTAGATAGATTTAAACATCTATATGCTTTGCTTTTACAAGAGTAACCTAGAAATATTCCTTCATCTCCTTTTACATCAAATTTACCTTTTCTAGATTCCTTCAGAATATAACATTTGCTTCCAAATACTTTCAGATAACTTACATTGGGTTTGTAGCCATACCATAATTCATAGGGAGTTTTGAATGAGTCCTTTTTCAGTTGTACTCAGTTCAAGGTATGAACTGCAGTGCTGATAGCTTCCTTCCAGTATTTGATAGCAATGTTCTTTTCAATCATTAGGGTCCTTGCACAATTCATAATGGATCTATTTCTTCTTTCAGCTATCCCATTTTGTTCTGGAGTTCCTGGTGCTGAAACTTGTCTTTTAATTCCTCTTTCAATGCAGAAGTTATTGAACTCATGTGAAATGAATTCACCACCTCTGTCTGACCTTAAGCATTTCAATCTTTTTCCTGTTTCTTTTTCTACTCTTGCCAAGTACCATTTGAATTTCTCAAAAGCTTCTGATTTATTCCTTAGATACATAACAGTCATCATTCTTGAGTAATCATCAACAAAAAGAATGAAGAACTTTTCTCTAGTATAACTTTCAATTCCAATGGGTCCACATAAATCAGTATGCACAATTTCTAATATATCTTCAGACTGATAGCTTTTACTTTTAAAACTAGTCTTTCCCGTTTTACCAATTTGACAATTCTTGCATAAACCGACCTCAGGTTTCTTTATATTAGGAATGCCTCTTACCTTTTTGAATTTTCTTATCTTCACCAGATTATCAAAATTGACATGACACAACCTCTTATGCCATAACCAAATTTCTTCAATTTGAGCAATAAAACATGAGCATTCACCAAGTTCTAGGTAGAACAAGTTACCTTTAGTTTGTGTGCCAGATCCTATCAGCTTTCCTTGCTCATTCAACAGTCTTGCCTTTCCATGCATGAATTCCACCTTAAATCCAGTATTGAGTAACTGTGCCACACTTAGCAAGTTATGTTTAAGACTTTCAACCCAATAGGCATTGTTGCATATAAGTTCTTTGGTTAGAGAGATTCTTCCTCTTCCTTTTATGAAACGAGGTTCATTATTACCAAACCTTACACTGCCACCGTCATAATCTTCAAACTGATCAAACTTAGTTTTATCACCAGTCATATGATGAGAGCAACCATTGTCTATAATCCATGTATCATTCATACTTATATGAGAGATAAGAGCCATTTTATCTTCCTCATCACTATCAGAATCATCTTTCACAGCAATATAAACAATTTCATCTTCACTATTATCAGAATCCTTAGAATTTGCAGCCATGAAACATGATTTCTTACCTTTGTTCTTGAATGATTTTTAATCTTTCTTTCTATTCCATTTATGATCCTTCTTTTCATCATTGTTCTACTTGTTTGGGCACCTAGCTGCAATATGACCAATTTCTTCACATGAAAAATAGATTAGAGGAATTTTACCTTTATATTTTCCTCTGCCTCTGGAGTATTTCTTTGCCAGTAGAGCTTCAATTACTTCAAGATCACTGTCTGAACTTTGGTCTGATTCATCATCACTTTCTGACTCTAATTTCTTTTTGCCTTTATCTTTGAATGAAAGTTTGGCCTCAAATGCTGATTCAGTATTTTTGGAAGCTGGAACATAGTTGTCAAAATTGTCTAGTTCAAATGCGGTTAGTCTTCCAACTATAGCCTCCAAATTGATATTATGATTTGCTTCACACCTTCTTTCTTGAATTGCAGAAACTCTGATTGCATAGATGGGAAGCAAGGTTCTGAGAACTTTGCTTATAACCGTCTCTTCTTTGATATCACCTCCAGATGCCCTGATTGCACTGACACATGCTTTGATTCTATCAACATATTTTGCAATGTTTTCATCCTCTCTCATTCTCATTTGGTCAAATTGTCCTCTTAGACTTTCTGCTTTTGCTCTTTTCACATTGTCATCTCCTCCATAGATTTCTTTCAGCTTGTTCCACATGTCAAAAGCGGTTTGGCAATCCTTGATATCATCAAATTCTTCATAGCTTAGTGCAGATGCAATGTCTATCATCATATTGTTATGAGTCTTCTTTTCAGCAATATCATTGACAGATAATGTGCCGGAAGGTTCTTTGTATTTTTCATCAAGATATTTCAGTCCTGTATCACCAATAGTAGCCAAATGATGTTTCATCAATCCTTGCCATGCAGAGAAGTTATTTTTGTTGAGTCTTGGAATTTCTCTTTTGTAAGACATCTTGATCTTTGGCTTAGATCCTTGAAATCTTTTCCTGCAAGCACCAATAAGCTCTGATACCAATTGTTGGAAATGAGAATGGAGTAACTGAGAGGGGAGGGGTGAATCAGTTACTCCAAAAACATTTCAACAATAAGTCCCTTAAGATGTCAAAGGAAATACTCATTGCTGATACTCATATAATCAAACTGAAAACACAAGAAACAAGAGACAAGAGACACCAGATTTAACGTGGAAACCCAATATGGGAAAAACCACCAATGTAACTAGTTACTGTTTTTCACTCTTCTGAAGTGAGCCCTGTTAGGAGCCAACCTTGTTAAAGGTTACAAAACACACTGTTAGGTGCGACCTTGTTAGAGGATTTAATCACCCTGCTAGGAGTGGCCTTGCTAGAGATCTTTAGATCAATTCAACTGAATTGCCACCTTGTTAGAGGATTTTACAAAAGGCTGTTAAACCCACTCTGTTAAGAGATTTGAAAACACTGTTACAATTGTTAGAAAGTAACAATGAGTGATAAATACAACTTATCTTTGCTGATACAGATCTCTGTTCTATTCCTCTGGATCTTCTCTGATCAAATGCAACTCTGCATCACTAGTCCTTCAAAATTTGCTCTGACCTTCCTTATAATTCGCATATTAGATATTCAATCATATCTGCTAGTTTGTTCACATTCATACATCCATACTTGAATTCGCAACTTGATCCTTCATATATACCTTTCAGATTTTTAAGTCGGCTCAAATACAAGTTACAATTATAAATAATTGTGCTATAAGTCGGCTTCATACATTACATAAAGTAATTAACTTTAATTACTTAACCTTCGAGAAATCCTTCGCTGGCTGACTTAACTCGGTAAATACTGCACAGAAAATAATTCCTGTGTTAACTGACTGAGCTCGGTTAATACAGAGAATTTCGTGAAATCCTTCAGTCACCGAGTGAACTCGGTAAACACCGATTTCTCCGACTTTCCTTTGATGACCGAGTGAGCTCGGTTAACACTGTCTGCTACTTTTCTTCGATGACCGAGTGAGCTTGGTTAATACTGTCTGCTACTTTTCACTGTCTGCTACTTTTCTTGGATGACCGAGTGAGCTCGATAAATACTGACAACCTATCTCATATCCTTTGTTTAACGAGTGAGTTCGGAAAACACTGTCTTTCAGAAACAAATCCTTTGATTACCGAGTGAGCTCGGTAAACACTAAACTTCCTTTGTTTACCTTGCAAGCTCGGTAAACTCTGTCAACAGCTATACTTACCTTCTGAGCTCGGTAGACTCTGTTTGATGACTGATATGACATTTTTGTAACATCAAAGACAATCATGCAATTATCAATTGTATCCAACACTTTGAGCCTCCTTTGTTGACCCCTCAACCCCTCTTGCTCTAACCAATGACCCTGTGACATGTGTTACTCCTTGATTGGTTGTAAGGAAGCACAATCCATGTGATCTCCTCTCATTCAATCTAAACCTTCCATAAGCTTTCTCCCATCCTTGCATCCTAGCTCTTGATCCCTCAAGACCTTTGCCTATTTAAGAAATCCTCTCCCAAGCCATTTTAACACAATCACCCATAGTAATAAAGTAATGCCATTTTGATCATGAAGTAAAGCCATAATGTCATTTTTGAGAAGCCATTTTACATCAAATTCATTCACCCAAGCCAAAATCCATCAAGAATACCATTGAAGCCTTTGGAGAATCAAGTATACATCCTATCTAATTAGACAAAGCTACTCAACAAGAGAGCTTCTCATTGAGAGAGACCATTAATGGCTCATATTCTCAATTGAGAGCTCATCTTAGTCTATCTTAAAGTTATGTTTATTTATTTTTTTGAATACTTTTTATTTGATATTTAGTGTTCTTTGCATTACTAATCCTCGTATACACCAAGAACTTTAGCTAAATCCCTTCATAGTTCCTTTTGTATAATTTTATATCATGTAGCATGTAAGATTCACACTTCATTTTTTAGTCCCCTACATTGTGAACTATTCATTCAATTGGGGTACTAATTTTGTAAAAGATAGTAAACAATATCTTGGTACCAAACATCGGCTATTATACCTTGGTCAATATCAATTTGAGATAGTACAATATTCTCTAGATCTTCTATATCTATTTCACCATCAGACTAAAATTTCTTTTCATCCTTGATTTGTTATCCATTATCATTTTTGATAGTCCTTGGCCTCTTACCAACTTCATGGGTTGAATCTCTAATTCAAATTCTTGAAGGATTCCTGTAGACACCCAAAAGTTGATAAAGACCTAAACTATACAATTTTGATCAATCAATGCAAATTAATGAGAAAATTACAAGAACACAACTAGCTTTCAAATCAAAAATTCGTATTAGATCATCAATCATCTATCAAATCAACAAGACCTAAATCAACTTTAAAAAGTGGAGAAAATAAATTCAAAATCATAAAATGAAATTCAAACCAAGACAGAAAAAGACAAACTTTTGAAACTAAATAGAACATTTATTAAATCAATAAAATCATTTATCCTCACAAAAGAGAAAATCTCACTTTTACATTTAAAATAATTGAAAAAATTCTCATTTATCCTCAAAACTAAGTTTGTTGGACTCTTCCTCCTGGTCCCTTATAAGATATTTTCAATTTCACCTCCATCCACCAATCAAAGGTAAAAATCCTGATTCTTACCCTAACCCCTTCCAAAATTCTATAAATAGGAGGAGAGTTCAAGAGCTAAGGGACACAAGTTTTAGGCATCTACACTGTAGGCACATTTTGAGTTATCATTTTAGCATTGTCATTATAGCAAGTTCATGACATTTTTGCATTTTTTTCATGCTATTTAGTATCATTTATTTCATGTTTAGCTCATTGCATGTCCATTCTGATAGTATTCTAAGAGTTGTTACCCACATATAATCTACATTATAGTCATAGATCTTGCATGCATTCTTGCAGATCTACATTTTAAGCATACTCCCATTCTGGAACTGTCACTGAAATGTTTCTCTTAGAGCTCTCTTAGTTGTTGTAGTTATCAAAACATGGGATGCTCGTAGAGTTTACATTTTAAATATGATTTATTGGGTTTAGTCTAGTTCATTGTCATTTTATCTAAATTCTACATTAAATTCTCATGAATACACAAATATACCATGTACAAATTAGAGCTCACCATGGGGCTTGAAATCAAAGCCTCTTTGCTTTTCTATCTTTTTCTCTAATCTTTTATTTTTAGTATAGAAATGTATGCGTAAATTGTGGGCTATACTAACACACACACTTCAACATGGTCCTTGTACATGGATTCATCTTGGAATGAATATGAGATCGTTCATCCAAGATTAGCCCTACGAGTCGGCCTATCTCCTTCTATCTAGAAGGATTTTGCCTATTTGGTATCCCAAGATTCAAGGTGTAGGCAAACCAAACTTTCTAAGAATGAAGGATTTAAATGCGATTATGCTAAATGCTATGCAAGTAATCTAAATGAAGTGCAAACAATTAATCAATAGATTAGAAAATAACATTTAATCTACATGTATGCATATTAAGAGCTAAATGAAATTAAGCTAAGAATGTAAATAAAATGAGAATATGTGAGCTAAAATGAGTATAAAATGCAGCAACCATTCAATAGTCTAAAAAATTCAACCTCTATAATGAGAAAATGAGGGCCTCTTAAATAGACTTTCCTGGAATCCATCAACGGTTGAGATCAATTTCAATCAATGGTCAGGATTGAAGATGAAGTTCAGTCATAAAGGAAGATTCCCAAATCAAAGGGAGTTAACTAGCTCAGATCTGAGTGTAAGAGCTAGTCAACTCAGATAGACTTTAGTGAGAGAGTAAGTGATCTGAGTCATTTCTAATTTGATCAGCAGTGAATTGGGAATTTCCTTTTTGAACTGAAGAGAGATTTTGGAGAGATATTTAATTTAATAAAATGAGATATGACCTCATAAATGCATTTTCTATTTAATTAAATAATTCTATTTAATTAATTAAAGACACTTTTCTCATTTAATTAAATAACTCCATTTAATTAATTAGGAATGATTTCCCATTTAATTAAATAATTTCACTTAATTAATTAGAAGTGGCTTCTTTATTTAATTAAATAATTTTATTTAATTAATTAAAATAGGCATATTTATTAAATTAAATAGAATTAATTCCATATTACATTAGCCTTAGGATATAATTTAATTTAATTAAAGTATAAATACTTAATAATTAAATTAAATATTAATCAATAGGTTTAATGTGACTAATATGAGTAAATACTATAGGAATTAAATAAAGAGTATGATGAATGGTGATTTAAGTTTTTTGCATTTGACAATTAAGTCAAGTAGCGAGTAGTAGAATAAGGATTGCCTATTACAATAGGTCTTAGGATTGATCAAAAATAGACCAGAATTGGTTGAGATGGAAATGAGCCAATTTTGGGGTATTACATTTTGCCCCTCTTTGAATGAATGTGCGAGCAACATGTTTAATTCAAAGAAAATCAGAAAGCGCGATGCGAGGATCAAGAAATGAGATTGGTCCCAAAATTGATGATACGAAGACCAATTGATAAGCTTTTAAGGACCATCTATAGAACAGAGCTTAATCCTAAGGGATCCAAGTAGAGCACCTAGATACCTAAGAGTGATAGCATTTAAAAGGCTATCTCTAGAACGGAGCATAATCTTTAAGGATCCAGATAGAACATCTAGATACCTAAAATTAATAAGCATTTAGAAGACTATCTCCAGCATAGAGCATAACCTTCAAGGATCCAAATAGAACACCTAGATATCCAAGATTGAAAGCATTTAGAAGATTATCTTTAGAACATAGCTTAACCTTCAAGGATCTAGACAGAACATCTAGATACCTAAATTTGAAAGCATTTAGAAGATTATCTCCAAAATGGAGCTTAACCTTCAAAGATCCAGATAGAACGTCTAGATACTTGAGAGATTGAAATACTAAGATAACAAGGTCCAATAACGAGTCATAGAATCATCCCTAGAATGAGGCTTGATCTTTAGGAGTCGAGGTTTAGACAGTCCCAATACCTATCCATCAAACTCTAAGAAGAACTGTTATAAGGTTGATCAATTGATTAAAAGATAAGATAGACAACAAAGGTGCCAGATAGAAGGGAACAAGATACCCCGAGTGATGAGATTTCTCAAGTGATGCGGACATAAGATGGCAACAAGATGCCTTGAGCAATAAAGATTCAGATTGATTTGAATTGAAAGTTTAATGATGTAATCATCCTACCCCCTCGGGAGCAAAATCAAGAGATGACACACCAGAAATATGATGTGAAGTAGTATATCATGAGATATAGAAGAAATCTAAGAATTAACAAGATGTAGAAGAGATTAGAACAATCTAAAGAAAAGAGAAGAGATCAAAATGATCTGAGGAAATATAAAGAGATCAGAATGAGCTGAAGAAATATGAAGAGATTAGAATGATGTAAGGAAATATGAAGAAATCAAAATGATCTGAGGAAATTTGGAAGTTGATCCGAAGTGATTTCGAGGTCTAAAAGACCAAGTTTGAGTTGAAAAGATTCCAAGAGTCACAAAGTATCCAAAATAATTTGGATTGCACAAAAAAATTTAAATGCATTTTTGAGCCACTTAAGTGTGTCAGATTTCAAATTCGATCCTGCAAAATGGGTTCTGAGTAGCCAAAGTAGCCAAGAGGGTGATTAATCAATCATTTGTGTAGTTTGTGAAAGAACATGAATCTTTGAAGAGATCAATAATCCCTCATCAGGGAAGGTGAAAGTAGATTTGCAATTAAATTGCATGCTTATGCAAGGGAAATATGCAATGCAAGACTATGTTAAATGCAACCCTAGGTCTGGTTACCAAGCCTCGACAATTTATCATCACTAGATATAGAACAAAGCTCGTATGTTATATAATTTCCACTAACATTGCAATCATGGGAATATGAATAGAACATATGTTATAGATTTTTCAAGATTAAACATAAGCATTCGAGGCACAAGAAGCCAAAATGACCAGAAAATTTTCCCCTTTTAATATAGCAAGTTAACATAAGCATCAGAGCATAAACGCTAGGATGACCTTAATGTTGCTTGCATGATAGGCACACCAAACCATGGGAGATCCCTCTTATGCTAAGTATTCGGTATTTATTCTATCTGCAATGACCCTTGCATTCGTAACCTGAGACAAAAGTGTGCTAGATATACTCATAGTGACCCGTACATTCACTTAGTAGGATGAGAATCAGTATATACTAGAGCATGAAGAGTTCACTCCAACAAACAAGGAGAAGAACCAACATTATGGATGTATTCATATAAAAGGAGTCGAGGTACACATGGCCATCCAATATGAGATGGAGGCTCTTATAGTGGACACTGCTTTTATAGGACTAGATCAACACTTTGGAACTAAATTGCAAATAGAAAGCAAAGAAAAGATCATGCCCCCAGTCATTACTTCTCTAGTCAAAGATCACATCATCAAGTTGTTTGAGGGGATATGATAAAGAAAAATAAAGCAAACAAAGAAAATGCTCAGCATATTCAAACAAGTATATCATTTTTGAGTTCAATGTTTTTGAGATTGATGTCAAGTGTTAGTGTCCAGAACATGTTTGAAAGAAATCTCTTCAGTAGGGTGATGATAGTAGGCAGACACAGTCAGAATGACTGGTGACTGAGGCAAGAGAGATCTTCCCTAAAGGATGCTGGAGACATGACCCAAGCAATAGTAGGCAGACACAGTTGAAACAACTGGTGACTATTTTGAAAGAGATTCTATGAGAAGAATCTCAAAAAGAGTGACATTGGCCACAGTAGGTAGACGCAGTGACGACCACTGGTGACTGTCACAAAGGAGATTCTATGAGGAAAATCTCAAAAAGAGTGACTCTGGAAATAGTAGGCAGACGCAGTGAGGATCGTTGGTGACTATTGTGAAAGAGATTCTATAAGGAGAATCTCAAAAAGAGTGACACTAAGGGGGATGCCCCCGAGCTGTGACAAGACTCAATCCATGGATACATGAGCAGAAAGTATGAAAAGTAGGAAAGTGAAAGCATGAAAGCAGCTGCACAGAAAGCCTAAAGGTGCACTGCAAGATGGAGCATTGGGAACAAGAGGTACCTGTTTACCAGGTTTTCACCTTCTTGGCAATATTTCCTTTTTTTGCTACCATGATGCCTATTTCCAGGTTTTCACCAATGGCACTTTTTTGTTTTTCAATTTTTTTGATTTTTTTGGTGTTACCAAGGTGCCTATTGCTAGGTTTTCACCAGGGTAACAATTTTTTTTTAGGACTTTTTCTAATTTTTATGATTTTTTCAGGACATATAGATATGTACAGAGAGCTTGCTAAGATTAAATCAACTGTAAATCTGCTTCAGGTGGAGAGTGTTGACAGGTTCTTTAAACACTTCTCCTTTGGTTGTGGAAAGCTAATAGGTGCCAGATCCATATACTGCAGTGATGATGTACAGATCGAGCCAGTTTGGTTCAAACTTTCCCTTTTGTACTCGTTGTTTTTGATTCTTGGGATTCTCTCTCAGGACAAGATCACCTAGCTAGAAGTCATGTGGCCTGACTCTCTGATTGTAGCTTCTTGCCATTCTTTGTTGATATGCTCACAGATGATCACATGCCACTTTTCATCGTTCATCCAATAACACAAGCTCTTGAATTCAAGCTATCCTATAGTCATCATCAGTGATAAGGCCCTTCATAGAGATTCTCAAGGTAGGAATCTTGACCTCTATTGGAAGCACGACATCCACCCCATATACCAGAGCAAAGGGAGTCATGCCTGTTGGAGTCTTGATGCTTGTCCTATATGCCCACAAGGCTGAATTGATCTGGAGATGCTAGTCTCTCTCCAATTTGCAAACTGTGTGATGAAGAATTTTGAGGATCGCCTTATTGGATGCCTCAGCATGGCCATTACCCTGGGGGTGATAAATGGAAGACCAATGTTGTGTGATTTTGAATTTCTTGCATAGCTCCTTGAGGTCTTTGTTCTTGAATTGTCCTCCATTGTCAGTAATGATTGAGGATGGTACACCATATCTACAGATGATGTAGTTTGTGATGAAAAGTGCTACAGTTTTTCCATCAACATCTGTGAGAGGTACTACCTCTACCCACTTCGCGAAATAATTTTTAGCCGTGATAATGAACTTATGTCCATTAGAGGAGGTTGGGTGGATCTACCCCATGAAGTTGAAGGCCCATTTTTTAAATGGCCATGTTGTAGTAGAGCGAATCAGCTCTCTGGCTAGAGTTTGAATGAGGTTCCCATGTAGCTGACACTACTTGCAGGACCTAGCATACTTGATAGCTTCTTGCTCCATTTTAGGCCAATAGTAACCATCGCTAAGGAGTTTGCAAGCTAGTGTCAGGCCATTTGAATGAGATCCGCAAATGCCCTTGTGAACATCAATTACTGTGTGTTTGGACTCGTCGAGTTCTAAACACCTAAGGAGTGTTTTTTCGAGACCTCTCCTACATAGATCATCAGCAATAATGACATAATGTGAAGCATTATAGATTAGGTAGAATTTCTCATTCTGGGTCAAACCTTTTGGAATGGTTTGATTATGAAGGTAGGAATAGATGTGATGGTAGAGAGATGATTCTTGTTCTACAATAGAATAGATCATCCTGGAATCAGGGGTGTCATAGGCTGGGTAGTGTAACACTTCCACCAAGAACTCATGTCGGAGATCATTTTCAAGCATTTGTAGCAGGGAGGCTAGAGTAGCCATGGCATCAACCACTTTATTATCTGCTCATGGAACTTACTGGAAGGTGATGTGTGCAAAATATTTCTTTAAGTAATCAACCACGCTCTTGTAAGGAACTAGTTTCTCATCCTTTGTTTGATATGCGTCATTAACTTGGTTGATAACAAGCTGAGAGTCACTGAAGATGTCTAACTGATCCACTCTCCATTCAGCTACAATTTTCATGCCATTGATCAAAGCATCATATTCAGCAATTTTATTTGTATAAGGAAACATAATCTTGTATGCTTTGGGCAATGAGTATCTTTGTGGTGTAATAAAGAGTAATCCGGCACCTGATCCTTATTGTGTGAAGGACTCATCGAAGAACATAACCCATGTATGGTGTGTGAGTGTCAAAATCGACTCATCTGGAAAATTAATGTTCATTGGTAGAAGACTTTGTATGGGTGCCTCAGCTAATTGATCTGCAATTGCCTATCCCTTTATAGCCTTGCATTCTACATATTGGATGTCAAACTCACTGAGTATCATGACCCATTTAGCCAATCTTCCTATGAGAGCTGCCTTATTGAGAAAGTACTTTAGGGGATCTATTTTAGCCACAAGCCATGTAGTGTGGGCAAGCATGTAGTGTCTCAACTTCTAGGAAGCAAAGACAACTGCCAAGCAAGCTTTCTAAATAATGCTATAGTTCTTCTCATAAGAAACCAGTGTTTGGATCAAGCAGTAAATAGCTCTTTCTTTGTTGTCCTTATATTGTTGAGCCAAGAGGATGCCCAGAGATGTTTTAGTGGCTGAAATGTATAAAAACAAAGGCTTCCCATGAATAGGAGGCATAAGAATTAGAGGATTGACAAGATATTATTTGATCTATGTTAATCTTTGCTCACAATCCTGGCTCCAATTGAATTTCACACCCTTATGTAAGGTCTTTGTGAAGGGTTGTGATCTATCCGCTAATTGTGAAATAAACTTGCAAATAGATTGAAGCCTTCCTTGTAGTCCTCTCATCTAACTAATGTTCCCAGGTGGTGGCATGTCCATTATTGCTTGTACTTTCTCCAGATCTACTTCAATTCCTTTTGCAGAGACGATGTATCCTAGCAACTTTCATGATGTGATGCCAAATGCACATTTCTTAGGATTGAGTCAAAGACTGAATTTTTCCATATAGTCTAGGATGGGTCCCAAATTGTGCAGATGAGCATTACATTTAGCTCTTTTGACCAAGGTATCATCAACATAGTCCTCCATGGTTCTATGCATCATGTCATGGAAAATTATGGTAACAACCCACTGATATGTAGCACCAGCATTCTTTAAGCCAAATGGCATCACATTCCAACAAAAGATTCCCCATGCACATGTGAAAGCCATTTTCTCCTAGTCTTCTGGAGCAATTTTTATCTGATTGTATCTAGAAAAATTTTCCATAAGTGAGTACATCTTGTTAGAAATGGAAAAAGAAATATGTAAATAAGAAAAACCAGGAAAGATTCTAAGCAAGTTAATGCATGAAAAGATATTACCATAAGATAGGAGAGAGAAAGCTTCAAGATCCAACACCATGAAACAAGATATTTGGAAAGGGGAAAGCAAAGAAAACCCCTTGTGACATTATGAATGAGGCATGAAAAGCCTAAGAAGAGAGAGAGAGAGAGAGAGAGAGAGAGAGAGAGAGAGAGAGAGAGAGAGAGAGAGAGAGAGAGAGAGAGAGAGAAATCACTCATATAATAATTGAGAAGAGGAAGAAACCTCATTAGAAATGAGAGAGGAGGGTCATCTCTTAAATAGATATGAGAGAGAGGAGTTAGAATGTAACTCCCATGTCTATGAATGCCACCATTCATAAGTGTGTGAGGCCAAGTGTGAGATTCCTCTTAAGGAGGAATAATCTAAATTACAAATTACAATAAATATTTGTCCTCACATATTCCACTAGAGGAAAAAATAAGATGTAGTGAAAAAAGGACAAAAAAATATATATTAGGATACCTTGGCTTATATCCTAATATATTATAACAATAAAGAAAGGAGGTCTAACATTAGTTTATAAACACACCAAGGAAAGATTACAACTTCTAACACATCTCATAGCCAGCCGTCATGTCCACAATCATATCAATATTAGGGAGCAGAAAGTCATATTTAGGAAATGCCAAATTAAGATCATGAAAGTTTGTACAAACCCTGATAGATTTATCCTGATTAGAAATTGGAACAATATTGGATATTCATTCGGCATAATCAATTGCATGAATGAACCTATCTTTTAGGAGTTTCTCCAATTCTACTTTGACGAGCAATGCAACATGAGGATGCATTTTCTAAAGCTTCTGTTTAACTGGTTTGATGCCTGGTGCTATGGACAAATGATGCATGATAAGATCAGGATCCAATCCTAGCATGTCGGAATATGTCCAAGCAAAATTTATTTTCTTTTCTTTGAAAAAGGAAATGAATTGTTCCTTCTCTTCAGGTGATAGTGATTGTGCTAGATGTATCAATTGAGGATGTTCTTTTGTGCCCAGGTTATTTGGTTTCATTGGCTCTATTAACACTGATGATCTCTCCTAGAAGTGATTGGGAAGGACATCAAATATCTCATCCATGGGTACCTTAGAGAGGTTTTCACCCTTGGATATGTCTTTTGTTTTTACTTTTTTTGGGATTCGACACTACCACAATGTGGTTTTCACCATCAGTCCTTTTGCATTTTTTCTTTTTAATTGTGTGACTGAAATATTTGATGTCTGCCTCAGTCATGTTGATGCTCTTTTCATTGGTGGAAGACATTATAGGTTCGATAGCATTAAGGTAACAGGTGAGAGCATAGTCATTCTAGAACATGGGGACTTTGTTAGATGCATTGGGGTTCCAGTCTATAAGCTTGAGATGTGTGAGTGAGAGAGTAGTGGTTGGTTCAATTGCGTTCACAGTATAGTCATTAAATGCATGGACCAAAAATTTGAGACCTATGATGAATTCATCCACTTCAAATGCCTTGAAGTACGAACATTAGTAATTGATGACTCTAGGACACCAGTTGGTTCAGACCCCCATGACCTAACTCTAGACATTTCACCCACTTCAATTTGGTTTTCATAGACATGCACTTGGTCAATGTCTTAATCAGTAGTAGCTTTTGAAAGAGAGTCAAATTCATATTCATGAGAATTGGTGCTACATGATGAGAGACTATAGAACTCCCCGACAGTGATAGGGACATACTCTACTTTAGCCTCTGGGTTCTTACACAAATACTCAATATGGCATGACTGATTAGATTCTTCCTTTTTTGAATGATATTTGAGTTGCGTAGTATTGTCCTCAGAAGAATCAATAGTATTATCCACAGTGCTAATACATGGCACAAAGTCATCTGGCTTGGCAAATAATTTAGCAAGATCATAAGGGATAGGATGAGGATAAGAATCCTCATCATTAGATTCTTCCTCTTGAGTACCTGATTCAGATTGTGACTCATTTTTAGATGAACTCTTAGTTATAGGTATGAATTTGTTTGATCCTAAATGAAAAGGGACCTTCTTAAACCCTAGGCCAATTGTATCACTGTTGCTTCAAGATTTTTCTTTGATAGGATCAATTAGGCCATCGTTATTACACCCAATAGGGCCAGTTCCCTTGTAACCAAAATGCTTCATAAGCTTAAGACTAGGCCCATATTTCTTAAGAGTAATTTCTTGAGCTTGTTCTGTTAGGTCCAATGGAGCCTCTTCTCTAGAAATCCATGCAGCAATGGATCTATTTTCACTTTCATCTTCTAAGGGAACTGTAGCTTTGACAAAAGTATCATTATGCTTGGTCTAAGGTGTCAGCATGAACAACTTCTTTATTTCTGAGGGTCTCCCATAATGTTGAGGAGACTCTGGGAGAGATGTCAATGACAACACTAGTTCAATGTGATATTCTCCCATGCCAATTTCTTTTATTTTGAATGATTGCTCAATTTGTTTCAGCTTATTGCCATGATAATCAGTGGACTCATGGTTAGCAAGGACAAAAGTTTCAATAGCTTTGAGCATATTGCAGTTGTAGCTAGTGGTGGCAGGAATAGTAACTTTAGAGCCATGAAATGGGAACTTGATGCATTGGTGGTATGTGGATGGTACAGTGTGCATCTCGTGTATCCATGGCCATCCTAACAGAATTTTGTAGGCCAAGGGAATGTCAAGCACCTAACAGGTGACATCCCTTTCGACAAGACCAACGCAAATTGGTAAAACCACAAGACCTAGAGACTTTCATTCCACTTCATCGTACACTTTGATAGTGATCTTTCATCAAATATCAATGGAGTCCTCAAAATAATTCGATTGTCTAAGTAGAGTAGTAGAGACAATATTTAGGCCAGCGCCATTGTCAATAAGTACCTAATGAACACGTGTCTGGTGGATCATAACCTCAATGTGTAGAGGCTGATTGTGTGGGTGATTCAACGAGTTGTCATCCTCCTTGGAGAAGATCATAAGATAAGGTGAGGTCAGCTGACCTACCATGGATTGAAATTGCTCAAGATCAAGATCTTGATGAACATTTTCCTCAGTGAGGGCTTTGTCTAGAATCTACCTATGAGCAGGCGAGATTTTAAGTAGCTCAAAGATGGAAATCTAAGCATTAGTTCATTTTAGCTGATTAAGAACACTATAATTGGTTGTGGTCAAGTTTGTTGTGGGTTTTGCACCTTTACCTGATGGACCAGCAAGGGCTTTGTCTTTGTGTTGTTCAAGATTTGAAGTAGGAGGCACATGGCCTTTGAGCACCAACTTGGCACAAGAGTGAGTAACAACGTTAGCATAGTGTTGCGAGGGTGCATTATCCATTGCATTGGAAGTAGGGCCCCTCAAGATAAATGGTGTCTTGGGTTTGTCATTATCTTGCTTTCCTTTAATGGTAATAACATTGCAATATTTAGAATCCACAGGTTCAACCATATGAATGACATTGTCATCATTGGAATAGGTATAGTTGACCTTGTTGTAGGGTTTTGGCTTCAAAGTCTCTCCTTTTTCATAAGCTAGGAAAGGTTCTTTGAATGCCTTATGGTCTAAGTTTTTGTTATGTCCATCTACCACAAGATCACCAACATCAATCATGTCTTGGACTCTATGGTGCAAGTTTATACAGTTGATAGTCTTGTGTCCCTTGTTTTGGTGATACTCATAGAATGAGGTCTCATTCCACCATGGTGGACATGGTTATGGATCATAGGGATGAGGGTTATCCATTGGTGAAATAAGCTTTTTTTGTAGCAACATTTTGTAAACCACATCTAGGGGTTCTCCCAAGGGTGTATATTCTCACTTGGGGAGTGTTGCCCATGAGTTTCTTAGTTTGGTTCTGGATGCTTTGTTGTCAGGAGGAGGTTTTTCAGCATTTTTGGCCACTTTAAGACCATCTATGAGATTAAATGTTGCCTTAGTAGGTTTGGGTGTGACATTGTCAACAACTCCATCATGTACAATTTCTCAGTTCTTGTTGACGTGTTTGGTTTTATCCCTATTAAAAATGGAACCTTGTTTTATTTCTCTCTGAAGAGTGAGTTCACCTTTGTTAACCATAAATTCCTTGATATGGATAGCCTATGTAATCATGTCTTCAAAGGTATATGGACCTTGAAGTTGACTCTGTATCCAAAATCAGGTAAGAGGTTATCAGTGAAAATGTCAAGCTTCTCCGTTTCTGGAATTTTGCGAGAATACTTAGTGTATAGTTGTCTCCACCATTGGAGGAATGTGAGAAAAGGCTTACCAACTTTCTGTTTAAGATTGCATAGATCTCGAATATTGACACGGTGTTGAATGTTATGAGAATATTGATGAACAAAGAGATTGGCAATTTCGTCAAATGTCTTGATACCAGGAGGTAAATGTGAGAACCACTCCAAAGCCTGACCACCTAGGCTTCTAGGAAATAAATGCATGAGGTAGGTGTGATCATGTATAAACTCCATAGAGAAAGCACCAAATTCTCGCAAGTGATCTTGGGGATTAGTAGTACCAAAGTACTTGTCATATTTGGGTAATTCTATGCCTCATGGGAAAGACAACATGTTTATGCTTCCGTCAAATGGAAATAGACAAAGAACGTCCAATGTATATGTCTTTGTGGGTTTCTCTTTCTCATGCATCATCTGAGCCAATTGGTCTTGCATAATTTTTAGTTGTTTTTGGAGTTTAGAAGTCTCAGTTTCTTCTTTAGGAATGATAATGGTTTCCACATCAAAATGGGAGGGAAGTTTAGCTCCCTCTTGGGCAAGTTTGAGAAAGTACTTTTCTTTCTCTTCGTTGAGTAGGATTCCCATGACCTTTTGGAAGTTTTTGTCTCTTTGACATTTTGCTATGTGTTTAGGGAGTATTTCCACCTCTTCCTATTCCTCATGAGTGTTGTGGTCTTTCTCTTTCTCTTTGTCATTCTTTGGTGTTTCTTGATGTCTACTATGACTACCATGTTTAGGTTCATGATTAGTCATAATAGGAACATGTTCAATTTCAGTGTGTTGTGTGTCAAAAGGTCCTCTGAAAAAGGAATCAGACATCATGTGTGGTAATATAGGACCTCTTCCTATCTAAGTATCCTCTTGGTACAAAGGATTGCTAACTTGTTGTAGGTTTATGGAAAATGTTCATTGAACTCGAGATGACCTAGCAAGTGAGGGAGATCGTGAAGATGCCTCACTAGCCAAACTAGATATAGACTGTGTAACGAAAGGTAAGTGACCCCTGCCATGATTATGACCCTTGGCATGACCACGTCTAAGTCTAAGAGGATAAAACACATTGTCACTTCTGGTTGTGATAGTCATAGACAAGGACAATAAGCTAGATCCTGGACAAGGACTATACTAAGACTGAGTCTCAAAAAGGACAAGATAATAGCAATAATGCTATACACTAAGGCACAAGTGGTCTAATTTAAAGGCTAGAATAGCCAAAGATTATGACCAATACGACACAAAGTGTGACAAGCATTAAGAAATGAAGACAAAAGGTAACTTAAGAGACGAGACCAGTCAAAGTACAAGACACAAGTCTTCAACTAAACAAAGTGTGGCTATTTCAGGACTATTTGCAGACAAAGAATGATAAAAGGATGTAGAAAAAGATGGTGTGTAGGCTGCAAATAGGTAAAATAGACCCAAATTGGTAATGCTAACACAAAGTCTCACGCGAGAAATTTTACAGGCCAAGCGAAGAAGTTTTACAAACCGCGCAAAGATGTTTCTAACTCATAGGAAGGTCAATGACAGTGTTTAATTTTGTGCGAGGAAAAAATGACTTTGCATGAGGATGCACAATAGCAGTTTATTTTTGCATGAGGATAGAATGACTTCATGTGAGTATTAGATGATTTTGCATGAGACCCAAATGATTTCGCGCGAGAAGGCAGAACAGTTTCACAACAACGACTGATTTTGACAAAGTTTTTGGACTTTAAATTTGATCATTTTAGTAAGCAAGTAGATAAACAAGCACACAAAACAACAAGAAGATGATATCAAGCATATCTGAAAACAATGAGCAAGGGCAAAAGAAACCTTGTGCATGAACAATCAAGTGACTTAGTTTGTGCTAATCCCTAGGAGAGCTATTTGTGTATGTTTTCAAAGAGTTTTGCAATCACACATACATCCCTAGAAAATAAAAGTTGGCCTCTCTAAGGTTTTTAGTAATGTTTTGACTCTACAACTTTTATGACTCACAGGGGTGATCTCCAATCCTGGCACACTGAGGTTTCAACACAGTCTAAGAACTTAATATTCAAGAGCTGCTGGGGAGATCTGACAACTCACAATGAACCACACCCATGGAGATTTCTTCCACAAGGACATTTATATAGCGGTTTTCACTACCATGTCAAAAATGGCTATTACCGCTCGAGGTTCTGACAATGCAGTTTTCCCTGTAGAGGGATTGTCTGCTATGGTTAACCCTCTCTAAAGGTGACTAAATCACAATAGTGTACCACAAGGGGACTTAGTTTCCAGATTCAAGTTTTTGACACCTTTTCACTTTTAGCCCAGTCAAAGAAGACAGATTAATCTGACATGCTAAACTAAGAGTATCTCTTAAAGATCTATGATATCAACTCCCAGTGATCTATCAACCTTTCTAGAGAAAGGATGCCTCAATCAACAAGTTGAAGATTCATCTATCTATGACATGCTCAAAGTATCCTCCCCACCTACAAGGAATCTATCATAGAGAGGAGTTTCACTAGGAACACACTCTCTCAAGATCCACAAATAGTTTTCATGGGGCCTAATTACTATGTGTGTACAGATGTTAATTCCCAAAAGAAAATCTATCTAAAAGCAATCAAAGAGCACAAGGTGGTACACTTAATGTTTTAACTAATGCAAGGTGAGTCCAAAGATGTGGAACATTTAACCCCTCACACAAGCTAACACAAGTCCACAACTCAGAAACTAGTGAGTTCTAGAAAGCACAAAAGGGTTTCCTAGTGGAGCATTTAATGTTTCTTTCCTGTAGACCCCTCCCCTTTAATGTGGTGTTGATCTTACAACCACAGGGTGAAATGAGGGGTTAGTGGATTAGTGATTCCAATAACCCAAGATAGCTAATTAGATCTATCACTAGTAACTAAGCCTGCTAGATGAAAACTAATGGAGATCACAACCTAGTATCAAATTATGCATGTGTTGTAAAAAGAGAACATGGAAGGAAACACACACAAGCTTGAGATGAGAAATGTTTATTTTAGGTCCAAATGAAGTGTTATCAGTCAAAGAGAATTACCTGGTAATCCTCGCAATGCACTTAGTAGATGTTTTACCTATTTTTAGCAACTTTATCACGCTTCTCCAGTTGTCCCGCAAATCATTGTTATGTTGTTGCAAAAAATTAGAAAACACAAAAAAACCAGAAACAGTGAGCAGTTAGCAAAAAAACCAGAAAACACAAAAATCAATGCAAAAAAAAAGCCTCTATCAGTAGAGTCTCGCACAAAGTTATTTATGTCTCGCACGAAGTTATTTATGTCTCGCATGAAATTGTTTATGGCCCACATGAAGAAATAGGTGTCGCACAAAATTTTGTGCACTCGAGCACTTTCTCACGTGAGTGTAGAGAATCTTCGCATGAAAATGAACAGTTTCACGTGAAGATTCTCGATTCTGTATGAAATTGTAAGAATAGAGAATTTAAAATTTGATTTAAAAAATGCAGAGAAGCCCAGAGAAATTAATTTTCTCAGGCCCCACAGTGGGCACCAAAAATGTATGCATGAATTGTGGGCTATACTAACACACACACTTCAACATGGTCCTTGTATGCAGATTCATCTTGGAATGAACATGAGATTGTTCATCCAAGATTAGCCCTATGAGTCAACCTATTGCCTTCTATCTAGAAGGATTTTGCCTATTTGGTATCCTCAAATTCGAGGTGTAGGCAAACCAGACCTTCTAAGAACGAAGGATTTAAATGTGATTATGCTAAATGCTATGCAAGTAATCTAAATGAGTGCAAACAATTAATCTATAGATTAGAAAATAACATTTAATCTACGTGTATGCATAGTAAGAGCTAAATGAAATTCAGCTAAGAATGTAAATAAAATGCAAATATGTGAGCTAAAATGAGTATAAAATGCAGCAGCGATTCAATAGTCTAAAAAATGAGAAAATGAGGGTCTCTTAAATAGACTTTCCTGGAATCCATCAATGGTTGAGATTGATTTCAATCAATGGTCAGGATTGAAGATGAAGTTTAGTCATAAAGGAAGATTCCCAAATCAAAGGGAGTTAACTGGCTTAGATCTGAGTGTAAGAGCCTATCAATTGAGATAGACTTCAGTGAGAGAGTAAGTGATCTGAGTCATTTCTAATTTGATTAGCAGTGAACTGGGAATTTCCTTTTTGAACTGAAGAAAGATTTTGGAGAGATATTTAATTTAATAAAATGAGATATGACCCCATAAATGCATTTCCTAATTAATTAAATAATCCTATTTAATTAATTAAAGACACTTTTCTCATTTAATTAAATAACTCCATTTAATTAATTAGGAATGATTTCCCATTTAATTAAATAATTTCACTTAATTAATTAGAAGTAGCTTCTTTATTTAATTAATTAAAATAGGCATATTTATTAAATTAAATAGATTTAATTCCATAGTACATTAGCCTTAGGATATAATTTAATTTAATTAAAGTATAAATACTTAATAATTAAATTAAATATTAATCAATAGGTTTAATGTGACTAATATGAGTAAATACTATAGAAATTAAATAAAGAGTATGATGAATGTTGATTTAGGTTTTCTACATTTGATAATTAAGTCAAGTAGTGAGTAGTAGAATAAGGATTGCCTATTAGAATAGGTCTTAGGATTGATCAGAAATAGACTAGAATTGGTTGAAATGGCAATGAGCCAATTTTGGGGTATTACAAGATCTATGTTTCTTGTTGGTTTCTTATGAAAATCTTATTGGTTCTAGGTCTTACAACATTTTGGAGGCTTTCTAATAGCCATAACAAACTCTTAAAGGCTTCTCCAAATGCACAAAGGTGGAATATGTAATCTTTTGACATTACAATGCTTTTGAACTTTGTTTTAACACTTCCAAGCAATATAAACGTATAAACATATATTTGTAGCACATATAAACATTTATGCAATGCATATGAACTTTCTTATAGTGAATTTTCTATCTACTATAACACATTTACTAGATTAAATAGTGCATATAATACATTCTATAATGCAAACGATCATTCTTGTAGCACAATAGCTAAAAGTTACAATTTGCTAAATCTAACTTCTAGATCTGAACATCAATTTTTTATAGGTCTCTTCTAAGCTAATCAGAACTCCCATATTATAGACAACATGTAATAGGAATGTTGACCCTCATAAATGCACATAGCCTTTTCTAGCACCAAATTAGGTAAGTGGACCTTGGCCCTTTTTAATTCAAAGTGCAACATTTCTAAGTTCCAAACCTAGTTTAATAGAAGTTTTTGATCTTGTTGATCTAAATGGAAGTAGGCCTATGCTCTTAACTCTTTTGAGTTGATTAGAATGATTGACCTTCTATAAATATTGGTTACAATTGAGCAAGGAAAAAACCCACACATAGTTTAACTAGGAGCCCCTTTGTCCTCAGTAGTTTAAGAACTAGTGACTGAAAGTTTGTGCCTATTGTGTTTGGGAAGTCAAGATAGTAGGGATATGCTCTAACTCTTCTTGAGTGATCAAATTCTCAAACCTATTTTTGATTTCCATTTTCCTACTTTCCACTAGGTAGGATTATCTAGCCATAGAAAGTCTACATCCCAAGTTTCCTTAGTAGGGCTAGTGAGAAGGAATGCCTCCCAATCTTTTCTTCCCAATTGAATTGAAGCCACCAATGTTTAGAATATATCCTTCCTCTAGTAGTCCTGTGAGGGATTATACCAAATCTCCTTATCATTGGTGAGAATATCTCTAACATAAGAGAAGTAAATGTAAACATTGTTGGTTAAAAACTAAAACCCACTAGTCACTAGCTCTAGATAACCTTGTTGGAAAGCCCTTTTCTTTATTTTATAGGTGCATGTTGTTTTATATTTCATTTTTGTTTCTACTATTATTGTTCTTGGATGTGTTTTAAAACTTAATAATAAACACTAGTGTGGATTACAATCCTTCTAGAAGATGCAACTATAAACTGATATGAGAAACCAAATTCAAAATGAGAACGGTGCTAAAAGAACTTAAAATATTGGATCTACTACCTAAAATAATGCATTTGGCTTATTATATGATGCATTTAATCTCTATTATAGTGCATACAACTGCAAAACAATGCATTTGAAGATTTAAACAACACATTTATCTTGCATAATTATCCAATTAAAATGTGAAACAACAATTATGACAAATACAATAGTACATTTGAGTATTTGAGTAACACATATAATCAATAAAATAATGCATTTGATTGATCACGTGATACATTTGAGAAAAAATATAAAATAGAGCTTATCTGCATAGATAGCTCTTACAAACCAACAATAGGTTTGGATACCCTTTTTATCTATTTTCCAAGATGAAGACATCCCGTATTTAACCGAAACCATTTTTGAAACAAGAAAAGCTATAAAGGTCATTATTAATCCAAAATTAATTATTACTTCACTTCATATATCAAGCTAGAAACAACTAGAGACACACATTCATTCTCTACCTAACTTTATGATAGTGAATTTACCCTATCAACATCACAAAACACCTTTTCCAACCTAACTTGTTACTCGAAATGAATCAAAGTCAATGGAAACCCTCATATTGTCAAAATGTATTAAAATTAAAGGAATTCTATTCACATTTCATGTCACTAGATAAAATTAGTATAGCCATGTATCCAAAATAATCATCTATTTGAGTGAGTGCTAGGATAGCTAGCAGAACCATCAAACACGTGAAACCTCTGAATCTTATCAAACCTATCACACCAAAAGATTGTTTACCAAACACAATTAGTTGCAAGATACCCCTATTCAAGTGAAATTAAAAACCCTTTTCCAAAATGGGTTCATCTAACCTGTGGCGTGACAAGAGCATTGAAACTAAAATTGAAGATTTTAAACAAAATACTGAACTTGTCGATATCATGGACAAGATACTTGAGAAACACAAAGAACATTGCATACTAGCATTAGCACAACAAGGTGTGAAATTGTCATCTAATTTTGATGTGACCAATCTGAAATGAGATGAAGAAGAGTCACCCCTACATATCGTCATGCAAAAATTACAAATCCTACAATTGGAAATAAAAAGGATGAAGTGTAAGATAATACAAACCATAGAATTCAGCCTTGAAAAGGTGTGTCCTCTTCCATTTGATAAAAGCATTACCTTCACACCTTTTCCTTAGAATGTGTAAACACCAAAATATGATAAATATTTTGGTACATCAGATTTGCAAGATCACATTAGACAATTCTATACTCAAAGTATGGAGTTTTTCCATCACACAACTTACCTAATGCATCGGTTTCCTAGGAGCCTTGGAGAGAAAGCCATGGAGTAATTCTCAAATCTACTCTCCAACATCAATACCTTTGACTAATTGGCTTCCATTTTCATTGTCCAATATTCCTATAATATTGAAAAGGAGGTAATGATGATTGATTTGTGCAACATAAAACAACTCCCCAATGAGTCATTTAAGATCTTCCTACAATAGTAGGGACGCACACTTGCCAAATATCATAGAGACATATTGGAAAAGAGAAGATAGACAACTTCATAAATAGCCTCTTAATCCCATGAATTAATGGGTCCAAATCCAAGGACCTAAAGATTTCAAGACTACCTTAGAGAATGTCACTAAGTGTATAAGAGACCCTAAAAGATAATAACATTATTAAACTATCAAAAAATGGTAAGGGTTTTTCAAACAACTCTACATAGACTCCCAATCCCTCTAATTAGACCATTGATAAATAAAAGTCATGGTGGAGAAAGAACAAAAAGAATATCGTAAAATCAAGTTTGACTCAAAAATCACAAAGTTAAATCCTGATATTCACATCACAATTTGACTAGCTGTGGAAATCATCTCCTACTTATCAATTGATGAGCTTAAGGGGCTTTCTAATGAATGGTTCATAAGGCACAACACTTGGTGAAGGTTTTGCAAATGGGGTTGCAAGCTTTGGGTTTAACTGTGGAGTAAACTCTGTAGTTAAGAGCGCTCAAGTTAGAGTAGTACTGGGATGGGTGACCTCCCGAGAAGTCCTGATGCTTCACCCCTGTGAGCATCACCTAAATCCAATGAGTGCTAAGTGTACCATTTATTATCATGAGAGATGGATTCATGTTGAATCACTACTCATGAAACATGGGTCATCGAGTTTGACTCAAAAATCACACAGTTAAATCCTGATATTCACATCACAATTTGACTAGCTGTGGAAATCATCTCCTACTTATCAATTGATGAGCTTAAGGGGCTTTCTAATGAATGGTTCATAAGGCACAACAGTTGGTGAAGGTTTTGCAAATGGGGTTGCAAGCTTTGGGTTTAACTGTGGAGGAAACTCCGTAGTTAAGCGCGCTCAGGCTAGAGTAGTACTGGGATGGGTGACCTCTCGGGAAGTCCCGGTGCTTCACCCCTGTAAGCATCACCTAGATCCAATGAGTGCTAAGTGTACCATTTATTATCATGAGAGATGGATTCATGTTGAATCACTACTCATGAAACATGGGTCATCGAGTTTGACTCAAAAATCACACAGTTAAATCCTGATATTCACATCACAATTTGACTAGCTGTGGAAATCATCTCTTACTTATCAATTGATGAGCTTAAGGGGCTTTCTAATGAATGGTTCATAAGGCACAACACTTAGTGAAGGTTTTGCAAATGGGGTTGCAAGCTTTGGGTTTAACTGTGGAGGAAACTCTGTAGTTAAGCGCGCTCAGGCTGGAGTAGTACTAGGATGGGTGACCTCCCGGGAAGTCCCGGTGCTTCACCCCTGTGAGCATCACCTAGATCCAATGAGTGCTAAGTGTACCATTTATTATCATGAGAGATGGATTCATGTTGAATCACTACTCATGAAACATGGGTCATTGAGTTTGACTCAAAAATCACACAGTTAAATCCTGATATTCACATCACAATTTGACTAGCTGTGCAAATCATCTCCTACTTATCAATTGATGAGCTTAAGGGGCTTTCTAATGAATGGTTCATAAGGCACAACACTTGGTGAAAGTTTTTCAAATGGGGTTGCAAGCTTTGGATTTAACTGTGGAGGAAACTCCGTAGTTAAGCGCGCTCAGGCTGGAGTAGTACTGGGATGGGTGACCTCCCGGAAAGTCCTGGGTGCTTCACCCCTGTGAGCATCACCTAGATCCAATGAGTGCTGAGTGTACCATTTATTATCATGAGAGATGGATTCATGTTGAATCACTACTCATGAAACATGGGTCATCGAGTTTGACTCAAAAAGCACACAGTTAAATCCTAATATTCACATCACAATTTGACTAGCTGTGGAAATCATCTCCTACTTATCAATTGATGAGCTTAAGGGGCTTTCTAATGAATGGTTCATAAGGCACAACAGTTGGTGAAGGTTTTGCAAATGGGGTTGCAAGCTTTGGGTTTAACTGTGGAGGAAACTCCATAGTTAAGCGCGCTCAGGCTGGAGTAGTACTGGGATGGGTGACCTCTCGGGAAGTCCCGGTGCTTCACCCCTGTGAGCATCACCTAGATACAATGAGTGCTAAGTGTACCATTTATTATCATGAGAGATGGATTCATGTTGAATCACTACTCATGAAACATGGGTCATCGAGTTTGACTCAAAAATCACACAGTTAAATCCTGATATTCACATCACAATTTGACTAGATGTGCAAATCATCTCCTACTTATCAATTGATGAGCTTAAGGGGCTTTCTAATGAATGGTTCATAAGGCACAACACTTGGTGAAGGTTTTTCAAATGGGGTTGCAAGCTTTGGGTTTAACTGTGGAGGAAACTCCGTAGTTAAGCGCGCTCAGGCTGGAGTAGTACTGGGATGGGTGACCTCCCAGAAAGTCCCGGGTGCTTCACCCCTGTGAGCATCACCTAGATCCAATGAGTGCTAAGTGTACCATTTATTATCATGAGAGATGGATTCATGTTGAATCACTACTCATGAAACATGGGTCATCGAGTTTGACTCAAAAAGCACACAGTTAAATCCTGATATTCACATCACAATTTGACTAGCTGTGGAAATCATCTCCTACTTATCAATTGATGAGCTTAAGGGGCTTTCTAATGAATGGTTCATAAGGCACAACAGTTGGTGAAGGTTTTGCAAATGGGGTTGCAAGCTTTGGGTTTAACTGTGGAGGAAACTCCGTAGTTAAGCGCGCTCAGGCTGGAGTAGTACTGGGATGGGTGACCTCTCGGGAAGTCGCGGTGCTTCACCCCTGTGAGCATCACATAGATCCAATGAATGCTAAGTGTACCATTTATTATCATGAGAGATGGATTCATGTTGAATCACTACTCATGAAACATGGGTCATCGAGTTTGACTCAAAAATCACACAGTTAAATCCTGATATTCACATCACAATTTGACTAGCTGTGGAAATCATCTCCTACTTATCAATTGATGAGCTTAAGGGGCTTTCTAATGAATGGTTCATAAGGCACAACACTTAGTGAAGGTTTTGCAAATGGGGTTGCAAGCTTTGGGTTTAACTGTGGAGGAAACTCTGTAGTTAAGCGCGCTCAGGCTGGAGTAGTACTAGGATGGGTGACCGCCCGGGAAGTCCCGGTGCTTCACCCCTGTGAGCATCACCTAGATCCAATGAGTGCTAAGTGTACCATTTATTATCATGAGAGATGGATTCATGTTGAATCACTACTCATGAAACATGGGTGATCGAGTTTGACTCAAAAATCACACAGTTAAATCCTGATATTGACATCACAATTTGACTAGCTGTGAAAATCATCTCCTACTTATCAATTGATGAGCTTAAGGGGCTTTCTAATGAATGGTTCATAAGGCACAACACTTGGTGAAGGTTTTGCAAATGGGGTTGCAAGCTTTGGGTTTAAATGTGGAGGAAACTCCGTAGTTAAGCGCGCTCAGGCTGGAGTAGTACTGGGATGGGTGACCTCCTGGGAAGTCTCGGTGCTTCACCCCTGTGAGCATCACCTAGATCCAATGAGTGCTAAGTGTACCATTTATTATCATGAGAGATGGATTCATGTTGAATCACTACTAATGAAACATGGGTCATCGAGTTTGACTCAAAAATCACACAGTTAAATCCTGATATTCACATCACAATTTGACTAGCTGTGGAAATCATCTCCTACTTATCAATTGATGAGCTTAAGGGGCTTTCTAATGAATGGTTCATAAGGCACAACAGTTGGTGAAGGTTTTGCAAATGGGGTTGCAAGCTTTGGGTTTAACTGTGGAGGAAACTCCATGGTTAAGCGCGCTCAGGCTGGAGTAGTACTGGGATGGGTGACCTCCCGGAAAGTCTCGGTGCTTCACCCCTGTGAGCATCACCTAGATTCAATGAGTGCTAAGTGTACCATTTATTATCATGAGAGATGGATTCATGTTGAATCACTACTCATGAAACATGGGTCATCGAGTTTGACTCAAAAATCACACAGTTAAATCCTAATATTCACATCACAATTTGACTAGCTATGGAAATCATCTCCTACTTATCAATTGATAAGCTTAAGGGGCTTTCTAATGAATGGTTCATAAGGCACAACACTTGGTGAAGGTTTTTCAAATGGGGTTGCAAGCTTTGGGTTTAACTGTGGAGGAAACTCCGTAGTTAAGCGCGCTCAGGCTGGAGTAGTACTGGGATGGGTGACCTCCCGGAAAGTCCCGGTGCTTCACCCCTGTGAGCATCACCTAGATCCAATGAGTGCTGAGTGTACCATTTATTATCATGAGAGATGGATTCATGTTGAATTACTACTCATGAAACATGGGTCATCGAGTTTGACTCAAAAATCACACAGTTAAATCCTGATATTCACATCACAATTTGACTAGCTGTGGAAATCATCTCCTACTTATCAATTGATGAGCTTAAGGGGCTCTCTAATGAATGGTTCATAAGGCACAACAATTGGTGAAGGTTTTGCAAATGGGGTTGCAAGCTTTGGGTTTAATTGTGGAGGAAACTTCGTAGTTAAGCGCGCTCAGGCTGGAGTAGTACTGGGATGGGTGACCTCCCGGGAAGTCCCGGTGCTTCACCCCTGTGAGCATCACCTAGATCCAATGAGTGCTAAGTGTACCATTTATTATCATGAGAGATGGATTCATGTTGAATCACTACTCATGAAACATGGGTCATCGAGTTTGACTCAAAAATCACACAGTTAAATCCTGATATTCACATCACAATTTGACTAGCTGTGGAAATCATCTCCTACTTATCAATTGATGAGCTTAAGGGGCTTTCTAATGAATGGTTCATAAGGCACAACACTTGGTGAAAGTTTTGCTAATGGGGTTGCAAGCTTTGGGTTTAACTGTGGAGGAAACTCCATAGTTAAGCGCGCTCAGGCTGGAGTAGTACTGGGATGTTAGCATCACCTAGATCCAATGAGTGCTAAGTGTACCATTTATTATCATGAGAGATGGATTCATGTTGAATCACTACTCATGAAACATGGGTCATCGAGTTTGACTCAAAAATCACACAGTTAAATCCTGATATTCACATCACAATTTGACTAGCTATGGAAATCATCTCCTACTTATCAATTGATGACCTTAAGGGGCTTTCTAATGAATGGTTCATAAGGCACAACACTTGGTGAAGGTTTTGCAAATGGGGTTGCAAGCTTTGGGTTTAACTGTGGAGGAAACTCCGTAGTTAAGCGCACTCAGGCTGGAGTAGTACTGGGATGGGTGACCTCCCGGGAAGTCCCGGTGCTTCACCCCTGTGAGCATCACCTAGATCCAATGAGTGCTAAGTGTACCATTTATTATCATGAGAGATGGATTCATGTTGAATCACTACTCATGAAACATGGGTCATCGAGTTTGACTCAAAAATCACACAGTTAAATCCTAATATTCACATCACAATTTGACTAGCTGTGGAAATCATCTCCTACTTATCAAAAAGAATACCATCAATGACAGGGTGGTCAAAGCTAACCATTTAAAATCAAAAACCTAAACCTATCCAAATTAGTCGTATCCTATCATCAACACAAATCAAAATATACCTTGATGAGACAATGCTCATCCATTTTATCAAAGTAATGTAGTAACTTCCCTAACACCTAACCAAGAAGTCTCTTATAATCAAGCTCCTCCCCCACATACATATTAGTCTTCCAATATACTGAATGAGTATACACCTATTTGGGTGTCTTATGTGAGTTCTTTAGAAACCCTCTTGGCTGATGAACTCATTGTACTCACCAAGGAAAAACCCTATGAACCTCAAGTAAAGCCAAAATGGTTTAATGACAAGCACATTTGTGCCTACCACTAAAATAGGGGGCAACTAACAAAAATTTGTTTCTCCGTTAAGGGGGCTATACAAAAACTAATCAATGATGGAACTATCAAAGTGAATAACCTTAGCAACAATGAAGACCATATAGCCTTCAAGAATCATTTCATGAATCATGAAAAGGATGAATCCTCTAGAGCTAATCAAAATGCACCTCCTCATACTAAGGTTAATTACATTCATCATTATGACAACACCGTCAACATGATCTCTGGATTCAATGATGTTGTAAATGTCATCATTATTAAGGATAAAAACAAGAAATACTCATCAAATTGTATTAACTAAGGCTAGGCCTCTAAGGTCATTTAACCAAGAGCCATGACAAATTTTCATCATGCAACTACAAGTTCCTCCTTGCCCAAATACAGCTTGGTCAACTAATTACTTAAGAATCCTTCCCATATCTCTATTTTTTAATTGTTGCAAATCTTCCCAGAGCATAAAGAAATCCTCAGCAAAGCCCTAGTGCCAAATGACCTAGATGTGAGTAGGTTTCAAAACATGGTTAGCAATTTGGTTTCCCCTCACTGCATATCCTTTTCAGCCCAAGATGAAATGTCTATCATCTAGCCACAAAATTATCCTTTGCATATTGAAATCTTTATCCATAGAAATAGGATTGAGAGAGTATTGGTTGATGGTGGGGAAGGTCTAAACATTTTCATACTAAATTTCATAAAATCCCTAGGATATACAGAAGATGTTATTGATCCAAGGAGGAAAATCACCATCAAAGCTTATGATGAGGAGGAGAGATCCTCCAAAGGCATGGTTATTCTAATGATCAAGGAAGGACTAGTTGTGAAATAAAATATTTTTCAAGTCTTAGACTTGTAGTTAACTTATAACATCATGTTAGGAAGAACCTGGATTCATGACATGTAGGCCATTCCCTCCACTTACCATCAATGTCTTAAATTCTCATACATGGGTCAAGAGGTGACCATACTTGGGGATCAAAACTTTTCCCAATATTGTAACTCCCTTGTTCCTCATAATAGGGAAAAAATTGGCACCCTGACAGATGACATCAGCCAATCCACATCCACAGACACTTCATGCTTATTGGCCAAAATGAAAACCACTTATCTACATCAACTAAGGGTAAAGAGAAAGTTTTTTTCTCAAGTTCTTCCCTTCCTTCACCATCATCATCCAAAGATTCTAAACAATTACACTATGAAGAAATGTATAGATTAATGGAAGAATTCGATAGGAAGTGTAAATTGCAATGCAAAGGCATAGGTAAGTACTCAACCTCCTTATTTGATCTCCCACTTTCTCTAAGATCTCATGGGAAACCATCATTCACCGCTAGACCTTATCACACACATTTTGTCAAAACAAGTAGAGTACCTCCAAGCTTGAAAGAAGAAATTAGTCAACAAAACATTGACATCTCTCCTCACCTACATAGAAAAGGTTTTGATTTAATGAAAAAGATGGGATATATAGGAGGTGGTCCCTTAGGGAAAGGGATAGGCATTGTCAAACTATTAATAGCATAGTTCAAGTCCAAAAAATCCAAAATAGTAGTGGGTACAATGAACAAGACAAGACACAATCCTCTTTCAAGTCTCATCCCAAGCATAGTGATTCTTCCTCTTCCACCTTGGTGTGGGTGCTTAAAAAGGTGATGGTAATACCCAAAAAATAGCTGACATAATAAATGTAAATTTATCCCTCATAGGTTCACATCATGCAAAGGAACCACCCATAGACACCTCTAATAACAAAGATGATGATGATTCCACTGAGTGGGAATTCAAATCATTATCTGAAGATTCTCTTCACAATAAATAATGTGATGTTTCTCATATGCCCACACCTAATGGTTTCACTGCACAAGCATCAACCTCTCATCTAGGTTTTACTTCACCAAGAATCAAAGTACAACAGAGCAACTTAGGGGATGATTACCATATTGAAAGGGTTTTAATTTCAAACCCTATTACCTGACTTCTTTCCAATAGAATTCAAACATGACTACTATGAGCCTCTGGCAAGCTCTACTTTTCTTGACACTTTAGAGGAAGCACATGTCATAGATCTAACTGATACAACATATGAGCCATCTAATGAGATCATGTATTTAAATCTCATTGAACCTTTTCTATATTATAAATAACTCTCCCTAGTCCATCCAAAACTCATTAGGTGGAATAGAACTAAGCCTCACCATATTCCTCATTTTGACATTGACCACAATGTATTCATCTACCTTAAAGTGGTTGAACCATCTCATCCATGAAGAATATAAGCAATGCACATAGTCAGCTCTGATATCAATCATCTTAGTCACAATAGAATAGTCCAAGAATTTCATAGCCTTGATGATCACTACTAGTTGTAGCTGATCTTGAAAAAAAATAGAAACAAATAGAAGTGATGCATCCCAAGGTGAAAAGCCAACTGTAGCACCCACGGATGAGGTGATTGATACCTTACCTAAGCACTCCAAGGAAATATCATTTATCTTTATTAAACTAATAGAAGAAGTCAACATTGGTATAGATCAAGAATAGAGGATCATCTATTTAGCACAGTACTTTAATCCTCCATCATCTCAAAATTTCTCTAGAGGTCAACCTGATTATGAAAAAAATGAGAAAAATGAATCACCACATAGCTCTACTAGTCAAAGAAGAAGTAGAGAAATTGACCAGCAACAACTTCATCTAGCCCTTAGAGCATGAATCATCGATATCAAACATTGTGCCTACATAAAAGTAAAATGGTAGCATATGCATCTGCACTAATTTTCAAGATGTCAATAAAGCATGTCTTGAGGATGATTTCCTTATTATCTCAAACCTCCAAGTTCAATGTATGTTCAATGTATCCACTTTCTTTGACATCTTAGAATGCAATCTATCAAAATCTTCCAGCAACATGGAAACAATCTTGCACCCTTTCAATCCATTCATTGGGAATCCTCATGAAAGTTGTTTATCAATTCCTTTTCTAACCAAATGAGAGAATTAGTCTTGAGGGATCTTAATGTGTTATCTCTTTTTCATGTGAAGTCCTAGGTAATCTTTTTAATACTTTCTTTATAGATCTCACATATCACCATTTGATTCTTCGATGAAGCAATAATTTTGAAATTGAATAGCTTATTTGGAGAGCATATCCCTATAGTCAGATTACTTTTCTTAGACTTTGTAGAAATTTCATTCTTAAAACCAATTTTCCTTTTTCTTTCTTTCTTTTTTCTTTATGTACCATGATCATGCTTAGACTATGTGGCCAAGACATTGGTGTCATTCCACAAATTCAATCTTTAGTAAACATCCCTTGTGTTCCTCTTTTAAGAAATTTTTGAAAACTCTCACACCAAACAATGATCTTAGCAATTCTTTTGAGAAGTCCTTTTTTGCATTAACCTTGGTTCAAAAATAACTAAGATAGTCAATATTTAAATTTGAAAATTGTTGAAAACTTGTTGATCTACAATTCTAAATTCAAGACTGAAAGTCCTCTATTACTGCAAGTAACAACCACTCCTTAGTTGGTATAAGAAAAAAAATCATTAAAATATTTTGACAAAGAAATACCTCTTCCCAAAAGTCAAAACCAAAAAGTGGTTTAATGAGATTTGTCAACATAAAATATTGAGTGCAACTAACTCTTGGACTGAAACAACTTTGAAAGTAAATACAGAACAAAATGTAAACACACTTGCATAATTTTTTTTTGTTTTTCTATTTTTGTATTATTTTCATGTCCTCAAAGTAATGTTTCAAGAATTTTCCATTGACTAGCAATGGCATCAATTTCCCTTGTAAGAAAATCAACCTAAAAGTATTTTCTCCTAGAATATCCACGATCTAGTATGGACCAATCCACAAGTGATGAAACTTAGTGTCATTGCCCAACTTTTCTTTTTCCTTGTTCTAAAGTAGAACAAGGTTTGTTATTTTGAAATAATTTATTGAGGCCCTCTTGTCGAACCACCTCATGACAATGTCCTAATTTCTTTCCATATGCTCCAATAAAGCTATCCATTTCTCATCCATCTCCAAAAGATTCATTAGTTTTATTTGTACCTTGTTAGCATCTTTAGCATACCCATTTTTGAATTTCAAAATAGGAATCCTAAGGTTAAATAGGAATTCTTGACTCTAACTTAGTCTATGCATAGTGCATAGTTTAGTTCTGTATGCCAATCTCTAGGATTTTCCTTCAACAAACATATTATTACCATGATCAAGTTCTTATTTGTAGATTTAGCCACACCATTTCCTTGTGGATAATAATTTGAATAAAACTTGATAATAACTTTATTTTCTAGTGTCCATTGAGTAAGAAATATTGATACAAAAGCTGATACATTATCACACACTAGACACAATGGCATCCCAAATCTAGTAACAATGTGTTCTTCCAAGAAGTCTATAACTACCTTAGCCATGCAATTTCTGAAAGTCTTAACTTTTTTTTAGTGAATAAAATAATTTGTAGCTATGAGAACAAAAGTATGTCTAGTTGAAAATGGTTGATTCACTAGACCAATGAAATCTAGCCCCCACTATGCAAAGGGGCATACCTCAAATGCTGGTTGTAATGATATCACATGATGTCTTTCTTTGTTGGCACTAGTTTGACAAATGTGGCAAGTACTTACATGTTCAAAAGTATCTTTGGAAATTGTAGGCCAAAAATAAACTAATCTCAAAATCATATGGGTCATAGCCTCTACTAAACCATGTTGTGTACCATACCTATAATGAAGTTGTTCCAAAAAATCTTTTACTTCTTCACATCCCAAGCACTTTAGGTGAATCCCTTCATAATTCCTCCTGTATAATTTTCTATCATGTAGCATGTAGGATTCAAACTTCATTTTTAGTCCCTTGCATTGTGAACTATTCATCCAATTGGGGTACTAATTTTCTAAAAGATAGTAAACAATATCCTAGTAATAAACATATGTTATTATACCTTGGTCAATATCAACTTGAGATAGTATAATATTCTTCTGATCTTCTATATTTGTTTTTATTGGAAATATATATTGAGTAACTGGGTGGGGGTGAATCAGTTACCAAAAAAATATTTCACAGATCCCTTAGATGTCTAATAAAAACTAATCACTTATGTCACTTGGTAAACATACAAAAAATGGTGTAACTCGGTAAACACAGAGTATGCCTAACTTTAGCATATCTAACATTAATAGAAATAACTTGCAAATATGAGAGAAAAGATATGAAGACAAGAGACACCAGATTTAACATGGAAACCCAATATGGGAAAAACCACCAATGAAACTAGTTACTACTTTTCACTCTTCTAAAGTGAGCCCTATTAGGACCCAACCTAGTTAAAGGTTACAAAATGCACTATTAGGTGTGACCTTGTTAGAGGATTTAATCACCCTATAAGGAGTTGCCTTGTGAGAGGTCTTCAAAAAAATTCAAGGAAATTGTCACCTAGTTAGAGGATTTACAAATGGTTGTTAAACTAACTCTGTTAAGAGATTTCCAATCACTACTACAATGATTAGAGAGTAATAATGAGGTGACCTAAATTTTATGCAACTAAATTGTTGATTACAGATATCTATTCTGCTCCACACTAGATCCTTCCTAATAAAATATAACTTTAATGTTCTGTTAGACTAAGAATGGTTTTGAAACTTGAGTGCCAACACACTTAACCACTTTCTACATTAAAGACGAGTACACTATGTATGCCAAGCCATAGGTTGTGCTGAGTCAGGAAAACCATCAGGTGTCGAGTGATCTTTGGTGTCGAGCAGCCTTCAGGTGTCGAGTGAAGATCAAGCGCCGAGTGACTATAGGTGCCGGGTATGATACAAGTGCCAAGCAATATTCAGGTGCTGAGTCATAAACAATGCCGAGCAAGATAGGAATGATATAGGAGCCAAGCTATAGAAGGTGCCAAACATTAGGAAGCAGTAAGTGTTGAGTAACTCAGAATCAACATATGAGTTTGTAACTTCACAAACTTAGATGTAAACCATTTTCAAGGCCAAAATATGACAAATCTCGAAGGATTTAAGTGAAAAGATGAAATCATTTAAATTTCCTATGCAATCTACATGTAGCCAATAAGAAAAATAGAGAAGGCATGCAACCAATGATAGAAGTATAAGGAATAAGCAGAAATAGAGATTCAATATGGATCGTAGATCCACATCTAACCCTAAGTCTTTGAATGTCTTTATAAGGAAGACTAAGTCTCATTGTATGGAGAGGGATGAAGATATGGAAGGGAAACTATTTTTAGAGTGAAGTATAAAAAGACTTAGAGGAAGAGATCAACAGAAAAATATTCAGTTAATCAAAACAAAAATAGGGGATACAAACAAATATCAGATCTCAGAGGATCAAGATCAAAAGAAAGTAGATCAAGTGCCTGTTTTAGCAATCAAGGATTGTAAGCTATCAAGTTTATTATACCTAATACTCTTTAGCCATTGTATTAGAAAGGGAATCCTATGATGATAGGTTAGCTTAAAAACTATTTTGTAGATCCTTTAAATAGGTGATTAAATCCTTTGACAGGGTAGCACTTCATGTAAAGTGTTTGTAAATCCTTTAACTAGGTCACTATTGATATAGTGTAAAGCCTTTAACAGGGAAAGCCCTTAATAGGGAAGACCATCAGAAGTGGTTAAACATTATTGCTGCAGTAATTTTTTTTGGTATCATCTCCACCCCAGTTTTACCTTCTTATTCCTAGAGGGTTTCTAGGTTGCCAAAATCTCAAGCGTTATGTGGTGATGCATACTTATTTCTCATGATTGCTTAATGATTCTATGCATGCACATTCATTTCAAAGATATGCTATGAAGGATTTAAACTAGGCCAAAAGCTAGTACTTATGATTCACACTCCCCCCCTCTCAGAAGCATTCTTTCCAATAAGATATTACAACAATTGGTATCAGAGTCCTTGTTCTCTCAAGAAGGAGCCTAAACTTGGATGAAAAGATCTAAAGATGGAAGTTTTCAAACTTGGAAAGATCATTGAGAACTAGATGATAGATGTGCATCTCGCTCTACAAAAAGTAGAGGAAGCTAGAGTGGAATTAAGAAAATCTTTGAAAAGAAGAAAGGAGATAGCCATAGCTAAAAATGATATACACTACAAGGAGATTGATACCACACAAATGTTTGCCAATGGAGACACTAAAGAATTTGATTTAGCAATAATAGAACTGATGGAGAGAAAAAAAGTTCAAGCAGAAGAGATAAGATCTCTCAAGATGGAACATGAATCACAGGCCATAATGTTATGTGAAATCATTGAACAAAAGAAAAGAGCAGTTGAGGATAGAGTCATGATGGAAGATGACAAAAAAAATCTTGCAAATAGACGTGAAGAAAAATGTACTGAATTAACAAGGATGTCAAACATGCAAATTGATATACGTGCCCAAATGATGAACCTTCATCATGAACTCAATATCAAAGATATTGAGATCTCTACTCTAAAGATGCAGAATGAACAAATGCTGAATGAATTGAATAGAGAAAAAGAGGTAGTAGAGAATCTAAACAAGTCAAGCGAAGCCATAAAGTACTTTGAATAGTTTCTAAAAACCCCAAGATCTGCCCATGATACATCAGGACTTGGATACAACAACACTGAAGTTGGTGAATCGTCAAAGAGTGTTGAGAAAAGAAGTGACAAAGGTAAGGATTCTAAATCCATTTGTCATTACTATAATAAAAAGGGACATACTGCTACTATTTGCAGGAGTAGAACATTCAATCAGCAAAACACACCCAAAAGCAAGAGTTACTGTCACAAATGCAACATGCAAGGACATATGACACAAGATTGCAAATCCAAAGTCCCAAGGACTCAAATATTTAATGGACATTGTCATAATTGCAAGAAATATGGACATAGGGAATTTGAATGCAGATCAAAGCCTATGTGGACATCAAATCAACTAGCAAAAGAGAATGAAGGTCACTACCATTAGGATTATAACACTAGGTATAGTTGTCACTATTGTCAAGAGTATGGACATATACCCCAGAATTGCATAAGAACACATTTCAAGGGTAACTATAAAAGATGGTTGAACCAGACTACTTGCTTCAGTTGCTTGAAAATTGGACATGTCAGTAGAAATTGTCCAACAAAGGCCAAGGCACCCAAGACTAAAGTAAATAAGGGCAAAGAAAAGATTGATGTGGAACACATAAGAACAAACATGAAGAAGACATGGCAGAAAAAGGATGGATCAAGTACATCCTATGAAAGGGTCACTTCACCCATGAGGTCAAGTGATCACTTCTCATCTAACTAATCACAAGATAAGCCTATAGGGATAATACATAAGGAAGTATCACACATCAGCCCTAAACCATGAAGAAGCACTGCAAAGTATAAATTTGCATAAGACAAGATGCTAAAACTAAACTTGAAAGATGATGTCGAGTTATCTTTAGATGCCAAATGAAACTTCTTTGGATGTCGAGTTATTAAGAAAATAAGTAGATGTCAAGTAAGTATAGTTGCTGATGGATGTTGAGTTATAAAACATTTGGAAGCCAAGTGATAGGTGTAGGTACTAAAATGCATTAAATGTAAAGTTTCTTCTATCCCTTAAAAGTAAAAATTGATTCATTTTTGAGACATTCAAATGAAGAGCGATTACATTGAACACAACTAAGCGATTTTCAAGCTTGCAACCAGTGATTCAGCATCTACTCAAGTGACCTAAGCATTTATCCAAGTACTTCTTTCTGGTGCCGAGTTTATAGTTTGTAAAGTTCACTTTAATCATTAAACCCTAGTTCAGATATAAATGGTGTCTAGTTCAAAAATGACCCAAGGGATAGTAAGTCATGAGATTCAACTTGTTAACAATGAGGTTAAGCAACCTAAGTTTAGACCTATACTAGAAGTTTCATACAAAAATGATCCTGTTGGTGACCTATCTGCCATCCCTGAAAAAGTCATTATGGTTCAGGATGTGTGAAAGTGCTATAACTATAAAATAGGAGCCATAGGAGATTTGGAAATCTTTAATGCCTATGAAAAACTCCATGAAAATGGTATCCTGAAAGATGAATTTTCTATTATAGAAAAGAAGGGTTTAACCAAAGCCCTATTTTCCCAATCATATTCAAAAATGAGTGGATACGCATAATACTCAACAAAATCCATGATGGAGCATTCTGGTTAGAACAAGGACCAGTCAAGATTACCAAGAAAATGGTTCATAGGGTTACAGGTTTTCCAACCCTAGATCGGCCAAAGAAATTAAGAAGTGAAAAGAAGGAAATAATTGAGAAGAACACAGGAGCAAAGTGAAACAATAGAAGATAGATGACTATAGACACCATAACTGATCCCCTTCTAGACTTTGTTATAAGGATCATATCACACAAGTTTTATCGATCTAGCAGGTTAAATAGTGTACCCTACATAGCAGTGGATGTGGCATATAAGCTTGTAAAGAAAGACCACACCTATGACCTTGCAGAGCTCTTGTTGCAACAGATCAATGAAAATCTTGGAGCTATTATGATGCAGGAGCATCCAGAGGTATAAGGGCAATCCTGTGTCACCCAAAAAAATGTACTTAGACTTAGTTTCTATTTTATGTCTTTACATTTTTGGATACCCATTTGGCTCAAATAAAGGTTCCAACTCTCATAGTTCAACTATCAGTGCATTTGAAAATCCTGAAAAAATAGGAGCATGCAATTTAACCATCATTTTGGTGACCTAGAAGGTGCGACTTGGCCAGATGAATGTAATTGAGATTTAGAGCATTCCAAAAAAATAATCAGGTCAAAAGGCCCCACGGTTTGAAAGTTATTGCAGTTTTTCGAGTTTTGGAGACCTCCTAAGAATGCTTTGAAGTCAGGTTTGGGGCATTAAATGACTTTGAAAAGGGTTGAAAAATGGGGGACGAGTGAAGCTGGTCCATAGGGCTATAGAGCGCTTTGAGAGCTTTCCGAAAATGTAAACAGTTCGTCAATCGGAGCTACGGTTCAAAATTTATGCCTCCCGAAAGTTCGGCTACCGCTTCTGGATTCTTCTAGAATTGCACCGACTTCTAACGCGGCTTCTGGAACCTTCTATTTTGTTGGTGGATGCCTACCAGCACTTTCTAGAATGTACTCCTAGTCCTTAACCCTCCGGGGTCTATTTAAGGATATTTTTGGCATTGTAAAAGGCAGTTCGGGGTGGAGTTTGAGAGGAGGTACTATAAGGGGAAATATTCTCCAGATTTATGCTATTGTAAGCCCTTAGGGCATGTTCTGAAGTTTATTTTCTCTGCACTATTTGTACCAGCTTATTTTCTCAGTTAATATAATTCCCCTTTTCTATTGTGTCCATTCTGTTGTTGGGTTGTGTCCCCATCAAGTGGTATCAGAGCTGGTTTTCCTGAGTGTGTAGACAGAGCGCCGACTGTGAGGCAGTTTGCACCAGGACTGTGTGGTTGTGGGTTTGAGTTAGAAGATGCCTCTATGAAGAGAGCGTGGTAGAAGGGCCAGAGCTATTGATCCTGAGGAGGTTAGAGCCCTCTAGAGACAGGTACAAGCATTGCAAGAGGAGCTTCGTAGAGGAGAAAATATTGCCGTAGATGACAATAGTGAGGATGACAATGAAGAGGAAGTAATGGAAGTTGACGGGGAAGTTCTGAATCCTGTAGAGGAAAGGATTTTTAGGGCTATTACTAGGTTTGGGAAAAGACCTACAATTGAAGTGGGTATATTTTCGGGAAATTTGAAACCAGATGAGTTGATCGACTGGATCAATGAACTGGATGAATACTTTGAGTATGAGGATATAAGGGACCCAGATAGGGTTAAGTTTGCAAAGGCCAAACTAAAAGGCCATGCCAAAATCTGGTGGCAAGAGGTTCAACTGGAAAGACTTAGAAGAGGAAAGGAGAAGATCACAAGATGGGATCGCATGGTGGACAAATTGAAGAAGCAGTTCATTCCAGTGGACTACGAGCTTGATCTGTTTAAGAAGATACATGGGTTAAAGCAAGCAAGAAGATCAGTCCAAGAATATACAGAGTGGTGCAGAGCACAAAGCTTGGTATTGGAGGAATGTATAAAACTCCATCTTGTCTTCATTCTTCATCTAGTCAAGGGCCATGATGGTTACAATGATAGTTTCAGTTGATTGTGTTTCATTTTGGTTGTTCTTGGTATTACTTGTTATGGTTCCACATGGCCTAACTTGGCATGTAATAGCATGTAATGGAAATACTCATTGGTTTTACATGGGAGATCCTTCCTCATACCTCTTTGGATGTAATTAGAGGTTTCATGAAGTTTTATGAAAGGTTTGAATAAGTATGAGCCCATTTGTGTAGGCACTTCATCCTATTTGGTGACCCTATAAACCAAGGATGTAAGTAGCCTATAGGGTATATATGTTTTAGGTGTTTAGGAGGGTGTCATATGGCCTAAATAGCCATGATGCTCAATAATATCAAGTTTAGAATGTGTTTTGAAGTCTTCAAATAAAAAGTTGCTCATATCGGCAGTTTTGCAAAAAGTTGCTGACAACTTTTGCAAAAAAACTGTGCAACTTTTGCAAATTAGTTGCATTCGACCTCTAACTACCTTGGAGGTTGGTTTTTAGGTGTCATTGGGCTATAAATACATTGATCCTCTTCCCAAAAGAACAGAGGAACTTCATTGTACAGATTTTTCATTGGATGAATAAAGAACTCCCTATTTTTTTGTTTAATTCGCTGTTTTCAGAAGTTGCACGTGTGGTACGGACGTGAGACTAGAAGTTTAATGGTGGATTTGCAGAGTTTCATGTCCCACTGACTCATTGCATTTTATTTGGAGTTATTTGAAGGAGTTTGGACAAAGTTAGAGCAAATTGGGTGAAACCAGTCCCAAACCCTCCTTAAAATTAGGGTTTTGTGCAAATGAGCCATTAGAGTGCACCTAATTGGCCTTAGGGGTACAAAACCCAATAATCTGAGAGAAGACATGTACCATTTGTTGATTCTAGGAGTAGGAGTAGTTTCTATGGTGGGAGTCCAAGTTTCAATGATGCCCTAGTTCAAGTTAGGCATAGAATTTGAACTAGGAATTCAGATTTGGAAGTAGAATTGTGAAATTTGGTTGATTGGAGTGCAACCAAGGGTTGAATTGGAAGTCTTAGACCTTCCCTAACATCATCCAAGTCAGTATCTTATTCTGTGTACCCATTTCCTTGCACTTGCTTAACAAACCAAGCCTAATTAGGCCTATTAGGTCTGCGTGTTTTGCATAGGTTGGGATATGCTGGAGTGGAGTGAGATTTTAAGATTTGGAGGTCTTTAAGGGGAGTCAAAAGGGTATCATAAACTCTAGTTTATTTGCCAAGTCGTTTGGGGAAATCAAAAGATATCGCTGAATTTCAGGTTTTGCTGTCCTACTAGGATTCATTAGGTAGGTACTGGTTGGGTGTATTAAAGAAGTGTGGGAATCTGAAAAGCTATTGATTCAGAGTACATTGGGATATGTGAAGGTGTGTTGATCATCAGATCAAGTTGTTGAGAGGCTTAAGGCATAGATCCTTGTTTTGGCCTAGTTGAGGGATACTATTCCTAAAGACAAATTGGGAGCAGACTTTGCTTACCTGTTCCTTGCATTGAGAAGGTTGTCAAACCTTGTGAGAAGGTTATTTTCCAAGAGTGGAAGGTCCTTTAAGGATTCCCTAAGGCTAGAAGCAAGTTTGGCTTGTTTGAAGGGTCTAAGTGCAATCTAGACCAAGAGTACACTTCTGGTGTGTAACTCTGCATCAAGGTGGTATCAGAGCAGGCGAAGACCTGTTTTCATCATGTCTGAAGGAGAAGATGGACTAGAGAGGGCTCTCCCTCTGAGGGTCACAAATGCAAAACTAGCCAAGATAGTACAAGAACAAATGGCTGAAAGTAGGGCCTTTAGAGAAGAGAATAGAGCAGTCAAGAGAGAGTTGGAGAGACTCAAGGGCAAGTTGAAGAGAGGAGAAAACTATGAATCAGAAAATGAAGAGGTGGAGCAAGATGACAATGCAGCAGTAGTACCACCTGATCAAAGGCCTCTCTTGCAAGCACTAGAAAGGATGGGAGTCAAGGGTGGAGAGATCCCTACGTTTCAAGGAAAACTCAATCCTGATGAATGCATTGATTGGATTGAAGCCATGGACAATCACTTTGAATGTGACCACATTCCACCAAGCCAAAAAGTGAAGATTGCCAAGACTAAGTTGAAGGGTGCAGCACTAAGCTGGTGGAATTTTGTTCAGAATGAGAGGGCTGAGGATGGCAAGGAGCCCATAACTACTTGGAAAAGAATGAGAGCAGAGATCAAGAGGCAGTTTGTGCCCGAGGATTATGAAATCCTTGTGAACCAAAGGTTGCATAACCTTAAACAAAGGGATCTTGATGTGAGCACATACACACAAGAGTTCCATAACTTGACATTGAGAGCCAAGGTCAATGAGACAAATAAACAAAAACTAGCCAGATATGTAAGTGGCTTGAAGTATTCTATTCAAGATGAATTGACATTGGTGAATTTGGAGTCTATACACCAATGTTTTAATCTTGCATTGAAGATTGAAGAGAAGCATAAGAGGAGAGGTGATTCAAACACCAACAGAAGAGGAGGTAGCAATAATTTCAGAGGAAGAGGGGGCAGATTTCAAGGCAGAGGCTCTGGTTTCAGAGATGAAAATCAGAATCAGAATATTAATACCAGTCAAAGAGGATCTTTTAGAGGTAGAGGCAATAATGGAAATAGAGGAAGGAATGGCAACAGGAGCAGAGGAGGCCAGGTCTTCACTGGCAGGTGTTTTATTTGCAATCAGACAGGGCATCAATCCTTTAGATGTCCCCAAAAAGGAGGAGACAGCAGCAGACCTGGAGATAGGAGAATTAATCTATTGCAAGAAGAAGAAGAGGATGGGCAAAGCATCTCATCCTATCACACCACAACCTCCAGACTTGCTAATCCTGAAACTGGAGAGTGCCTCATGATGCAAAGGACACTTTTGAAGGTACCACAACCTGCAGAACCACCTCAGAGAAAAACATTGTTCAGGACACATTGCAAGGTGAAAGGAAAGGTATGTAAGTTAATTGTGGATTCAGGATCAACTGACAATATAGCATCTAAAGAAATGGTGGATAAATTAAAGTTGCCTAGGATACCACACCCATACCCTTATAAAGCTTCTTGGTTAACAAAAGACAAACAAACATTGGTAAGTGAACAAGTTTGGGTGGAGTTCACATTAGGAGAGTATTCTGATAAAGTTTTGTGTGATGTCACTGAGATGGATGCATGTCACCTCTTATTAGGGAGACCATGGCAGTTTGATGTAAAATCAAGGCATGATGGAGAAACCAACATTTATACAATAACTAAGGGAGGTGTTAAGTATACAATGAGGCCATTGTCTGATGATAGCAAATCAGACCATATAGTTAGTAGTGTGGCTTTAGTAGGGGAGAAGGAATTCCTCAAAACTATAAAAGAAAAGGACACACCCTGCTTTGCAATAGTGGTAAGACCAAAACAAGAATCAAGGAACCTAGTCAAGCCTAGAGCAGATTTGGAAAAAGATGATGTAGGACCCAAGGAGGTTAGGGATTTGCTAAACAAGTATCATGGGATTGTGGCAGGGAGTGTACCATCTACTTTACCACCAGAGAGAGAGGTGAGTCATTGTATAGACCTCATACCAGGGGCCACTTTACCAAATAAGGCTGCATACAAGTTGACTCCAGAACAGAATGAGGAGATAGCAAAACAAATAGAAGAGTTGTTTTCTAAGGGTCTGATTAGGAAGAGTGTGAGTCCATGTGCAGTACCTGCAGTACTTGCACCTAAAAAGGAAGGAACATGGAGGCTATGTATGGACTCAAGGGCTATAAACAAGATAACCATCCGGTATAGGTTTCCCATGCCAAGAATGGAAGATTTGTTGGATTGTTTAGGAGGGGCTAAAATTTAATCCAAGGTAGACTTAAAAAGTGGATACCATCAGATAAGGATCAGAAAAGGGGATGAGTGGAAAACAGCATTTAAAACAACTGAGGGTCTTTATGAGTGGCTTGTGATGCCATTTGGGCTATCAAATGCCCCAAGTACCTTCATGAGATTGATGAATGAGGTACTTAAGCCTTTCCTTAACAAGTTTGTTGTGGTATACCTAGATGACATACTAGTGTTTAGCAAGGATGAAGAGGAACACTTCAAACATCTAGATTTGGTCCTAAAAAGATTGCATGAGGAAGATCTCAAGATCAATTTGGAAAAGTGTACATTTGTGAAGGATGAACTGATATTTCTTGGTTTCATTATTTCTAAGGACTCTTTGAAAATGGATCCATCCAAAGTAGAAGCTATAATAAATTGGCCATCTCCTACCACTGCTAGTGAGGTTAAAATTTTCCATGGTTTATGTAATTTTTATAGAAAATTCATAAGGAATTTTAGTGGGATATCTGCTCCAATGGTGGATACCATTAAAGGGGGCAAGAAATGTCATTTTGTATGGACTAATGCTGCAGAAGAATCTTTCCAAATGCTGAAGCAGAAGATAGCACAAGAACCAGTCCTAAAGTTCCCTGATTTCAACAAAGTGTTTGTCATAGAATGTGATGCAAGCACTAAAGCTATTGGTGGTGTATTGAGTCAAGAGGGCAGACCAATAGCCTTCTTTAGTGAGAAGTTAAATGAAGCAAAGCAGAAATATTCAGTATATGATCTAGAGTTGTATGCTATGGTCCAATCCTTAAAAAGATGGAGGCATTATTTACTTCCCAAGGAGTTTATTGTTTTTACTGATAATCAGGCTTTGAGCTTTCTTAACAGGCAGGAAAAATTAAATCAAAGGCACATGAAGTGGATGGAGTTCATCCAAGCATATACTTTCTCAATCAAGCACAAGAAAGGGATCACAAACAAAGTTGCTGATGCCCTAAGCAGAAGAAACCTCCTAGTTCAATCAATTGAACTTGAAACCGTTGGCATAGAAGGTATGAAGGATCTATATAGCCAAGATGAGGATTTCAAAGAGATTTATAAAGTTTGCCAAAGCATGGAAGGCAGGTATCACACAGAGTTCTCTGATTTTTTAATTCAAGATGGTTTATTGTTTAAGGGGGGACAATTATGTGTTCCTAGGGGATCATATAGAGAGAATATAATCAAAGAAAAACATAGTGGGGGCATGTCTGGTCATTTTGGATTAGACAAAACACTTGAGCAAGATAGGAGATTCTACGATTGGCCAAAAATGCAGACCGATGTAAGAAAGTTTGTGGAATCTTGTATAATTTGTCAAAAGGCTAAAGGGCACTCATCAAATGCAGGACATTATACTCCTCTACCTATCCCTGACAAACCATGGGATTCAATAAGCATGGATTTTGTATTGGGATTACCAAAAACTAAGGCCAGAAATGATAGTGTGTTTGTGGTTGTTGACAGATTTTCCAAAATGTCTCACTTTATCCCTTGCAAAACTACACATGATGCTTCAAACATTGCAGGTCTATTCTTCAAAGAAGTGGTAAGACTCCATGGTTTACCAAGGTCTATTGTTTCAGACAGAGACTCCAAGTTCCTAGGACATTTTTGGAGGACTTTTTGGAAAAGACTTGGAACAAATCTTAATTTTTCTTCTGCCTATCACCCTCAATCAGATGGGCAGACTGAGGTAACAAATAGGTCACTAGGGAACCTACTAAGATGCTTGGCACAACAATATGGTGGATCATGGGATAACATATTACCACAAGCTGAATATGCATACAATGATTCAGTAAATAGAAGTACTGGTTTGACACCATTCCAAATTGTTTATGGTGAACACCCAAGGGGAGTACTAGAGTTAAGGAATGTCAGTCAGATGGAGAGGAGAAGTGCCCAAGCTCAAGACTTTGCACAAGTGATGAAGGAGGTACAACACCAAGTGAAAGACAGACTGTCTAAATCTGCAGACAAGTACAGAGAACATGCCAACAAGAAAAGAAGGGATTTGCAGTTCAAGGTTGGAGACCTTGTCATGGTCCATTTGAAGAAGGAGAGGATGCCAAAGGGACAGCATACCAAGTTGATGGCAAAGAAAATTGGTCCATTTAAGATCCTACAAAAATGTGGGAACAATGCATACAAAATTGAATTGCCACCGGATGTTGGATTGTCACCAATCTTTAATATCTCTAATTTGTTTGCTTTCAAAGAACCTACTGATATTGTGGATGCAGGTACAGGTCTGGAAGAGCAGGTTACTGATGTTGCATTGCCAAAGACACATAAACTCCAAATTGAGTGCATATTGGACAAGAGAGTTTCTATGGAGACACGAAGAGGCACATACTATACCTACCTGGTCAAATGGGCTGGGTTACCTGAGGAGGATGCAACATGGATGACTCAAGCAGAGATAGAGAAAGCAGGCTATCAATTTAACACCATTCCCAACTCAAGGGACTTGAGTTCTTTTGGAGAGGGGTAGTATGGTGCAGAGCACAAAGCTTGGTATTGGAGGAATGGATAAAACTCCATCTTGTCTTCATTCTTCATCTAGTCAAGGGCCATGATGGTTACAATGATAGTTTCAGTTGATTGTGTTTCATTTTGGTTGTTCTTGGTATTACTTGTTATGGTTCCACATGGCCTAACTTGGCATGTAATAGCATGTAATGGAAATACTCATTGGTTTTACATGGGAGATCCTTCCTCATACCTCTTTGGATGTAATTAGAGGTTTCATGAAGTTTTATGAAAGGTTTGAATAAGTATGAGCCCCTTTGTGTAGGCACTTCATCCTATTTGGTGACCCTATAAACCAAGGATGTAAGTAGCCTATAGGGTATATATGTTTTAGGTGTTTAGGAGGGTGTCATATGGCCTAAATAGCCATGATGCTCAATAATATCAAGTTTAGAATGTGTTTTGAAGTCTTCAAATAAAAAGTTGCTCATATCGGCAGTTTTGCAAAAAGTTGCTGACAACTTTTGCAAAAAAATTGTGCAACTTTTGCAAATTAGTTGCATTCGACCTCTAACTACCTTGGAGGTCAGTTTTTAGGTGTCATTGGGATATAAATACATTGATCCTCTTCCCAAAAGAACAGAGGAACTTCATTGTACGGATTTTTCATTGGATGAATAAAGAACTCCCTATTTTTCTGTTTAATTTGTTGTTTTCAGAGGTTGCACGTGTGGTACGGAAGTGAGACTAGAAGTTTAATGGTGGATTTGCAGAGTTTCATGTCCCACTGACTCATTGCATTTTATTTGGAGTGATTTGAAGGAGTTTGGACAAAGTTAGAGCAAATTGGGTGAAACCAGTCCCAAACCCTCCTTAAAATCAAGGTTTTGTGCAAATGAGCCATTAGAGTGCACCTAATTGGCCTCAGGGGTACAAAACCCAATAATATGAGAGAAGACATGTACCATTTTTTGATTCTAGGAGTAGGAGTAGTTTCTATGGTGGGAGTCCAAGTTTCAATGTTGCCCTAGTTCAAGTTAGGCATAGAATTTGAACTAGGAATTCAGATTTGGAAGTAGAATTGTGAAATTTGGTTGATTGGAGTGCAACCAAGGGTTGAATTGGAAGTCTTAGACCTTCCCTAACATCATCCAAGTCAGTATCTTATTCTGTGTACCCATTTCCTTGCACTTGCTTAACAAACCAAGCCTAATTAGGCCTATTAGGTCTGCGTGTTTTGCATAGGTTGGGATATGCTGGAGTGGAGTGAGATTTTAAGATTTGGAGGTCTTTAAGGGGAGTCAAAAGGGTATCAAAAACTCTAGTTTATTTGCCAAGTCATTTGGGGAAATCAAAAGATATCGCTGAATTTCAGGTTTTGCTGTCCTACTAGGATTCATTAGGTAGGTACTGGTTGGGTGTATTACAGAAGTGTGGGAATCTGAAAAGTTATTGATTCAGAGTACATTGGGATATGTGAAGGTGTGTTGATCATCAGATCAAGTTGTTGAGAGGCTTAAGGCATAGATCCTTGTTTTGGCCTAGTTGAGGGATACTATTCCTAAAGACAAATTGGGAGCAGACTTTGCTTACCTATTCCTTGCATTGAGAAGGTTGTCAAACCTTGTGAGAAGGTTATTTGCCAAGAGTGGAAGGTCCTTTAAGGATTCCCTAAGGCTAGAAGCAAGTTTGGCTTGTTTGAAGGGTCTAAGTGCAATCTAGACCAAGAGTACACTTCCGATGTGTAACTCTGTATCACAGAGGAGTTTTACCGACTCCTAATTAGAGCGGGGCATGTAGAAGAAAATAAGGAGAAGGTTTCTTGTTATATCAGTGGGTTACGACCTAGCATCCAGGAGGAATTAAGTCTGGTAAGAATGACCAGTGTTGAAGAAGCATACCAGTTTGCCCTACGAGTTGAAGAGAAGCTGAGTAAAAGGTTTGAAGGAAGACAAAGAGGGCGCGGTCAAGGAGGAAAGGGAAGCGGTAGATCATCTGGAGGCTGCAATGAAACTCAAAAGGAAAATGAAGATGAGGGTACTAGCAGGAACCAGAGGAATGAGGGTTTCAACCGCTCCCGTGATCAAGATTTTGGAAATCAAAGAGGAAGAGGTAGAGGACGTGGACAAGGAAGAGGAGGCTTCCGTGGTACCTATTTCCATTGCAATTAAGAAGGTCATCGTGCCTTTGAATGCCCTCAACGACAAGGAAGGATAGATAGGAGAGCTGAGGGCCAAGCTAGGGTTGCTCATGTAGATGAGGATGCACAATCATCACATTCAGAGGATGCAGAAAGAGGAGAGGCCTTGGTAAATGAAAGAGTCCTACTAAGTGGTGAGAATGAACCAGGGCAATGGAGGAGTTTGTTCCGTACCAGATGCAAGTGTGAGGATAAATGTTGTGGTGTGATCATTGATGGTGGTAGCACTGATAACCTGGTATCAGAAGAAATGGTCTCTAAGTTGAAGCTCAAGAGGGAGAAACATCCCCAGCCCTATCGGATTTCTTGGGTAAAAGATGATCATAAGGTCCTGGTAAGTGAACAATGTTTAGTAAAATTCAAAATTGGGAGTTACCATGATGAAGTTCTTTGTGATGTTATTTCGATGGATGTTTGCCATCTATTGTTGGGTAGACCATGGCAGTTTGATAGACATGCAATACATGATGGACATGCAAACACATACTCTCTGACAAAGGATGGAGTTCGCCACAAATTGAAGCCCATGAAAAAGGAAGGTGAAAACATATGTAGCAGTGCTAGGATTTGTCTTGTTGATGGAAGGAAGTTTTTAGATGGCATGAAACATCAGCGTATGTGCTATGCTTTGATTCCTAGGAAAGATAAAGAAGGTAGTAGTGAAATACCATTTGAAGTTTCAGATTTACTAGGGGAATTTGGAGATATTATCTCCAATAATGTTCCAGATGGATTGCCAGTAGTAAGGCGAATCAGTCATCAGATAGATCTGATTCCAGGAGCTAGTTTGCCTAACAAGGCTGCTCACAGGATGACTCCTACTAAAACAGATGAGCTAAATAGATAGGTTCAGGAGTTGTTAAGGAAGGGCTTGACTCGAGAGAGCCTGAGTCCATGTGCAGTACCTGCAGTACTTGCACCAAAGAAGGATGGAGAGTGGAGGATGTGTACAGATTCCCGAGCTATAAATAGGATAACCATCAAGTACCGATTCCCTTTGCCAAGGATGGATGATCTTATGGACTGCTTGAGTGGAGCTGAGTACTTCACAAAGATAGATCTGAAGAGTGGCTATCATCAGATACGGATTCGAGAAGGAGATGAGTGGAAAACAGCCTTCAAGACCAAGGAGGGTCTTTATGAGTGGTTAGTCATGCCCTTTGGATTGACAAACGCCCCAAGCACCTTCATGCGGCTCATGAATGAGGTACTTAAGAAGTTCTTGGGAAAATTTGTTATTGTCTATTTGGATGATATTTTAATTTTCAGCAAGACTTTGGAAGAACATTTACTACATATTTGTAGTGTCCTTGAAAGGCTAAGGGAAGAGAAACTGTTAATTAATCTAAAGAAGTGTGTCTTTGCAAAAAGGGAGTTAGTCTATTTGGGATTTTTTATATCACCTGAAGGTCTCAAAATGGATCCAGAGAAGGTAAAAGCCATCTTGGAATGGCCTACTCCAAGGTCTGCTACTGAGGTAAGATCATTTCATGGTCTGGTTAGTTTTTACAGGAAGTTTATTAAGAATTTTAGTGGCATATGTGCACCTCTAATTGATACAATAAGAGGGGATATAAAAGAGTTCAAATGGACTGCAGCAGCTGCGAGAAGTTTTGAATTGCTGAAGAAGAAGGTGACTGAACAGTCTATGTTGGCACTTCCAGATTTTAGAAAAGTATTCTAGGTGGATTGTGATGCTAGTGGTAGCACTATTGGGGCTGTATTAAGCCAAGAAGGTAAGCCTATTGCATATTTTAGTGAAAAATTGAATGATGCAAAGAAGAAGTATTCTGTTTATGATCAAGAGTTCTATGCAATAGTTCAGGCCTTAAAGAAATGGAGGCATTATTTATTGCCAAAGGAATTTGTTTTGTATACTGATCATCAGGCATTACAGTACCTAAATAGCCAAGGTAAATTGAATTAGAGGCATATGAAGTGGGTAGAATTCTTACAGAGTTATACATTTGTGTTGAAGCATAGAAGTGGAAAATCTAACAGGGTTGCAGATGCATTAAGTAGGAGACAACTGTTGCTTACAACAATGCAGGTTGAAGTAGTTGGGTTTGATGAACTCAAGAATTTGTACCCCAAGGATCCTAATTTTGCTGAAGCATGGAAAGCTTGTAAAGAACCTGTGGCTGTAGATAGAACCAAGTGGTTAGACTATTTGATTCAGGATGGCATGTTGTTCAAAGGTAGTCAATTGTGCATTCCAAGGAGTTCCATGAGGGAAAATCTGATTAAGGAGAAACACAGTGGAGGGATGGCAGGACATTTTGGTCGGGATAAGACCATTGCCATTCCTAGAGAACATTATTTTTGGCCTCAAATTACACAGGATGTGAAGAAGTTTGTATAGAGTTGCCAGGTTTGTCAAGTTGCCAAGGGGTTTAGTCAAAATACTGGCCTATATTAGCCATTGCCTGTTCCATCAAGGCCATGGGAGGACATAAGTATGGATTTTGTTCTTGGATTGCCAAGGACACAAAGGGGTAATGACTCAGTATTCGTGGTGGTTGATAGGTTCTCCAAAATGGCACATTTCATTCCATGCCACAAAAATCATGATGTTGTCCATATTGCAGACTTGTTTTTCAAAGAGGTGGTAAGACTACATGGTCTTCCAAGGAGTATAGTTTCTGACCGAGATACTAAATTTGTGGGGTATTTCTGGAGGACATTGTGGAAGAAGTTGAGAACAGACTTGAAATTCAATTCCATGCATCACCCACAAACTGATGGCCAAACAGAAGTGGTAAATAGAAGTCTGGGCAATTTGCTGAGATGTTTAGTTGGAGATAAGTCCAAGGGATGGGATTTGATTCTACCACAGGCAGAGTTTTCTTATAATAACTCTATAAATAGAAGTACTGGAAAATCACCATTTCAAATTGTATATGGAAATAGCCCAAGGACTGCACCAGAATTGAGGAAGATAGAACAAGGGGAGAGGACAAGTGCTGAAGCTGAGGAATTTGCTGAACACATCAAGCATCTACATGAGGAGGTTCAAGCACACATTATCAAGATGAATCAAGAGTATAAAGCTAGGGCTGATGCAAGGAGAAGACATAAGGAATTCCAAGTAGGGGATCTAGTCATGGTGCACTTATGAAAAGAAAGATTTCTAGTTGGTACTTACAACATGCTGAAAATGAAGAAATTTGGCCCCTGCAAAATTTTGAAGAAACATAACTCAAGAAATGCATATGAGGTGGAGCTGCCAGATGGTATTCACATTTCTCCCATTTTCAACATTGCAGATTTAACAGAGTATCATGATGATGGTGCAGATGAGGAGCTGGTTTTAGAGCCATGCCCAATTCCTGCTTCTAAGAAGGAGGAGATAGAAGACATTCTAGATCATCGTGTGGGTAGGAGTACTAGAAACAGGCAGTATGAAGAGTATTTGGTCAAATGGAAAGGACGGCCAATCGAGGACTCAACTTGGATTTCAGCAGATGAGGTTTCCCATTTGGGATTTCCTCTACCATCCATAAATTGACAGGGTCACTTTTCAATCTACCCTGGGTGTCTGATGCAGGAGCATCCAGAGGTATAAGGGCAATCCTGTGTCACCCAAAAAAATGTACTTAGACTTAGTTTCTATTTTATGTCTTTACATTTTTGGATACCCATTTGGCTCAAATAAAGGTTCCAACTCTCATAGTTCAACTATCAGTGCATTTGAAAATCCTGAAAAAATAGGAGCATGCAATTTAACCATCATTTTGGTGACCTAGAAGGTGCGACTTGGCTAGATGAATGTAATTGAGATTTAGAGCATTCCAGAAAAAGAATCAGGTCAAAAGGCCCCACGGTTTGAAAGTTATTGCAGTTTTTCGGGTTTTGGAGACCTCCTAAGAATGCTTCAAAGTCAGGTTTGGGGCATTAAATGACCTTGAAAAGGGTCAAAAAATGGGGGACGAGTGAAGCTGGTCCATAGGGCTATAGAGCGCTTTGAGAGCTTTCCGAAAATGTAAACGGTTCGTCAATCGGAGCTACGGTTCAAAAGTTATGCCTCCCGGAAGTTCGGCTACCGCTTCTGGATTCTTCTAGAATTGCACCGACTTCTAACGCGGCTTCTGGAACCTTCTATTTTGTCGGTGGATGTCTACCAGCAGTTTCTAGAATGTACTCCTAGTCCTTAACCCTCCGGGGTCTATTTAAGGAGATTTTTGGCATTGTAAAAGGCAGTTCGGGGTGGAATTTGAGAGGAGGTACTATTAGGAGAAATATTCTCTAGATTTATGCTATTGTAAGCCCTTAGGGCATGTTCTGAAGTTTATTTTCTCTGCACTGTTTGTACCAACTTATTTTCTCAGTTAATATAATTCCCCTTTTCTATTGTGTCCATTCTGTTGTTGGGTTGTGTCCCCATCATATTAGGAAGTCCAAGGGAGTACAGTGTAAATTTGGTTTAGTATTGGTTTGTATTTTCTTCTATGCAATGAAGGAATTCCCTTCATTTGGAAAAATTGACTCGAGTCAAAATAAATCCATTGTTGATCAAATTAATGATTTCATTGCACAAATGGGAGATAGCTTTGATGACCAAATGTCTATCTATTTTGAGGATTTCAAAAATGAAATGAAGAAAAGAATGAGAATACCAGTTCCACTGGTAGAAAAGCATGTAAATGACATATGTTTTCTTGTTGATATTGATTATACCTACATTCAAGAAATCCTTCTTAGAACAAGATGGCTTATACCATTGGGATATGAGCTTGATGTTGACCAAGCTTCTGCAGCCATCACAACATTACTTGTAGAGGAAATGGACAAATTTTCCAAGGCATTTGGAACATTTGACATTGTCAAATCAAGAGTTGTTATAGAACTCAAGACAACCACTGCAGTCAAGAAGAAGGACAAGTTGGTAAAGCAGATAAAGAAGAAATTTGGGGTTGAAGAATCTAGTGCAGTAGGCAAAGCATAAGAGATTAGTGAAGGAGAAGAAGAAGGTGAGCTAGAACAAGAGCCACTTAAAGAGAAAGATGAGAGTGCCAAGGAAGCAAAAACCAAGAAGGCACCCATCAAAGGCAGAGTCATCAAAAGAAAGACAAAGACACTTCCTACTTCTCAACCTTCACCAAAGAAAGCTACAGTGCAAATTCCCAAGAAGCCAACAATTAGAGCCACAACAAGGGCCTCTACACAAAAGGCCACAGAGGAAGCTACAAAGAAGAAGAACACAAAGGCATAGGAAGAGCCAAAGAAAAGGAAAAGATATGTGGCTCAACCTGATACTGATGAAGAAGATTAGATTGAAAGGGTAAGTCATCCTCCTAAATCTTCAGTTGAGAAGATTAGGAATGGATATTTAAGTGAAATGGAAAGGATTGATTTCAATAAGTTCAGTAGAGAGGAACAAAATAGCATAGAGGAATCAGTCTATGCATTAATGGCATAGTTCAAGTATACACCTCTTGAACTAGATGGACAATTGCCAAAGGAATTGTCTAAAACTATAGAAAATAGATGGCATTTCTGTCTAATGATGGAGAAATAGATGAGGGAATCAACCCTAACAAACCTACTACCTAATTTAACAAAGGAATAGGTAACTCAAGCAGTCAAAAGGCATAGTAAAAAGTTTAAACCTAAATATAGGGCATTCTCCATCTTGCAAAACAAAATTGAAGAAGTTGTACAGAGAACTACAAGAGTTTGGAAAAACTTGTACAAGAAAACTAAAGATGTCCTTGAAGAGGTATACAAAGAGGAAGCTATTGCTAAACCTGAAGAAAGAAGGAAGAGGAGAGAAGAGAAGATAGAAGAAGAGAAAAAGGTTGAAGAAGAGGAAAACAAGAAAGAAAGAGAGGAGGAAAGAAAAGATGAAGACAAAGGTACTAGTGAATAGAAAAGTGTGCAAGACACACAACTTTCACCTCCTAGCCTGCCTCACTCTACTACCACACCTGTAGAGATCATAAAGATAAAGGATGTTGTTGACACCACATGTCAAAACATCAATCCATTAACTATAGAGGATCTTACTAAGACCCTTGACCAAACAACTCTACAAGCACAATTGTGTACAAGTCCTATATTGGTCAGTGTGGATAATCTTCAAAAGTCAGTAGACAAACTCAAAGAAGCCAAGGTTTCACCACAAGAACCACCTCAAACCATTCAAACTACTAGACTTACATTTCTACCAGCTCTATCACCACCAAGATTAGCCACTCAAGCTCAATAGGAGCCGAGTACAACAACATAGGTAGTCATAGGGATACAATTTTAGACATCGAGTACACCTCCAATAGTAGTGACACACGAAGAAGCCAAGCGAGAAGAAGAGGACAAAGAAGAAACACAAGATAAAGAGGAGTTTTCAATACAAACTTTGGTTGAATTACAAAAAATAGGAACTCCCACCAAACCCAGTCATAAGTTGAGTACTGAAACAATGACCCTACATTTTAGTACACCAAGTTCAAGTTCTACTAGGGTAGCCAGGACCATTCATTATGGTATTCCCAAGCTTGAAAAAGAAATTAAAATACCCTATTATGATTCAAGCACTCTAAATGAGGAAAAGATGAATGAAATCTAGAGTGCATTGGATAAGAGAAGGAGGCAAGAGGCAATGAGGAAAGACTACAAATGCAAGTAGGCAATGAATGAGATAAAAGATATATTCATGGATGCTTTTAGTTTTCAACCTCCAGATGCAAGCAGGCCAATACTTGAGCAACTATTTGATATGGTTGACCAAGTGAATAATGAAGACCATGATACTAATGTTAAACTAATGGAATGGTTAGAAAAGAAGTTTATAGGAAAAGTCAACCAGAAAATAGCTAATAACATAATTTTGGGATAGCTTGACCTAGCGAAGAAATTAGAAAATGTAAAGAGTGTATTAGGGAACATATTTTCCCTTTATAGAAAATTGTGTGATTTTTCCAAATTCACACAAGAAATAAATTCAAAAATTTTGAATCTTGAGAGTAAATTAAAGCTCTCCAGCAAGAAACTACCCTCAGATCCTGCATAGAGTGAAACACAATTTTCTTAAACACTTCACACTCAGAGGGAATTAGTTGCATTATCAACAGAAGAGGCCACTATCAAAGAAAAGCTGATGCAAATCCAAGCCTCCATCACTCCTCACTTGGAAGTATTACATAAGGAGCAAATGTGTGCAGAAACAGTTCTGAAGAAGGATCCAAACATTTCTACACATTAAGGACTTGTTGATCTAGCAGTAGAGCTTGCAATCCAACAAAAGTCATTGGATATTGCCTTAAACAACTGGGATGCAACTCTCCAAATACTACTTGAGGTAAATAAGACATTTTTGGCCAAGCATGGCATTACTATTTAGGACCCTTTGACATCCGTATCAAAAAGGGGGAGATAATTTTCTAAGGGGAAGATAATATTGTGAAGATATATTAAAGAGAACATTAGGCATAATGGCACAAGACATCAGAATTTACATGACAAGGCATGATCAACTCAGGGGGAGTTATAATAATTTTTGAGGTATATATTGTAAGTTACAACATTTGGATCAAAGTTTTTTTTTTTTTAAAAGGAAAAAAAAACCCTCTGTATATATATATATATATATATATATACCATGCAGATCAGTGAATGTACTCATAAGATCAGATAAATAATTCTTAGTTAAGTGTTTTTGACACACACATCAAAGGGGGAGATTGTTAGACTAAGAATGGTTTTGACACTTGAGTGCCAACACACTTAACCACTTTCTACATTAAAGCTGAGTACACTAAGTATGCCGAGCCACAAGTTGTGCCGAGTCAGGAAAACTATTAGGTGCCGAGTAGCCTTCAGGTGTTGAGTGAAGATCAAGCACCGAATAACTATAGGTGCCGAGTATGATACAAGTGTCGAGCAAGATTTAGGTGCCTAGTCATAAACAATGCTGAGCAAGATAGGAATGATACAAGAGCTGAGATATAGAAGGTATCGAGCATCAGGAAGTAGTAAGTGTCAAGTAACTCAGAATCAGCATATGAGTTTGTAACTTCACAAACTTAGATGTAAACCATTTTCAAGGCTGACATATGACAAATCTTGAAGGATTTAAGTGATAAAATCAAATCATTTAAATTTCCTATGCAATCTACATGCAGCCAATAAGAAAAATGGAGAAGGCATGCAACCAATGATAGAAGTATAAGGAATAAATAGAAACAGAGATGCAATATGGATCATAGATCCACATCTAATCCTAAGTTTTCGAATGTCTTTATAAGGAAGACTAAGTCTCATTGTATGGAGAGGGATGAAGATATGGAAGGGAAACTATTTTCAAAGTGAAGTATAAAAAGACTTAGAGGAAGAGATCAGCAAAAAAATATTTAGTTAATCAAAACAAAAATAGGGGATACAAATGAATATCAAATCTCATAGGATCAAGATCAGAAGAAAGTAGATCAAGTCCCTATATTCATTAATCAAGGATTGTAAGCTATTAGGTTTATTATACCTAATACTCTTTAGCCATTGTATTAGAAAGGAAATCCTATGATGATAGGTTAGCTTAACAACTATTTTGTAGATCCTTTAAATAGATTATTAAATCCTTTGATAGGGTAGCACTTAATGTAAAGTGTTTGTAAATCCTTTAACCAAGTCACTATTGATATAGTGTAAAGCCTTTAATAGGGCAGGTCTTTAATAGGGAAGACCATTAGAAGTGGTTAAACATTATTGCTGCAATAATTTTTGTGGGTATCATCCCCACCCCAGTTTTACCTTCTTATTTTTGGAGGGTTTCTGGGTTACCAAAATCTCGAGTGTTATGTGGTGATGCATACTTATTTCTCATGATTGCTTAATGATTCTATGCATGCACATTCATTTCAAAGATATGCTATTAAGGATTTAAAATAGGCCAAAAGCTAGTACTTCTTATTCACCCCCCCCACCTCTCAAAAGCATTCTTTCCAATAAGATATTGCAACATGTTCCACAAGGATACCAGACCATCCTTCAAAATAACTCTCACACTTTCCTTCTTAATCAATCAATACACTTGCATACCATGAAAATCACAACTTGACCTTATATTTATATAGTTCAGATTGTCAATTTGGCTCAATACAAATTACAATGACCAATAATCATTATCCTAGTCAATTGGAATCAATACTTGAAATAATTATACTTCGTATCCCATATTAACAAAATCCTTCACTGGTCGACCTAGCTTGATAAACACTAGTCCTGAACTGATTCCTTGTGTTAACTAATAGACCCTTGGTTAACGTTACAAAGTTGCAAAATCCTTTTGCAACTAAATAAACTTGGTCAACACTAACTTTGATCAACTTTCCTTTGTTAACCATGAGAACTCAATTAACACTATTTCTTGCCAAAATTTCCTTCGACACCTGAGTGAGCTTGGTAGACACAATCTTCATAGAGTAATCTACAAGAATGCTTAGTAGACAATAAAAAGTCTATAACTGACAATTGATATGACATTTTTGTAACATCAAAGACAACACACAATTGGATTATTTTATCCAACAATCTCCCTCTTTGGAATTAATGGCAATACAACATGTCATAGCATAATGAAATTTGTGAACAGGACTTTCTCTAATGGAAAGTTTCTCCCTTTGAGATTTTACACCATAAGTTTCTCTTATATGTAGTAATTTCCCTCTATGAAGGAATTACATAGCTACATTCTTCAAACAAATTTCAAAAAGATATGACAATAAACTCTCCCTCTTTGACAAGACATGCCAAAGACAACACATACCAAGTGAATATAAATGTACCTTGAGTACTGATTCATATGCAATGTTATCTTGACTATGCTGCATCAACCAATAGATCTTCAGCTAGGTTCTTGTTGATGCATCACTAAAACTTTATTTAGCGAGCTTCAGAAAGGGGAATGAGCCCTAACTTACCTCTTAGATACAAGAATGCATCCTTAGGTAATGGCTTGGTAAATATGTTTGCAATCTATTCTTTTATAAGGACATATTCCAATCTGATTTCTTTTTCTAGCACCAATTCTCTGACAAAGTGATATTTAATAGCAATATGCTTGGTTTCGGAATGCATTACTAGATTCTTTGTTATGTTGATTGCACTTGTATTATCAAAAAACATGACAACTGGTTCCTTGATTTCAACCTTCATACCTTGTAGTAACTATTTAAATGAAACACTATTAGAGTAATTCACTACTGTTGTAGCATATTCTACCTCTACTATAGATTGGGATGTGTAATTTTCTTTTTTGCTTGTCCAAGATGCCAACCTTTTACCAAGAAATAATGCTCCACCACTTGTGCTCTTTCTGTCATCAAGATTTCCTACCCGATTAGCATCACTAAACACTTTTAGATCTAGAATTCCTCCAAATTTATACCATAATCCATAGTCTTTAGTGCCTTCCAAATATCTCAGTATCCTTTTGATTGCCATCATATGATTCTCTCTAGGCTTTGTCAAGAATCTTACTACTATACCAATTGCTAAGGCAATATCATGCCTTGTATGAACTACATATTGTAATTTTCCAATCTTTGATCTATATAAGGTCTGATCTACCTCTTTAGAATCATCATCTTTGGTAAGCTTTAGTCTAGTACAAATGGGAGTTCCAACTATTTTAGAATCTTCCATTCCAAATTTCTTGAGTATCTCAAGATTTTATATAATTAGACTGAGTGATGTAGATACCATTTCTACTTTACTATATTTACAATCCAACAAAGAACATAATCTCTCAAAACATAGACATTTCAAATTCTTTGTTCATTTTCTCTAAAAAATTATTTGCATAGATCATCATTCCTTGTAAATAGAGTGTTATCCACAAATATTTCTGCTAATACAATCTTATTGGCTGGTCCTTCCTTGATGTACAAACTACTATTGTCATTAGTTCTTTGGAAACCAATTTGCATAGGATAGTTATGCAACCTCTCATACCATGCTCTAGGAGCTTGTTTTAGACCATATAAAGCTTTGTGCAGTTTGCAAACCATGTCCTTCTTATTTGGATCAACAAATGCTTCTAGTTCAATGTAAACTTTTTCATCAAGAATACCATTGAGGAATGTAGATTTAACATCCATCTGATATACCTTAAATCCTTTATGTGCTGCATATGTAGGTAATGTCTTGACACCTTCTAATCTTGCAATAGGAGAAAAGGTCTCACCATAATCAATTCCTTCTTCTTGAAATTATCCATTACACACTAGTCTTGCTTTGTTTCTTGACACTTGTCCATCTTCATTTAACTAATTTTTGAATACCCATTTTTTTCCAATCACATTTTTATCTTCGAGCCTATGTAAAAGAGTCTAATTTTTGTTCTTTTCTATTTTTTTTATTTCTTCATTCATATACTTAATCCAACTTTCATTTTCTAATGCATCTTTAACACTTCTAGGTTCAAAATCAATAAGTAAACATGTACCTTTTAGCTTACTTCTTGTCATAGTACCTTCTAATTTATCACCAATAATCTGATCATATATATGATGCTTTCTGACATACTTGGCTAATATAGGTTCTTTTTCTTTTGACTGAGTTCCACTATCTTCATTTTGAATTTCAACTTTAGGCTCTAGTTGCTTAGACTTAGCAGGAATTGGTTCAGTAGCTTCAAAATGTGACTTAGATCCTTGTGACTCAGTTTGAACTTCTTGCAACTTGGTAGATGAAGTCTCCTTATTGATAGATGTGCCTAGCAATGTATCTAGTTTGATGTAAAAAATTCTCTTGTAATCTTCTAGTTCCATTTTGCTTTCTTCTTCAATCTTTTTTGCAAACTCATCAATTCTCAAATGTGCACTTTCTATGATTTTATTAGTAGATATATTTAAACATCAATATGACTTACTTCTGCAAGAATATCTTAAGAATATACCTTCATCACCTTTTACATCCACTTTCCATTTTCTAAATTCTTTTAGGATATAACATTTACTTCCAAATAGTTTTAGGTAACTTACATTGGGTCTATAGCCATACCACAATTCATAGGGAGTTTTGTCTGAATCTTTCTTCAGCTAAACTTAGTTCAAAGTATGAACTACAATGCTAATAGCTTCCTTCCAGTATTTGATAGCATTTTTTTTTTCAATCATTGGAGTCCTTGCACAATCCATGATAGATCTGTTCATCCTTTTAGCTATTCCATTCTACTTGGGAGATCTAGGAGCTAATACCTATCTTTTGATTCCTCTTTCAATGCAAAAGTTGTTAGATTTATTGGAGATGAATTCACCACCTTTGTCTGATCTTAAGAATTTAAATTTTTTTCCTATTTCTTTCTCTACTCTTGATAAATACCATTTGAATTTCTCAAATGCTTCTCACTTCTCTCTTAAATACATAACATTCATCATCCTAAAGTAGTCATCAACAAAAAGAATAAAGAATTTTTCTTCAATATAGCTTTCTACTCCAATAGGTCCACATAAATCAATATGCAAAATTTCTAAGATATCTTGAGTTTGATAGTTTTTGCTTTTAAAACTAGTCTTTCCTATTTTGCCAATTTGATAGTTCTTGCATAAACCAACATCTAGTTTCTTCAAACTAGGAATACCTCTTACTTTTCTAAATTTTCTTATCTTTACCAGGTTATCAAAATTTACATGACACAACCTTCTATGCCATAACTAACTTTCTTCAACTTGAGTAGTAAAACATGTCCAGTCACCAAGATTGAGATAAAATAGATTACCTTTTGTTTGTTTGCCTGATCCAATCAGTTTTCCTTGGTCATCCAATAGTCTAGTCTTTCCATACATAAATTTTACCTTGAATCAAATGCTGATTAGCTATGCAACACTTAGAAGATTATGCTTTAGTCCTTCAACCCAATAGGCATTGTCACATACAAGTTCTTTGGTTAATGAAAATTTTCCTCTTCCTTTTATGCAACAAGGTTCCTTATTTCCAAATATTACATTGCCACCATCATAGTCTTCAAAGTATTCAAACTTTGTCTTGTCTCTAGTCATATGATGTGAACATTCACTATCTATGATCCATGTATCATTTTTTCTTACATGAGAAATAAGTGCCATCTTATCTCCTTCATCATTAGATTCATCTTTTATAGCAATGCAGACTATCTAATCTTCACTATTATTAGAATCTTTAGCCATAAAACAAGTTTTCTTACCTTTGTCCTTGAATGATTTGTGACTTTTGAAATCCTTCTTTCCATTAAACTTGTGACTTTTCTTCTCATCCTTGCTTTCTTTGTTTGGGCACCTAGTAGCAATATGACCGATTTCTTCACATGAAAAATAGATTAAGAGAACTTTACCTTTGTATTTTCCTCTGTCTCTAGAATACCTCTTTACAAGAAATTCTTCAACAACTTTAAGATAATTATCAAAACTTTCCTCTAATTCTTTGTCACTTTTTGACTGAATATTTTTTATTTTCTTTCCTTTCTCCTTAAGTGAAAGCTTTGCCTCAAATGCAGAGTCAATATTCTTTGAAGCTGGAACATAATTGTCATAGTTGTCTAGCTCAAAGGTTGTCAATCTTCCCATTGTGGCATCCAAATTTATCTTGTGATTTGCCTCACATCTTCTTTCTTGAATAGCAGATACTCTAATTTCATAAATAGGAAGTAATATTCTAAGAACTTTACTTACAACAGTTTCATCTTTGATTTCTCCTCCAGAAGCTGTGATTGCACTAACACTGGCTTTGACTCTTTCCACATATTTGGAAATATTTTCATCTTCTCTCATTCTCATCTAATCAAATTTTCCTCTAAGGCTTTTTTCTTTAGCTCTCCTCACATTTTCATCACCACCACAGATTTCCTTTAGTTTGTTCCACATTTCAAAACCATTTTTGCATTCCTTGATCTCATCAAATTCTTCATATCTGAGAGTTGACATAATGTCTATCATCATGGTGTTATGGTTCTTTTTCTCTACAATGTCTCCAATACATAATGTACCAATAGGAGCTATATATTTTTCATCAAGATATTTGCATCCTGAATCACCAATGGAAGCCAAATGAAGTCTCACCTTGCCATGCTGAAAATTTATCTTTGTTAAGCTTTAGAAATTTCTCTCTTGTAAGACATCTTGATCCTTAGCTTAGATCCTTTAAACCTTTCTTGCAAGCATCAAGAGCTTTGATACCAATTTTTGGAAATATATATGGAGTAACTGAGGGGGGGGGGGGGGGGTGAATTAGTTACCGCAAAAAAATTTCATAGATCTCTTAGATGTCTGATACAAACTAATCACCACTGTCACTTAGTAAACATAGAAAAAATGTTGTAACATGGTAAATGTAGAGTATGTCTAACTTTAATATATCTAACATCAATAGAAATAACTTGCAAATATGAGAGAAAAGAAATGAACATAAGAGACACCATATTTAATGTGGAAACCCAATATGGGAAAAACCACCAATGTAACTAGGTACTACTTTTCACTCTTCTAAAGTGAACCTTGTTAGGAGCCAACCTAGTTAAAGGTTACAAAACACATTGTTAGGTGAGACCTTGTTAGAGGATTTAATCACCCTATAAGGAGTGGCCTTGTGAGAGGTCTTGAAAAAAATTCAAAGGAATTGTCACTTGGTTAGAGGATTTACAAATGGTTGTTAAACCAACTCTGTTAAGAGATTTCCAATTACTACTACAATGGTTAGAGATTAACAATGAGATGACCTGAATTTGATGCAACTGAATTGCTGATTATAGATCTCTATTCTGCTCCACACTAGATCCTTCCTAATTGAATATAACTTTTTTGTTCCACAAGGATATTAGACCATCCTTAAAATTCACTCTCACACATTCCTTCTCAATCAATCAATACACTTGCATACCACGAAAATCACAACTTGACCTTATATTTATATAGTTTAGATTGTCAAGTTGGCTCAATACAAATTAAAATCACCAATAATCATGAACCTAGTTAGTTGGAATCAATACTTGAAATAATTATACTTCATATATCATATTAATAAAATCCTTTTCTAGCTGACCTAGCTCGGTAAACACTAGTCCTAAACTGATTCCCTATTTTAACTAACAGACACTCGGTTAACACTACAAAGTTGCAAAATCCTTTTGTACTCGAATAAACTTAGTCAACACTAACTCTGATCAAGTTTCCATTGTTAACCATGAGAACTTGATTAACAATATTTCCTACTAGAATTTCCTTTGATGTTTGAGTGAGCTTGGTAGACACAATCTTCATAGAGTAATCCCCAGGAATGCTCGGTAGACAATAAAAAAGACTATAACTGACAACTAATATGACATTTGTGTAACATAAAAAATAACACACAATTGGATAATTATATCAAATAGTTTCACCATCAAACTAAAAAAAAATTCATCCTTGATTTGGTTATTCATTATCATTTTTGATAATCCTTGGCCTCTTACCAACTTCATGGGTTGAATCTTTAAATCAAATTCTTAAAGAATTATTGTATAAACCTACAAATTGTTAAAGACCTAAACTATGCAATTTTGATCAATCAAAAAAAATTAAGGAGAAAATTAGAAGAACACAATAGACTTTCAAATCAAAAATTACATCAAGTCATTAATCATTTATCAAATCAACAGGACCTAAATCAACTTTAAAAAGAGGAGAAAAACAATTCAAAACCATAAAATGAAATTCAAAAAGATAGAAAGAAAAATACAAACTTTTGAAACTAAATAGAACATTTATTAAATCAATAAAATCATTTATCCTCACAAAAGAGAAAATCCCCCTTTTGCATTTAAAAGAATTGCAAAAATCCTCATTTATCCTTAAAAAAAAGTACGTTGGACTCTTCCTCTTGGTGCATTATAAGATATTTTCAATTCCACCTCTATTTACCAGTCAAAGGTAAAAATCTTGATTCCTACCCCAACCTCTTTTGAAATCTTATAAATAGAAGGAAAATTCAAGAGCCAAGGGACCCAAGTTTTAGGCATCTACACTATTGGCACCTTTTTAGTTATCATTTTAACATTGTCATTATAGAAACTTCATAGAATTTTTGCATTGTTTGGATGTTATTTAGTATCATTTATTAAATTCTTAGCTCATTTCATGTCCATTTTGATAGCATTCTAAGAGTTGTTACCCACATGTAATCTGCATTATAGTCATAGCTTCTACATGCATTCTTGTTGATCTACATTTTAAGTATACTCTCCCATTCTAGAACTGTCACTAAGATGTTGGTCCCAGAGATTTCTTAGTTGTTGTAGTTAGGAAAACATTATATTCTTGTAGATTTTACATTTTGATAATGATTTATTGGGTTTAGTCTAGTTCATTGTCATTGTATCTACATTCTACATTAAAGTCTTATGAATATGCAAATATACTATGTACAAATTGGTGCCCAGCATGGGGCTTGAACTCAAAGCCTCTATGCTTTTCTATCTTTCTATTTAGTATTTTATTTTTAGTATTGATCTATGTTTTTTGTTGGTTTCTTGTGAAAATTTGATTGGTTAGAGGTCTTACAACATTTTGGAGGCTTTGTAACAGCCACAACAAACTCTTAAAGGCTTCTCTAAATGCACAAAGGTTGGATTTGCAATCTCTTGACACTACAATGCTTTTGAACTCTATTTTAACACTTCCAAGCAATCTTTTAATACATTTAAAGTTTTTTTTAGCACTTTTAAATATTTTTGTACCACATGTAAACATTTATGTGGCTTATATAAACTTTCTTACAATGCATTTTCTATGTACTATAACACATTTACTAGATTAAATAGTGCATATAATACATTCTGTAATGCAAATGATCATTAATATAGCACATTTGATAAAATTTATAATTTTCTAAATTTTTCTTCTAGATCCAAATATTGATTGCTTATAGGTCTCTTCCAAGCTAATGAGAACTCCCAGATTATAAACAACCCATAATTGGGATGATGACCCTCAGAAATTTGCCTAGCCTTTTCTAGCACTGAATCAGGTAAGTGGACCTCAGCCCCTTTTAATTGAAAGTGCAACATTTCTATGTTCCAAGCCTAGTTTAATAGAAGTGCTTGATCTCGCTAATCTAAATGGAAGTGGGTCTTTGTTCTCAACTCTTTTGAGTTGATCAGAATGTCTAACCTTTTATAAAGATTAGTTACAATTGAATGGGGAAACAACCCACACATAGTTTAACTAGGAGCCCCTTTATCCTCAATAGTATAAGGGCTACTGATTGAAATTTTATGTCTGTTGAGTTTGGGAAGTCAAGATAGTAGAGATATGCTCTCACTCTTCTCGAGTGATCAAATTCCCCAAACCTATTTATGATTTCCATTTTCCTACTTCCCACTAGGTACAATTATCTAGTTATAGAAAGGTTACCTCCCAAGTTGCCTTATCAAGGTTGATGAGAGGGAATGCCTCCCAATAAAATGCAAGACACCCATGTTTATAATATAGCCTTCCTCTAGTATTCCAAACATCATTGGTTAAAAATTAAAACCCACTAATCACTAGCTCTAGATAACCTTGTTAGGAAGCCCTTTTCTTCCATTTTCTAGGAGCATGTGGTTTTATATTTTATTCTAGTTTCTACTCTTATTGTTTGTGGATGTGTTTTAAAACTTAATAACAAACACTAGTGCAGATTGTAGTACTTCCGAAAGATGCATCTATAACATGATATGAGAAACCAAGTTCAAAATGAGAACGATGCTGAAAGAACTTAAAATAGTGCATATACTACCTAAAACAATGCATTTGTCTTATTATATGATACATTTAATCTCTATTTTAGTGCATACAATGGCAAAAAAACACAATTAAATATTTAAACAACACATTTATCCTACATAATGACGTAATTAAAACCTGAAACAACACATATGACAAATACAATAGTGCATTTGAGTATCTAAATAACACATATAATTAATAAAATAGTGAATTTGATCAATCCTATGACTCATCTGAGAAAAAAATCTAAAACAGAGGCTATCTACATATGTGGCACTTACAAAGCAACAATAGATTTGGATACCTTTTTTCTCTATTTTCCAAGACTAAAACATTTCATAATTGAATAAAACCATTTTTGAAACAAGAAAATCTATAAAGGTCATTATTAATTCAACAATAATTAGTGATTCACTTCACATGTCAAGCCAGAAACATTTGGAGACACACATTCATTCCCTACTTGACTTTGCGATAGTGAATTAATCCTATCAGCATCACTAAACACCTTGTCTAACCTAGCTTGTTACTCCAGATGATTCAAAGTCAATGGAAACCCTCATATTGTCAAAATGTATAAAAACTAAAGGAATCCTATTCACATTTCATATCACCACATAAAATAAGGATAGCAACGTATCCAAAACATTCACCTATATGAGTGAGTACCAGGATAACTAGTAGAACCATCAAACATGTGAAACTGCTAAATTTTATCAAACCTATCACACTAATGGATTATTTACCAAACATAGTTACTTGCAAGATACCCATATTGAATTAAAATTTAGCACCCTTTTCTAAAATGGGTTCATCTAACCTGTGGGATGAAAAGAACATCGAAACTAAAATTGAAGATTTTCAACAAAATTATAAACTTGTTGATATCATGGACAAGATACTTGAGAAACACAAAAAGCATTACATACTAGCATTAGCACAACAAGGTGTAAAATTGCCATCTAATTTTGATGTCACCAATCTGAAATGAGATGAAGAAGATTCACCCCTAGATATTGTCACACAAAAATTGCAAATCCTACAATTGGAAATACAAATGATGAAGTGTGAGAAAATACAACCCATAGAATTAAGCAATGAAAAGGTGTGTCCTCTTTCATTTGATAAAAACATTACCTTCATACCTTTTCTCAGAATGTGAAAATACCAAAATATGATAAATATCTTTTGTACATCAAATTTGCAAGATCACCTTACAAAATTCTATACTTAGAGTATGGATTTTGTCCATCACATGACTTACCTAATGCATCTTTTTCCTAGGAGCCTCAGAGGGCAAGCCATGGATTAGTTCTCCAAGCTACCTTCCAACATCAAAACCTTTGAGCAATTGGCCTCTGTTTTCATCACCCAATATTCCTATAATATTGAAAGGGAGGTTACAATGATTGATTTTTGAAATGCAAAACAACTCCTGGGTGAGTCATTTATGATCTTCCTACAATAGTGGAGAGACATACCAGCCAAAGAGAAGACAAACATCTTCATCAATAGTCTCTCAATTCTATAAATTAATGGTTCCAAGTCTAAGGACCTAAAGATTTTAAGACTACCTTAGAGAATGGTGTTAAGATATAAGAGACCCTAATAAATAATGACATTATTTAAATATCAAAAGATGGTAAGGGATTTTCAAACAACTCTACATAGACTCTCAATTCCTCTAATCAGACCACTAATAAACAAAAGTCATGGTGGAGAGAAAACAATAAAAATATTGTCAATAATGGGGTGGTCAAAGCTAACCATGTTAAACTACAAATCTAACCACATCCACATCAATCGTATCCTATCATCAACAACACCAATCAAAATACACCTTGATGAGACAATGCCTATCCATTTTATCAATGTAATGTGATAACTTCCCTAACATCTAATCAACAAGTCGCTTATAATCAAGCTCCTCCTCAACATAGATATTAGTCTTCAAATATACCCAAGGAGTATACACCTATTGGGGTATCTTATGAGGCTGCTTTAGAAACCCTCTTGGCTGATGAACTCATTGTACTCCCTAAGTCAAAACCCTATGAACCTCAAGTCAAGCCAAAATGGTGGAATGACAAGCATATTTGTGACTACCACTGAAACAAGGGGCACTTAATAGAAAAAATTTCTCCCTTAAGGGGGCTATACATAAATTAATCAATGATGGAAATATCAAAGTGAACAACCTTAGCAACAATTAGGACCATATAGACCTCATGAAACCTTTAAAAAATCATGAAAAGGATGAATCCTCTAGAGCTAATTAGAACACACCTCCTCACACTAAGGTTAATTACACTCATCATTATGACAACACCATCAACATGATCTATGGATTTGATGATGTTGTAAATTTCATCATAACTAATGACAAAAAGAAGAAACAATCATCAAATGCTATTACCCAAGGCTAGTCCTCTAAGGTCATTTTACTAGGAGCCATGAAAATTTTTGATCATGTAACTACAAGTTTCTCCTTACCCAAATACAACTTGGTCAACCAATTACTTAAGACTCTTGCCCATATCTCTATTTTTTAACTATTACAAATCTCCCTAGAGCATAAAAAAATCCTCACCAAAGCCCTCGTGCCAAATGACCTAGATGTGAGTAGGTTTCAAAACACGGTTAGCAATTTTGTTTCCCCTCACTGTGTATCCTTTTCAACCCAAGATGAAATGTCTATAATCCAACCACAAAACTCTCCAATGCATATTGAAGTTTGTATCCATAGAAATAGGGATAAAAGAGTATTGGTTGATGGTGGGGCATGTATCAACATTTGCACACTAAATTTAGTAATATCCTTAGGATATATGGAAGATGTTATTGATCCAAGGAAGAAAATCACCATCCAAGCTTGTGATGATGAGGATACATCCTCCAAAGGCATGGTTTTCCTACTAATTAGGGTAGGATAGACCATAGTCAATCAATTGGTAGATGCACCTATAGAGAGCTCAAATCCTATCTTGGCTGATTTTCTAGATATGCGCATTCTTTAGACAGGGCTAGTAACTTGGAAGTTCTATTTTGATGGTTCTTAAACACATCATGGATCAGGTGCTACTATTTTGCTCATCACACCACTGGTTGTTACCATCCCCAAATCTTACAAACTACTTTTCCCTTGCACCAAAAACATAGCAAAATATGAATCTTTGGTCTTGGGCCTCAAACTATCTTTAGAATCGAAACTAATTGTGCTAGAGTTTTATAGATATTTCTAGTTGATCCTCAATCAAGTCACCGACACATATTAGACCAAGGATGAAAATTTATTGCCTTACAGACATATGGTTGACACACTTAAGTCATTTTTTATTCATATTAATTTTGAACAAATTCCTAGAGATAAGAATAGAGCAATAGATTCCATGGAAACCTTGGCCTCCTTACTTTAGTTACTAGAGGAACACGAGTAGTATGAGTTCTTAGTAGAAGAGGTGGTTCAACCCACATTTACTCTATTGGTGTTCTAAAACTACTAAACAACAAATTCTCAATACCAATATAATAATACTCACATAATCTAAGGGTTAGCTACTTCCTATCAACAATTATGTGTGTAAACCATTTGGAACTAACTTCAACAAAACCAAGACTAGCTTTCTAGTCTTTATGCTCTACAGAACCAAGGTGGGTATAACCAAGCGATAACTCAGAATGAATGTTGTTGCATGAGAAATTTTATTAGTTCCATTCTAATTCTCATCTTTTATCCCTAACATATAGATAGTTTATTGATTTCTTCACACTTTCAGATAATATACACCCCTTACAAATAGATTAGGTCACAATTCTTCTTAGATTTGAAAGTACTTCCAACAATAGTAACTAAATAAAGCTAAGACATTTCATGCAAACAAGTGTTCACCACATTTCAAACTCTTCAAAATAGTAAAATAAAGTTGATTTTAATTTGAGACTTGATGCTTATTCATGATTTACCTATCTGCAGACTGGATTGATTAGATTAGTGCCTATTCCATTTGGATTCACAATCTACTGCAATTTCTAGATCTGATTTGTTGCATTACAACAAATATTATTAGCAATTCTTACTAGAATTCATTCTTACAGACATCCTCTCTTATTACCATGGCGATCCCATCAAACTCATTAAAGCCTTAAGTTAGTTCATTAAATTAATAGAAATAATGAATTGATATACAACCTAAGTGAATTGCATTCAACTAGACAACCTTTACTTCACACAATATCAGAATAATGAGGTAATAACAAAGGAGACAAATTTCAACAAGAATAGATATAGGGATAGCTCAATTTTGTATTAATTTTCCTTGAAAATTGTACACAATTGTAGTAGCACTCAAAATTACTCTAAAAAGAAACAAAAATCCATATGATATCAATGTATTCTCAAAAAATTTGCAAAGAAGATACATCATAAAGTTTTCTCAATAACTAGACCAAAAAATACTTAGTGTAAAACTAAAATTGCATTAGAAATTGGACCCTCTTCTAGCCCTAGAATCTCATTTATATAGTGTGAGAGGCAACAAGCTTTAGGCATAGAGATTTGATAAATGTCCATTTACAAAAGGTATTTACATATAGCTATCAAAAAAGACAAAATTGTGTGCAACAAAAAGACTTATACATCATGATATTTTTTTGGTAGGCCCCTCTTCTATTACACCTTTTGGAAAACTATAAGCTCCATGATTTGAATCTTTTACTAATCTGATTCTTAGGAGTAGATGACTATTAGGCTTGAAAGTGATGTATCATGTTCAATTGCCTACAAGCTTACCTCAACTCAAGGGCTCACTATCATCATCATGAACTGCTAGAGTGACATTTACATCTACATCTTCTTTTGCCCCATTATCTTTTTCCATATGTTTTGCAGACATGAATTATTCCTTCCATTTGTTGAAACCAGTGTCATCAGGCCAATAAAAATTTAGGATTTCCCTTTGTATAGTTATTAAAGAATTTCCAACTACTTCTATTTCATTGAAGTCTTTTCTGATGGCATTATAGAATAATTGTACTTTAACCAACTCTTCATTGGTCATTGCCCATAATAAATGCCCACTTTTATTTACAACATTATTCATTCTTTGGTTGAATATTTCATCCAATTCCCTTTTCCACTCTTCTTTTTCCTTTATTTTATCAATCTTTTTAGAGCACTAGGAAATGGGTCAAAATGTTCAGCTATGCATTTGGAGAAACAAGTTGTCATTCTTTTCTAAAATAAATCCCATTTGTCATCAAAACCCTCAAAATTATTTAACAAATCAAAAATCTTTTCTATTTGGGTACATGATAGTAATATCATTATTTCTCTTAGTCCATTTCTATACAAGGGGATTTACTCTATCTTTATCTCCTTTTAATTCATCTTTAATAGCTACAATTCTTGCCAATTGATCATAAAATGCTAGCCATTCAACTCTATATATTAAATACGTTATACCTTACCTCATTTTTTCTTCATATTGATTATTCAATTCTACATGCATTGCATATAATTTATTCTTTTCTTCTTCAAATTCCTTTGTAGTATATAATTTAGGGCTCTTTGGGGTGTTTGGTATCTCAACAATGGGAGTTGATTTAAATGGTTCAATTGGTGGTTAGGGGTATACAATCATTGGCCTGTTGGATTTCCCCACCTTTCTTTTCCCAAATTACTTTTCTATTTGAGAGACCTTATTCTCCAGAGATTGTATTGGATTACCCCTTTCCTCATATACTTTTAGAACTTATTCAAATTTGGCATTGAGTTCCAAGAATCTATCATGTTCCTGTCGAGACACCACATTCCCAAATTTCACCATTTCTAAAGCCTTCCCAAAAATTTGTTGACTACTAACTTCACTAGCCCTATAAATTGTAAGGGCACTTGTATGTTTTGAACTAGACATTTCTTGCATCCTAGTTTTATCTCTCTTCATAATTGACTAGATTACTAGGGCTTGGTGGTCATCACTGAACTTAATTTCCCTATGTGCCTATAGTATCTCTTCCTTAGTTTTATACAATACATTTTTCTCTTTCCTAATTGCGTCAAAGATCGTAGCATTATCTATGTCCCACTCAGGAAAAATTAGGACCCCTGACTCCTTAACTATTTGTCTCCTAGCCTCAAGTGTAAACTAGGCAAAATCACTCAAAAATTTGGATTTTATCTCTTCCTTAATAATAAAGTCTAGTTTTCTAGGTTGCTCTACTTTTATTTTCCCGTATGTTTTATCAAAATTTCCAAATTTTTTCCACAAAAATTGTGCAAATGCCCTAGATTTAACAAAAATTTCATCATCAATAAATTTCTGTGAAGCTTGAGCTATAATTGGGTCTATCTCCTTACCTTGATAATTAGCAATTTTAAGGTCTAAGGAGGGTACAAGAGGCTCTTAAGGTACTCCTCTTTCCATGTCTTTAGTGGTAACAATTACATCCCCTTCTCTACCAATCTATCTTAACTACTCCATTAAGGATACTTCATCATCTATTCTAATTGGAGTTTGTCTTGGGGAGTATTCTTCTAGATGAGAAGAGGATCCTTGTATCAACTTTAGCCTCTTTGGGGCATTAACTATAGGTGGATTCTCTAGGCTTGGTCTTCCATGAGGGGGAACCTATTGTATGTTTTGAAATATCACATACCTAGCCTTCTTTTGCAATGTGTATTGACTAGGAGCAACTATATTTCTATTGTTTATTCTTCTTTATACTTCGACAGCTCTGTCTAGATAGGCTTTGACATATCCAGCCTTTTTGTCATTCATGGTTTGCATGATTGCAACAAAAATTTTGATCACCACATGCATTTTGGCTCCCCAATATTTTTTAATCTTTCAAAGGATCATAAGTAGAGTCAAAAGCATTGATGAATTCCAAAAATTTATTGAATACTATCCATTTTTCTTTCTTAATCTCTTGCTCCTATAAAGAGAATTTTTTTTTAATAATATCTTCAAGAAAATATCCTTGCTGTGTCATATGGGCATATTTTGTTCTTTCTCTCAAAAGATCATAAAATCCCTCTAGATTAATACATCTTGCATGTTATTCTACCATGTTGTACCTATTCAAAAACAAAATGAGATGTCTCCACCCCTTTCTTACAAAAACAAAATTATGTGCCACAATAAAAATTGGGAAGAAGGTGCCTTTCTTAAGGAAATTTTTTTCATCAATAGTGCCAATTTGCCATAACAATTTTGCTATCCCTATCTTCAAAGGCACATGGAAAGGTAGAACATGAGGCTTCCCCAAGAAACCATATACCCTAATTACTATAGAAATATTATATGAGATTATATCCCCCTAGTTAGGACTAACTAAAAGCCCCTTTTCATGGTCCTTGGGTCTGACCAATTCTAACAGTGATTGTGGAATCCTAGGGCTATCCCCTCTTAAAAGAAATCTAAGCTTAGATGCAAAATACCTATCAAATCTCACAAAACTAGCATTTCTATCCTTTAAAGTCATATCAATGCTCCACAATTGGACTAGATTCTTTTCTGCATCCCTTATCAATTCTAATTCCATACCTTTAGAGAAAAAGTTAACACCCTTAAACAAACATATATGCATGAGCAATGAGTACCAACAAAAGGGTTTATTTACCTTTTCTTTGGTATCCCCACCAAACCATTATGAATTTCTTGTGCAAGGGAAGTGGAAAAATCAATAATACTACTCATTCTAAATTGTAATGTCCGAGCCATGATAAGAACAATAGAACCTAGGATATGTTCCCCTTCATCCATCCTAAATTTTTTGCGGAGGGTGAAGTATAACGCTTGAGCCCTAGGATTGAAATATTTTCTAATTAATGGCTCTGGAGTATTGGCTATGACCAAGTGTAATGTACCAATCTTGGAAAAATGTTGTTGCAGTGGTCATGTCCTTAGGTACATTCTTTGTGCATCATACCTTACTTGAAGGTCATCCATGTCAATGGTCTCATGCACAACATGGTTAGGGTTGAGGCTAAAAACCTCCCTAATCAATTTAGGAGAAACCTTAAAAAAAATTTCTCTAGCATAATTTTTCACAAATCCAAAAATATGATCATACTTCTTAGCCAAATCAACAAGTAGATCACTGTCAAAGAAAACTCCAGGGACTACTAATTTCTAAATTTTGAATTCCTAGACATTGCTCATAGGGGTATCTAGATTTCTCTCAGCAAATCACTTCTTAAATAACTCTAATTCTCCCATAGAAACCTAGGAATCTCTTACCCAATTGGCTCTATCATAAAAACCCTCTACTACAACTACCCTAGAGTTCTTTGGAATAAGCTCTCTCCCCTTGGTTATTTTATTTATAGACAATGGAAATTGTTTAAGAAAATCATCATGCACAAACCTCTTAAGGTAATTAGTTTTTCCAAAGAATTCATTTTGTGGAGGCATCTTGAAAACCCTAAGATTTACACCACACCAAACCTTGATTTTCAAAAGTTGCAGAGTACTTACCTGCTGAATTATGCTTCTTTTCTATAGAATTTTTGCTATAATTGACTAAATCACCTAGTAAAACTCTCTGCCCTAGCTCCATAAATTCTTTGCACATTGATAAACTTTAATGATTTTTTGGTTCAATAATGGTGGCTTTGTGAATTATATTGATGCATTGAGATCACACGAATTAGCTCTAAGCAACATTAACTTCCACTAGCCATTATTTCCATATTGCACTCATATTTGAATCTTATCTGTTGAATTCATCAGATTGGATAGTCTTAATTTTAAAAAGAAAAATTTCTTTATAACTTTAAATATCTTTCCATGTATTGAATAGGTTCTTCCTTGCATTGCTTAACTCTCTTGCAGCTTGAAAATGTAGGTAAGAGTCAATTGTTGATCTTCTTTCAGATCAACGGTCATGAGAAATAAATTAACCTTGTAGAAATATATGAAAAGTGTAATACAATGGGCATAACAAATCTTCCAACCTAGCATGCATCAACCCAATTTAGTCGTAGTTGGTCCCACTCTACCACACATCACATTAGCACTTCCCCATATTATTTAAATCTCCCGCACCTTGAAAATGTGAGCAAGTGCTAGCCCTTGATCTCTATAAGATCAATGATCATACAATTTTGTTCTACTATAACACCCAATCACTTACATTAACCAATAGAAAATATCCATATGAAGTAGTACATTTTGATAAACTCTACCCAAGTAGGTTCCTTATTGTCTTCTAAAAAAGGTAGGTCCTTGATGTCACATTTAGCATGTGTCAGGCTGGCGCTTCCCCACTTTATCTAACTAATGAGCACTTTCAAAATGTAGGCAAGCACAAGCCATCAATCTATGAAAGATCAATGGTGGCATGATTTAAACCCTATTGATAGTCTGAGATGAAAGTGATGCCATCATAAAGGACACATGTCACTAAGGTGCTTACCCACTTTATTTATCTATCATGCAACTTCAAAAAGTAGGAAAGTTCTATCCGTTGATTAATTCAAGATCAATGATCACACAACTTTTATCCTTATATCATCTAGTTAGCTATTGCATCCAATAGGATGTCACCTTTTAAATGAATGTACTCTAACAAGGTTGACAATGGCACAAACTGCAACATTAATTTTGAGAATTTCCATGCCCATGACATCATTTGCAACTTAGCATATATGTGTCATGTTCCACTACTGAATCTACTCCAATTTAGCAAAGCTTTACAACCTGACATGACTCAGCATCCTCCTCAAAGCTTAGTCTCACTATCCCATGCAGTGCATTGGTGCTTTCCTGCATTGTTTAAGATGCATGCATGTTCAAAATGTGAGGAAGCACTATCTATTGATTTTATAAAAATTGATGGTGAATCATAATCTTTCCTTATTAGGATCTAGTTAGCCACATGAACCACTAAATGCACTACTTCTGTGCCAATGTGTCACCCTTTGTTTTGTGTGAAATATCTAATAGCTTCCAACTATTCATATTGCACTATTACCCCTCAAAGACTGTGGGCCCATGACCTCATCATATTCCACATGTCTTGCAGGTTCTTGCTCACATTATCTAACTATTAATCATCTTCACAATGCTAGTAAGTGCCAGTCATTGATCTTTGAAAGATCAATGGTAGCACAATCTAAACCTTTTGAAATATTGACATAGAGGTAATGACATCAGCATGGAAATGTGTCACTAAGGTGCTTTCCTACTTTGTTTAAAACCTTTGCATCTTGATCAAGTGGGAAAGCACCAACTGTAGATATCTAAAAGATCAATAGTGGATAAAAAATAGATCAAGGTGCACTCATAATACTTCAGCTATCATCATCTTGGACAAGCATCAACACAAAACTTGCCCACATTATATAAACTTTAACCAACTTCATCAAGTGATAAAGTGCCTATCGTCGATCTTCCAAAGATCAACAACATATAGATGTGATGCCCAAAAATGAACCCACTGTATGATTCAACCAATGATATTTCTGGAAAGTTGCACATGATTTGACCATACTGATAGCTGTAAAAAAGTTCTAACAGGTACTGACAAGTCCAATTTTTTGCATCACACCAATTTTATCAAGTGCTATGTGGCATAAAGGTGCTTGCTCGCATTACATAAAAATTAAGAAGATCCATCTTACAGGTATGTGCCCACTATTGATCTTGGAGATATCAATGGCTAGCCCAAAGAAAACCATAATAGTTAAGATGCTTTGCGAAACACTAAATAAAATAACCATGTTTAGGATAAAGGTGACTGGGGTAAAATGGTCAAGAAAGGATTTTTAAAAGATATATGCTGAAAATTTGAAATAAAATATTTTAAAGACTAAAAATTCCTATGCATATTTGAATTCAAACAAATGAAAACCCTACCATTGGCAACAAGGAGCACAAAAAATATTAGGGTAAATCAAAATTAAGGGTTTTGGATTTAAGGCAAACAAATCTTGAAACACAACCCTAATTTTGATTGATTAGTTTAATTTTTATTTTAATATGCACAAATTTTGAATGGTGAAAAATTAGCTCAATAGTGGCTCTGTCTAGGGACAATGAATAAGTAAAATTCATATGAGAGCTCAGAATCCCTGGGGGAAGTAGACCACAAGCTTGACCTTTTAATTACTTGATAACTTTGAGAGAGCAACAACCACAGGGAAAAATATGTATAGAAAACTACAAAAAATCCAAAGGATTTACAAATGTACAAAGAAGCCCTAAACTACTATTCATGGAAAAAACAATTTTTTTTTAGTAAAAATACCTCTTCAAGAACTATCCATGAATTGGAAATTCAAGAATGTTTTCTAACAAATCCTTGAGGATATAAGATTCTTTTGCCTATGTATTTTCAATCATATAGGATCAAACATACCATGTTTTCCTTTATCCTCAATTATGGCATTCCACATGAGGACTAAATCCCCATCTTCAAACTTTTTTCTTACTATCATTTTTTCATATAAAGTCTTGATTTGTAGTTGCAACTTTTTTTCCTGAGAGATGCTTCTCTCCTAGTTTCTTGCATATCATCAATGATGTCTTCATCATACATTTGAATGTGATTATACAAGCTCATTATGTTATTCTGGGGCATCCTTTCCTAAATTCCATATACCATATCAAATCGGGCTGCACCAATGGCTTTCTTCACAATCACCCTGTCAGCCCATATTGCTAACTGCAACTTGAAGTCCTAGGCCTTCTTATTGTCATTCAGGGTTCTCTTAATTATTTTCAAAAAACTCTTATTTTTGGACTTAGCTTGTCCATTCCCTTGTGAATGATAAAAGGAAGAAGTTGATCTTGTAATTCCATACTTGTCACAAAATTTCATGAACTCCCTAGACCTAAAGGACATTGCATTATCTATTACAATTTTTTGAGGATAATCAAATCTAGAAATAATGTTATTTAGCAAGAAATTATTGACAACTTTTCTAGTTGCATTTCTTGTAGGGAGTACCTCAACCCACTTTGTGAAATAATCAGTGGCAACCAATATCCATGAATATCCAGTACTAGATTTAGGAGAAATTTCTCTTATGAAATCCATTCCCCATTGTTGAAATGGTGCTTGAACCTATACTAACTTCAATTGAGTATTTCCTAAGAATTTTAACTTACCTACAAATCTTTGACAGACATCACATTTTCTAATCATCAGATGGGCATCTTTGAATAAAGAAGGCCACCAAAATCTAGCTCTCATTACCTTATGTGCAGTGGTTTTAGCCATATAATGCCCTCCACAAACTCTAGCATGCATTTCATTCAAGATTTCTTTTGCCTTTTCTTGGTCAACACATTTCAGTAACACTCGCTCAAAATTTCTCCACCATAAATTATTCTTGACAATTATGTACCTGATAGCTTGTAACTTATTATTCCTCTTCTCATTTTTAGTCAAATGGGAAGGAGCTTCCATGTGTTGTAGATAGTGGATAACATTAGCATACCACTCAAAGTGATCCATTTCACATAATTTAGATCTAAGGTCATTTGTTACCATATTTATCTGATTATCATCCAAATTAGATTGAGCCATAAGTTAAGCTAAACCTTCACCTCTTCCCAATTTTTTTTATCTATATTTCAATGTTAAATTCTTGGATCCTGTTGATCCACCTACATCTTCTCCCTGACACCTCTTGTTGTAAAAAGATGTCCTTGACAATAGCACTGGGCACAAATGCAATGACAATAGCACCTATCAAGTAGCATCTAAAAGACTTAACAAATTTTACTAGAGCATATTCTTGTCCTTCATTATTCTCATACTTCAATTTAGTAGGCTACAGTGACTTTCTAAAGAAAGCAATAGGTTATTCATATCCTTCCTCATTTTTTGTAACAAAACTATAGCTACATTATCATTGAATGCAAAAGAAAATATGTGCATTAGTTTTGTATAGTCTGGGGTCCTAAGGATTGGAGCATTCTTTATGGTAGTTTTAATATCTTGAAATGCCTATGAAGGTTCACCATTCCAATTGATAGTAGCTCCTTTCTTGAGCATTTTTGAGATAGGTCTACTAATCTCAACAAAGTTAGTGACAAACCTCTGTAGGAAGTTAACTTGCCCAAAGAAAGATTGTATTCCTTTCACATTCTTTGGCTTAGGGACCCTATCAATGGCTTCTACTCTCCCAGGGTCTATCTTCACTTCATCCTTTAATACTATATGTCCCAATAATTTTCCTTCAGTTACCCCAAATCTACACTTCTCAGGGTTTAATGATACTCTATATTCCAATGCTTTAATAAAAATCTTCTCCAAATGCCTACAATGGTCTTCAGCCTTTTTGGAATAAGCTATTAGGTCATCTTGGTATACAACCATGAACTTGTTGATGTACTCATGGAAAGCCACATCCATGGCTCTTTGAAAAGTGACACTAGCATCAATCTGAATGGCATTCTCACATATACATAAGTTTCCCAAGGAGTTGTAAAGGTTATCTTAAATTTTTCTTCTTCTTTCACCAGGACCTAGTTGTACCTTGAGAACCCATGCATCTTAGACATAAGTTCAGACCTAGTTACTTGTTGCAACATAGCTTCCATGTTTGGCAATCCATAATTATCTTTTAAGGAAGCAATGTTCAGATTTCTAAAATCAACACACAATCTAATATCTCCATTCTATTTTCTATTAGGTACTAGATTTGAAACCCAAGTGGACTATCTAATAGGTTTAATTATCCCTCCATCCCTTAACTTCATTAATTCCTCTTGCATTTTAGTGGCTAGAGTGGGATTGAGTGGTCTTTGTTTCTACCTAAAATATTTTACATTGTCCTTCAATGGTATGACATGTTGAAAAAGATCTTCCCTATAAGCCTTTAGGTCATCATATGACCAAGCAAAAAAATGCCTATATTTTCTTAGTAGGTCAATCAAAGGCTTTCTAATTTTAGCTAATAAATTCTAACCAATATAAACCTTCTTGGGGGCCTCATTAGTACCTAAATTTATCTCTTCTAACTCTTGAGGTTTACAATATTTATCCCTAGGCCTTTTCCTATCTTGGTTATCAAACATGTTCTCCAAAAAAACCAAACCTTTAGGTACTTTATTAGTCTTTAATTGTATGACCTCTTGACCAAAAATTGTTTCCTTCCCATCTATGATTTCAACCAAATCACTATAGTCCAACTCTTGACCATGGTACTTATCTTCATTCAACAAGAAATTGACAATGTCTTTCTCATCTTCAAATACTTACCAATGTTCAATATTATCAGGAATTGAGGGTCTATTCTAGATCTCAATCTGTGAAATTCATACAAATGATACCTCTTGTGGCTTAATTGCTAAATTTGCTAATTAGTTAACCATCTTATTCTGAGTCCTATATCTCCATGAAATACCAAATGCATCAAAGAATTCTATCTAAGCCCAGACAACATTCCTATATTGTTTCAATTTTTTATTTTTAGATGTATATTTCCCCTTTATCTATGAGATGAACAATTTAGAATCAACTATGACATGAAACTTCTTAATTCCATAGTGGGTTGCAACCTTCAATCCTAACAATAGGGCTTCATATTCAACTATATTGTTGGCACATAAACAATTTAGGGTGAAGGAGTATCTAAAAGTATTCTTCTCTAGAGAAACAAAAACTACCCCTGACCCTAAACCTTCTTTAGAGCTAGCCCAATCAAAGAACATGGTCCACAATAATGGTGAATCCAAAAAACACTCAACTTCATGCTTAATCATAGCTGACAACTTCTCAACTTCTTGGATAATTAATTTAGCTCTGAATGCATTCACACCAGTGCCTAAAAAATAAGTAGCATCTTTGTCAATTCCTTCCCCTAGAATATGATTAACCCTTGGTTCTCTATCTATTTTAATAGCCTTATCTCCTATGTGAAAGGTTTCATAGGTTAGGTCACATTGTAAAATACCTTCCATACCAGCACTCCATTTTCTAGAGAGCAACATTCCATAATGTGGAGCAATATCAACTACAAGGACTAACATGGTCAACTCTACCTCAAGGTATGTTGCTAGCTTAAAAGGTAAATCATTTTTGGTACCTATAACTAGGACTTCTCTAGCATCCATACCCCTACATCTACCTTTCTTAGTGTCTACTTTCAACCCTAGGGCTTCCATTACTTTGAATGACATAATGGTGTTGTAAGCTCCTAAATCTATCATGCAAATTTTTAAGGTTTTTCCTTTTATAATTAGGATAAGAAAGAATGGCTCAATATCTTCTATATATGCTACTAATGAATCATCCTAAAAAATTTGGGGAATTCAAGATATAATACCACTATCTTCCACTAACAATGGGGTTTACTGGATGACATCTTGTTTTACAATATTGTTATGAGTTCCTATCCCTCCCAACCATGATAAGGCTTTACTCTTATGCTCTTCAATTCTAAAAAAATTAGAAAAGGGTACTTTAATAGTTATTTGTGACAACATGGATATCATGTCAATAGGATCATATATAGTGGTTTTCACAATCATACCTGGAGTAGGAACTTTTTAAACATCTAACTGTAGACACCTAAAAACCTTTAGAAAATAATGTATTTTTTATTTTTTGAAAAATTCTTGATGACATCATCATTTATTAATTAATTAATTATTTTTTATTCCATTAAATCCCTTTATCTTAATTAAAAATATTTAATTAAGGAATCCCTCCCAAAAATGTTTAAATCTTATTTAAACATTATTTCCTTATTTATTAATTATGTAATTAATAAATTGACCAAAAAACCCAAAATAAATAAATAAATTATTTTTTGCCCAAAACTTGGCCAATTTCCTTAAGACCACTAACCTCTTCCAAAATCTTCTAATCCTTCTTTAATTTTGATTAAAGGCTAATCCCATCATTTCCTACCCCTAATCCCAACTCAAAATATTTAATTAAGATTAAATATTAATCCTCATGTTTATTTAAAAAGTTTTAATAAATATCTCCTCAACCCAAACCCTTGAAATAAATAAAATTTTATTTATTTCCTAAAAATCTAATTTATCCTCTTCCTAAGAAGTTCTAGACTCTTCTAGAAAGTCTTCATCCTCATCCTAAGAAATTCTAGACTATTCTAGAAAGTCTTTATCCTCATCCAAAGTCTAAACTCTTGTAGAAGATGTCTTTAAACCTAATCCTAATCCCCTCCTAACCTTGTCACATTCCCTAAACATTGGTTAAAAATTACTAACCCAAGTCAAAGTTAACAAATATCTCCTCCTTCACCCACCCTCATTAAATGCCATCCACTTGCCTATCCCTAAGCTAATCCTAAAGCATCCTAATCCATCCTCTAATCATTTGCACAAGCCTAAGCAAGCTTAAAACCCTCCTAATCAAGCCCAAGTAAAAATTTCTCTCATCTCCCTCAAAATATCTCAACCATAAAACTTTATGAAGCCCACTAGGCCATAAATGACTCTTCCAAGCTCTTTTATTGCTCTTACAAGCCATTATGAGGGTCTTTATGAAGATTTTATCTCTTGAGCCTCCTTTGTTGACTCATCCTTCCCCTTTCCTCCATCCTCTCACCATGTGACATGTGTCACTCCTTGATTGGCTATAAGGAAGCACAATCCATGTGCTCTCCTCTCATGCAATCTGAGCCCTCCATAAGCTTTTTCTCATCCTTGCATCTTAGCCCTCAATCCCTCAAGCCTCTTGCCTATAAATTGGATCCTTCCCCTTTGCAAAATAACACAATCCATGAAGTAAAGTTATAATGCTATTTTGAGAGCCAAATCCATACTAAAGCCATCTATCCACACCAAAAATCCACAATCATCCATTGAAGCCTTTGGAAGCATATTGAGCATACATCCTATCCATTTAGATAAAGCCACTCAACAAGAGAGCTTCTCATTGAGAGAGCCCATTAATGGCTCATATTTTCAATTGAGATCTCATCTTAGTCTATCTTGAAGTTTATGAATTTTGTTTAGTTTGTAGAAGCTTTATTTAGATTTGGTTTCTATTAGCATACTAACATTGCTCATATACACTAACGCTATCACTTGTTTAACAATATCAGACCTTGATCCCCTTTCCTCGACAATTGCTTTTGCTATCCCATTTGCTTAAATTGAACTTTCTTCTTGGGTTACCATTTCTTGGTTTTTATGTCTTTAATCTTAATTGTCTCGACATTAGGCTTCTTGTCTTCATCCTTCATCTTATGTGTAATATCTTTTATAAATATACTAGAAGGCTTCCCAATTTCATTATTAACTATTTCATTTCTCATATTGTAACTACTATGTACTTGGGAAATCATCTTTGCAGTGATCGTAGCAATTTCTTCTTTAGAAAGAATTCTCAAGTTCACATGACCAACTTCAGAAGATGTAGCACATACTCAATTTTCATCATACCCTTCATTGTTTGAGAACATTTTTTGATGATGTAACTGATAGGAAACTTTTTTATTCTCAAGATAACTTCCTATTTACTCTAAATTAGAATCTAAGCAATCATTGCACATGCTCACCATATTACAACTTACATCATCATGGCTTTTTTCTTCTACATCCTCAGCATTTTGTGCACTATGATCTGAAGCAAATGACTAAGCAACTGCATAATACTATGAAGAGTGAGGTGATTGGAAAATGATACACCATGGCACATTATCACTCATATTAATAGAACTTTTTTGCAAAGTATCGTGTGTACCCTTCTCTTTTACATTCTAGTTTTGGCTAGGAATTGGCTTACCATCCTTCCATTGAGTTGTATAAGGGTAATTCTATATTCTAGGTTGTTTATTGAAATTATTGTTATTTACTGGGGTTTTGTCACCAATATTTGGCTTATGTGTATTGAAGGTAGTTGGGTTCATCTTCTTTAACAAATCTAGCACCTAGCCTATTGTGTTTTCTTTAGACTTCTTTCCTACAATGGTTTAATCAACTTCTCTTTTGCTATTATTCTTTGGGTTAAATAACTTTGGATCATCTCTCCTACCAAGCTTGCTAGATACTTTTCTATTATTTTCAATATTCACTGCAATTTTATAAGCATCCCTCAAAGTTTTAGGATCTTTATCCCTTAATTGGTAAGCCATCTTTTTGTAAAAAGCATTAAAATAAGTTGTAAGACAAAAATCCTCATTTCACCTAATAACCTGGAATAATTTGTACATACCCTTTTGGAATGTTATATTGAAATTGAATATAGATTCAGTAGGGTACTTCTTGATGTTATTGAAATCATTCAACATAAATCCAACACTAGTATTATCTCCATACTATTCTTTGAACAAACTTTCCAAATCACTCCATGAACTAATGTTGTCAGCATGTAGTCTTCTAAACCAATCCTATGCATCTTCAGTCAAAGAATAAACAAACAACTTCATCACCGCATCCTCATGTTCAACCTCAAAATCATTTAACATATCTGTGAAAATTCTCAAGTGGTCTTCACTAGTAACAACATTATTCCCAAAGAACTTGACAACTTTATTTCTCAAATCAAAATACATAGGGTCTGGGCCACCATGAATACCTAGAAATGAAATTTGTCTATATTTTTCCATGTAGATAGATTTCTTCTAAAAACCAACAACATTTGAGGTGCTTGCTACATTAGCTTGATTAAGAACAACATTCTAAGATTGTTGAGGTTGGCCAAAAGGAACTTGAGTACTAATAGTGGATGATAAGTTAGGGGTAGTTTGAGACATTCCCTAAGTTGAAATTACTAGACCACAAGCTACTATAGGAGTTGCAGTTAGGACAAACAAATTTGGCCATTAAGCTAATGCAGAATTTGATTTTATGAACTAAATTTTTCTTCTTATTTCTGCAACTTGAGCTTCATTCTCAACTTTCTCAAGCTCTTTTGAAAGATCTTCCTTCTCCTTCCTAGCCTTCTATAGATCTAGATCTAGCTTTGACATGGGAGGGTTTATGGATTTTCTTGATAGAGCTTGGGGTTCATTTATTTGGATTCCTATGGATTTGCCCTTTCCTTTATCTATAGTTTTCACAGTAGGTTCTATAGGGTCAAATTGGATAGGATTATAAGCTTGGACTTGAGTAATAATAGGTTTTTGCTTTTGTCTTAGGAGTTATTCTTTTTCCTAAACTTTAGTTCTCAGACTATCTACATCCCCAAAGACATCATCATGAAGGATTGAAGTTCTTTCTAACTTCTTGTTTTGTTCTTTTAAGGCAGCCATCCTTCTAAGTAGATAATCTCTTTCCACTATAGCAACTAGGATGGCTTTCTCTCTTTCCTTCTCTAGATGAATATGCTTAGCTTGTTCCTTAGCAACCCATTTCTTCAAAACTCTTATCTCTAATCATACTTCTTTAGGATTTGCAAAAGTAGCTTCCAAATCAACAGGATCATCTAGGTCTATAAGATTAGGTTCCATGTATGAGATAGCTCTAGGATTAAAAGGATCTCCAAATGAACTCTTGAGTCCTAGCCTATGAGTCATCTAAGTTATTAGGTCTAGTCTAGGGGATGCATTCCCTACTAGTGACATATCCTTGTCTTGATATGTTCTTCCATATAGTAATGGGGTACTAAATATTCTTCTTAGGAGTCTTGTATTTTTAGTTTTAGAGTTGAGTGAAGAAGACTCTCTTCCTACCACTGGTTGATATTGAGAACTAATTGATACACTACCTCTTGGTTTCTAGGTGAGGTTTGGGTCTTCCTTTTTATTATTCAGGTTCCTCCTACCACCTTGAGGTAAGTTAGTATACATTGGTACATCAAGATTGGCTCTTGTATAAGCCCTTTTTTTTTTCCTTTTGTTAGCCATATTCACTATTTATTAAATTAGCACTAGCCTCAAAACCTTGATTGAGTCACCACCCTATTCTTAGGGAAAAGTAACAAAAAAATATTTCCTAGCTTTAAGGAAAGGACAAGAGATAATATATCATATACAACACACAATAGAACCAATCACACAAATCATAATACTACAACTCTAGCTTGTAAGATAAGACACATGAAAAGGTTGTATACATTGGTGCGCATATGTGGCATCTGGATTTCCTTTTCTATGAAAATTATCAAGGTTTGTCAATAAAATAAGTCCCTTCTACCCAAACATAGCACTAAAAATGATCTAACAAACATGTACACAACATGACCAAAGGCACAACAATACTTCTCACAGATAAATTGCACATGGGTATGTGCAGGATCATGGTGTGCCAAAAAGTGGCGATGTGAAAAAAAGAGAGTTTGAAGACGCCTAAAAGCACTTCAAAATCCGCTCTGACTTTTTTTTACCTATCCAGGAACCAAACCTGGAAGGTTAAGCCGAGCCTTATCAGATATCCGATATCATATCGGATATCCGATTTTAAATCCAATATCTGACTAATAATTAAAATCATATAATAGTATAATATATTATTTAATATTATTATTATAATAATTATTATACTATAATATAATATTATTATTATTATTATATTATAATCATATAATATTATACTATAATAATAATATTATAATAACATATTATATTATAATAATATAATATAATATAATAATAAAAAGTAATATCTTATAATATAATATATAATAAAAAAGTATAATATATTATAAATTATAATAATATAGTATAATAATAATATTTTATATTATAATATATAGTAAATTAATCTAATAAATATAAAATATAATATAAAAATATATAAAATGTAATATATATGTTATATTATATATATTATAATATCGGATATCCGATACCTGCGCATGGATTAAACACAAAATCACAGACCCGCGGCCCTTATTTTCATGCAAATTTGGGCCAGTCAGATTGGATATCAGATAATAAATCGGATATCAGATAGCAAATCGGATATCAGATATCAGGTATGTTCCCCCCCCCCTGACTCATTTTTAACCTAAATTTAATAGATTTTAACAAGATTTTGTTTGTTTTAGTTGAATCTAGGGTTTTTTTGACAAAAATGGTTAAAATTTAGATTTTTTTTAATATATATTACATTTTGCAATTCAATAGGAATGGCTGATCAAAATGATGACACTGAGGCAGGGAATAATATTCCTCGCAACCCACCACCAAACGATCCAGTATCCCCACAAAACTGTCCATCAAATGATCCTCTACCTCCTCAAAACCCTCCTCGAATCGAAGATTTGATAAATGAAAATCTCACTGAGTTGAGAGGTTTGCATAGAACATACAATAATATACCTGCACTGGTTCCTATGTTATCCACGTTAAACACCATAGTGGATAACATTGAAACTCTTACAAACCAACAAAATGCCGCTCTTCGTTGGCGTGATGAAATGCACCAGATGTTTGATGATGGTTTGGATTATGATGAGGTCATGGCCCTCAACATAACCAAAGATGATTTGGCAAGCCTTTTTGCTAACCCAAAAACGGGTATACCAGTTGACCCAAAAAAAACCAAACTATCGATTAAATGGTGCACAAATGACGCCATATGTGAAAATTTTTGGGACCGTTGGTGGATGGTCTTTGATATCCCTCCACATGGAAATTTAGACATACCATTTTATTTCCTTAAAAAATTATATGCAGAATTTGTGTTGAAACTTAAAGTGAACTATTGGAGCATGAAGCCCAACATGGGCTTAGGACTAGGAGCTCCTCAGGATAGACCCTCTTCCCAACGGAAGAAACTTGGCACTTTTGTCCCCCCCCCCTGATATCTCCCCCCCTCCTCGAGTGTAGCATCCAGATATTATGTCAGAGGCTAGCTCTCAGACCATCAGAGCCATTCATAGGTTGAGTAGCCTAATGATATCTCAGGCTAGGTCAGTCTTGCCTCCTCGTGTTGATGATGTTGGTGCCAGTTCATCATCGGCTAGCTCATCACACGTTTGTGTGCCTCACACTTGCATTACATGCAAGAATATTTTTCTGGGTCCCATAGGTGATCTTCCTAAGTATCATTTTGTATTAGACGAGGATACACCAGACGCACATGCAGAGGCTACAGACCCTGATGCGAGAGGAGGGGAATGTAGAGGCATGGACTCCTTCGGTGTCGGTACATGTATACATTTTTTTGTTATGACATGTGATTTAAAGTTAATTTTTATAATAGAGTAATTTTAATTTTTAAGCCATACTGACTTTTACATGTATGTGATCTTCATTCATGTTTAGTTGATGACCGAGGAGGAGCTCAGACAGATAGATGATGCTACACTCTCGGCCATTTCATTTGGCCTTGAGACATCTACGGTACATTATGTTGTGTTCGCATTTCTTTTTTCTATTTGATATTGTAGCATATATGGTTGCTAATCTTTCTTTTATCTTGCAGATACCACCTGCCCCGGGGGGACAAAGTGCGGGGGGTGAGCCAGCATGCATTGACAAAGGAAAGGTAATTAGATGTTTTCTAATTGATTAAATATTGATGCATTCTTGTAAAATGTTTGTGGTAATCTCATTTAATTACATTATTTATTGTATATAGGGTGTGGCTACTGGCGATGAGCCTGTATAGATTCAGCGTCCTAGATCATCAGGGATTTTCATTCGCACAGAGAGCCCCATTGTATGTATAAGTATCATTTATTTTTTATTTTTTTAATTGATGCAGAGGAAAGTATGATTTTTGTTCTATACAATTTCTATGATTTTTTCCATACCAATAATGATTCATGTCTTGCATATGTTCATTACAACTTAAATAGGCTTATATGCACCTATCCAACCGACCAAGTTGGTTACAAAGGTTTATTTAATCAAACAAATACCAAATTACTACTTTCCCTCCAAAACTAATATGACCGTTTGAATTTGAAATTCAAATTTCATACTATAGTTTTTATGCATTCCCTAACTTTCTAAACTATTCCATTGACTCAAAATTGGTCATATGGATTTATTAAATGCAACTAAGTAAATTTCCAGAAAATTGAAGTTTTTATTATTTTTTCTCCAAACCACCGTACACTCTGATCTCCCCCTTTCAAATGAGATCACATATGACATATATAAAGGTCTACATGACCATTGGAACAACCATATAGGCGTTCCCAACCATAAAACAAACAAACAACCACTTTTTGCTAATACTGTTTAGACTCTAAATACCCTATTCTAAGGCCTTTTGGTCCCATGGAGTCACTTGGTTTATAACCACACCAAAATGCTTGTGGGCCTTACATGTGCCTTTATTACAAAACATAGACCAACTTGTAAAATATGGACCAAACCTTTATTCCAACTTCCTAATCTACTTGAATCCTCACTTTCATGGAGTGGCAAGGTGTCTGGCAATAGAGATACTTGTTCCCCCCTGCCACATAGGTTAGGTGCCCTACACCACCTTTCCTCTCTCTCATTCTGAACACTAGTCCACCAAGTGAGTGATGTTCCTCTCAGTCTTGTTGTTGCTACTTTTACCTTCTTATCTGCCTCTATGTCTTCAAGATCAAAGTAGTTCTCAAGGGCCTCTATACACCCTAGCACTTCTTCACTATCCATTTTACCCTGGTATATTGGAAAATCAATATGGTTCTTCCCACCATTACCTTGTACTGCCATAATGATTCTCATAAATCTCCTTTCTTCAGGATCATATGTTGTCTCATGCTCTTGCCTTGCATTACCAACCTCTTCTTCTTCATGGTTCTCTCCATGATTTCTTCCTCTAACCTCTTCTCCTCTAGGTTCTTGCCTTTCCTTTTCTAAGGATTCTATCCTTGCAATAAGCTTCAGCCTCTCTCTTCTCATCTGTCTTTCTTCCCTCACTCTAGATGCTTCAAATTCTCTCCTCTCTCTTTTCTCTTTTGCTAACTCTTCTCTCAATTCTTCAAGTTCTCTAGCCATTTGATTTTTAGGAGGCATTTTCACAACAAGTTTTCTTCCTTCCCAAGGGCCAACTCACTGATTCTCTTTCTTTCCTCACCAAGAAATCTCTGGACACCACTTATGTACCTTTCAACTTTGGGACACACAAGGAGGAATTAGACACACCAAGGCTTCAACAAAGGGACCAACACACTAAGGATTTTCAAGATTATAGGTCTTGGTCACACTCCTAAACACCCAAACTTCAAAACCCTCCTTAAAATGGCTTAAAAACTAGGGCCTGCTTGTTCAAACCCCAAAACTCAATTCTAGAACGTTTTGACTTGTCTAATGACAAGATATGATCATGACAACCTACATGAACCTATCAAATGACACATCTACCATATGAAATCCTAAAATCCTATCTCATGCCCAATTACAACTTTCTTCCACATATGAGTCCAACATTATAACTTTGTATGCTTCCATGAGCCATAATTGGTGCAAGGATTGCCCAATTGACTTCAAGAGATGTTCCATGACCTCTGTAATGCCTTGGATCTTCAATGTTCCCTTGATGAGCATGGGATGCTCTTGCATCACTTATCTTCATAAATAAATTCAAAACTAATTTCCGTGATATTAACAACTACTATTTTGTATCTCATAGGAGACTCCTAGTGCACATGAGGTTCGATAGGACAGTTATGTAGATTTGATGACGCGGCCACTCACTCCTGAGGAGGAGCCTACAATAGTAAGTTGTAGTTTGAATTCATGATTAAATATGTTATAAATTTAGCATGCTATGAATTATAATGTTATAGTTTAAATTGTAGATTCATCTGACAAAGGTATTTGAAGATATACAACCCACAATCACAGAGGTACCAGCATTGCCGAGGGCATACGAGAGGACTCCTGACCGGTGCAGGAGGTCGACAAGAGAGGTATTTATTATGAAATTTTGATAGTATTAATCTCCAATATGGAAAAGATCATTATGCATTTGAGTAATTCAATGTTAGATACGTAGAATCATATAAATTTAGTAGTCTAACTTTGGGTTTTCCTTTTTTGTTTATGTAGGAGGCATCCGATCCACCTAGTGCAGCGAAGAGGCTGCATTTTGATCATCCACCAGCACCCTAGGATAGTATAGTTTTCGTAGGATGCATCATGAGACATTTTGAGATGGAATATGCCACATTGTATATAGAAACATTGATATTATACACATTCTGATGGCAGGATCAGCCACATTTTGTATATGGATCTATGTATTTTGATATATATATATATATATATATATATGAGTACTTTGTCTATGGATACATGATCTTTGATATATATTTGTGTAAAATTTTGTCTATGGATACATGTATTTTGATATATATTTTTATCATTTACGTGCACAATGATATACATATTAATTTAGTATCTAGTATTGTTCAATTTATCGTGGATCATGTGTCATGCCCTAAATTTTACTAGTAAAAACACAACAATTTTTATTTTTTTTTAGCTTATGAAGTCGCATAAGAAATTACATATTGTAAAACAAGGTTATCATTGAATAGGAGTTCAAGACTCATGTGAATAGTGTGAAGGTGTTAACATTTTAGTCACAGGTGGTTTTCAAATAGATTGGATGATAGTCTAGTTCAAGTTAGCGTCACGAGTCAAACGAGCAAGTTCAAGATACAACACTCATAAATTAGTGAGGTAATTCATATCCTAACAAGCCTCTGATACTAATATTCTATTAGGGTCTATCAGTTGTATCATATGGACTAGGTCATGATTCTAACATGTAAGGGAAGGGGATCAGAATTACTTATTAGCCTCATTACCAATGTACACACATTCATTAATCATTACAATATATATTAATGTGACAATTAGTATATTACTATATCCTCATTATCTATCAACATTGCTTCCTCACCAAATTATTGAGTGCACAACAAGATTGTAAGCAATCTACTAAGTTTTAAATTTATACAATCAATGGTATCACATAACATCTATGGATTGTTATTATCAACTAGTCATTTACAATACCACAAGGAGAAAACTTTCTTTCACATTTTCAAATGATAACAATGATGTCAAAGAAAATTTGTGACTTGTACCAATGCTTTCATAACAATATAAACTCCAAATGAAACATGCATATACAACCTTATCAATATTTTCTTCTACACGTACATTAGGTAACAATGATACAATCTCCTTCCATCACAATGGGGCAACATAAGGGACTTTTCAAAATCATAAGGAACATGGACATTGAAAGATATGGACAATGAGTAGCATGAACATTGTCCAACATGCTTGTTAAGAACATGAACAAGCTGGTGAATCCTCCTTCACAAATGAGGGCACAATGTCAAGTTTTCTCATCCAACATCAATCTGCAAGATGATCATTCCAAGCCATTTCCATTTCTCCCTTGGACACAAATCTGCATATGCAACACAACAAAATAACAACGACCATGGGTGCTTTCCACCCAACCATAGGCCTCAAAGAGACCACCCCCGCGCTAGGGAACAAGGCTCAAACTGGGATACACATACAATCTTTCAATGCATAAACATTACATTTCAAACTTGAACAATTTCCCCCCAAGACTATTTCACAATGGCTTCACAGATAGAACCATAAACATAGGGTGAAGGTGTGTTCTAAAATGGAGACTTGCCATACCAAACCATATTTGCAATAAACAATTTTCATGCCCTCTCGGGGCTATCATAATTCACCAAATTTCATGCCCTCTCGGGGCTATCATAAATGAACCATTTAATGCCCTCTCGGGGCCTCCACATTTCCTCCTCCAAACCCACTACCATCAGCTATAACTCCTCAAACTTCCTTTCTACACCATACTTTCCTTATCACCCCCAACAAGATATGGAATGTTATGGCATACAATGGATCCCATACTCCAAGGTTCTCAATACATTTTTCAAACCCAACTCAAGCCCTTCACCCTGGACTTCTCTTCCCTTCCCACAAGGGTGAGTGTAAGTCCCAATCCCATAACAATACTCAAGCACAAAACAAGAAAACAAAACCAAGTAGAAATAAAACAAGAAATTTTGGCAAACACCCCACTAGTTTGGCCAAGAACCTCTAATAAAACCTTCCCACTAACTTATTTTAGCAAAAACACTAAGCCACTCCATCCTTACAAACTTGTCTCCTCTAACAGTTCATCGATAGCCCTCACGAGCTCTGAGTTATGACCCTCGAAGGATCGACCTCAAAATGCACTTACAGCACCTTGAAGACTCCTCAGTACGGGGTGGCCGCAAATGATGGATGGTCTTCGTGGCTAGAACAAAGATGTGACTAGGGTTCACCCGCTCATCTGGAGCTAATGGGACTAATGATTCGATGCCAAGATCAGCGGTTTCAAAGTTACGGTGTGGTGCACCTATGAACTGAGGCACACTGTGAGTTTTGGCATCGAGCGAGATCGTTGTGCTGAATCCAAATGGAATGTGATCTCTCAAAAATGAGATAGGTTATTTTAGGCCTCAAGATCACCATCCTGTAGCATTTGACAGTTCATTGATAGCCCTCATGAGCTCTGAGTTATGACCCTTGAAGTATCAACCTCAAAATGCACTTAGAGTACCTTGAAGACTCCTCGGTACGGGGTGGCTGCAAATGATGGATGGTCTTCATGGCCAGAAAAAGGGTGTAACTAGGGTTCAACCACCCATCCGGAGCTAATGGCACTGATGATTCAATGCCAAGATCAGCGGTTTCAAAGTTACGTTGTGGTGCACCTATGAACTGAGGCACACTACGAGTTTTGGCATCGAGCGAGATCGTTGTGCTGAATCCAAATGAAATGTGATCTCTTGAAAATGAGATAGGTTATTTTAGGCCTTAGGATCACCATCCTGTAGCATTTGACAGTTCATCGATAGCCCTCACGAGCTCTGAGTTATGACCCTCGAAAGATCGACCTCAAAATGCACTTAGAGAACCTTGGAGATTCCTCGGTATGGGGTGGCCGCAAATGATGGATGGTCTTTGTGGCCAGAAGAAGGGTGTGACTAGGGTTCACCTGCCCATCCAGAGCTAATGGCACTGACGATTCGATGCCAAGATCAGCGGTTTCAAAGTTACGCTGTGGTGCACCTATGAACTGAGGTGAACTGCGAGTTTTGGCATCGAGCGAGATCGCTGTGCTGAATCCAAATGGAATGTGATCTCTCGAAAATGAGATAGGTTATTTTAGGCCTTAGGATCATCATCCTGTAGCATTTGATAGTTCATCAATAGCCCTCACGAGCTCTAAGTTATGACCCTCGAAAGATCAAACTCCAAATGCACTTAGAGCACCTTGGAGACTCCTCGGTACGGGGTGGCCGCAAATGATGGATGATTTTTTGAAGACTACTCCATGTGTCACTATCTTTCTTGGAAAAAAAATTGCTTTTGAACATCAAGCTTGCAATATTATCAATTATTGTCAAACTTTTTCAACCAAGTCAAAATGTCAAATGCAAATATTTGTTTGCATTTTTTGCTAAAGGGAGTTTCATAAATTGACTTTGATTTTCTATGTCTCTAGTGCTTGAACATACTTAAAATGGCTCTTTGGTCTTAGATCTATTGGTATTTTCTAACTTCATGGTCTATGATATGCATACTAAGAATTTCTTTCACTAAATGGTTTCCTTGATCTATTGACTACACTTAAATTTGTTCACTTGTCATCTCTCTTTCTATATGTTCAATACAAAGAGCTAGAAGAGACAAATAATCTTTCTTACCTTCATCTCTCTAAGCACATGATAGAAATCAATTCTAAACTTGAGAAAAGGTTAAAAGAGAATATTGCATTCTTAAATTAATCTCCCTTAAGACCTTTACATACATGGGGCATTCTTAAATTAATCTCCATGGAAGAAAATTTCATAAAACTAAAGATTCCATAGTGTTGAAACATAAAATCCAAGATCTCATTTATGATGGGATTGTTGATACCTCTAATGACTCATCCACTCATAGCCTTCATATCCAACTTCATATCATGTCAGTATGCATGTGCTATCTTGCTTATTGGCTTTAATTGCTTATCCTACATGCTATCTTCTTTCATGGATTTTATGGCTTATCCCAAATGTGCTTCATACAACTTTTCAATATGAAAGTCTTTCAAAAAATTATACAATATTATGACTCTTTATGCTTTCAAATGCTATGATTGGTTGTAAAATGGAAGAAATCAAGTATTCTAATTGTTCATCCATACTTTATTGATTTTTCTTAATTGATTAGTTTGATAAAAATAGTTTTAATAATCATAATGTTAGCTTTATGTCAAATAAGGAAAAAACCAAATTTGTAATAAGATATCCGCATGCAATTATCTTTCATATAGTTATAAATGCTCTTAAAATTGTCATTATATCCTTGTATCACATGCAAATATGATTTGGAATAACTTGTTCAATATCATCCTCTTATAATTCCTTACAAAGAACCTACCAAAATACAAAAACCATATACAAAAAACTACATATTTTACATCATAATACATCATAAATTTTAGAAATTCTCCCCAATACCACCCCCCTCCAACTCTTCATGATGTACCTACATTCCAATATCATACAAAAATTAGTAACTTATTGTATTAAACAAGATAATCATCAATTCATTAAATCATTATGAAGAAAATAACATAAGAAGTATATATACCTAGTCAAGTATTCCAATAGGGTCCTCTCTCTGTTTTAGGGTCTCCAACAGGGCTTCATGATCAACATTAGCAATAGTAAAAAGTTCTTTTACTTTTGGTCTTCCTTGATGCTTCAATAACTTTACATTTGTTGCTATAATAAGATGCGAATATATGAGAATTACTTTGTGCTTCTAATAGTCTTCGAATGCAGGAATTCCGTTCCTTCTAAGCATGTATGTCCGCAGCCATGTTCCAGCAACAACCACTGAACCAGTAGGATACGTGAATCCATCATCATCTGTGATCAGTTGTGCAAGTTTTTGTTTTCCTCTTACACAACGTGCTAACCAATAATCGAATTTCTCATCATTCCCCTATGGTGCAACCAATGCAAAGACATGTCCTAGCTGAAGTAGATCTGATAGATGATTATGCTCAAGTGAACTTTCCATGTCATCATTTTTGATAGAGGGTATGATAGAAAATGGAGTAAGATAATGTGGAGCCCATGTTTCCACCCACTCACTTGACTCATAGTGATCCCAATCACACTGAAAACAAGTACGACAAAAACAAGCTAGTTGTCATGTCCAAATGGTCCATGTACTAGAATTAGAGCTCCGAAATGAATGCATTTTTGATGAGTCTGTCACTGTAGCACAATCTGATCTATCACCTATGGACCCTTCCTCAACCAACCAAAAGAACCTACGTACCACTGAATTAAGAGTCCCCCCCTGTGATAATGCTAAACTACACCAATCAACAATGCTACGAGCATCAAGAAGCTCTGTTGTTGAAATCTTCAGTTGCTCCTTAATTAGAGCTCTCTTCACACATGCCCCTGCTCCATCATGTTCCCCTTTTCCATGGCTGGACTCAAAAAAACTCCAAATATGAGGCACCCCTCTCTCTACGTGCATCCTACACAACCAATGAAACATGCGAGCATTCTTGAATTGACCTGTACAGTTATCTAACCAAATGATATGTCTATCCATAGCAATTGCATGCTCGTGTAAGAAATAAAAAAAATTCTTGAAACAGTGTTGCACAAACTTTTGAGAGTGAGATCTATCATCACTCATATAAAAATGATACTCTCTAATAATCTTTTGATTATCTTCCGCACTATCAGGGGCATGTCTATATGTTATGTGAACAAAACTTGCAATCTGAATAGAGTTGTAATACTGAGATTGTGTCTCATTTTGAGGTTGCAATGTGTAGTTCTCAGCAAAATCAACAACTGATATAATAGTGCCAATGGGAAAAGTCTCCTTACATGTTCTAAATTGTTGATCCAACCACTGAGACCTGTGACTATGTCTTGCATACTTGTAAAAAAGATTTGCCTTGAAATCTGAAATGAAATTAGCCACATTGATATATTTTCCAACCAATTCACATCTAGAGCTCTCACTCCCACTCTTCAATGTGTATTTCACCATTTCATAGACCCTTTTTTTCACTATTGTCTTTCCAAGATCTTGTTCACACCCCTCATGGAAACATGTGTCAAACTTGGATAAGCCACCACATTCTGAACACTTCTCATTTAAGCAAGCATTTTTATAAAAGGAACAACCATCAACTCTACGACATAAGAGTTGATCTAACAAGTCTCTTGATGATTTTGAAAGCCCACTAGCCCCACAATCCTCCAAAATTTCTTTACTATGCAAAGTAGAATGGATGGAGCATAATAGTTCATGGTGCATAGAAAACTCAACATAATATTTGCAACAACATGTATTTTGAATTTTGAGTGGCACACAATAAAATGGCTTCAAAGATTCAAAAGCCCTTTGTGATATATGAACACTTGGATGACTCTCTCTAAATTGTTTGAACAACATAGTTTGACTTACCTCCAAATAGTGTTTAGGATGTGGCGTGTGATCTCTGATGCCAATTCTCAACTTTAAGACATCTTTAGCATTGGGTGATACTCGTGAGTTAGAGTGCCAAAATTGTATAATTTCTTCCTTTACATCGTCGGATAGCTTCTTATCAAAACGTGGAAGTCTCCCACCAAATGCCCATGTTTCATTTTGAAGAGGATCATCAATTTTCTCTCGTCGACTAAGTGCTCTTCTCAAAGTAGTACGATTTAGATTCAAATGAATACAAGTTTGTCTCATATATCTACCCTTTCTCAAATGATGACTTACCAAAGAGGTTGTAATAACCCTTCGAGTAGCTCTATTATCCTTCTCTCTGCTATTTTTCCCAACGCTATTGAGAGCACTAAAAAGATTCTTCACAATAATGGCATTTCTTTCCAACTTTTTATTAACACGAATTTTCAATTTGGAAAGCATAGGTCTCATCTTTTGCATCTTTAATAAGTGCATGAAAAGTTGACATTGCTCTACCACTGTCTTGTTGCCGAAAAACATCTGATATAGTCTTGAAGCCCATAACCGAATGGTTCTTTCTGATTTTTTTCCTTCCAAACTAGTCATAATCGTTTCATCAATTTCAATTATCCATTTTGGTGTTTTAGAACCTTCATGTCGATTATAATTAGGAGATATGTAAGGTTCTTGTGCATTAAGTTCCTGTGCATTGTCATCTTCGACATGGTCAATTATGCAATTTGGATTATGACTTGGTGGCATTTCTTCTTCAAAATTTTCAATCTCTACATTTTCAATTTCTGCATTATCATTTTCAATAGGTACATTTTCATTCCCCAACTATACATTTTCATTATCTGACTCTATGATTTCACCTTCTATTAATTCATCGTCAACTTGATTGATATTTAGCATACCTTGTCTTTTTTTTCGATGTTTCATTTTGTCCTTTTCCCTATATGCTGCAATGTCTTCATTGGATATCTTCCTTTTACATTTATTCTTTTGACGACTGCTGCTCCTCATTCAGATGACAAATTCGAACACCTAAGGTTATATTTTCGAATTCTTTTCGATTGGTTGGGCCCCAAAACATGACTTTTTACAAATCCCGTGAAAAAGAGGTAAAAAAGTAATGTTTTCGGGTCTGTAGGGATAGTCAAATATTTGAAATTGATGCCAGTATAATCGGATATACGATCCTGGATCGGATATCCGATATAGGAAAAGGACTTTTGGGGGGAAAACTTGCTAAGGTTTCCCTCCTTTGCCACAATAATATTATTATTATGAAAATATTTGAAGGCAAACAACTTTAATTTATAACTAAGTTAATAGTATATTAGTATTAGTATAAAATATCAATAATATTAATATAAAATAGTATTAATATACCTATAGTATCAATATTATTATTATACCTATAACAGTATTAATATTATTAATATAGATATAATAGTGTAAATATATAGTGTTTATTTATATTAAGCTACAATATATAGTATTAATATATATTATTATTATAGCTATAATAGTATTATTATTATTACTATACATATAATAATATTAATATTTAGTGTTTATTTATATTATATTTATTATCCTAAAATAGTATAAATAGTATATCCTAAAATATTACGTTATTGTATAGATATATTAATAACATATATATTAATATAATAATATTTATAATATATATTATATTTAATAAAAATATTACATTGTTATATATATTATATTATTATACATATTAATATAATAATATATAATACAAGGAGGGTCGCCATTTAATGGGTCAAAAGGGGTCATAGGTCACCCTATGACCCACTTTGACCCATATAAACGACTCAACTATGTCCCTAGGGGTCCTAGGACCCCTAGGGACATACGTCATCGTTTAATGGATCAAAGGGGGTCATAGGTCAACCTATGACCCCCTTTGACTCATATGAACGATTCAAATATGTCCCTAGCGGTACTAGGACCCCTAGGGACATATGTCGTCATTTAATGGGTCAAAGAGGGTCATAGGTCACCCTACGACCCCCTTTGACCCATATTACCCATTCGAATATGTCCCTTGGGGTCCAAGGACCCCTAGGGACATATGTCGTCGTTTAATGGGTCAAAGAGGGTCATAGGTCACCCTATGACCCCCTTTGACCCATAATACCCATTCGAATATGTCCCTAGGGGTCCTAGGACCCCTAGAGACATATGTCATCATTTAATGGGTCAAAGGGGGTCATAGGTCACCCTATGACCCCCTTTGACCCATATTACCCATTCGAATATGTCCCTAGGGGTCCTAGGACCCCCAGCGACATATCTCGTCATTTAATGGGTCAGAGAGGGTCATAGGTCACCCTATGACCCCCTTTGACCCATATTACCCATTTGAATATGTCCCTAGGGGTCCTAGGACCCCTAGAGACATATATCGTCATTTAATTTGTCAAAGAGGGTCATAGGTCACCCTATGACCCCCTTTGACCCATATTACCCATTCGAATATGTCCCTAGGGGTCCTAGGGCCCCTAGAGACATATATCATCGTTTAATGGGTCAAGAGGGTCATAGGTCACCCTATGACCCCATTTGACCCATATGTACAATTCGAATATGTCCCTAAGGGTCCTAGGACCCCTAGAGACATATGTCATCGTGACTCATATTACCCATTCGAATATGTCCCTAAGAACATATGTCATCATTTAATGCATCAAAGGGGGTCATAGGTCACCTATGACCCCCTTTGACTCATATGAACGATTTAAATATGTCCCTAGGGGTCCTAGGACCCCTAGGGACATATGTTGTCGTTTAATGGGTCAAAGGGGGTCATAAGGTGACCTATGACCCCCTTTAACCCATATCAACGATTGGAATATGTCCCTAGGGTCCTAGGACCCCTAGGGACATATGTCATCATTTAATGGGTCAAACAGGGTCATAGGTCAGCCTATGACCCCATTTGATCCATATTACCCATTCGAATATGTCCCTTGGGGTCTGAGGACCCCTAGGGACATATGTCGTCGTTTAATGGGTCAAAGAGGGTCATAGGTCACCCTATGACCCCCTTTGACCCATAATACCCATTCGAATATGTCCCTAGGGGTCCTAGGACCCCTAGAGACATATGTCATCGTTTAATGGGTCAAAGGGGGTCATAGGTCACCCTATGACCCCCTTTGACCCATATTACCCATTCGAATATGTCCCTAGGGATCCTAGGACCCCTAGCGACATATCTCGTCGTTTAATGGATCAGAGAGGGTCATAGGTCACCCTATGACACCCTTTGACCCATATTACCCATTCGAATATGTCTCTAGGAGTCTTAGGACCACTAGAGACATATATCATAATTTAATGGGTCAAAGAGGGTCATAGGTCACCCTATGACCCCCTTTGACCCATATGTACAATTCAAATATGTCACTAGGGGTCCTAGGACCCCTAGAGACATATGTCATCATTTAAAGGGTCAAAGAGGGTCATAGGTTACCCTATGACCCCATTTGACCCATATTACTCATTCGAATATGTCCCTAGGGGTCCTAGGACCCCTAGGGACATATGTCATCGTTTAATGCATCAAAGGGGGTCATAGGTCACCCTATGACCCCCTTTGACTCATATGAACGATTCAAATATGTCCCTAGGGGTCCTACGACCCCTAGAGACATATGTTGTCATTTAATGGGTCAAAGGGGGTCATAGGTCACCGTATGACCCCCTTTGACCCATATGAATGATTGAAATATGTCCCTAGGGTCCTAGGACCCCTTGGGACATATGTCATCGTTTAATGGATCAAAGAGGGTCATAGGTCACCCTATGACCCCATTTGACCCATATTACCCATTCGAATATGTCCCTTAGTGTCCGAGGACCCCTAGGGACATATGTTATCGTTTAATAGGTCAAAGAGGGTCATAGGTCACCCTATGACCCCCTTTGACTCATATTACCCATTCAAATATGTCCCTAGGGGTCTTAGGACATCTAGAGACATATATCGTCGTTTAATACGTCAAGAGGGTAATAGGTCACCCTATCACCCCCTTTGACGTATATGAATGATTCAAATATGTCCCTAGGGGTCCTAGGACCCCTAGAGACATATGTCATCGTTTAATGGGTCAAAGAGGGTCATAGGTTACCCTATGACCCCATTTGACCCATATTACCCATTTGAATATGTCCCTAGGGATCCTAGGACCCTTAGAGACATATGTCGTCGTTTAATGGGTCAAAGAGGGTCATAGGTCACCCTATGAACCCCTTTGACCCATATTACCCATTCGAATATGTCCCTAGGGGTCCAAGGACCCTTAGAGACATATATCATCGTTCAATGGGTCAAAAGGGTCACAAGTCACCCTATGACCCCCTTTGACCCATATGAACAATTCAAATATGTCCCTAGGGGTCCTAGGACCCCTAGAGACATATGTTGTCATTTAATGGGTCAAAGAGGGTCATAGGCTACCCTATGACCCCATTTGACCCATATTACCCATTCGAATATGTCCTTACGAGTCCTAGGACCCCTAGGGACATATGTCGTCGTTTAATGGGTCAAAGGGGGTCATAGGTCACCCTATGACCCCCTTTGATTCATATGAACGATTCAAATATGTCCATAGAGGTCCTAGGACCCCTAGGGACATATCTCATCGTTTAATGGGTCAAAGGGGGTCATAGGTCACCCTATGACCCCCTTTGACCCATATGAACCATTCGAATATGTCCTTAGGGTCCTAGGACCCTTAGGGACATATGTCGTCCTTTAATGGGTCAAAGGGGGTCATAGGTCACCCTATGACCCCCTTTGACTCATATGAACAATTCAAATATGTCCCTAGGGGTCTAAGGACCCCTAGGGACATATGTCATCGTTTAATGGGTCAAAGAGGGTCATAGGTCACCCTATAACCCCCTTTGACCCATATGAACCATTCGAATATGTCCCTAGGGTCCTAAGACCCCTAGGGACATATGTTTTCGTTTAATAGGTCAAAGAGGGTCATAGGTCACCCTATGACCTCGTTTGACCCATATTACCCATTTGAATATGTCCCAAGGGGTCCTAGGACCCCTAGGGACATATGTCATCGTTTAATGGGTCAACGAGGGTCATCTATCACCCTATGACCCCCTTTGACCCATATTATCCATTCGAATATGTCCCTAGGGGTCTTGGGACCCATAGAGACATATATCGTCATTTAATGGGTCAAGAGGGTCATAGGTCACCCTATGACCCCCTTTGACCCATATGAACGATTCGAATATGTCCCTAGGGTTCTTAGGACCCCTAGAGACATATGTCATAATTTAATGGGTCAAAGAGGGTCATATGTTACCCTATGACCCCATTTGACTCATATTACCCATTCGAATATGTCCCTAGGGGTCCTAGGACCCCTAGGGACATATGTCATCTTTTAATAGGTCAAAGGGGGTCATAGGTCACCCTATGACCCCATATGACTCATATGAACGATTCAAATATCTCCCTAGGGGTCCAAAGACCCCTAGGGACATATGTTGTTGTTTAATGAGTCAAAGGGGGTCATAGGTCACCCTATGACCCCCTTTGACCGATATGAACGATTCGAATATGTCCCTAGGGTCCTAGGACCCCTAGGGACATATGCCATCGTTTAATGGGTCAAAGAGGGTCATAGGGTGACCTATGACCCCCTTTGACTCATATTACCCATTCGAATATGTCCCTTGGGATCCGAGGATGTCTAGGGACATATGTCATCGTTTAATGGGTCAAAGAGGGTCATAGGTCACCCTATGACCCCCTTTGACCCATAATACCCATTCGAATATGTCCTTAGGGGTCCTAGGACCCCTAGAGACATATATTGTCGTTTAATAGGTCAAGAGGGTCATAGGTCACCCTATGACCTCCTTTGACCCATATGAACGATTCGAATATGTCCCTAGGGGTCCTAAGACCTCTAGAGACATATGTCATCGTTTAATGGGTCAAAGAGGGTCATAAGTTACCCTATGACCCCATTTGACCCATATTACCCATTCGAATATGTCCTTAGGGTTCCTAGGACCCCTAGGGACATATGTCATCATTTAATGGATCAAAGAGGATCATAGGCCACCCTATGACCTCCTTTGACCCATATTACCCATTTGAATATGTCTCTTGGGGTCCAAGGACCCCTAGGGACATATGTCGTCGTTTAATGGGTCAAAGAGGGTCATAGGTCACCCTATGACCCCCTTTGACCCATAATACAAATTCAAATATGTCCCTAGGGGTCCTAGGACCCCTAGAGACATATGTCGTTGTTTAATGGGTCAAAGGGGGTCATAGGTCACCCTATGACCCCCTTTGACTCATATGTATGATTTGAATATGTCCCTAAGGGTCCTAGGACCCCTAGGGACATATGTCGTCGTTTAATGGGTCAAAGAGGGTCATAGGTCACCCTATTGCCCCTTTTGACCCATATGAACGATTCGAATATGTCCCTAGGGGTCCGAGGTCCCCTAGGGACATATGTCATCGTTTAATGGGTCAAAGAGGGTCATAAGTCACCTTATGACCCTCTTTGACCCATATGAACGATTCGAATATGTCCCTAGGGGTCTGAGGACCCCTAGGGACATATGTCATCGTTTAATGGGTCAAAGAGGGTCATAGGTTACCCTATGACCCCATTTGACCCATATTACCCATTCGAATATGTCCCTAGGGGTCCTAGGACCCCTAGGGACATATGTCATCGTTTTATGGGTCAAAGGGGGTCAAAGGTCACCCTATGACCCCCTTTGACCCATATGAACAATTCAAATATGACCCCTAGGGACATATGTCATCGTTTTATGGGTCAAAGGGGGTCATAGGTCACCCTATGACCCCCTTTGATCCATATGAACAATTCAAATATGTCCCTAGGGGTCCAAGGATCCCTAGAGAAATATGTCGTCGTTTAATGAGTCAGAGAGAGTCATAGGTCACCCTATGACCCCCTTTGACCCATATTACCCATTCGAATATGTCCTTAGGGGTCCTAGGGCCCCTAGAGACATATATCGTCATTTAGTGGGTCAAAAAGGGTCATAGGTCACCCTATGACCCCCTTTGACCCATTTGAACGATTGGAATATGTCCCTAGGGGTCCTAGGACCCCTAGAGACATATGTCGTCGTTTAATAGATCAAAGAGGGTCATAGGTCACCTTATGACCCCCTTTGACCCATAATACCCATTTGAATATGTCCCTAGGGGTCTTAGGACCCCTAGAGACATATGTCGTCGTTTAATGGGTCAAAAGGGGTCATAGGTCACCCTATGACCCCCTTTGACCGATATGAACGATTCGGCTATGTCCCTGGGGGTCCTAGGGACATATGTCATCATTTAATGGGTTAGAGGGACCCCCTTTGACCCATTAAAGGATGACATATGTCCCTAGGGGTCCTAGGACCCCTAGAGACATATATCATCATTTAATGGGTCAAAGAGAGTTATAAGTCACCCTATGACCCTCTATGACTGTTATATATTAATAATATACATATCAATATAATAATATATATATATACATATACATATTACATTATTATATAAATATATTAATAACATACATATTAATATAATAATATTTATAATATATATTATATTTAATAAAAATATTACGTTGTTATATAAATATTATATTATTATACATATTAATATAATAATATATAATACGTATTTTTTATATATATAAATTACGTTATTATATTTAGTAAAAATAATAATAATATATATTATATTTATAGATTGTAATAAGATTAACATAAGATATTATTATATATTACTAGATTATATCTTGTATGTTTACATTACGTTATTCTATATATATATAATATATTAAAATATGCCTTTACATATTAATATAAGTGAAATAATTTAAAAATAAAAAACTAGAACGTTTAAATCGAATTTCTTTCCAAAATTTGAAGATTTTTGGAATTTGACTACTGAGCCATATCGGATATCCGATGTCAAATCGGATATCCGATCAGGCTTGGTATTTACCAAGCCTAGCCGGTCAACCCCAAAGACGTGTTTATAGAGAGTTTTAGTGATACTCAGACTTCGGGTAGCCGTCTGACAATGTTTATTTGATCAAAATTGAATGAAACGAAATAAATTTTTTAATATCGCTCTCTAGATTCCATCAATATAATTTCTGTCAAATTCTGAGTTCGATAAGTATTTATTAGTTAATTATCAATGAAGATTATTGTAAAGTGCTGATTGACATACTGAATGAAAAATAGCTATAACTTTCAAACGGTATAACATTTTTTAAATCTAAAAGTTGTGTCACATTCTATACTTCGCCTAGTATAAGGAAAAAATAAAAAAGAAAAATTTGATCAAATTTTCTATTAGTTAGGGTGGTCAAAGACGAGACTTTTTTTAATCCGAAAAAGTTTTGGTAGAAAATTCATATTTAATTATTTATTTGGAATAAAAATATCAAAAAATATGCGTCACATCCGGGCATGAGTCTAGTTTTCATATCTATAATTATATTAAAAAAATATTATGATTTTATTTTGATTAAGGTGGTCAGTCATACACCTACTTTTTATTTTCGCCCTGAAATTTTCTTAGTACTGCATTAAAATTCAAACTTTTGACCAATCAATTTTTTTTTCTCCTGATAAGGCCTAGTAGTTTAGAAACTACATTCAATTTTCTACAAATTATTTTCTTGCAACTTTTTCATATAAAGTCCATAACCACTTCAAAATTATGTTTCAAGTTGACATAAACCTGATTTGCTCATTTTCCACTGCCACTTAAGGCCATAGTTTGGTACACCATGATCTTGCACATACCCACATCTCCCCAATGGAGTCACCATTTTGTTGGTGTTCCAAAACTACCAAACAAAAAAGGCACATTACTCACATAATCTAAGGGTTAGCTACTTCTTATCAATAATTATTTGTGTAAACCATTTGGAACCAACTTCAACTAAACCAAGACTAGCTTTCTACTCTTTGGGCTCTACAGAACCAAGGTGGGTATACCCAAGGGATGACTCAAAAAAATTTTGTTGCATGAGAAATTTTATTACTTTCATTCTGATTCTCATCTTCTATCCCTGACATATAGATAGTTTATTGATTTATTCACACTTTCAGATGATATACACCCTTTACAAATAGATTAGGTCATAGTTCTTCTCAAATTTATAATTACTTCTAGTAATAGCAATTTAACTAAAGCTAAGATGTTTCATGCAAATAAGTGTTGACCACATTTGAAACTCTTCAAAACAATAAAATAAAGTTGATTTTGATTCGAGACTTGATGCTTATTCATGATTTACCTATCTATAGATTGGATTAATTAGATTAGTGCCTATTCCATTGGGATTCACAGTCTACTACAATTTCTAGATCTAATTTATTGCATTACAACAAATATTATTAGCAATTATTATTGGAATTCATTCTTATAGACATCCTCTCTTATTACCATGGAAATCCCATCAAACTCATTAAAGCCTTTAATTAATTCATTGAATTAATAGAATAATGAATTGACATACAACCTAAGTGAATTACATTCAATTGGACAAGCTTTACTTCATACAATATCATAATAACTAGGTAATAACAAAGGAGACAAAATTCAACAAGAATAGATATGGGGACAACTCAATTTTGTATTAATTTTCCTTGAAAATTGTACACAATTGTAGTATAACTCAGAATGACTCTAAAATGACACAAGGATCATATGATATCAATGTATTCTCAAAAAAATTGTAGAGAAGATATATCATAAAGTTTGCTCAATAACTGGACTGAAACATACTTAGTGTAAAACTAAAATTGCATTAGAAATTGGACCCTCTTCTAGCCTTGGAATCTCACTTATATAGTGTGAAATGAAACAAGCTTTAGGCATAGAGAAGTATTAGGTGTCCCTTTACAAAAGGTATTTACATAAATCTATCACAAAAAGACAAAATTGTGTGCAACAGAAAGACTTATACATCAGAATATTCTTTTGGTAGGCCCCTCTTCTATTACACCTTTTGGAAAACTATAAACTCCATGATTTGATTCTTTTATTAATTTGATTCCTCAAAGTAGGTGGCTATTAGGCTTGAAAGTGATGTATCCTATTCTATTTCCTACAAGATTACCTCAACTTGGGGGTTCTCACTATCCTCATCATGAACTATTAGAGTGACATTTACATCTTTTCTTCTTCCACCCCATCATCTTCTGCCATCTATTCTGTAGACATGAATTGTTCCTTCCATTCGTTGAAAGCAATGTCATTAGGCCAATCAAAATTTAGGATTTCCCTTTGTGCAATTATTAAAGAATTTTCAACTACTTCTATTTCAACTTTCTGATGGCATTATAGAATAATTGTACTTTAACCAACTCTTCATTGGTCATTGCCCAAAATAAATGCCCACTTTCATTTACAACATTATTCATTCTTTTTCAGAATATTTCATCCAATTCCCTTTACCACTCTTCCTTTTCCTTTATTTTATCAACCTTTCTTAGAGCACTAAGAAATAGGTCAAACTTTTCAGCTATGTATTTGGAGAAACACGTTGTCATTCTTTTATAAAATAAATCTCATTTGTCATCAAAACCCTCCAATTTATTTAAAAAATCAAAAATCTTTTCTGTTTGGTGAAATGGTAGTTGGATGAAAAATATGTACATGATAGTAATATCATTATTTCTTTCGGTCCATTTTTTTACAAGGGGCTCTAATCCATCTTCATCTCCTTTTAATTCATCTCTAATAGCTGCAATTCTTGCCAACTGATCATAAAATGTCGGTCATTCAATTCTATCTACTAAATACATTATACCCTACCTTATTTTTTCTTCATATTGATTATTCAATTCTACATGCATTTCATATAATTTATTCTTTTCTTCTTCAAATTCCTCTGTAGTGTAGAATTTAGGCCTCTTTGAGGTGTCTTATATTTCACCAATTGGAGTTGATTTAAATGGTTCAATTGGTGGTCATGGGTATACAAGCCTTGGTTTGCTAGATTTCCCCACCTTTCTTTTCCTAAGTTTCTTTTCCATTTGAGAGACCTTATTCTCCAGAGATTGTATTTGATTACCCATTTCCTCATATGTTTTTAGCACTTATTCAAATTTGGCATTGAGTTCCAAGTATCTATCTTTTTCCCATCTAGACACCAGGTTCCCAAATTTCACGATTTCTGAAGCCATCCCAAAAAATTGTTGACTACTAACTTCACTAGCCCTATAAACTATAAGGGCACCTGTATGTTCTACACTAGAGATTTCCTACATCCTAGTTTTATGTCTCTTCTAAATTGACCAGATTACTAGGGCTTGGTGGTCATCACTGAACTTAATTCCCCTATGTGAATACAATATCTCTTCCTTAGTTTTATACTATACATTTTTCTCTTTAATAATTGAGTCAAAGATCATAGCATTACTATTTCCCACTCAGGCAAAATTAGGACCCCTGACTCCTTAACTAATTACCTTCTAGCCTTAGGTGTAAATTGGGCAAAATCACTCAAAAATTTGGATTTTACCTCTTCCTTAATAATAGAGTCTGGTTTGCTAGGTTACTCTACTATTATTTTCTCACACATTTTCCCAAAATTTCCTATTTATTTCCACAAAAATTGTGCAAATGTCCTAGATTTAAAAAGAAATTCATCATCAATAAATTTCTATGAGGCTTGAGCTATAATTGGGTCTATCTCCTTACCTTGATAATCAAAAATTGTAATGGCTCAAGAGGGTATATGAGGCTCTTGAGGTACTCCTCTTTCCATGTCTATAGTGGTAACAATTATATCTCATTCTCCACATATCTATCTTAAATTCTCCCTTAAGGATGCTCCATCATCTATTTTGATTGGGGTTTGGCTTGGGAATACTCTTCTACACAAGAAGAGGATCCTTGTTCCAAATTTTGTGTCTTTTGGGAACTAACTATACGTGGACTCTTTGGCCTTGGTCTTCAATGAGGGGGAATCTATTGTATGTTCTAAATTATCACATTACCCAACCTTCTTTTTCAATGTGTATAGAAACTATATTTCTATTGTTTATTCTTCTTTGCACTTCTAGAGCTCTATCTAGATAGGCTTTGACATATGCATCCTTTTCCTCATTCATGGTTTGTGTGATTGCAGCAAAATTATTCATCAACACATGCATTTTGGCTCCCCAATATTTTTTTATCTTTCAAAGGATCATAGGTAGAGTCAAAAGCATTAATGAATTCCAAAACTTTACTAAATACTATCCATTTTTCTTTCTTAACCTCCCGCTCCTGTAAAGAGAAAATATTTCTAATAATATCTTCATGAAAATGTACTTTCTATGTTGTATGGGAAGCTTTTGTTCTTTCACTCAAAAGATCATAAAATCCCTCTGGATCAATCTATCTTGCATGGGATTGTGCCATGTTGTACCCATTTAGAAACAAAATGAGATGTATCCACCCCTTTCTTACAAAAACAAAATCATGTGTCATAGTAACAATTGGGAAGAAGGTGCCTTTCTTAAGAAAATCTCTTTCCTCAATAGTCACAATTTTCCATAACATTTCTGCTATACCTATCTTTAATGGCACATGGAAAGGTAGAATATGAGGCTTCCCCTAGAAACCATATACCCTAATTACTATAGAAACATTATACAAGATTATATCCCCCTAGTTGTGACTAACCAAAAGCCCCTTTGCATGGTCCTTGGGTCTGACCAATTCTAATAGTTATTGTGGAATCCTAGGGCTATCCCCTCTCAAAAGTAATCTAAGCTTAGATGTAAAGGTCCTATAAAATCTCACAAAATTGACATTTTGGGCCTCTGAAGTCATATCATTGCTCCACAATTGGACTAGATTCTTTTCTCTATACCTTTTCAATTCTAGTTCCATACCTTTAGAGAAAAAGGTAACTCCCTTAAATAGACATATATGCATGAGCAATGAGTACCAACAAAAGGGTCTATTTACCTTTTCTTATGATATCCTCATGAAACCATTACTAATTTCTTATGTAAGGAAAGTGGAAAAATCAAGAATACTACGCATTCCGAATTGTAATATCTAAGACAAGATAAGAACAATAGAACCTAGGATATGTTCCCCTTCATCCATCTCAAAATTTTTGTAGAGGGTGAAGTATAATGTTTGAGCCCTAGGATTGAAATATTTTCTCTTTAATGGCTCTTGAGTATTGGGTGTAACCAAGGGTAATGTACCAATCCTAGAAAAATGATGTTGTAGTGGCCCTATGCTTAGGTACATTCTCTATGCATCATACCTTGCTTGAAGGTCATCCATGTCAATGGTCTCACACATAGTACAGTTAGGGTTGAGCTTGAAAACCTCCCTAATCAATTCAAGAGAAACCTTAAAAAGATTTTCTCTAGCATAATTTTTGAAAAATCTAGTAATATGATCATACTTAGCCAAATTAGTAAGTAGATCACTATCAAAGAAAAATCCAAGGACTACTAAGTTGTCAATGTCAAATTCCCAAACATTGCTCATAGGGGTATCTAGGTTTCTCTCAACAAACCACTTCTTAAATAACTCTAATCCTCCCATAGAAACCCAAGAGTCTCTTACCCAATTGGCTCTATCATAAAAACCCTCTACTACAACTAACTTGGAGTTCAAAATGTGGGGAAAAGCTATCCATCAATTTTATCAAAATAAATGGTGAATCAAAATCTTGCCTCATTAGGCTCCAATAAGCCACATAAACAACTAAATGCATTGATTTTGAGCCAATATGTCACCCTTTATTCTGTGTTGACTATTTGATAGCTGCTAACTATTCATATTGCACTATGGGCCCATGACCTTATCATATTCCATGTGTCTTACAAGTGCTTTCCCACATTATCTAACAATCGATCATCTTCATAATGCAAGTAAGCACAATTGTTGATCTTTGAAAGATCAATGACAACACAATCTAATTTTTTTGACAGTTTGAGATAGAGGTAATGACATCAGCATGGACACATATCACTAAGGCGCTTTCTCACTTTGTTTAAAACCTTTTCATTTTGATCAAGTGGGAAAGTGCCAACTATAGATATCTAAAAGATCAATGGTGGATTAAAAACACATTAAGGTCTACTTGTAATACTTCACCTATCATCATCTTGGACAAGTGTCAACACAACACTTACCCGCATTATTTAAACTTTGATCATCTTCATCAAGTGGTAAAGCACCTACTGTTGATCTTCCAAAGATCAATGACATACATATGTGATGCCCAAAAATGAATCCACTGTATGATTCGACCAATAATATTTCTTAAAAGTTGCATGTGCTCTGACCATACTAACAGCTCTAGAAAAGTTCAGACAAGGTACTAACAAGTCCTAATTTTTGCAGTGCAATTGTAACCAAATGTCACCAAGTGTTATGTGGGACAAAAGCATTTGTTCACATTACATAAGAGTTGAGCAGATCCATCTTGTGTGTATGTGCTCACCACTGATCTTGGAGAGATCAATGGCTAGCCCAAAATGAACCATCATAGTTAAGATGCTTTGTAAAACACTAAATAAAATAACCATGGTTAGGATAAAGGTGATTGAGGTAAAATGGTTGGGAAAGGAGTTTTAAAAGATATACATGAAAATTTTGAAATAAAATATTTTAAAAGACTAAAACTTTCCATGCATAATTGAATTCAAACAAATGAAAACCCTACCCTTGGTAACATGGAGCACAAACAATATTAGGGTAAATCAAAATTAAGGGTTTTGGATTTAAGGCAAAAAAATCTTAAATACAACCATAATTTTGATTAAGCAACATAATTTTCACTGTAATATGCAAAAATTTTGAATGGTAAAAAATCAGGCCAACATACTCAACCTAATTCCCTTATCATTTGCGATTTAGACACTTCTAATTCCCTCTGGTATAACCCCATCATCACTTACCTTTGTGATAACACCATCCCCTCTGACCTCTCATGCAACCAAAGACATAATTTCATTTGACAAACCTCATGCTACACTTTGGTGGCTGATACATTTAATAAGAAGGGTCTTGATGGTACTTTGTTTAGATGTCTTGAAAAGGATGAGTTGAGAGTCACTCTATAGGAATTCCATGCAAGGATTTGTGCATCGCACTCTAGTGGGTTTACACTAGAAAAGAATATTTTTAGGATGGGTTCTTTTTGGCCAACCATGGAAAAGGATTCTATCGACTATGTTAAGACTTGCAAAAAATGCCACATCCATGGTAACCTTGTTTATGCACCAGCCCAAGAGCTCAACCGTTTGGCCACACCATGGCCTTTTTATCAGTGGGACTTTGATTTTATTGGATTCATCCATCCACCCTCCTCTAATAGACATAAATGAATTAGCATTGCCATAGAATACTTCACCAAGTGGGTCAAAGCAGTGCCACTTGCAAACTCTATAGGAAAACAAATCTCTTCCTTCATTTTAAATCATATCATTTGTTAGTTTGGTATACCTCATGCAATTCTCATGGACAAAGCCTTGTACTTTAAAAATCAAATAATTTATGAATTATGTGAAATATTCACATTATACACCACTGCTCGTCAATTTATTATGCCCATGGTAATGGCCAAGCAAAGGCCTCCAACAAGACCATTATCAACATTCTCAAAAGAACCATCAATGATATTGGTAAAGATTGGCATTTACACTTGAACCCCACCCTCTATGCCTACAGGATGAGTCTTAGGATACCTATAGGTTCAACAACTTTCTCCTTGGTTTATGGTTGTGAAGCTATTCTTCCTTTAGAGGTTGAGATCCCATCCTTGAGGGTTACTCTCCATGATGTCATATTAGATGAGGACTATAGAGTGACCCATCTATAGAGGCTAGAATTATTAGAAGAAAATTAGTGTGTCACCCATGAACACCTCAAAGTGTATCAGAATAGGCTATCAAGGCATTAAAATAAAAAGGTCAAACCCTATATTTTTATGATTGGTGACCTAGAGCACTAAGAAAGCCCTAAGAACCAAGATTTTAGGGAAAAAAAAGAAAAGTGGGAGGCCAATTAGATTGGTCCTTACATTATCACAAAGTCTTTTGGGATTGGTACTTATAGACTTTTAGATTGTGATGGCACAAAATTAGCAAAGGCCATCAATAACATCCATCTCAAAAGGTTTTATGTCTAGAGCTTTGAGAAACCCCTCATCACCAAAATACCCAATAAATTAAAAAAATACTAGAAAATACCAAAAGAAAGATACTTGTACAAAATAAGTGATAAATGTCACCTTTGGTTTCAAATGGAGCAAAAGATAGCACATTTGGACTTCCCTAAACAACACAAGTCCTTCAATGTTGAAAGACAATCATGATAACAATCAAGCAACTTCCTAAGAGAAAATTTTTTCTTGTTTGAGGCTTACCTAGCATGGTTGAGTTAATTTCACATGTAACCAATTGAAAAACACTTGTGGGTTATAGTTTAGTGGTTTCTTGGCATCAAACATGGTTCACAGCAATAGAAATAGTAATTATAATAGCAACAAAGGGAAGGAATAAAAATAAGTCAGGAGACACATGGAGTCAAATTATGTATTGAGATACCATAGACATGAATTGTAGGAATATAAATGCACATCTCACCTATCTTTCATGACCAATGATCCCCAATGTCTATTTTAGCCCTCATTCGAATCTATTTGACATCCCAAATTTCCTTTTTAACCTCTCATGTCTCAAATATAGCTATCCAAGCCTAGTTTTCACCTTTTGGCTCACTTTTGGTCTCCTTGATTCTTTAGGTGCCTCAACACGGTTGTAGTTATCTCCATATTCTAGTAAATCTTACTCACATCCTCATTCCACTCCCACCAATTCAAAAGTTGTCAAAAATTATCAAAATATTCAAAAATTATCACAAATTGTCAAAAAAAAAATTCAAAAAGTGTCAAAAATTGTCAAAATTAATTCAAAAATGGTAAAAAATTGTCAAAAAAATTCAAAAGTTGTCAAAAATTGTCAAAATATTCAAAAATCATAAAAAAAACTAAAAAATGGTCAAAATTTGTCAAAAAAATTCAAAAATTGTCAAAAATTGTCAAAAATTATCAAACACATTAAAAAATTATGAAAAATTACCAAAGCATTCAAAAAGAGGTAATATTTGCCAAATATAATTGAAAAATCCAAAAAATTAACATCCCAAAATTTCAATCAAACATGGCTCCCTTCAACTCAAACGAACTATGCATAAATTATTGATGTATTTTTCAAACTAATGATCCATTGATTTCATGTCAAACTAGTGTCTATTTATAATTCTTTCCCTTTCAAAATAGGTTTGCACACCTCAACTGGTCTTATATGAAATCAATGGTGAGGCTCACTATATTGAAAAATATTTAAATATTTTATGACATGTTTTATGGCTCCATCACCTTTGGCAAAACAATAAGAATGCCTCAACAATATTAAGAAGCAGTGTATTTATATCCTAAAAAATCTCGCTGGGATTTGGAAAATCTGGCACAATGCAAATAATGCAAGAGGCTCTAGTAGAGTCTCCCCTTCTTCCCTCTTGTCAAGAACAAAAATTTCCAATCCATTATTAGTCTTATATATGTTGTAGTGGCCATGATTGATTTAGACCCCTTCAACAAATATATCAATGCTATTCGAAAGCCTAGATATCCATTAGACTCTTTCATCATCATTTGACAAGAGGCACAAAATAAGTAAGTGTAAGTTTGAGAGATCACCATGACTTCCTATCCTTTTTAGGCCTCAAGGCACCTTTTTCATGCCCCTCAAATGCTTTTTTTAGGCCCCTCAAGGATTTTTTTAGGCCCAAATGTCTTTTTCAAGCCCAAACAACTTTTTCAAGGCCCTCAAAGCACCTTTTTAGGCAAAAATGCCTCTTTCAAGGTCCTATTTCACATTTTTCAAGGCCCATGTTTCCTTTTTGGGCCCCCAAATACCTTTTTAGGCCAAAGATCCTTTTTCAAGGCCCTATTTTGCCCTTTTGAAAGCCCCATAGCACCTTTTAGGCTCCCAAATGCCTTTTTAAGCTAAAATACCTTTTTCAAGGCCCTAAAGTTCCTTTTTTGGCCTACAAAAGGCCCTAATGCCTTTCCACAAGCCTCTTGAGCATCTGTCTCGACACACACCTAGAGAAAAATCTCAACGTGGGTCTTGAGCTTGTCTCTAAAGGCTATCAATATATACCAAATTGTGCCTCATGATTTGTGGTTTAGCACTTCCTATTTTTCAACCTTTAATGCTATGGCTTTCCAAATATTATACAAATTTGTACTCATCTTTCATTGAGAGCCCACAAAAACATTCAGTTTCCTGCATACAAGTAAAGGTCTTTCTTCCTTTGTAGATTGTATTATTCCTACTTTTATGGAGATTGACACCTTTCTAAATAATTTTCCAAAATCCCAAAAACATTCAAATATCCATCAAAAATTCCATAAACATTTAAATATTTATCCAAAAACACAAAAACATCCACGTATTCCTCAAAATGTGAAAAAAAAATCTAAATACATTTTGAAAATACCAACAACAAACATGACAATGTTTATCCGATACATTAACATCAACACTAGTTATCCTTTTGCTTGCCAGGAAAACAAACACAACTTTTATTCAACTATGATGGCAATGACAATATTAAATTCAAATTAGGTCTAGAAGATTATTTATTCAAGCCTCCCTGGGGGAGGTGGCAAGATAGGGTGTCCAATCAATGGTGTTTCTTTTGACCTAGCTTCAAAAGAGGAAGCCCCTAGCATTAATCCTATATGGACCCGTACCTCATCCATGGGAATAAAAAACCTACCACCACATAATTGCACATTCAATAGTTATGTAAATTCCATATCCAAAAAATTGCATCTCTCACTGGTTCTCATTCAGGAATGCATGGTGATAATGTCCCATATAATAAGTAGCTTCCTAGTGTACCTTTATTGTCTATTTAATTTCCATGACACATTCTTATCTAGCTTGTTTATCCCTAGTACAATGATCATTCATTGGGATATATCCCACTCCTACTACATTTGATTAGTCACCATTCACCAACACTCTATGTCTGCTTTTGCCTCACCCAACCACTACTACAACTATCTCACCTTTGCCTCACTCAATGCTAACTACTATTGTAGCTTCAATGACAAGGATTTTGATTTTGTAATCACCTTCCTAAATGATTTAGACCATGAATATAGTAACACCATTTACTTTTCTTCTCTCTAAAAATTGACTTGCATCATTGTTAGAGATTCATGTAACCTCTAAGCTCATGACCACTTTTCCCACATCCCTATATCATTTCCCTCTACTCACGATTGCTCCACAAGTAGTTCTACTTCTTGTGATTGCATCCACACCCACTCTATATTCACCATCACTTAGAGCCATCTTGCCTCCATTTTTGTTTTGTCTTGTCATGCCTTCTCTTTGCCCTTGCCTAATTCACCTCCCATGGCTAGCATCATCCTCCTATTGAGCCCAATATGCTTTCACTTACGCATTTCCTTATACTTCTCAACAAACTCAATAGCCATGTTCTATTCTTTACCTTGCTTTGTTCCATCCCCATGCTATCCACCTATTTATGGCCATCATTTGCCCATAATTCATTCTTTACTAGTCTTACCATGCATCTGCTCTCTGAATCTCACTGCACCAGTACTAGGTGTTAGTTTTTTAAAATGCTATAGGTTTTTAATTACCCCAATGAGAACAAGACACATCTAGGGGTAGCTAACACCCATCCTTAACATGTCATTTCAGACAGTAGGCCAACTATAAGGCTTGACCCTTCTTCTACTTTAGGCACTACAAAACTTAGGTGGGTGGACCTTAGATTCAATTAATATGGTACTAGTGCAAAAACATATTCTTGATTATATTACAAATAGATTTAACCCTTATTTCTCCTAAAGACTCATGCAATAACATAGATCTATGATAGCTAAATGCAAATCTATGAAATTTACAAGCTGAGTGAGGGCATTCTATTATAGTTGTTCAATATAAAATATAAAGATGATTTGAATTTGATTTTATTTTATGTGGGTGTGGAAAGTGGATGAAAACCAAGTATAGACAACAAGTTAATGATCCTGTAGCTGATCAGTGCCCAATCCATTGGGAAAATTCATAAATCTATGCATTTTGGATATCCTGGACACATATCCTATGCCAAGACTCCAGATCTATCCATTTACCTTGCAGATTGGATATCAATGTTCAATCTAAATCCCATTCTTACCTGATATCCTCCTCAATAAACCTACAACCCTATTCATTTCCTTGAAGGATTTACATAATTCTTTGAATTACAAGCAACAATGAAGCAACATACAACCTTAAGGGGCTACGACTATGATCTAGGCTCTTTTTTTCAAAGATCATAAAACATTACACATTACTAAGAATAGAGACAAGATTTAACATGAAACTCAACACTTGATGCTCTTTGTATTGATTTCCCTAAAATAATACATGAAAATGCATAAAATTAACTCACAGGATACCTAATAAACTAGATTGTACAATAACATATGTCATCATACAAGAGAACAAATGGTTGAAATGAGAAACTGATGGGATGGGAAGGGGGTATAATAGCCAAATCAAAGCTTCATGATTTGGAATTAGCACATCCTAGATCTTTCCATTCAAACTTCATCAATTCCAAAGCCAATTCTACTAAAAATTTTTATTCCAAAATTTCCAATATTTTCCAACCTCTAAAATAAAAGAGAGAAATTAAATATATAGGATCAAAGAATTCAATCCTAACCTAGAGATATTTTCATTTTCCCTTTCATTTCACAAAAGATCTGATTCTTCAATCATGACTCCAACTTCAATCCTGAAATTCAGCTTAACTACAAAAAAAATATCCATCATAACTGAAAATTGGAGCTAAATTATACTAGAATGGCATAATATTCTTAGAATTAACCCAACAAACCTTTTACAATGTGTTTTTACCATTCCTCTAATTACATTTTCAATTTGTGCCAATTTCACTAAGAAGGTCCAAAATTACAAATCCTCCTATAGCAACTTTTGGTTAATACCTATGAAAATGGACTACAAAAGTGGAAGATCATTCTTTTCCAATTCTGATAGTATGCTACACTGTACATTTTGCACAAAAATTGTGCCCTTGAGACCAATTTGAAAATTTGGCTCCTAGACTATGAACAGAGTTAAAATTGAAAAATTGAAATGTCTATATAGTCAAAACTATATAAAACATTTAATTTCATTTAAATTTTTCAAAATCTAAACTTATGCATTGATATCATCTTTGTATTTTGATTTTTATCTTACTTTCATTTTCCATTAAACTTCCCCCAATCCACATATGCCAAGTGTCAAAAATTGATTCAACAATCACCATTTGGGCAGGCTCTAGATGCATCTTCCCCATTGTAAATATATGAAATTTTGAATATTATGAGTCTACAATATTACGATGAAATGTAACATCATAGCTCATATACTAAGTGTCCTTGACCATACCACAACATGACAATTATAAGAATTTCAATTAATTATTTAATCCTCAATCTTCCTATCATAGCATCTTACCCTTCAATTTTTCCATTCTTGAACTCACGACCATTTCATTTTCATAATATTAGAGCATCTCTTTTGATCTCTCCCAATCACACAACAACCACTAAATTTCATAGCATTTTAGACTTGAAAATCCCTCTTTCAATCTCATAGTAGGTCGTAACATTGGAGCGCTTGAATTTATGCTTTGCGATCTCACGACTTCTTCATTTTGGCATAACATCACAGATGCTTGAAATTCCTTGACCAATATCTTGAAGTGGTTGCAGCATCATTCAAGCATAATATTGAAGCACTTCATATTAGCTCTCCCAACCATATGATTGGCATTCATTACATTGACCTTCAAAACTTCCTCTATGTCCTCTGCCAACTGTCCCTACACTGAGCCCACCTATACGAGCTTTCACATCTTTAAAAGATGCGTGTCTTTTAGACTCTTCAATATTGAGTTCCCACATATTTAAACATTAGAAAAATCCTTCAAGGATACATGTGGGATAAACTACCTTCATGGCCTCATCCACATTCATGCCATGGATGTTCTGTATACTATGGATTGTTGTTGCTCCTTTTGTTGCATGTGTGTTGCCTTTACTATGAATGTTGACCAAAACCTCCCTCCACCTCTTTCAATGTCATGGAAGCTTCTAGCCATGCACATGGATGACCATTCTGGACATTGAAGCTCCTACCTTCTTTCAAAAACCATAGCCTCCCTATGCATGGGCTTTCTTTCAATGCTTGGGCAGCTCCCCTATGGATTCTTCCTAGGTGTGAGTTACCTTTCAATTCATAAAGATGAAAAAAAATCCTTCCCCCATGCCATGGAAATTTTGAATGAGGAGCTCCTCTTTAAACTAAAGGTTTTACTCCTAGCCATGAGCCTCTATCTTTAATGTGGGGACCCTGTATCCAATGCATGAGCTACCCTAGCTTTCCATGTGGATGTTCTTACTTTGCATGCTAGTGGAAAAAATTTACTCACCATCTCCTTTAAGATGATTCCCTACTCCTCATGTGTGCTCGAATTAAAACAATCAACCACTATCCTTTTGCATTGATGCTCTGCCTTTTGTCTTCATGATGGAGCCTTTCTTTGTTGTGATCTATAACTCCCTCAAGTACTATGTCTCTAAGTATTCTCTACTTATGGTGACTATATGAAATAGGGAGTAGGGGTGGGAAAATAGAGTTCACCTTTTATATTAGGAGAGCCTCCTACATTTATACCCAAAAATGACCTTTACTAACCCCATTCATTATGTGGTATGTCATAGGTTACAAATCACCACCTAGATCAGAGGAGTCATACAATTTCAAAAGAGGAATGACATGCACCAATGTTGAAATTTTTTAATGATTAAAATAATTTAAAATAATTTTAAAATCACTTCAAACTTAGCCAACTCCTATCATCCTAAAGAAAACAGTTGGACCCCAAAGTGGGTCTAGCTAAAAAAAAATTGAACTGAAACACCTAAAACTTGATATTTTGATTGATTAGTTGCCTAGTACTAATTAGAATATGATTCAGTCACTGAGGAAATGTTAAAAATTTCTTTACCATTTAATGCAAACTATGATTAACCTTTCTAAATATATTGACCTTTGAACATGCCTACTTCAAAATACCTATAAATAAACATATAAGAAAACCAAAAAATGTGTCTAGTTTTGGCCTTAAAAACTAGGCAAACAAGCAATTGAGGATCTAGAAACTTGGGCAATAGTTCATTGTAATGAGTAGAATGTATTTCTATGATTTGGAATCATGAAAAATAATAGGGAAATTTTGGAAAAGGTTTGAAGTTGGCTACCTAGGTTTTTAGGACTAGGAATACTAGTAGAAAAGTATTTTTTGCAAATGGAATGACCCTAGGAAAGTGTGCAGACGAACTCATCAAGACTTGAAAACTAGCACATGTGTAGAATTATTAGAGTAGAGCATAGGAGAATAAACCATTCAATCTAGGCAATCATAGATTTAAAGTTATAACATCTCGACTAGGGCTACCAACCATTCTCCATTTCTGATTATTAGTGAAACTCTATAAATTGCAAACAGAATCATGTTTGAAAATTGATCAATTTTTTTTTCATAAGCTCAAATTAGGAACGTAGGAAGTCTCTAACCACTAGAATATGATGCAAAAGTAATTTTCTTATTTGGTTCAACTAGGTCAAAGTTATAATAGGTCAAAAGGGCTACCTGAAAATATGAACAATATGCAAATTTACAATAGAGGAAACTAACCAACTTTGAGACATTCAAAACCTAGTGAAAAAATCATTAAAAAAGCTTGAAACTTGGAACATAGGTTCTTTGATATGCATACTAAACATCCTAAAATTGGTGAGTCATGAATCTTAACCAGGTAAAAGATATTCAAATGAAAACATGCCCTCTTATCACTATTTGACACTTAGGTAGAAAGTATAGAACTAAGGACTACTCAAAATGAAACTTCATAGAATAGTTCAGAATGTCAATATATCATCATAGAACACATGGATAGGCTGAATGCAAGGTGTTAGAGACATGAAACACCACATACGCCTTAAAATTGCATTTGGTTACTCAAGCAAGAAAATGCATTTATAGGGCTCAAAACTTGGAATGGACACTCAAAATGGGAATGCAATTTTGAGCACTAACACTAGGTACACTTGACCCTCATATCATACACTCAGACACCTTAATTCCTACCGACACACATCACCAGATATAATGCACTACTAAATCACCACTAACACATCTCACGCTTTGTTATTTGACCTATACAATAGTTGCTTCCAAGAAGAATTGATCAAACTTGACATTATTAAACACAACTGACAGCATGCTTGGTCTACAAATAATGGGTTTTTCTAATATTATGTACTTCTAGTACCTCAATGATTTGTTTGGCTAGAGGTACTAGGATGAAGTCATGATATTTTATTTTCCCTTATTTTTTCACTATTTAACTCTAGTGATCCTCATATTTAATGCATTATTGGTGTCCACTTGTAAGTACCCCCTCTCATTTGGAAAGCCATGTGTACCTTGACCAATTTTGTATGATATCTTAGGTGAGGTCTTTCCTCTGACATTTGAATGTTTGCATGCCTATTCTCATTTTTTTGTAGCTACAAATTTTTCTTTCTAGTAGTAGTCATATTTATCATGTACATTGTGCATGTTTTCTGGTAACTCTCGACATGACATAGCATTCATATCACCATAGCTAAGCTAGTTGTGGTTGTACTTAGTCACTTTTTATTAAATTCTCTATGATGATATTTAATTTGCATATCTTTACAATAAAAGTGATAGATAGAAACATTCATTTAGTTTGCATCTTCATCTTGGGTCTCTTGAAAACACACGGTTGACACATAAATTAAGATAACAGACACAAGTCTCATCAATAGTGATCAACAAAATGACTAAACAATTCAGGTAAGGTTATCCAATAGCAAGTCATAAACCAACATACTCATACATGGTTAATTGAAATGTCCCTTTTCTAATTTTTGTATGATATTTCCAACCTTTAATCAGATCTTTAAGATCAAACAACTAATATCACAAAGATCCTCCAAATTTCTCAAGAAACCCCAAATCGGGTATGCCAGAAATGGTGCCAAAAGCTTCACAGCTTCACCTTTTATTAATAAATCTGAAAGTGGACATTTTTACAGAAATTTCAGCAGCATAATAGCCTACAAAATGAAATTTTCAGATCTATATAGCCTTTACACAGCAGCTCACAAATGTAGGACAAAAACTATGCTCATCGGGCTCCCAAAATTAACACAAAAATGCTCGGAAACACCACAAAAACACTAATAAAATATCTCAGAAGTTTAATCACATCCCAATAGATATATTCAGCTCTATTTTAATAACTTAAAGTCTGAAATACAGCAGCAACCAAAACTGATATGAAATGCTCAACTGAAAACACCAAACTCATGCAAAAAACACACCCAAAAACTCACAAATCTACACTATTCAGCACAAAGGCAAACTCTGTATGAGCATGCACATGGAATGGCTTCAAAATCCCATCCTTAGCCTTCCTAGATACCTGCAAACTCCCATTCTTGGGTCTCCCTAGAAACCTGCAAACTCCCGTTCTTGGGTCTCCTCCTCCACAGGTTTGGCAGCCTCTGAAGAATAACAAAGAAATCCGCAAAATCAAGTTCTGGAATGAGCCCAAAATGCCTCCAAAACCCCTTAAAAGAGGGCATAACTGTAACTCACGTCCAAGAGAGGTTAATGGAACATATTTTAATAATAATTTTCATTTATTAGTCCAACAGTTTCAAAAGATTAACCCCCTTTTTCTGAAACTTCACTTTCTTGGGCCTGCCTGCCTTAGCAAAGATTATTATTTTTTAATTATTTGAAAAGGGGACATGACAAGTCCTCCCCTCCCACACATTGCTTGTCCTCAAGCAATGGCTGAACAATAAACCAATCAATCCACCTGGATCCCAAATGTAGTCATGAACTATACTACTACCAATTAACACAGGCTCCTGCAATATCCTCTGCAATATGACCAAGAGGAATCCATAATCAAACTGACAATTATAGCTCAACCAAACTCCAACATCACAACTTCCACAGTTAGAAACCCATGAGACACAAACTCTTAGAACATCAAAATCGAAGTAAAGTGGACTACCAACATAGTAAATACCATCAATGCATTCCACTGGCCTATACGGAATGTACAATCCAACTCTGCAACAATGATGAATGCTCCCAAATGAAACTATACCAAGTATGGAGAATCCACACACTATACAATGCCTGCAGTCAACACAACTCTGTAGATCACCAACCACTATCTCATAACCATAACTACCATGCACCCCTGATGGTGAAAAGCCATCACAAGATAAATAGCAAGAATTGGAACCCAAACCAAATTTTCCTGCCATCAACTCCTCAACACAAGGATCAAATGCTAACTGATGTACATACCTTGCAATATAAAGTTGATAAAAAAAACCAACCTCAGTCAACAGATCACCATGAACAAGTGATACAACCCACTGTGACTGATCACCAACTGAGTCAGGAGATGTCATAGCCAAAGGAGTAGAATCAATAACAACACCCGCTGAAGCATCACTCTGAAACTCCTTCTCTAGGTCATGTTTTATCAAGTTGTCAACTGTAGAACCTATCACCATGTCATGCCCATCACAACTCTCATCGTGAGACGTCAAACTATCCCATAACTGATGACAAGCACTAGGAACCAAAGTACATCTTTGTATCATCATCTCATCAACATGGTCATCAAAGGTAAATGGATGAACGTACCTCATAGTGTAATGACAATAGAATGCACCAATCTTAGTTAGTGGCTGAGACTATAATCCAGATGAAACTAACTGCAATTGATCATTAACCATGTTGGAACTGACTACTACCTCTAAAGATATCACCAAGGGAGTAGTATTACTAGCAGGAACCATGCCAATTGCCAACTCACCAACATCACACATGATCTTTGATACATCTCTAGTCTTCGTGCCATCAGTACTAGAGGCCACCACCATGTCAGACATACAACAACCTGCTACAACACCCAACTCAACTAAACCTGACTCTAGTGGGAATGAGCCTAATATGCCAATGTTAGTATCAAAGATGTATGCATTCCCATCTCCACTGTCTCTGACAATCTTGGCCATGGACATCCTCGGATCACCAAACACCACAGCTTGTGACTGTATAGAATCAGGTAAAGACTATAGTCGCTCTAACTCCATGGTCACCTTAGCCAAATGAAACTGTGACTCCTTGAAAGCCAATTGTGTACTCTCAAGAATCTCAGAAGTCACCTCAAGCTGTTCAGTAAGCTCACTCACCACATCTTCCTTGGCCAACAATGCATCATATGCTGTACTGCCCCACTCCATAAGATAATCTCTGTCAGCTACCAACTGCATATAATTGTATCTCAAAATTCAAATAGCCTCCCATAAAGAGTGGAACTCTATCAAGGAAAGATAACTGCCTCCCTGCTCATCACTAGTAGGAGAACACCATCCATAAACTGCTAACAACTGACGAGCAACATCGAAATGCTGGGAAGTGATAGCAATGTCTCGGTCACTAACTCTCAACTGATTAGACACATGATGGCACTGTCTTGACTGTCTCCTACAAACCTCCTCTGATGCACTGTCTAAAGGAGTATCCTCAAAGTTACTAATCTCTAGAGTATTACCATCCATATCCTGTGAATCAAATCTAAAGCTCATATCAACATACGGAGTATCAAAAACATAGCATTGCTGTCCAACTCCTCTATACCCAAGGAAACTAAGTCTTCAAAATTTCCCACTGCATCCTCCTGGATGTCATCAATGCCAATATGATCCTGGGACTCATCTATACACACTGCCAAATATGAAATATCATCAACACATTCCAGCAAGTATGGTCGATTGGATATATGAACAAAGCCCAACATTGGTGTATAAAAACTAAAACCAACATCAGACAAGATACTGGCACAAGAAAAGACAACACCGTGTAATCTGCTAATCAAATCCATGATAGCACCCAAACAAACACTGCTACCAAAAAGTGTTAAAGATCTCCAGTCAACTGAATCCCAAATTCCAATATAACAATCTCGAGTCCATATACGTAAACTAGAATCAACTGGTAACTCAAGAAAACTCCTCACCTGAGTAATATGACCAATACCAACTAACTCCACATACCTTTCATGATGAGATAATGAAGTCACAATACTATCTTTGTTCACCTTCAGTTGGCTGGACAAATCATGTGAAGTACTACCAGCCTCAACCTCATGTGATGAAGCATCTAACTGTGCCTGGTACTCTTTCTCAGAAAAGTCACGAATGCTCAATGTCTGCTCATCTCTACCAGGTATCTCACCATCCTGCATAACAACATCCTCATAATCATCATCTGAATCCACTACACTGTAGTCACTGCCTGTTGTAAATATACCATCCTGAATACCTGTGGCATCACCCTTTGATGACTTGTAAACAATTGTCTCAATTTGAGTATCAAGTTGATTGTTACTATCAATCTGTGTAATATCCTTTCCCACCACCTCTTGTGGTAGAGTAGAATCTGAGACCTCTACCTGGCTATCAGCTAGTTTCTCAAACTCCTCATGCAAGTTCTTGGGAATTGTGTCATCTGTCCTGTAAGAAAATATGCCAAATAGAAATCCAGTCAACTTATCCACCTTAGCTGGGTCGAACAACATGTCATTCATTATACGGTGGTGCTCAACCAACTGTTTAGACATGTCATGGCTTATTTTCATAAGTTTATCTCGAATGTCTAAATAACCATCCTTTCTACTATTTTGACTCTGGCTATCAATTGTCCAAGATCATTTCCTCTGAGACTCTATACTATACCTGTCCATTCTGGATAAAGTAGAGTGTAACCCCAATAGGATATAACTTCTTCAAACACCAAGAACTAACATGCAAATGATTAGAAGTATCATGCAACCATAGATTTGGACATGCAACTGATTAGAAGCAACATGCAACCACCAAATTATGACATGCAAGATCTGGGTAGTTGTCAAAACTGACATGCAAACTTCTACAACCACCAAATTCACCAAGAACTAACATGAAAATGATTAGAAGTAGCATGCAACCATAGATTTTGACATGCAACTGATTAGAAGCAACATGCAACCACCAATTTATGACATGCAAGATCTGGGTAGTTGTCAAAACTGATATGCAAGATCTGGGTACTTGTCAAAACTGAAATGCAAACTTCTACAACCACCAAATTCACCAAGAACTAATCATGCAAATGATTAGAAGTAGACTTAAACCATAAATTTTGACATGCAACTGATTAGAAGCAACATGCAACCATAAATTATGGCATGCAAGATTTGGGTAGTTCTAAAAACTGAAATGCAAGATTTGGGTAGTTGTCAAAACTGACCTGCAAACTTCTACAAACCCTCAGGCTGGCAAGATCATGGCTCTGATACCATTGAAATGTCCCTTTTATGATTTTTGTATGATATTTCCAACCTTTAATCATATCTTTAAGATCAAACAACTAATATCACAAAGATCCTCCAAATTTCTCAAGAAACCCCAAATCGGGTATGCCAGAAATGGTGCCAAAAGCTTCACAGCTTCACCTATTATTAATAAATCTGAAAATGGAAATTTTTACAGAAATTTTAGCAGCATAAAAGCCTACAAAATGAAATTTCCAGATCTATATAGCCTTTACACAGCAGCTCAAAAATGTAGGACAAAAACTATGCTCATCGGGCTCCCGAAATTAACACAAAAATGCCCGAAAACACCACAAAAACACTAATAAACTATCTCAAAAGTTTAATAACATCCCAATACATATATTCAGCTCTATTTTAACAGCTTAAAGTCTGAAATACAGCAGCAACCAAAACTGATATGAAATGCTCAACTGAAAACACCAAACTCATGCAAAAAACACACCCAAAAACCCACAAATCTACATTGTTCAGCACAAAGGCAAACTCTATATGAGCATGCACATGGAATGGCTTCAAACTCCCATCCTTAGCCTTCCTGGAAACCTGAAAACTCCCATTCTTGGGTCTCCCTGGAAACCTGAAAACTCCCGTTCTTGGGTCTCCTCCTCCACAGTTTTGGCAGCCTCTGAAGAATAACAAAGAAATCCGCAAAATCAAGTTCTGGAATGAGCCCAAAATGCCTCCAAAACCCCTTAAAAGAGGGCATAACTGTAACTCATGTCCAAGAGAGGTTAATGAAACATATTTTAATAATAATTTTCATTTATTAGTCCAACGGTTTCCAAAGATTAACCCCTTTTTTCTGAAACTTCACTTTCTTGGGCCTGCCTGCCTTAGCAAAGATTATTATTTTTTAATTATTTGAAAAGGGGACATGAAATTAATGCTCTACTGTGGTGGAATTGGTCTCATCAAAATACTACCACCTTGCATCACACTTAGTCCTCAAATATCACTTATTCCACCTATTGTATTATGTGGCTTTCAAATCTCAAATAATTAGGATCACTAATTCATTACACCATTCATTGCATTTTATGCACCCACTTCTTCATCTATTCTTACTAAGGTCTCAAGCTCATTTGGTGGCTTTTGAATCTCAAAGGTGAATTCCCATCCCGTGTCTTTTCACCTCTAGCACATTAAGTTCCTTCTATTTTTTTACTTTCACTCCCCTCATCCTACCTCATTATGTTCATCTCATTTTCACATCTCCTTTACAAATTTCATCACATCCCATTTTCTCACATTTCATTACATTACATTTTATCACATTTCCATTTCATTTCATTACATTTCCATTCACTTACAAATATCATTTCATTTCCATTCCATTTCATTACATTTATATTCACTTACAAATTCCATTTAATTTCCATTACATTTCTGTTCACTTAAAAATTTCATTTCATTTCATCACATTATATTTTATCACATTTTCATTTCATTTACACATTCATTTCATTCCATCATAATTTATCACATTTTTTCATTTCATTTCACTTCGTCACCTTGCATCTTACTTATCACATTTCTCTCATTACATTTTCATTTATCACAATTTAGTGATCACAATTCATTCCCTCACATCACATTACATAAAATCTCATTTCATTACATACCACACTCCATCACATCACATTACATCATGTTACATTAAATTTCATTTTACCAAAACACATTACATCTCATATTATTACCTCACATTTTATTTTACTACATTTCATTTCTTACATTTCATTACATCAAATCTCATTTCAATACATCACATTCCAAATTTCATTTCATTACATATCATATTATTACCTCATATTTTCTTTCATTTCATTTTATTTATTTCATTCCATTGCCTCAAAATTCATTTCATTACATTGCATTACATTAAATTTCATTCTACTACATCACATTCCATCTTCTTTCATCACACTCCATTACACCAAATTTCATTTCATTACATATCATATTATTACCTCACATTTTTTAATTGCATTTTCATTTATTACATTCCATTACATCATGTCTTATTTCAATTTTCATTTTCTTACATTTCATATTTTTAGCTCAAATTTCATTTCATTACATTTCATTCATGCCCATTTCATTACATTAACACTATCACATTACATTTCTATTCATAACAATTCATTTTTTCCAGTTAATTCCTTCATTCATTATCCACATATCATGCCACATTAATCATTCACATATGTCAATATCTACTACTACCATATTCATCAAATCATACCATCACATGCACACATGATTCTGTGATATAACAAGTACACATGTATGAACATCAATATGCTTAGATATCTCATAAAGACAAAGATCAAACAATATATCAAAAAGATACAATCAACATGAATATAAGATAGACTGCATGAACAGGAACATCCAAATGCTCAAATGACAAGAAAATCACAAGGTCACAAAGTCTATCCACATGACCATCCAAGTACATCATCATGAACATCAAATGGATAACAAAAAATATGATAAGAAGTGCCATAACAAATAATATACACTCATTCATGCATAGGTGGCTGACCTGGAGGTCTCTACTCACTGGGGGAACTCCCATCCTCTCATGGTGCTTGCTCAGTCCCATCTATTATTGCTACAATGTGATCGCTATGGCCATCTAATTGTTCAAAGCCCCATCTATCCCTAATGGTGGTGGTGGTGTGGTGACCTCAGTGTCATCACTTCTATAAATTCTTGTAGTGTACTCATCAACTCACCCGTTCAAGCATCCATGGCACTTGCTACTGCCCTTGTGTCTATAAATCTTGTGGAGCTCTAATTAGAACATACACCCATGGCATTTGTCACCAGATAAACTATATATCATTAGTTAACTTGGCCCTCACCTACTCTATCCTGCATAGTCCAATGCCTTTGTCCCACTAACCAAATCCTACACCACCACCCATCCCTCATTGAACCCTTGCACCTCTATGGACCTAGATTGCTCCAAAAATCCTTGTACCTATATCTCCTAGCCTACAACACCCCTCTATGGCAGTACCACTGCTACTCTGCCTCACCCTCCATATCTCCCCTGTGCTCTAACCAAACCTCTAGCTCTCCCTCTGGCCCTCCACCTCCCTCTACCTCTCCTTAGACTATCCTCATCATCCCCATCCTCTTCCCTACTTGAGTGCTCATTAATGCTAGTAATAGGCTCTAATTGATCTATGTATCTTGGGAACAGATGCTCGCAAAACCATTGTGCATAGTCCCCCTCCATCATTACATCTACCTCTTTATATCTCAATCCCAACGGCTATTGCATATCTATTGTCTAGAGAAGGGGCCACTAGGAAAGCCTCATACTTCAAGGTTAGCCCCCACACTGACCTCTCTGATTGAACCCAAGCATAATTTGTTGATCCTTGTAGCATGCCCTATCATAGCCCAAAATATCTCACAACATGCCTGAAACAAAATCTCTCTATCACTATGGGCACCCAGCCAAGAAAATATCTTAGGCCAAAGAAATATACAATCTCATTATCATCCTCAACCCATGGCTCTATAAACCTATATGGTCTCCATACTACCTCATCAATGTCATCCAAAATCTGTTGCCAATACTCTATCTTGCCCAAATGGGGCTGCATGATCACACCTGAATATATATATATATCCTAAGGACATTTTCACACACATATTAGATGAGTAATGGGAAGTTGCTCCCATGTTTATAGCTATAACAATATCACCCTTGTTGATAGTGATGTGGCTCCAGAATATACAACTTGATGCAAATCATGACATAAGTGGGCCAATATATAGTTGTCCCATGCAAATCTCCATGGATGATCAATCATATCCTATATCAAGTGGCCCCATCCAATTGGATATCCTTTCCCTCGTCTTTTTGACAACAAAAATCCTCCTATCAACCCAACCAACACCACTAAAAATGGCTCATACTCCAACATCTAGAACCATGATATAGTGTCATCCCCAATATTTTCATCTCCAAACAAATATATGAATGTAGTGCCCTCTATAGTCTAATCATAGTACACCAAATCTCCCACTATTAGGATTTGCAATAATCAATATACATCCTTCGATGTCATAGTCATCTCACCCATAGCAAGATGAAAAGTGTTGTGGTCCAAGTGCCATCATGGCCATAGCTATCAATGTCCCTCTATTCACTTAGAACTAGGGCATATATAGTAAATAGGTGGACCCACATCTATCTATCACCTAAAGATCCCCAGTTGACAATCTGCCTATAGATACTAGGGGTATTGGATATAATCCTTGCACCATGACATTTCACCTACATACTTATTTTTCATCAGACAACCAAAAAACATCAATTTTCATCCCTAGTGACCATCATAGATCAATCTACTATCCATATCTACCGAATCAACTACTGGTTCTATCTTGGACCTATTACTTGTCCTTCTCTATCTAGAGTAGGACCTACTTGTTTTTCCTACTTTGTATATTGAGCGACGACATCATTCTTTATATATCTATCATCAGATTGATCTAAAGACATCACTTCATGACTACCTAATTTCTATTGTTTACTTGCTATGAGGAATCCTCACCGACAGATCTAGAATCTTAACTTTTGCATGATCTTACACTAAATTAGGTTTTACAATCTATTTATGCTCTTCAAGTCCATATTAGTCACACTCTAACAAGCATATATGCTTCAACATACATTTGTGTTATTTCCTATGACATATGCACTACTAGATTAATTGGATGTGCTAAAACAGACATGTGCATTATTGAAACTCAAAAGCATTATTTTATGTATTGGATGCACTATAAGAGTATAAGTTCTATTAATATGATCATATGCCCTCTTTAATGGTGCATAAGTGCTATTTGAAACAAAAATTTTAAAACATAATGCATATGTGCTACAAAATCAATCAAATGTACCTACACATTTGGATGTGCTATTTAAAGCTACATATGCACTATTTTCCTAATGAATGTGCTATTTCACTCCAAAGCTAGGGTTTCATATGTATACTTCATCCTACATATGTGCTAAAAAATGGTTCAAATCTTCTATATCATTTTTAATGCCTTACAAGAAAAGGTAAATGCGCTAAAGTAGCTAAACTACCACATCTACCACAAAAATTTGCACAAAATTCAAAAAAAAAAGGTACAAATGCAAAAAATCTTTAAAATAGAGGATCTTGATCACTTATTGGGGCATTGTAGTTAGCCAAAAGCTCTTACTTGAGACCCCTCTTGAATTTGTGCTCTTGTAAAGGGACTACCATCCTCGCTAACTCAAAGCTCCAAATTGCCAAATTCCAAAAGAATGTGTGAAAATGACAAGGGTAAAAGGTCTTTTGAGGTGTTTAACCCTCCTTAGGGGCATTTATATCACTTTTTACACCCTATTTACCCAAAATTAGAACCTTTTTACTCACTTTCACAAATTGGATATTGTTTGAGACCAACTTGACCATCTTCACTAGTCAATTATCACACATTTTAGAAATCAAATTGGAACCTCCTTAATTTTAGCACATTCATTTTTTTTCCAATTTCATTTCCATGGGGGAAGTATATCCATATCAAACCAAAGAATCCAAACTAGGGCATCAAATTTTTTTGAAAAAATCACAAATGTTCTACCCAACCAAAAATTCAATCATCAAATCAAACCAAAACCAAGATATTTAACTAAAAAAATTGCATCATCAATCAGAAAAATCAATGAAAATCAAGACATAAAGTCATCAAAAATTAGACATCAAGTGATAATTAGACACCATGACAATTGTGAAATGTCAAAATATCATCGAATAGACATCCAATCATTAGAATTTGAACTAAAATTAAAAAATCAACACAGTCTTTGAACTAATATGCTTCACATATTAGCTCAAAGAAGGGAATTTGTAGACAACTAAAAATTGGCAAAGGCCTAAACTATGCAATTTCACTCAATCAAAGAAAATTAAGGAGGAAATAAGAAGAACACAACTGACTTTCAAATCAAAAATCACATCAAGTCATTAATCATCTATCCAATTAGTAAGACATAAATCAACTCTAAAAAGAGGAGAAAAACAATTCAAAACCATAAAATGAAACTCGAAAAGGGAGAAAGAAAAAGACAAAAATTTGAAAATAAATAGAACATTTATTAAATCAAAAAAATCATTTATCCTCACAAAAGAGAAAATCCCCATTTTACATTCAAAAGAATTGCAAAAATCCTCATTATCCTCAAAACTAAGTCTGTTGGACTCTTCCTCCTAGTCCCTTAAGAGATATTTTCAATTTCACCCCCTTCCACTAGTCCAAGTAAAAATCTTGATTATTACCCTAGTCCCTATTGAAATCCTATAAATAGGAGGAAAGTTCAAGGGCCAAGGGACACAAGTTTTAGGCATCTGCATTATACGCACATTTTGAGTTATCATTTTAGCATTGCCATTATAGTAAGTCCATAGAATTTTAGCATTTTTTTCATGTTATTTAGTATTATTTATTACATGTATAGCTCATTGCATGTCCATTTTGATAGCATTCTAAGAGTTTTTACCCACATGTAATCTTCATTATAGTCATAGATCTTGCATGCATTCTTGTAGATCTACATTTTAAGCATACTACCATTCTAGAATTGTCACTGAGATGTTGGTTTGAGATCTTTCTTAGTGGTTGTAGTTAGGAAAACATGAGATGTTCATAGATTTTACATTTTGAGAATAATTTCTTGGGTTTAGTCTAGTTCATTATTATTTTATCTGCATTCTACATTAAAGTCTCATGAATACATAAATATACCATGTACAAACCCCTTGGCCACAAATCTTTCATTGTATTTCTTGATGCTACCATCTGCACCATTCTTTATCTTGTAGATCCAAAATGATTCAATTATTGCTCTATATGTCAGTCTAGGGATTACCTCCCACACATCATTCTACATTATTGAGGAATGCTCCTCAACCATAGCATCCCACCATACCTGATCCTCTGCAACCTCTTGATAGCTAGAAGGTTCACTTATTACCAACTAACTAATGCCACATAGGCATTGAACTTGTCTGGTTGTCTCCACTATCTAGTACTCTTTCAAGGAACTCCCACAAACTCCTGAGTATCCCTTAGTGTCTCTTGAATCTCATAGTTCTTGCTACCATTTGTAGAGGATGAAATATCAACCTCTAATTCTTCTAAATTCATTAATTTTTGCACCTATTTTGCCATGCTATGTAAATCTTCACCACTTGAGCCTACACTTGTACTAGTAACTAGACTTATGCTTTACTGCCCATAACTAGGCCTTAGAGCTTCAATAGGCTACTTAATATGATCATCTTTTGGAAAATATCTAGACCTTCTAAATGCCTTGTCCTCCATGAACCTAGCATCATGTCTAACAATAATTCTTTTGGTCTTGGGTATAAAAATTATATATGCCTTTGAGGTTTCTTTATACCCAACAAAGTACCCCCTCTTTGTAGTCTAATCTAACTTGGTATGTGTATCTCCTGGAATATGACAATATACCAGACTCCCAAATAGTCTATATTTCTCTTCCCATAAATAGTAGGACATATCTTGGTCATGTAGTATAGCTCTTGCTGCCTCTAATATAGAATAGTTCTTTCTCTTAGTAACTTCATTCTATTGTGGCTTATAAGGAATAGTCCACTCTCTCTTAATTCCTTCCTTGGTATATAACTCTTGGAAGTTATTTCCTTTGTAATCTATTATCTAAGTGAAGAACCTTTATCTTCTTTTCTCTCAAGTTCTCTACAAGAGCCTTGAGCTCTTGAAACCATCAGAAAACCTCATCCTTGTACATCAAGAAGTATATCAAAGTCTTCCTAGAGAAATCATCAATAAAAGTGACATAGTACTCATGTCCTCTAAGAGACTTTGTCAACATTGGTCTACATACATGTGAATGTACTAGATCAATAGCATCTTCAAATCTGATGTCACTCCTTGGAAAAGATAATTTCACAAACTTCCCCAACACACATCATTTATATGCATCATCATGCTTTGTGCTCACTTCTAGAACACCTATCACCATCTCACAAAGCAATTTGAGTGCTCCATAATGAATATGGCCTATCCTCCTATGCCATAGCTCTCCAAGATCTCTAGGATTATAGCTAGTCATGATTGCCTTAGGAGTATCAAATTGCAACCTATAAAGGTGACCCATCCTAACTCCAATAGTTATGGGTGATTTCTAATCCTTATGCTTAATTAACACATGTGTGCCTCTAAAGAGTAAATTATATGACATATCCTTAAGAATAGATATAGAAATCAAATTCATACCTAATCCTAGCAATGAAATAGATTATGAACTAGAATTATCTTTCCATTCTCCCTCTGAAACTAAATAATCCCTTTCCCAACTAGGTTGAATTTGGACAAGTTTTCCACAGAAATCTGGATATTGGCATTCTCCTCCTTATAATTGGAGAAGTATTGTCTAACTCTTGACATATGAAATGACACCCCATTATCTAAATACTAGATAGTTTGTGAGGTTGAGCTCAAATTACAAGCTATAAGTGAAAACTCATATTCTAATCCACTAGAGAGTTCTTCTACACTTGCTAAAGCTATCGTCTACTTCTTTGCCTTGTTCTTTTCTAGGAAATCACTAACATAGTGATCATATTCATGAAAACCAAAGCACTTGACTAAGAAAGGTCCTTCTTCTTCTTCTTACTTTGTGAACTCAATTCTTTGCTAGATCCCTTCTTTTCTTTCCTTTTTCCTACTAGGGAAATGTTTTCCTATTCCACCTCACTTTCTTGACTCTTGTTGGCACCATTGACAAGACTTAGTCTAAACTCCTTCTGAGTGAAATCAGTCCATAGTTTATTCCAACTTGGTAAGGTATCTCATCCACTGACAACTTGAACAAAGACACTCCATTATTTAGTAAACCCATTTAGGGCTAGTCTCACTAGCTCATCATCACTGAGACTATCTCTAATAGCTGCTAACTCATCCTTGACAAGTCTAAGCTTGGTGAGGTAATTTGTGATATCTTCTCCCTAGTTCATCAAGTATTCTTCAACTTCTCTCCAATAATCATCTTCTTATTTGTGATAGCATTATGGTACAAATTTAGAATGGTATCCCAAATCTTCTTTGTTGTATCTAGCTCCAAGATATGTGGAACAATATGATACTTGATACCATCAAGGATAATCCTCCTCACTTCAGCACTGTCCTTCTTATATTTTGCAAGCTGTGTAGCATCTATAGGGATAGCTATACTAGTGGTAGCATAATATTTGATACCATTCTCTTCCAACAATAAAGAAATTTTTGTCTTCCAGACAACAAAATTTGAGGCACCATCCAATTTGTCCTAGTCCATCAAACTAGCTGAAGCCATCTCAAGGTATTAAAGAAATAAAAAATCTAAAGAGATTAATCTAGGTTTTATAAACCCTTAATTTCTTTCCCTCAACACTGCTCTAATACCATGTGAAAATTAACACTATTGCAATCACTGATTATCAATCTCCTATCACAAATGATTATTAAATTATCAAAAATAAATTCACAGCTAATATCAAAAAAAAAAACAACTACAACTCCACCAATAGAATACAAAAAGAAATTCAAAACACAAAGAACACAATATTTTTGAAGAAATCATCCCTAGAAAAACCCCTAAGGGAAAACTAGTTCTATAGATGAGGAATTCTATTAACTTTAATGAATCAAGAGATACAAAATTCCTCGCCTCTCATAGGAAGAACTTAGATAACCTCTTAATTTCTCCTATTGATATTCCTCCACTATTATCCCCAATGCTATCATTGCACCCTTGCTAACACTACAACACTATTTTCTAACACTACAAATGCTTGTACAAACTTCTTATTCTCTGAATGCCCCCCCTGACCCCCTTTTATACTACTCATGTTGGAAAACCAATGGCCAAGATTGACTCTCAATCAATAGTCAAGATTAAAACAACTTAACAACCCTAACCGAGTTGGTTTCTAGTTGCTTCCAAATGTGGTTAATTAGTTAACAAATATTTTTCCATAATCTAACCAATTAGTTAGTAAAAAAATTATTTTCTAATTAACTATGTATGGATGAAAATCAATCCAAGCTACCAAAACTAACAATTGGCAGTATATTTTTTCTATTAACCTTCTTATGACGTTAATGAAATTCTATTTTTAATTAAATTAAAAATAAAATCAATGAAGGTGCTAGCTAAAATTAGTATTAGAATGTGCCTACTTTTTTTTCCTTCTTCTCATGCCATGTTGTTTATTCTTATTCAAAGAGCCATGCCCATAGCAAGTCATTCAATCTCTTCAAAAATTACAAAAATTATGTTGTAGAAGGAATACTGAATCCTATGAGGAGTAGTATACCAAATCAATTAATGATACACATAATCGAATAGTTTTTCATAGACTCCTTTATCTTGAAGCATAGTTACCATGTTATTTTTCTCCAATTTAATGTTTAGAGTTATTCTTATTCTTATGAGTTAAAAACATGCCACACACATAGTTTCCAAAGTTTTTATTTTACTATTAACAACGATGCAATTATTATTTGTGTACCACTTTTTCTATAGAGGGTTGTTGGATATTGATGTAGTACTTGAAATGAGTGAGTATAAAGTGTTGGTAGGATGGAGGGTGTTTCATAGTAGATATTTCATAAATTTGGAGAAGCTCGTTTACAAATTTGAGTTAACAATTGAGCAATATATGATATAATTTTATTTTTCTTTTGTCAATGGGCCATTGGTCTATCGGTGAATTTAAATGGCTCACAAAGAGCCCACTAGGGATCATGTTTTATTGAGTGCAAGGCTTGAAGACATCATAAGGGATGAGGTTAGGATCATGCCCCAGTTGAGTTTGGTAGCATGGATGCTCCTTAGTCCTTCGCTCTTAGCCGAAGATGTTTTAGGCACCATGGGCCTATATTGGGTACCTAAAACTTGTTTATGGGTGATCTCCATCAATTTTTTTTTAATGAATAGTCTATTTTTATTAATATAAAATATAAATTTCATTCACAAAAAAAGAGTTGGGGGATATAAGATCATTTTGTAAGATTCATATGACAGCAAGGTTGGAAAACCAAATTTATATCAACTATTCATAAAAAAATAACATTATGAAATCCCTCAAGCTTGCCAGCCAAGGGAACATGATCCTATTAATTATCATCAAACCTCATACATCCATGGGATTAGGAGGTGGGTCTAAAAGAGACCACCCATCATTATCATTTTTATCTTTTTCTTCTTCTTTTTCCATCTGAGATGGTAGGAATTGCAAGTGCTAGCCGAGGAAACCACTTATCTCTAGTGGTAGAGGGCCACCCATAAGCAAAGGTAGGATCAGGAGCAACAGCAATAGAGGACTAGCCAAACCCATGTTAAGGAGAAAACATAGAGCAGAAATACCACCTATCCCCATTACTACCCAAAGAGTGACAAGGTGTCAAGGATCTTCAGGTAGGTTAGTGGAGGGTAGAGGAGTTGTGGCCATGGTGATGTTCTTTGTGGTGGTAGAGTGTGCCACCATACAAGAGTAATTTTCCCAATGATCTAAAAGATCCTCCAGATGGGACAACTCAAGGGAAACTAATTTTTAACTTCAAATTTTTTAATATGTTAAAATAATGTTAGTTTTGTTTTATAGTCATAAAATATATGTTTAGTTGTCAATAGAGAAGTGAATAGTTGGTATGGTTTATTTGATTTTTGTATTGTTTACAATAACTCTAAGTTTTACAATATTTTTATTTGATAGTGTGCTACTTTATAGACCATCGATTTTTAAGTTTCAAGAGTATAGGAGAAGAGAAGACTATATAAATGTATTGAGTAGAGTGGATTTCTTGAAAGAGGTAATGCAATTTGTATCATTTATTTATTTATAAATACATAACATCTATTTTTCAAAGAATGAGTAAAATTTAAATAGATTGAAATTTCCATTAGTAGATTTTTTTAAATTTTGTTTTGCATATGTGATCACAGTTTTAGAAATGATGGCGAGCCAAAACATAATGATTCTTTTAGTTATGTACATATTTGATGAGATATTTATAATGGAAATAGAAGAGCACAAATGACATAAATTAAAAAATTGCATTTTAATAATAGTAAAACTTTGGTGCCTAGGTTGTGTTGGAAAAAAATGGTAATAGACTACAAATTTTCTTGATATAAAATTTTGTAATCCTAAATTTTTGGATAAGGAGTTAAAGTATTTACATACATTTCAATTGTAAATGTCATAGAGGTTATATATGCTTGCAAAGAAGATTAGTATTTTGGATATTGAATTTTAAAATACATTTCTTCTATTTTGAGTTTTTGATTTATTTGTGTTTGAAGTTATAAATGAATCTAATGTGATGTTATTGATGTGAGTTGTGTTTCATGCAACTGATTCATTATGAATCCACATTTTGAATTATAGGACAATCTTAATGTTGAATTGTATTAGATAGCTAGTTTTCTTTTTTTACAATTTATGAAGAATGATTAAGGAACATTTATAACACATATGTTATCTTTCTTGTGAATAATGTACATTTTAAAACTATTCATACAAAGACGTGATAGCCACAAAGTCAAACAATTACGGATTTTAATTTCTTTGACATAATTAACAATTGACTTATGATTGATCAAGTAACAAAAAGTTAGACTATGTAGTATAAATAAAATAAATCAACAGAATTATTATTATATATTAGTTATCTTACATATTGAAGCTAATTTCCTTTAATATATCTTACATTTGTACATGGTCAACATGGTAAATTTCTTAATTTAAGTTGTTTCATTTTGTGGTACCACATAAAAAAAACTAAAATATGGCTTACATTTTTATGGTGTTATTTTCTAATATGTTCAATGTATAAATGTTATCAAACAAAATGTAGAGGAAAAATTAAATGAATATGGATTGAAAATAATCCTAATAATTTCATAATTATGGAATTTAAATTAGTAATGTATTAGTTACAAATAGAAAATTACAATATTTAAAACTCTTTCAAATTCAAAAAAATAATTAAAGTTGAATAATTATTTGAGATTGAAAGGGTAGGAGAAGATAAGAATAGACATTGAAATTTATTTTTTTAACATTCTATTAAATTTGTGAAAATAATATGGGCTAGGTGTAATTCATATAGTTCATCTTGAATTTGGTTGTGATGTAATGCATTTTTCGTGTTTGCAATGTAAATGGATTGAGCACTATACTTTTGTTAGATATTTTGTGGGAACAATCCTTACTAAAATAATGCTAAATCATTGGGTCCTTCATGGAGTCTATAAGGAATCTATCCAATACATAAACAAGGTTTCTTCTATTTTCAAAACAAATATGTTAAATTTTCTAATGACATTTTTTAACATGTATTTGGTATGCTTACACTTTTTTATTCTTTTTTCAAGGACGTGACACCCCTTTATATTTGGGGAGCATGTTTGGTATAGGGTGGGCTTGATGCAAAATGTTACAAATGTAAATTGGTATTTTCATAATCTTAATTCATTTTAGAAGTAATAAGGTCAATGAAGACCATTTCCAAAATTTTAGGAGCTAGTTTTGGTTGCTAGGGGTAATAAGTGGTTAATTTAACAATGTTGTTAATTTTGGTTGCTAGGGTAGTAAGTGGTTAAGTTAACAAAGTTGTCAATTTTTTTATTTTATTTTTTCAAAATGGGAAAGAGACAAGCCATTAATGAAAATGGGGTAAGTTGGATAGTTGGAATTTAAATTGATAGGTCTAAAATACTTAATAAATTGTAAATACATATTTTAAACATGAATTCCATGATTAGGAAGGTTTTAAAAAAGAACATATGTTTGACATAGGAAATACTAAGAGGGGGTTGAATCAACATTTCACAAAATTTTGCCCAATTATAGATATCATTAACAATCTTATAACTTGCATATAAAAGCAAAATAATTAATTTGAATAGTAAACATAGCCATAAAATAATGCAATAAATAACACCATTTTTTTTAACTAGGGAAACCCTCGGCAAGGGAAAACCTCAGTGGTGATGGTATCCATAAAATGATCCACTAATCAAAAGTAAATTGTGAAAGATATTGAACCTATTGGGAGTCTATTACACCTCTATAGTGCCTCGGTTCTTGTTAGAGGGCTAGGCCTTCTTAGAAGACTTAGCCATGTAAGGAGAACTATTAATAAAATTTACAAAATCTATACAAGCTGATCCCACTACCCAAACATGAAATATACAATGATATTCTTCAGTACATGAGATTTTTAATCTCATATAAGTTTTGACTAATGAGTATCCACATTACTTAGTTCATGCTGAATAAGTAGTACATGTTGAGAACAACATGTATATAATAAGAGCATGTCGAGTCCATAGTGTGTGTTGAGTCACTTAAGTGCTAAGTAGATAGTGTATGCCAAGTGACTTAGGAGCCAAGTAAGTAGTGCATACTAAGTAATATAGATGTTGAGTCAGAGTATAGAGAATAGTAAATGTCAAGCATCAAAGACTTCAACTACTCAATAAGATAGTTTTGTTATAGTTGTTTGTAATGGCACAAACAACTATGTAAACCATTTTTGAGCCAACTTAAATATTGAATTATGATATTTGGAGATAAGGATGAATTCTAATTTAGATTCCCAATGTATCACATGTAGCCAATAAAAAAAAGGGAAGGATTAAGTAGAAAAATGGATGAATCATAATCATTGATTCATACCTAACCCTAAGTCACCTAATTATTCTTAAGGATGACAAACCCTAAACTATCTATGATGAAAAGAAGGTGTATGAAGGAGTGAAGAGAGAATTTTTTATGCAAAAGGTAGATCATTCATGGTGGCTAAGGAGTTATGATCTAAGATTACATTGCAGAATAACTTAATGGATAATAGAGGAAAGAAGATAGCATACAAAAAAGAGACATTTGATCAAGAAGGCTATGATGTGAAGAAGGTTTATGAAGGAGAAACAAGAGAAGTTTTCATGAAAAAAGTAGAGCATTCATGGTGGGTAAGGAGTTATGATCTAAGATTGCATTGCAAAATCAATTAATGGAGAATAGAGAAAAGAAGATAGCATACAACAAAGAGACATCTGATCAAGAAGAATCAAGAATACATTATTAAAGAGGTGATATTTCATTAGGAAAAGAAGTTCTAACTATAGGATCAATTCTAAATCATTCTAGCAAGTGAATCAGTTAAATCTCGTAACAGGGTAGTGCTAATAAACTGTATTGAAATCCTTTAGTAGGGTGCTTATTTAATTGTGATTTAAAGTCCTTTAACAAGACACACTTTTATCAAGGTGTTGAAATCCTTTAACAAGGTAAGATCTAATAGTCTTTGTAAGACTTTAATAGCATAGACCCTTCACATGGTAGATCATGTCTCGTGATCAAAACATTGTAGCCTCCATTGGATACACTTTATTACTATGATAGTGAATATTTTTGGGTGTCATCCCCAACCCAATTTTACCTTCCCATTGGAGGGTTCTGGGTAATCATATCTGGTGTCATACATGTGTGAATTTTTACTTGCTTCCATGATTTATATGTACATGTTTTACATGGTATTTCAGTTTACTTAGTGAATGTCTGAGATGGATGTGTTGTGAAAATTTTTATAGGTAGAAGTTTAAACTATTGATTCACTCATTCTACATCAATAGGATGAAGCAAGAGAAGAACTAAAGAAATATTTTAAGATAAGGTAGTAAATTTCTATTGAGGAGAATGATACATAATATAGAGAGATGGACACTAATAAGCTATTTTCTAATGGAGACTCCAATGAATTTGATGCAGTAGTTGCAGATCTAATGGAAAAGAATAAAGCCCAAGCTGAAGAAATCATAAATCTCAAGTCAAAGAAAAAATCACAAGCCATACTACTATGTGAGGTATCTAAATAGAAAAAGAAAGCTATGGAAGACAAAGCCATGATTGAAGATGAAAAAAGAGTTTTGATCAACAAGTTCAAAGAGAAGTCAACAAAGCTAACATAGGTTTCCAATATGTAATTGGATACTCTAATCCAAATAATGAAAGCCAACTATGAATTGAATGTTAAGGACATTGAAATAACAACATTGAAATTGTAGGATGAGAAATTGAAGAGTGACCTAAAAAGGGAATAATAATTTGCTGAATTTTTCAACAAACCAAATGAAGCCATCAAATACTTTGAGCAATTATTGAGATCTCCTAGATCCAATAATGATACATCTAGATTGGGATACACAAGTACTAAAGAAGGAGAATCATCCAAAAGTGAAAAAGAAAGGAACAAAAAAGGTAATAACTCTAAACCTACTATTCATGATTGTGGTAAGAAAGGACATACTGCTAATGTGTGTAGGAGCAATACTATAAATCAGAATCTCAAGTATAATAGCATGCTTCACTATCATAAGTGCAAAAAACAAAGTCATCAGGAACATGAATGTAGAACCAACACCATGCACATACAAATATTTGAAGGATATTGTTACAACTATTGGAAGTATGGATAGAGAGATTTTGAGTGTAGATCCAAACTCATGTGGTCATCAAATATGCAAACAAAGGTAAGGAACATTGGCGACTCTTATAACTAGGATTGTAATACAAGATATAACTATTATTATTTTCAAGAATATGGACATGTTTCTAAAATTTTTATAAGGACACACTTCAGGGGTGACTAAAAAAGGTGGTTGAGTTAAACCACACATTTTAATTGTTTGAAGATTGGTCACAACAGTCAATATTGTCCAACAAGGTCAAAGGCACCAAGTTGTCAATTTGATAAAGGCAAAGGCAAGGAAAATGTTGAAAATATAAAAGATGAAATGAACAAGACATGGAAGAAAAAGGATGGTTGTAGCACATCAAATGGAGAAGGGATCACTTCACCCAATGGGTCAGGTGATCGCACCTCATCAAACTAAATAATAGAGAGGTATGTGAGACTAATATTTAAAAAGAGTTATATCATACATCAGTTCTAAAAGGACTTAGTATTGAAAAGATTACATAAGCATGAACAAAGATGCAAGATGTTATTAGGAATCTAAGAAAATATTTAAGTTTTTCATGTTACTATCAAGCATGGAATGCTTCTCATGAGTATCGAGTGGAATGGTAGAAGATGCCAAACTCATAATGGTTGTTGAACAAATGGAATGGTAATGGATGTTGAGTGAACCTAAAATTGGTTGATGTCAAGCTTACAGTTGTGTAAGCACTCATCATTTATTGTAAGGTTTTAAAGGGGTATTTAATCATTTTTCAACTCATTTCACATCATTTTAAAATCAAGTAAGAATAAGGAGAGAAAGAGGAAATTTGGAAATTCATTTAAAGTAGTTGCAGTAGATTTTAATAGTGATTATACATCATTTTTTCAGATCTTACAAGGTTTTTATCAGGTGTTGACTTGTGTTGTCTATATTTTTGTAAACCCTAGTTTCACAAAATGGAATTTAATTCAAAGAATTTAGAGGGTAAGGAAGTTTTGAATGTTCAACTAGTTAGTAATGAGGTCAAGAAACCAATATTCAAAGAAATACCAGATATCACTTACAAACAAGACTCCTCTGGTGCATTATCCATGATACCACCAAATGTTTTAATGATGTAAGATGTTAGGAAGTATTACAACTATAAAATTGGAAGTATTGGTGATATGGGGATTAGAAAAGCATATGAAAAACTTTGTGATAATGTTGTATTGAAGAAAGAATACAAAATTACAGAAAAGAAAGGGTTAACAAATGCCCTAGATTTCCCAAATGTGTTCAAAATGGAATGGATTAGGATAGTATTAAGTAGAATACATAATAATTCACTTTGGTTGGAAAATGGACCTATCATGATAACCAAAAACATAATTAATAGGGTAATAGGGTATCCAACCTTAGATCAGCCTAAGACTCTAAGAAGTGACTCAAAGGAGGTTATTGAAAAAAACACTAGAGCTATATAGAATAAGAGAGGAATAAAAATTGATACCATAATAGATCCTTTGATGGACTTTGTAGTAAGGGTTATTTTACACAAATTTTATCAATCTAGTAGATTAAATAATGTGCCCTATATTGCAATAGATATTGGATATAAAATTTTCAAGAAGGATCACACATATGATCTTGTAGAATTACAGCTACAACAATTGATTGAGAACCTAGGAGCAATAAGGAAGATAAAGTGTGCACAATGTAAATTTTGTTCTATTTTGATATGTATTTTCTTTTATGTTCAAAAATTTTTTCTTTTATTTTTGCATAGTCAGAAGGAAAACCAATAGGTTAGTGGAAGTATAGATTGGTGAGTTCATTGAACAATTGGGAGAGAATTTTGAGTCAATTATGACTAGCTATTTTGAGGACTTTAAGAAATCAATGAAGAAAATATTGAGAACACTAGTATCCTTAATGGAGAAACATTGTGATGATGTTTTCTTTCTATTGGATGCTATTTACACTTTTGTTCAAGTAGCAACACCAAGGGTGAGATGGTTGAGGCCACTTGGATATGAAATCAATGTGGATGAGGCCTTTGTAGCTATTACAACTTTATTGGTAGAAGATGTTAATAAAAATGAAAAAGCATTTGGAAAGTATGAAATGGCTAAATCTAAAATCACCATGGAACCAAAGACTTCCTCTATTATTAGGAAGAAGGATAAGTTGGTGAAGAAGTTGAAAGATAAATTTGGTGAAGTTGTTGAAGAAGAAGAAGAAGAAGAAGAAGAAGAAGAAGAAGAAGAAGAAGACACAAAAATGCAAGAACAACTTGCATTCACTCACGGAATAGATGAAGATCAATTAAAAGAGGAGACAAAAGTTTTTGAAGGTGCTGAGGGAGAAGAAGTTCAGGAAGCACCTACACTTGCTGATCAAAAGAAGAGGAAGGCCAAGGCCTAACCAATGATAAAATCCAAGAAAGTCACCAAGATGAGTTAGCCTAGATCTATAGGACCGACTACAAGGGCTAGTGCATGTTTCATTGTACTAAAGGAAAAAGAAAAGACAAAACCTACAGAACAAGGAGGTGAAGTGCAAAAAAGACCAAGAAGAAAGTAAATTGCACAAGTTGAATTAGATGAAGAGAAACTAGAATCAGATGACAATAGCCAATTCAAAGTGGTGAGTCACAATCCTCTATGAGACTTAGAAAATCTATGTGAAAATATTAAGAATGGTGTAGATTTATCAGGATTTTCTCATGTTGATTTTGATAATCTTGGTAAAGTTGAGAAAATTCAAGTAGAGGCTATATATCCTATGATGGAAAATTTTAAGAATGCCCCATCATAAATTGCTAACTCTATGCCTAAGAGCCTATATGACTTAGTGAATTAATGAGATGGATGTGTGGTGAAATTTTTTTATGGGTAGAAGTTTAAAATACTAATTCATCCACACCCCACCTCATAAATTTACCTTTCCTATTGTAATTCCAACAAGAGATAGGTACAAAAACTCATACTGGTGTTGATATCTTCAATTTATGATTTTTCTTTGTTGCTCTTCACAAAATTTTTTATACATCCATAATGTATTTCTCCTACATCATAGTTTACATTACACAAGTGTACACTTGAACATCATAAAATAACATTAAAATACCTCATAATCACATCACAATTCTTTTCTCAAAATGTCTTTTCTTTATACCAATTTACCTGTCCAACCAACCTTTATTCCTTTACACTCTTAAAAGAATATAAAACTATACCTTGCCCACTCAGGGTTAATATCTATAATGTGGTACCTAATTATTCAAGTAATCATTTATCCAAACAAAATAATTCCTTAACATAAAATACTCTCATTCCTTATCTCTATCTTGTTTTGTTTGTTCAACACTGTAAATAGAAAAAATATTATATCTCTTTCTGTATTACCCATACAACTTTATACACATAACTCCAATATCTTGATATATTGTACTTGTTATAGCTAAGACTACACATGCCACAATTTCCTTTGTGAATTATGCAAAGAAAATATCAAATAGTACTACTAGATAACCTCTGTGTTACTTAGACAATTTTCTAAGTCTAACTCCCAAAACCATATGCCCATACTTTTCTCACTTTATATAGAGTATATGTTGCCATAAATTACAACCCCATACTTACTAACCTAGTCAAATTGTCAACAACCTCCCCTTTTGGCATTTATGGGAACATATTGGAAAGTTGGTTGAGTCCCAAAAATATCAAAATTATAAAATTTCAAAACTTTTAACATTTGTTACATGGCCATACAAAATTTATAAAATGTGGATTACTTTCTTATTTATAACATCTTACATAGGGATACTCCCCATTTGACTATGCTCTTACTTATAAGTCACTTATACGATTTCCTTAATACAAGGTTTCAAGTAATACAAATCCATAAAACCAGAAGAACCCATGCATGCAAGAACCTATCATAGAGAAGCAAATACAAAGAGAAGGCAAGGATTTGGTTCTAAAAATATGGAAGAATAATTGGAAATAAAAAGGATCAAACCTAATAAAGGAGATTTTAAAACCCTGATACAGACATCCTAAAAGGTAAAAAGTAATAATAATTAATATTTAATTATTAAATGGAAATGCATATGCAGAAAGTGGAATCTTAAGAAGGGAGTAAAATTAACTTAATAAATGAAATTAAATTAATCCTTTACTCTAACACCCCTCACCTTAAGATGAGGAATAATGCAGCTACAAAGTTGAAAGCATAAATGGGTCCCAATAACATGGCCTAATGAGGTACCTAGCACAACCAAATCTCTAAAAACTAGAGAAATAGGGAAAACCACATAGAAAAAACCCTACTCCAAAAAGAGATAAAAGAAGCTAAAAATAAAGAAAAGAAGGAAGGAAGACTCATTATTTATACCTCCCAAGGACATCTTCCTTCACCCCAAGCATAGAATGTAATTGAAGATACCAAAGGGATGAAAAAGTTTAGTGAAGATGTTTGCAACCTATGTAGAAGTGGGAATGTACGCCAAGCTAACAGAGCTATCTTGAATTAGATTCCTAGTGAAGTGCATGTGAAACTCAATGTTCTTGGTCATCTAATGCTCAATTGGGTTGAGGGAAATGTGTATGGCACTCTAATTGTCACACCAAAAAAAGGTGAAACTATTAAGAGGAAATCCAAACTCCATCATCAATTCTCAAAGTCATAAAACCTCCTAATTAGCTAGCATAGCTACCCTATACTCTACCTTTATAAATGATAATGCATGGGCATGATGCTTATCACAAGATCATGTGATATGACTAGAAGTAAGATAGAAAAAAATCCAAAAGTAGACTTTTGATCATCAATATAACTAGCCCAATCTAAGTTTGTATAACTTAAAATGTGAGGATCCCTTGATGTGTAGTGAATGCCATAATATGTAGTACCCTAAATGTTCCTTAAGATACATTTATAATCTTACCAATAACTCTCATGTAGATCATGAAAGAATCTAGAGAAAAGTCCAACCGCAAAGGAAATATTAGGATGCATGTGTGTCAGGTACAATAAACTACCCACAAGTTGTTTGTATAATGTGAAATCCACTGTAGGATTAATACAAGTGTTAGATAAAACAAAAATTGACTAATAATATGTGGGAGTAGGCTTGTAATCAAGCATGTTGAATCTTATAAGTATATCAAGAACATACTTCTATTGGAGTATGGCTATCCCATATGAAGAATGAATAACCTATAGGCCCAAACAATAGTGCAAAAGTCCAAGGTGTGTCATCTCAAATTACTCTCCCAAATCTTATTGAACACTCTGAATCATAGAGGATGAACTAATTGTAATCATGATATACTCACATAAATCACAAGTATCAATGAGTCAGCCCCATGATGGTGAATGTACATTATAGGATTGGAATAACACTAAGTTAATTTTGAAGTAAGCAAGAAGGAATCCATCTTCTCATACCAAGTGCAAGGAGATTTTTTGATTCCATATGAAGATCTTTGAATCTTGCATACCAAAGAATACTCTTGCATAAAACCATGAGGATGCTCCATATAGATCTCCTCATGTAGGTCTCCATGCAAAAAGGTACTCTTCACGTCCATTTGAAATATTGTCCATCCCAAAGAAGCTGCAAGAGAGAGTACAAGGTGAATAGAATTCATCTTGGCAACATAAGAAAAGGTTTTGGAGTAATTAAAAACCTCAATATATGAAAATCCATTCGTAACAGGATAAAAACACAAACCTATGTCACCCTTTCGTAAAGGAAAAGGCTAACAAACGTATAATTGTTCACCTTCAATGACATAAAGTTGGTATTACTATTTTGAATTTGAAAATGAAGTAAACTACTAAAATGTTTAGAAATGTATTAAGTTTAGGATTATAATTTTTAATAATTATTTGGAATAAGAATTGATATATTTTCCTAATTTTTATAGATTTTTTTTAGCTGTAGAAAAATGCTGAAAATTAGGGGTCTAGTTCCAATCACAAAACTAGATGGAAATAAAATTATTTCCCTTTGATCTTAGATTATGTTATAGATAACATATATAGCTAGAACAATCAAAAGTAAAAGTCATCTTTAGACATATATTTTCTCTTTTATAATGATTCAAATTTCAACTCACCTAAAATCTATAGTTTTCATCTCCCACCACATTTTAAAAATTAAATCTATTCTATAGAATCAGGAGAAAAATATTATACATTCTAAAAGAGGACTCTCTACTCTAGAATGCCATATAATTTATAAAAAAATTTCATATGATTTAATATTTTTTCTGTCTTAATATTGGCATCTTTCAAGTGTTAAAACATGTGCTTGTAGAATTTTTTAATTATCATATTCTGTATACACTAAAAATTGTCCTAAATGACTATATTAATTTAATTAATACTAGTCACATTCCTTTACTTATTTAATTAAATTATTTTAATTAAATAAGTTCATTTTTGTCTAAGTATTTAAATTTAATTTAAATACTTCCTAGCTCTAATGTGTTAATTTAATTAACACATGATTCTCCACATATTCTTTTTCTTTTTTTTAAAATAAATTTTATTTATTTAAAATTCTCCATGTTCCCATTAATTCTTCTAGACCTTGATTAAATTAAATTTTATTTAATTTATTCTTTATTCAAACCGCATAGAGGTATGTGCATTCATATGAGTTGTCATCACATCTTTTAAGCACATGTTGTCTACACCATAGGAATCTTCCACACACATGCCATCTCGTCAGTCTTATCTATCTATCTAGAATGTGAGATAAGGTGCTTAGTTGTCAATTCTTATCCTTATCTCCTGTGCTTAGTTGTCAATCCCTATCCTTATCTCTTAGTAGTTTCTAAGCACATTCTAGATGCTTCCTCCATCCACTTTAAATAGACATCTTGTCTCAAGATTTTCACATAGACACACTACAAGACGCTACGAGAAGAATGGCCTAATACTGGCTGAGTTAGGAATCATTAGAAGTCCATTAGAATTTCTTATCATTGCATCATCATTCTGTCATTTTGATTTTTTAATATCATCTAGTCTAGGTACATATTTTATTATTCCATTTGCAATCACACATCCAACAGACTCATCCATTATTGTGTTCCTAAGAGCATACCGAACATTTTCTCCATTGTTATGTTCATAATTTGAGGTTAGCATAATCTTGGTTACAATTTTATGCAACACATATTCTATATCTAATTAAAATACTATAAACTCTATATGAGAATATTCTTGACTTTGAGCTCTATAAAATGTTGTTTATATGTTATTAAAAAAATATCATAAAAATAGTAAGAGTTATTGAAAGGACACTTTTTTGAAATAATTGTATTTGTTTAGTAATCAGATACAAACTAGTATAAAACATGCATTTAATAAACATTTCCAATTGGAAAAGTGTGAGTCCATATATAACTTAGCTAGAATGAATTTATCTATATCATATGTTTGGACAAAAGTGATTTTTAGATTAAAATACTCAGAGTCAATTGTTTTATAAGTCAACCTAAAAGGTGAGACAACTTTGTAATTTTACCCAACAAGAAGCTTCTTGTACCAAACAATAAAACCATTTGAAACATACTTGGTACCCTACACCCATCAACACCGAACTAAATTTATTCCTTTCAAAAGAGGAAAAAAATCCCATGTGTGGTTCTTCATCAAAGAAGAGTTATCCTCATCCATATCCCTATCTCACTCTAAGTATCATGTCACCTATAGAATAATCTATGGATCATCTAAAATGACATGACTCAATAGTCTACTACTAGATATCTAAGCATGAGTATGGAAAGAATCTAAAGGATCTCCTATCAAAGGTCATGTTGCATCAGCAATATCATGAGCCCACTTGGATACTCACTTGAAACTTGGTGGAGGTGGTGAAGGTGGATCAACATGAAGATCTTCGTCAAAGGATATATAATCATATAGAGGAGAAGAGGAAGTATTGGGTAGTGTGGGAGAAGCTAGTGATGGAGGCTCCATCTGAGGATAATGCTCATCAAACTGGACATCTCACCAAAACAAGACCTCTCTAGAATCAAGATTAAACAACTTGTACACCTTCACATTCTCATAGTAGCCAAAAAAAGGAGAGTGGTAAGCTCTTCCTCTCCATGGATTTCTACTAATCATATGGATTTAATGACCAAGCCTTGCTACCAAAAATGTTGAATGTAGAAACATCACGCTTGACTTGAATCCAAGCCACCTCAAGAGTCAAACATTAGAGTTCCTTGTGAGACATCTAATTTTGAAAATAGTTGGCATAATTTATATCCTCAACCCAAAATGAAGAACTCATATCTCGACACTGTATCATACAATTGGCCATCTCCTATGATCTCCCATTCTTTCTCTCTATAACCCTATTCCATTAAGGGTTATAGGGAAATATGAACTAATGTTGTAAACCATTCTCATTTTAAAAATCTATAAAATTTTGATTCACATATTCCCTCTCATTGTTAGTGTGTATATGCTTAGCAAAAATACCAAACATCTTCTCCACAAATGTCTTAAAGATTTGAAATAAACCAAAGACATCAGACTTGTACTTAAAAAAGTACATCTGTGTGTGTCTAGATATGTTGTCTATGAAGGTAAGTACATATTGAGAACCTAAAATTATGGAGTGGGGAATGGCATCAAATCAATGTATATCAATTCCAATGGTGCCTTAGCATGTGTGGATCTACCTACCAGAAATGGATCTCTATGATGTTTTCTAAGTGTGTGACCTTGACAATTTACACCATCATTATAAGAGATCTAAGGTCATCCAATCACTAGCTCGGGTGTACTCATCATTTATAGATATCTGTAGCTAACATGGAAAAAATGCTTATGCAAAAGCTTGCTCATTATTTATGCATGAGAAATTAGAGAAACACCTATAGAATTGGAGCTCTCAAAACCATCAAGGTGAGACTAGAGATCAACACTCCCAATAGAAACAACTAGGTTAGAAGCATGGAGATCTCTACTAACCTAATCATGTGGTGAGAACTCAATTGTCTTACAAGATCTAGAATGAAAAATATGAAAGATATACATGAGGTTCATAGGAATGGCCAAAACTAAGGGAACACCATGTAGTGGACCACCCTCTAAAGAGATAGTTCCTAAAGCTAAAACTCAAAGTTGTGTGGAGTCACAAACTATAATCTATGCAGTAACACACTAAACAACTGAGGTAACCAAATTAGATGAGTGTTTCATATGGTAGGAAGCATCTAAATCAAGAATCCAAGTAGTAGATGAAGATAATGCTCATGCAAAGAAAGCATGTCCTTTCCCTGAAGGAGGAGGTGGTGGCTTTAGAGAAGTAATACTATGTTGTTCCATGGCCTCCTCTAAACCCTCAACACATTTCCAACCCCTAGAAATTAGATGTGCTTCAATGCCAAAAAGCTACAAGGATCACTTGTAAAATTCTTAGTCTTGGAGTCCAAGACTCACCAGACTTAGAAGGTTTACCCTTAAAAGTGAATTTTTGAGCATCTGATATAAGAGTAGGCTTGGAGAAACTCTCACTTCCTATTGAATCTAGCTTGGGCTTAAGTTTCAGCTTCACCTTCTCTATAGATGTCTGAGAAACTAATGCTTGGGTCTTTGATCTTGTGATATTTTCCAACTATGTAAGCTTGGACCTCTCTCCAATCAATCAATCATAGAAAGCCTCAAAAGTGAGCATGGTGAATCTATGACCCAAAGCATCCATAGTGGAATGGAAGGTAGAAGAGAAAATCTAAAAGTTTCCTCAAAGCCTTAACAAAATTAGATATATGCACTCCTTATTTGTCTTCACTTTCAAGAAACCCTATAGTAAAGATCTCTTTTTTAACACCTCATTAGAAAGTCCTCAATAGAGGGAAAAACATCTGGTACAAGTGATGAAAACTCTACCCCAATCTAAAGTGCCTTGAACTTAGTGATGGTACCAAAAAAGTCCTTGAACTTGGCCCACATTTCTCGAGGGGAATTCAACACATCAAGATAAAATTTAAAGTTTTCTAAAATATTCAAAGAAATGAAACCCATGCCCTCATCCATTTTATTCCTATGTTGCATTACCTTAAAATGCCTCTGTAAAATTAGTTTTACTTCATCTAGACAAGACCAAAAACCCTTTGAATGGAGAAGTCATGTCATAGAAGATGTTCATGTACATGTATGATAGTGTATGCATGAATATATAGCCTTTGTTTAACACACACACTTCAACACGGTCCTTATTTGTGAATTCATCCTAGAATGAGCATGAGATTGTTCACCCAAGAATAGTTCGAAAAGGTGACCTATTGCCTTCTATATAAAGGGATTTTTCTTATTAGATATCCTTAGATTCAAGGTGTAAGCAACTAGACCCTCTAAGAACGAAGGATTTAAATGCACTTAAGTCTATACGAGTATGCAAGTAATCCAAATGATATATGCAATTAATCTAAGAACATATAAAATAAACAAGATCATATGCATGCATATTAAATCTAAATGATATTTAATCTAAGGAATGAAAGCTTATGAAATAATGAATTCAAAGTGAGAGCACAATTCAATAGAGATTTGATAGCAATTCAATTCAACCTCTATAATGAGGAATTAGGAGTCCCTTAAATAGAATTTTAGGAATCCATCAATGAGTGAGATCAACTTGGATCGATGGTTAGGATTGAAACAAAGACTTAGTTAAGATGGAAACTTCCTTGTGTAGGTGAAGTGAACTGTTTAGATTTGAGTGTGATGAGTAGTCAACTAAACTTGCCATGAGTGAGAGAGTAAGTTAACTAGATTGATTCCAATTTGAGAGAGAGTTCACTTCTGAGTTTCTATTTAGAACTAAAGAGGAGATTTAGGAAGAATATTTAATTTAATAAATTGAGATATGCTCTCATAAAGACCTTTTCTATTTAATTAAATAATTTCATTTAATTAATTAGGAATGACTTCCTATTTAATTAAATAACTTCGTTTAATTAATTAAAATAAGCATATTTATTAAATTAAATAAATTTGACCCAATAGTACATTATCCTTAGGAGATAATTTAATTGAATAAAGTATGAATAATTTTGATTAAATTAAATTTAAATCAAATAGGTTTAATATGGCTAATATGAGTGAGTACTATAGGGATTAAATAGGAAATATGATGAATGTAGATTATGGTTTTTTGCATCTAATAATTAAGTCAAGTAGTGAGTAGCAAAATAAGAATTGCTTATTAGAATAGGTCTTATGATTGATCAGGATAGACTAGAACTGGTATAATGGCAATGAGCCGATTTTGGGATATTACATTTTTCCCCTCTTTGAATGAATGTGCAAGCAACACGTTCAATTCAAAGAAAATCAAAAAGCATGATGCGAGGATCAAGAAATGAGATTGGTTCCGAAATTGATGATACGAAGACCAATTGATAAGCTTTTAAGGATTATCTCTAGAATAGAGCTTAATCCCAAGGAATCTTAGGAAGATACCTAGATACCCAAAATTGATAAGAATTTTAAAGGTTTCCTTCAGAACGAAGTTTAACCTTTAAGGATCCAGATAGAATGTCTAGATACCCAAAATTGATAGCATTTAAAAGATCATCTCCAGAACAAAGTTTAATCTTTAAGGATCCAAACAAAACGTCTAGATACCTGAGAGTGATAAGCATTTAAAAGACTATCTCCAGAATGGAGCTTAATCTTTAAGGATCCAAATAGAACACCTAGATACCTGAGAGTGATAAGCATTTAAAAGATTATCTCTAGAATGAAGCTTAATCTTTAAGGATCCAGATAGAACATCTAGATACCTGAGAGTGATAATCATTTAAAAGACTATCTCCATAACAAAGCTTAATCTTTAAGGATCTAGATAGCACACCTAGATACCTGAAATTCGAGAAGAAATCAAGATAAAATTATAAGTCTTAGAGTCATTCCTAGAACAAGGCTTGATCCTCAGGAGTCAAGGTTTAGATTGTCTTGATACCCATAATCAACTGATGACCAGATGAAATAGATGAGAAAGATGCCAGAAAGAGATAAACAAGATGGCCTTAGTGGTGAGATACCCTAAATGATGAGGACAGAGGATGGGAAGGAGATGCCCTAAGCAATAAGGATTCAATGATGTAATCATCTTGCCCCCTTGGGAGCAAAATTGAAAGATGACAAACCAAAAATATGATGTAAGGAGAATGATGAAAGATACAAAAGAAATCCAAGGTTTAGTAGAATATAGAAGAGATCATAATGATCAAAAGAAAATTTAGAGTCAATTTGTAGTGCTTTGAAGGTCCAAAAGACCAAGTTTGACCAAAAGTTGACCAGAACTAGCCATGGTTTACTTGAGTTGACTATTTCTCAAAATGGATTTTGAAAATATGAAGGATTTTGAGTTGAAAGAATTTGAGGACTACCAAAATATCAAAAACATTTAGATTGCACAAGCGTTTGATCACATCGGTCCCAAAAATTTAAAATGTGTTTTTATGGCACTTAGGTGTGTTAGATTTTGAATTTGATCTTGAAAATGGATTCAGAACAGTGAAATTACCTAGGGGTGATTTTTGCGCAAATCAAAGCATATTGAAAAATTAGGTCAATAGCTATATAAGGGCCCAAGGGGGTCATTTTCAAATCATTTGTGCATTTTGTCTTTTTTGAATAGTAGCCCTAAGAGGAAGATGGTAGTGAATGTGAGATATCATCGTTTCAAGCGCTCCTAACAACACAACCGGCTAGCAGACTATAGACCTCCAGTGAGTCATTGATTTCACACCTTTGTATCTTCATTTTCATGCATTTCAATGTCATTTATTGCATTTTTTTAGCATGTTTTAGGAAGGCCAAATCAATCTTTGTGCAAGACTATCCTTTCTTGCATGAAGACATTCTCTTCTTGTGCAAAGAAATAGGATCGGTTGTTTCTTCACGCACATCGGTGGGTTTTTTGCATGGGAGACACCCACCTCTCACATGAAGAATGAGAAATCTTGCTTGACCTTTGCATGAGAGAGTATCATTCTTGGTGCAAATAAGAGATTTCTAGTGCGAAGAAATGAAACTTTGTGTGAGACTTTGATATCTTCATGCGAGATCTTGAGATCTTCGTGCAAGAATCCATGACAGGGAGTTTAAATTTTTTATTTTTGTGCGTGAAATTTTCATTTTTATTTGCATTGTTTTTCCATTTCAACCCAGTACTGATCATTTTATTTTCATTACTTTTTGTGTGTGTAGGAGGTTTTTGATGATGTGTCCTTCAGATCCCACTATCCACCATATGGAAATTTTTTGTAGAGTCTCAATGCCGCTAACATGGCACATATTGAGTGCTTGGGCCTATCATCTCTATGCTAGACCCTAGTAGTGTTGGTGAATCATGGCCTACTCATAGCCTTGGTGGAGCATTTTCCATTCCAAGATGAACACTTTTCAGTCGCCAGTGGGGGAGATGACTATGACCCCAGAGGACATATTAAGGATACTAAGGATCCCATTCCATTGAGCTTGTGTGATATATGATGTGGTGCCCTAAGCAAGTATAGAGGAACTGTCTATTGTGTTAAAGAGAGAGCTACAAAGGGGTCAAGCCATTAATTGGGATGAGCTTGTGCATACCTATGGGCAGACACACAAACTGACATCAGTGCTGGTGATATTTTTGAGTTTCTTTTTAGTGCTAGATAGGGGGTAGCATGGCTTAGAGTGTGGTTGGGGGTTCATGGTTCATCAAATGGTAGAGGTCCTTGAGATATTTGGGTGGGGTCAGTGCATGCTGGCCCATATGTTCCATGAGATGCATGAGATAGTTTTCCATGAGGAGAAGACTATGGCAACAAGAGTCTATGTCTTATAGATCTAGGCATGGGAGCATCTTCCCGTATGTAGGCCCATTCATGAGGAGGCCCAAGAGCCCATGGAACCATATATTTGTAGGTATCATGGGAACATTATCCAAGTCTTCCTAGGTAAGATAGAGCACTGGCAGACTTGTCTCAATGACCTCATCTCCATCATATGGCAACCTTGGCAAGAGACAAAGGATTGGGATGATGCCCCAAGGGAGCTAGGATGGATGTTTTGTTCAATTCCACTGTTAGGTTGGACATCATAGATCATAGAGAGCCTCATGATTTCATGGGTGTGTCAATCATATGGCTGACCATAGGAAATCTCAGAGGAGTACTGCACCTATGCCAGACTGGCGAAGGATGTAGAGTGAGGCTGGCCCCCATGACTAGACCCAGGCTGATCCATGATAGATGTGTGCAACTTGGTTGCAACATAATGGTACTATATCCCTAACATTGTAGACATAGGGATGACACTGTCATACGAGGCATATTTGATCAATCATTTGTTCCCATGATTCATAGACCCAATGGGGAGAGTAGGGTAGGGTCAGAGACATGCACCTCAACAGCAGGAGGTACCTCAGTAGCAGGAGCAACCACAACCGAGGGTCCAACACCAAGTACAATAGGTGTAGATTCCCCCACATTATATGGGGTTAGACATAGGTGTAGGTGGTAGTGGCACATCGTAGGATCGGTGACGGAGGTCAAGGATAAAGGAGTAGGCACCACCACAAGAGGTACCATCACAACAGTAGGCACCACCGTAGCAATACACACCTAAGCTACTAGGTGAGGATATGCTTGATCAACCTACTACTAGGACACTGGACATAGTGCAATGCTATCAAGAGGAGATTCATTAGGCCTCTTGGTAGTTGCAAGAGCTATAGATATAGGTAGCTATCCATGGCACACAGTTGTTGGAGTAGTAATAGGAGATCAACCGATGGAGAGAGCATGCTAAGACTACTGAGTGGAGAGTGGAGACACTGTAGGATGAGGTTCACTTATAGTTTTCTTAGGTAATGTACTATTTTGCTGCATATTTGATTGTGGTGCCTGATGAGGCTTTGCAGGTACAATAGTTTTCTCAGTATGCATGAGAGTCGGGAGGTGCATGACCTCCTATGAGACCTATCATGCTAGCACCCTCTCTTCCACCTACTGCTCCTACTCCTACTCCTCCTAGAGATGAGAGTATAGGGTAGAGTTAGATGCTATGTTCCTAGCTCTTGATTTTGATCTCTAGCTATGTATTGATTGGTGTGCCAACACCATTTTGTATTATTTTGATCGATAGCACTCAAGTAGTGCTCATTTTTGTATTGACCCATTATATATATATATGAGATTTTGAGCCAAGTATTATCATGTACATGTCATTGCCTATGTCTGCTTCACTTTGATGTACATGGGATGTTAATATGATGATTATGAGGTGTATGTTTTACTTTAATATGATGCGATTATGGGCATGTAGAGTAGATATTATGAGTATATGGATGCAATGCATATGGAAATGGACTGACATCTCATGTAGTGTTACATGTTTTGTGCAACAGTGATAGGTATTCCATTAAGAAGGATGAACCAATGAACCAAACACTTGTGTAGTCATGGAGGATCTAGATATATTTGAAGACACCCCCAATCTCTCGTCATGAAGAATAGAGAAAAAATTGCAACTGAATCACGTACTTATGCAAGTGAATTATGTAACGCAAGACTATATTAAATGTAACCCTAGGTCTGGTTACCAAGCCTCTACAATTTATCATCACTGGATATAGAACAAAGCTCGTATGTTATACAATTCCCATTGACATTGCAATCATGGGAATATTAATAGACCATACATTATAGGTTTGTTAGGATTAAATGTAAGCATTCATGGCACAAGAAGCTTGAATGACCAAAACATTAGTCCCTTTTAATATAGCAATTTAATATAAGCATCAAAGCATAAATGCTAGGATGACCAGAATGTTGCTTGAATGATAGACACACCAAACACATGAGAGATCCATCTTATGCTAAGTATTTAGTATTTATTCTATCCGCAATGACCCTTGCATTCATAACCTAAGACAGAAGTATTCTAGATATACTCGTAGTGCCCCGTATGTTCACTTAGTAGGATGAGTATCAATATTTAATATAGCATGAAGAGTTCACTCCAACAAATGACGAGAAGAACCAATGTTGTTGATGTATTCATATAAAAGGAGTCGAGGTACACACGACCATCCAATATGAGATGGAGGCTCTTATAGTGGACACCCTTTGTATAGGAATATATCAACTTATTGGAAATAAACCATAGACAAAAAGAAAAGAAAAGATCATGCCCCCAGTCATTACTTCTCTAGTCGAAGATGACATCATCGAGTTGCTTGAGGAGATATGATAAAGAAAAACAAAAAAAACAAAGAAAATGCTCAGCATATCCAAACAAGTATATCAGTTTTGAGTTTAATGTTTTTCAGATTGATGTCAAGTGTTAGAGTCCAGAACATGTTTGAAAGAAATCTCTTTAGTAGGGTGAAAATAGTAGTTAGACATAGTAAGAACGACTGGTGACTGAGGTGAAAGGGGAATCTTCATAATGAAGAACTTAAGAAGGATTGAGTGATAGTAGATAGACACAGCTAGGATGACTAGTGACTGATGCAAGAGAGATCTTTCATAAAGGAATCTAGAGATGTGACCCAAGCAATAGTAGGTAGACACAACTAAAACAATTGGTGATTGTTGCAAAAGAGATTCTATGAGGAGAATCTTAAAAACAAGGGACACTAGTGATAGTAGGTAGATGTAGTGAGGACCATTGGTGACTATCACAAAGGATATTCTATGAGGAGAATCTCAAAAATAGTGACACTAGGAATAGTAGGCAAACGCAGTAAGGACCACTAGTGACTATCACAAAGGAGATTCTATGAGGGGAATCTCAAAAAGAGTGACACTGGCGATAGTAGGCAAACACCTTTAGAATGGCTGGTGACTATTGCAAAGGATATTCTATAAGGAGAATCTCAAAAGGAGTGACACTGAAGGGGAATGACCTTGAGCTATAACAAGACTCAATCCATGGATACATGAGTAGAAAGTAGGAAAAGTAGTAAAGCAACTATACAAAGAGCTAGAAGATGTGCCACCAGATGGAGCATTGGGAACAAGAGGCACCTATTTATCAGGTTTTCACCTTCTTGGCAAGATTTTCTTTTTTTTTGCTACCATGATGCCTATTTCTAGGTTTTCACCAATAGCACTTCTTTTGTTTTTCAATATTTTTTGGTTTTTTTTTTTTTTTTTTTAATAGTATTTTTGAGATTTTTCACTTTTTTTGATGTTACCAAGGTGCCTATTTCTAGGTTTTCACCTGGTAACAATTTTTTTCAGGACTTTTTATGATTTTTATGATTTGTTTTTTCAAAACATATAGATATGTACAAAGAGCTACTAATATCAGATTAGCTATAAAACCACTTTAGATGGAGAGTGTTTACAAGTTCCTTGAGCACTTCTCCCTCGGTTGTGGAAAGTTGATAGGCATCAAATCCACATACTACAATGATGATGTAAGGACTAAGTCAATTTAGTTCAAACTTTCCTTTTTGGACTTGTTGTTGTTGATTCTTAGGGTTCTCTCTCAGGATGAGATCACCCAGCTAGAAGTCACATGGCTTGACCCTCTGATTGTAGCTTCTTGACATTCGTTGTTGATATGCTCATAGATGATCACATGCCACTTGTCGACATCCATCTAGTAACACAGGCTCTAGAAGCCGAGCTATCATGTAGTCATCATTAGTAATAAGGCCCTTCATAGAGATTCTCAAGGTAGGAATCTTGACCTCTATTAGAAGGACAACATCTATGATATACACCAAAGCAAAGGGAGTTATGCCCGTTGGAGTCCTAATGCTTGTCCTATATTCCTACTGGGCTAGATTGATCTAGAGATGCTAGTCTCTCTCTGATTTGCTGACTATGCAATGAAGGATTTTGAGAATCGTCTTATTGAATGCTTTAGCTTGGCCATTACCCTGGGGGTAATAAATGGAAGACCAATATTGTGTGATTTTGAATTTCTTGCATTGTTACTTAAGGTCTTTGTTCTTGAATTATCCTCCATTGTTAGTAATGATTGAGGATAGCCCACCATATCTATAGATGATGTAGTTTGTGATAAAAAGTGCTACAATTTTTCCATCAACAACTACGAAAGGTACTACCTCTACCCACTTCATTAATTAATCTGTAGCCATGATAATGAACTTATGCCCATTATAAGAGGTTGGGTGGATATGTCCCACCAAGTCAAAGGCCCATTTTTGAAATGGCCATGTTGTAGTAGAGGGAATCAAATCTCTGGTTGGAGCATGGATTATATTCCCATGTAGCTAACACTACTTGTGGGACCTAGCATACTTGATAGCTTCTTGCTCCATTTTGGGCCAATATTAACCAGCTCTAAGGAGTTTGCCAACTAGTATCAAGAAATTAGAATGAGATCCACAAATGCCCTCGTGAACATCAATTAGTGCATGTTTGGACTCTTCAAGTTCTAAACACCTAAGGAGTGTTTCTTCGAGACCTCTCCTATATAGATCATTAGCAATAATGACATAGTGTGAAGCATTATAGATTAAATAACATTTCTCATTCTAGGTCAGACCTTTTTGAATGGTTTGATTGTGGAGGTAGGAATAAATGTGATGGTAGTGGGATGATTCTTGTCCTATAATAGAATAGATCATCTTAGAATCAAGGGTTTCATAGGCTGTGTAGTGTAAAGCTTCTACCAAGAACTCATGTCAAAGATCATTTTTAGGCATTTGTAGCAGGGAGGCCAAAGTGGCCATGGCATCAACCACTTTATTATCTGCTCATGAAACTTGTTGGAAGGTGATGTGTGAAAAATAATTCTTTAAGTAATCAGCCATACACTTGTAAGGAATTAGTTTCTCATCCTTTGTTTGGTACACATCATTAACCTAGTTGATGAAAAGTTGAGAGTCACCAAAGATATCTAATTGATCCATCCTCCATTCAGTTGCAATTTTCATGCCATTGATCAAAGCCTCATATTCAATAATGTTGTTTGTACAAGGAAACAAAATCTTGTATGCTTTGGGCAATGAGTATCTTTGTGGTGTAATGAAGAGTAGTTTGGCACCTGATCCTTGTTGTGTAAAGGACCCATCAAAGAACATAACTCATGTGTGGTGTGTGAGTGTCAAAATCGACTCATCTAGGAAATCAATGTTCATTGGAAGGAGACTTTGCATGGGTGCATTAGCTAGCTAGTCTGCAATCGCCTGTCCCTTGATAGCCTTGCATTCAATGTATTGGATGTCAAACTCACTAAGTATCATAACCCATTTAGCCAATCTTCCAGTGAGAGCCATCTTATTGAGCAAGTACTTTAGTGGATCTATTTTAGGCATGAGCCACATAGTGTGGGCAAGCATGTAGTTTCTCAAATTTTGGGAAGCAAAGACAATTGGCAAGCAAGCTTTCTCAATAATCTTGTAGTTCTTCTCATAAGAGATCAGTGTTTGCCTCAAGTAGCCAATAGCTCTTTCTTTGTTGTCATTATCTTCATGAGCCAATAGGATTCCTAGAGATTTTTCAATTGCTGAAATGTATAAACGCAAAGGTTTCCCATGGATAGGAGGCATCAAGATTGGTGGATTGACAAGATATTGTTTGATCTGTGTTAGGCTTTGCTCACAATCCTGGCTCCAACTAAATTTTACACCCTTATGTAAGGTCTTTGTGAAGGGTTTTGATCTATCCACCAATTGTGAGATAAACCTATGAATAGATTGGAGCCTTCCCTATAGTCCTATGATTTGACTAATGTTTCGAGGTGGTGGTATGTCCACTATTGCTTGTACTTTCTCTAGATCTACCTCAATTCCTTTTGCAGAGATGATGTATCCCAACAACTTTCCTGATGTGACATGAAATGCACATTTCTTAAGATTGAGTAGAAGACTAAATTTTTCCATACGATCTAGGATGGGTACAAAATCTTGCAGATGAGTATTGTATTTAGCACTTTGACCAAGGTATCATCGACATAATCATCCATGGTCTTATGCATCATATCATGGAAAATTGTAGTAACAACCCTTTGATATGTAGCACTAGCATTTTTCAAGCCAAATGGAATTACATTCCAACAAAAGGTTCCCCATGCACATGTGAAAGCCACTTTCTCCTTGTCATTTGGTGCCATTTTTATCTGATTGTATCTAGAAAATCCATCAATAAGTGAGTACATCTCATAGCCATCCATCATGTCCACTATCATATCAATGTTAGGAAGTAGAAAATAATCTTTAGGACATGCCAAGTTGAGATCATGGAAGTTAGTAAAAACCCTAATAGATTTATCATGCTTGGAAACTAGAACAATATTGGATATCCATTCAGCATAATCAATTGCATTGATGAAACCAACTTTTAGAAGTTTCCCCAATTCTACTTTGACAAGCAATGCAATGTGAGGATGCAGTTTTTGAAGCTTTTGTTTAACTGGTTTGATGCCTGGTGCTATGGACAAGTGATGCATGATAAGATTAGGATCCAATCCTAGCATGGCAGAGTATGTCCAAGCAAAATTTATTTTCTTTTCTTTGAAAAAAGCAATGAATTTTTCCTTTTCTTTAGGTGATAGTGACTATGCTAGATATATTATATGAGGATGTTCTTCTATGCCCAGGTTAATTGGTTACATTGGCTCTATCAACACTAATGATCTCTCCTAAAAGTGACTGGGAAGCGCATCAAATATCTCATCCACAGGCACCTCAAAGAGGTTTTCACCCTTGGATATGTCTTTTTTTTTTACTTTTTTGGGTTCTGACACTACCACAATGTGGTTTTCACCATCAAGCCTTTTGTGTTTTTTCTTTTTAATTGTATGATTGAGATATTTGATGTTAACCTCAATCATGTTGACACTCTTCTCATTGGTGGAAGATGTTACAGGTTCGATAGCATTTAGGTAACAAGTGAGAGCATAGTCATTCTGGAACATGGGGACTTTACCAGATGCATTAGGGTTCAAGTCTATAAACTCAGGATGTGTGGTGGCTGGTTCAATTGCGTTCATAGTATAGTCATTAAGTTCTTGGAAAAAATATTTGAGACCTATGAAAACTTCATCCACAAATGTGTTTGAATGCCTCTGAGTATGATTGTCAGCAATTGGTGACTCTAGGACACTAATTGGATTAGACTCATGCGACCTAAGCCTAGACATTTCACCCACTTCAATCTGGTTTTCATAGAAATGCACTTGATCAATGTCTTTATCAATAGTTTCTTCTAAAAGAGAGTCAAACTCATATTCCTTAGAATCAGTGATACATGACGAGAGATTATAGAACTCCCCAATAGTGATAGGCACATACTCACCTTCATCCTCTGGGTTCTTACATAGATACTCAATATGTAGCGATTGACTAGATTCTCCCTTTTCTGAATGATATTTGAGTTGCTCAATATTATCCTCAGAAGAATCACTAGTATCATCCATAGTGCTAACATGTGGCACAAAGTCATCTAGGTCAGTGAAGAATTTAGCAAGGTCATGAGGAATAGGATGAGGATAAGAATCCTCATCATCAAATTGTTCCTCTTGAGTATTTGACTCAGCTGGTGACTCATTTCCAAATGAACTCTCAAGTTTTGGTATGAATTTATTTGGTCCCAAATGGAAAGGAACCTTCTTAAATCCTAGGCCAATTGTATCATTGTTGCTTCAAATTGTTGCTTTGATGGGATCAATTAGGCCATTATTATTGCATCCAATAGGGCCAGTTCCCTTGTAACCAAAATGCTTCATAAGCCTTAGACCAAGCCCATATTTCTTAGGAGTTATTTCTCGAGCTTTCTCTATTAAGTCTATTGGAGCCTCTTCTCTGTAAAGCCATGTAGTAATGGCTCTATTTTCACTTTCATCTTCTAAGGGAACTATAGCCTTGACAAAAGTGTCATTATGATTGGTCTGGGGTGTCAATACGAATAGCTTATTTCCTTTGAGGGTCTGATGGGGACACAACCCAAGCACAGAATGGAAACAATAGGAAAGGGAAATTTTTATTAACTATTAAAATATGCTAGTACACTTAGTGTAGATAAATAGACTCCAAAACATGCCCTATGGGCTTACAATAACATAAATCTGGAGATAATTTCTTCTCCCAGTACCTTCTCTCAAACTCCACTCTGAATTGCCTTTGACAATGCCAGAAATGTTCTTAAATAAACCCCAAAGGGTTAAGGATTAGGAGTACATTCTAGAAAGTTCTAGTTGGCATCCACTAACCAAATAGAAGGCTCCAAAAGCCACATTATAATTTGGCACAAAATTAAAAGAATCCAGACATGGTAACCGAACTTTCGGGAGGCATAACTTTTGAACTGTAGCTCTGATTGACAAACCGTTTACATTTTTGAAAAGCTCTTGAAGTGCTCTTTAGCCCTATGGACCAGATTCACTCATCCCCAATTTTTTGGCCCTCTTCAAGTTCATTTAGTGCCCCTAACTTGACTTTGAAGCATTCTTAGGAGGGCCCCCAGAAACTAAAAACTGCAATAACTTTCAAACCATGGGGCCTTTTGACCTGATTCTTTTTCTAGAATTCTCTAAATTAAAATTGAAGTAATCCAACCAATGTACACCTTCTAGTTCACCAAAATGATGGATCAATTACATACTCCTATTTTTTTGACATTTACACGTATCCCAAGGTGATTAAAAACTCTAACCCAGAACACTAATAGTGGAACTATGAGAGTTGGAACCTTTATTTGACCCAAATGGGTATCCAAAAATGAAAAAACATGAAACAAAAACTAAGTCTAAGTACATTTTTTTTTGGTGACACAAGATTGCCCTTATAGCTCTGGATGCTCCTGCATCAAGGTATCCCATAATGTCAAGGAGACTCTAGGAGAGATCTTAATGACATCACTAGTTCAATGTGGTACTCTCCCATGCTAGTTTCTTTCAATTTGAATGACTACTCAATTTGTTCTAGCTTATTGTCATGATAATCAGTGGACTCACGGTTATCAGGGATGAAAGTTTCAGCAGCTTTGAGCATATTGCAGGTATAGCTAGTAGTGGCAGGAATAGTAACTTTGAAGCCATGAAATGGGAACTTGATGCATTGATGGTATGTGGATGGCATAGCATGCATCTCATGTATCCATGGCCATCCTAATAGAATGTTATATGCCAAGGGAATGTCCAACACCTGATAGGTGACATCCCTTTCTACAAGACCAATGCGAATGGATAAAACCACTAGACCTAGAGACTTTCATTTCATTTCATCATATGCTTTGATGGTTATCTTACATCATGGATCAATAGAGTCCTCAGAATAATTCAATTGTTTAAGGAGAGCAATAGAGACAATATTTAGGCCAATGCCATTATCAATGAGTACCCAACGAACACGTGTCTAATGGATCATAACCTCAATGTGTAGAGGTTGATTGTGTGGGTGACTCAGCGAGTTATCATCATCCTTAGAGAAGGTCATAAGATAAGTTGAGGTTAGGTGACCTACCATGGATTAGAATTACTCATGATCAAGATCTTGAGGAACATTTGCCTCGGTAAGGGCTTTGTCTAGAATTTTCCTATGAGTAGGTGAGATTTTAAATAGCTCAAAGATGGAAATCTAAGCATTAGTTCATTTCAATTAATTGAGAACACTATAAATGGCTATTATCAAGTTCATTGTGGGTTTTGCATCTTTGCTAGATGGACCAACAAGGGCTTTTTCTTTGTGTTGTTCAAGATCAGAAGTAGAAGATGCAGGGCCCTTGAGCACCAACTTGGCACAAGAGCGAGTGACAACATTAGCACAGTTTTGCGGGGGCATATTATCCATTATGTTGAAAGTAGGGCCCCTTAAGACAAATAGTGTCTTAGGCTTGTCATTATCTTATTTTCCCTTAATGGTAATAAGGTCACAATATTCAGAATCCATAGGTTCAACCATGTTGATGACATTGTCATTATTGCAATATGCATAGTTGACCTTGTTGCTGGATTGTGGTTTTGAAGTCTCTCCTTTTTCATAAGCTAGGAAAGGCTCTTTGAACGCCTTGCGGTCCAAGTTTTTGTTATGTCCATCTACCACAAGATCACCAACATCAATCATGTCCTAGACTGTATGGTGCAAGTTTATGCAGTTACTAGTTTTGTGTCCCTTATTTTGGTGATACTCATAGAATGAGGTTTCATTCCATCATGGTGGACATGGTTGTGGATCATAGGGATGAGGAATGTCCATTGGGGAAATAAGATTGTGTTGTAGCAATGTTTTGTAAACCACATCCAGAGGTTCACCCAAGGGTGTGTATTCTTGCTTAGGGCATGTGGCCTAGGAATTTCTCAGTTTGTTCCTAGATGTCTTATTGTCAAGAGGAAGTTTCTCAGTGTTTTTGGCCACTTTAAGGCCATCTATGAGATTAAACACTGCTTTAGCAGGTTTGGGGGTGACATTGTCAACGACTCCATCATGTATAATTTCTTGGTTCTTGTTGACATATTTGGTTTTTTCCCTATTGGAAGTAGAACCTTGTTTTGTGTGCTTCTAAAGAGTAAGTTCACCTTTCTTGACCATTAATTCCTCAATGTGGATAGCTTCTGTGATCATTTCTTCAAAGGTATGCGGACCTTGAAGTTGGACTCTATATCTAAAATTAGGTAGGAGGTTATTAGTGAAAATTTCAAGCTTCTACATTTCTAGAATTTTATGCGAATACTTAGTGTATAGTTGTCTCCACCATTGGAGAAATGTGAGAAAAGGTTCTCCAACTTTCTACTTAAGGTTGCATAGATCTCGAATATTGACAGGGTGTTGTATTTTATGAGAATACTATTGGACAAATAGATTGGCAATTTAATCAAACATCTTGATACCAGGAGGTAAATGTGAGAACCACTCCAAAGCCTGACCACCTAGGTTTCTAGGGAATAAATGCATGAGGTATGTTTGATCATGTATAAAATCCATAGAAAAAGCACCAAATTATCACAAGTGATCTTGGGGATCAGTGGTACCAAAGTAATTGTTGTACTTGGGTAGCTATATGCCTCATGGGAAAGGCAACATGTTTATGCTTTTGTCAAATGGAAATGGACAAAGAGCATCCAATGTGTATGTTTTCATGTCTTTCTCTTTCTCATGCATCATTTGAGCCAGTTGGTCTTGTATAATTTTAAATTTTTTTTGGAGTTTAGAAGTCTTAGTTTCTTCTTCAAGCATGATAATGGTTTCCACATTGAAATGAGAGGGCAACTTAGCTCCCTCTTGGGCAAGTTTGAGAAAGTACTTTTCTTTTTCTTCATTGAGTAGGATTCCCATGGCCTTTTGAAATTTTTTGTCTTTGTGACATTTGGCTATATGTTTAGGAAGTATTTCCACCTCTTCATATTCTTCATCAGTGTCATGGTCTTTTTCTTTGTCATTCCTAGGTGGTTCTTGATGTCTGTTGTGACTACCATGTTCAAGTTCATAATTAGCCATTATGGGAATGTGTTCAGTTTCAGTTCATTATGATTGGAAAGTTCCTTTGAAAAGGAAGTCAAATGTTTTTTTCAAGGGTTCGACCCCTTTTCTGGTCTTAGGATCCTCCTAGTATAGAGGGTTCCTGGTTTGTTGTATATTTATAGAAAAAATTCACTAAACTCGAGACGATCTGACGGGCAAGGGAGACTGTGAAGATGTCTTAGTAGATGAACTAGATGTAGACTATCAAACAAAAGGAAGGCAGCCTCTACCATGATTATGACCCCTAGCATGACCTCGCCTAAGTCTAAGAGAATAAAATACATTGCTACTTCTTGTTGCGATAGTCATAGACAAGGACAAGAAGTAAGAACCTAGACAAGGGCCACACTAAAACTTAGTCTAAATAGGACGAGGTAAGAGTACTATATACTAAGGTACAAATAGTCTAATTTGAAGGCTAGAATAGCTAAAGGTTATGACAATCATAACACAAAGTATGACAAGCACTAAGGAAGAAGAATCCAAAGATCTAAAAGATAAGACTAGTCAAAATGTGGACCACAAATCTTCGGTTAAGCTAAATGCCACTAATCAAGACTGTGTACAAATAGAGAAGAGAAAACTCAGTATAGGAAACTAACTAGATGGAGATCATAGATTGGTCGGATAAGCTAATTTGACAATTTTTGAATAGGATCTCATGTGAAGATTCTCTGTAAGCTACGTGAGAAAGTTCACTAGGTCGTGCGAAGACTCATGATAGTAATTCAATTTCATGCAAAGACTTTCTATGGCTCACACAAAGAATTTCTATGGCTCATGTGAAGAAGTGATATGATAGCTAAGACAATAGAAAGATTTTACGTAGGTATATGCAAGATCTCGTGTGAAGACCTGAACTAGCTCGCACAGAAAGATGAATTCTTGCATGAGAAAGTACAAGTTTGTGCACAAAAATTAGGACCAGATTAATAACAACATTGGATTTTGAAGAGATTTTTAGATTTTCCAGACAGATTGGATAGATTTGTCAGAAAAATTTGATTGGACAGATAGTGAGGTTAACTCAAAAAGACACTTGGACAATGTTTCAAGATTCAATCAAGGAAATGTGTTTGAACAAGATAGTGGGAAGCAAGCAGTAGTTGAAAATAGTCCTACCAAGGGCAAAGCAAGTTGACAGGATAGGGGAGTCTTGACCTTTGTTTTTGTAGATGGTTTTGGACTTGTTTATGACTCGAGAACAAACATGCTTTTATCCCTAAAAAAAAAAATTGGTAGAAGAAGGAAAAACCTTTGTCTCACATCTTATGCACATGTGTGTACCTCACACAACTGTGTCACCCCCTAGAGGGTGCCTGTGTTTTTGGTATATTGAAAGGACTCAATAGTATATGTTGAATGAGTGCCCTTGTGGTAGGGGATGAGCATGTATACCACCTTCAAATGTCCAGTAGCATGCCTATGGTGAGTTCTATAGGAGAGATTATTCCCCCTCCTTGCACAAAGATTATGCCTCCTTCCGGAGGTGAACCGGGTGGCTTCTAACTAAGAGGTTTTTACTTGGCTTCTGTTCATATTAATTCCCAGTGGCTTTGCAAGTGAAGTTGAGACTAGCAACCCACACCAGCATCTAAAAGTGCACACACTTTGTTAGCAAGACTAGGGCCAGCGCCGGCCAGTGCAACAAATAGAGCTTCCCCTTGATATGTGATATCAAGAATCAAGAGAAATAAATTAACCTAGCTTTGGAGTCTTTTTCTCTACAAAAAATCTTGATTATATTGAGTTGGAATCTCTGGCAAAAGGAGTGTGCTCACTTGGGTCATTCCTGAAGGTTGGATCACATCAGTAGGCCCTCTAAAGGATTGACTTGGACTGGTGGTTTGATCATAAGGATAAAATTTTCTAATTTCCCCCAAGGGGAAAGAGCATACTCCTCTACCTTAATTTCTTGCCCAAACATGCAAAAAAAGTTAATTTACCAACTTAGCTTAATCAATCTAGACTTGTCCTTCCTCAAGATTCTAATTCCCTAAAAGGAAACCATCATCTCTTCATAGAAAAGGACTTGTACTAGAGAACCACTAAGCTGCTTGCCTTCTTTGGGATGCCATCTTTTAGAAGTATCTAGGTTTTTTATTCACCCTTGGTCATGACCTCCAAGTGGTGAAGAACATAAATCCTAGTCTTTTGTCTTGCACCCTAGGAAGTTCACAAGCTCCTAATTAATCTAGTTTTGAAAGAAAGAAAAGAAGACATATTGTTTTGTGGGTTTTAAGTATAGTCTTCAACAAACATGCCTTTGGCAATCATTCTACAAGAAAATAGTCAGTCTATGTTTGAGTGGGTTGTATAAGGAATCTTCAAAAAATCATCCTACAGACAATAGTTAAGCTACACAAAATCAAAGAAACAGAGCAATAAAGATTCTAGAAAAAAAACATGTTAATGAAATGAGATAAATAGCTTGTTAAAAGTACATAAATTAAAGTTGATGTTTCAAGATCTCATGCAAAATCTCTAGCAGAGCCATGCAAAATCCTTTTACGGCCTGAACAAAGAAACAAGTTTCCGCATGACGATTTGTGCACTCATGCACTTTCTCGCATGAACCAAAAAGAGTCAGGCACAAGAGTCTAGAATCCTCATGTAAAAATGAATTATCTTGCGCAAAGATTCCAGAATCTATATGGAACTGTATAGAAAGAGAGCTTAAAATTTAATTTTAAAAATGTAGAGAAGGCCTGGGAATTTGATTTTCTCGGCCCCACGGTGGGTGCCAGAAATGTATGCATGAATATATAGCCTCTATTTAACACACACACTTCAATACGGTCCTTATTTTTGGATTCATCCTAGAATGAACATGAGATTGTTCACCCAAGAATAGTCTGACAAGGCAACCTATTACCTTCTATCTAAAGGGATTTTTCTGATTAGATATCCTTAGTTTTGAGGTGTAAGCAACTAGACCCTCAAAGAATGAAGGATTTAAATGCACATAAGTCTATACGAGTATGCAAGTAATCTAAATGATATATTCAATTAATCTAAGAACATATAAAATAAACTAGATCATATGCATGCATATTAAATCTAAATGATATTTAATCTAAGGAATGAAAGCTTATGAAATAATGAATTCAAAGTGAGCACAATTCAACAGAGATTTGATAGCAATTCAATTCAACCTCTATAATGAGGAATTAGGAGTCTCTTAAATAGAATTCTAGGAATCCATGAACGGGTGAGATCAACTTGGATCGACAGTCAAGATTGAAACAAAGACTTAGATAAGATGGAAACTTCCCTGTGCAGGTGAAGTGAACTATTTTGATTTGAGTGTGATGAGTAGTCAACTAAACTTTCCATGAGTGAGAGAGTAAGTTAACTGGATTGATTCCAATTTGAGAGAGAGTTCACTTCTGAGTTTCTATTTAGAACTGAAGAGGAGATTTAGGAAGAATATTTAATTTAATAAAATGAGATATGCTCTCATAAATACCTTTTCTATTTAATTAAATAATTTCATTTAATTAATTAGGAATGACTTCCTATTTAATTAAATAACTTTGTTTACTTAATTAAAATAAGCATATTTATTAAATAAAATAAATTTAACCCCATAGTACATTAGCCTTAGGAGATAGTTTAAATTAATAAAGTATGAATACTTTTGATTAAATTAAATTTAAATCAAATAGGTTTAATGTGGCTAATATGAGTGAGTACTATAGGGATTAAATATGAAATATGATGAATGCAGATTAGGGTTTTCTACATCTGACAATTAAGTTAAGTAGCGAGTCACAGAATAAGAATTGCCTATTAGAATAGGTCTTAGGATTGATTAGAATAGACCAAAATTGGTATAATGGAAATCAACCAATTTTGGGATATTACAGATAGTTGTGTGGGTTTAGAGGAACTTGACAAGAAGAAGCTCTAGCCATTGTTTTAGAAGGTGTTTGAATTTTAAAAAAAAATCTAGTTTAGAGATGTAAATGATAGAAACAATAATATAAAACACACCTCACAATCCAAAAAACTAAACCCCAAATGCTAGAAAGAATGTGTATGCAAGAAAAGAACATAAAATCTTCAATTGAGTATAAAAAATACCTAGATAAAAGATACAAGTGAAATAATATAGAATTTGGAAGGGGCTCAAGAAGAGATTTTTAGATCAAAAAATAGAGCTAAAATAAGAAAGTTATGTTGCCTAGAAGGTAGAAAACATCATCTAACTTTATGCAAAAAAAGTGATAAAAAAATGAATTTTTTTCCAAAAATTACCTTCATAAATACATTCATCTTTGAATGTTCTTTCCAACAATATTTTTTTTCTAAAAAATGATACCATATGCTCAAGATATTGCAAAAAACTAGTTAGGTACCTTGTAAGAGAAAAAAAAAGGCAAATGAGGCCTTGTCCCTCAAAAACCTAGCCTCCTAGTCACCCATGTGACTGCAAGTGGGTGGAGAGTAGGCTTGGTTTCTTGTGAGTGGTGTTGGAGAGGTGATGTTGATGTAGACCAAGTGAGAGTAGTGCTAGCTAGCAGAGAAATTGGTGTGTTGACATTACAGTCAAGTTTGTTATTAGTGACACATGCTTACATAGATAGTAAGTATACTGAGCTTATTATATAGTTAATAGTATTAACCAAGAATTTTAGGATTTACTGAGTTCTACAATTGCTACTAAGCTCAAGGAACAATATTTAGTTTGCACCTAGTAGTTTCTACTAGGATTCTTATTAGCAGTGTAAACTAAGCTTTTTAGTGTTTACCAAGCATCTTAATGCAAACTACGTTGAGCAGTGCTTACCAAGTTCATAGTTACAGTGATGCAAATTCAGTGTTGACCGAACCACTTAGTGTTAACCAAGTTATTTAGTTTATATTGAGCCTATAGTGATAACATTGACTAACCTATGCAGTGTGAATCCATTCATTTAGTTTATATGCCAAGTTTCACAGTATTCACCAAGTTACTAGTGTAGACCAAGTTCAAACTACTTGGAAGTGATCAATATGGATTGAGCTTCTATGTCTACTAAAGAATGATGATGCCAAGCACTAATAGTAGATGTTGAGTATTACAACCTCATTAAGTTAGTCTTCAGAACTTGAGTTCTTTTAGTTGGGCTAACTTTGTATACTTTGTGTAAAATTGTATTTTAGCCAACTTTCTTGACTTGTAATTTGGATTGGTATATATGTAATATATTGTATCACATCCAAATAAGATGTATGAAAAGTAATGTAACAAGAAGAGAAGAGAAAAAGTGCAAAGCACAAAGGCTACAAAATTATAACAAGCAATAAAGATGTATCTATCACAACAAGGTGATCATTACACTCAAAGAATCTCATTCAGCAAACCAAGTTGTAGATAAGAGATTAGCCATTGTTTCATCCTAAGAGGTGGATCAATTAAATCCTTTCACAAGGTAGACTTAACAGTCTTTTATAAATCTCTTTACCAAGTGCATACTTTATTGTATGTATGTGAATCCTTTTACAAGATGGACCTAGTAGTCCTTATTGCTCCTAATAGGGCATATCATCAAAAGCAATCATTGTAAGCCTTAACTAACCAACTTTAGTAATAAAGTTTGTGGGTATCATCCCCACCCTATTTTTGCTTTCTATTTGGAAGGTTTTGAGGTCACCATATTGTGTGTCAAAGTGTTATGATTTTTTTGATGTTTTCAATTTTTCAAGCATGCAATTAGATCTGAATGCACATGAAGAATTAACTAGAAATGAAGGATTAAGTTGTATAAGTTACTGATTCACCCCTGCCGTATCAGTAACTTCTAGCCTATCATATATATTTCCAACAATTAGTATCAAAGCTTTATGGTTCCCAGAGAAAATCTTAATAGCTTGAGTGAAGATCAGAGGCTATGGAGGTATTCTAACTTGATAAGGCTATTGACAATGAAAAGATAGATTTGGAATTGGCTATTGGGAAACTTAAGAAAGAGAAGGAGAAACTTTCTCAATCCTAGAAAAGAAGAAAATATCTTATAATTCAGATGAATGACAAACTCTACATTGAAGAAAGAATTGAAGACATCCATTCAGAAAGAAATTCAGATGAAGCCAATGAAGCAATCAAAGAACTATTAGAAAAGAATGGTAACCTTCAAGAAGAAGTAATAAAAATGAGAAGAGAGAAAGAAATCCAGTTAGTAAGATTGTGTGAAGTCATGGAAGAGAAAAAGAAGATAAAATAAGAGATAGAAGGAAAGAACAATGAAAATCAACATCTATCACTTTAGCAAGAAAAATTCATTAATTAGATCACCATTGATTGCAAATGAAGAAATCATGAATCTAAGATTAGAGAATGAAATATTGTAGAATGATCTAGACAATAAAAGGAAAACCAATTAAATGATGATTAAATCTCAAGTAGAAATGGATCAACTAAATGAGTAAATCTAATACAAACAAAAGGAAAAAGTAGGAAATGGATATACAGAAGAAGGTGAGTCATCAAAGAAAGAACCTCAAAAGAATCAATGACCTATTTTAGTCATTGTGGTAAGTTAGGTCATACATCAAACAAATGTTGGAGCAATGGGAAAGAAAAATTCAATGGAAAATGCTACAATTGTAATCAACATGGCCATAGAGCTAATGAATGCAAACAAAAACCTAAATTTGAAGGAAAATGTCACAAATGCAAGAAGCATGGGCACAAATCATCTAAAAAGATATTGAATCCAAAAAAATAGATTGTAAAAGATATATCTTGTTGGGATTACAACACTCAATGCATATGTCATTGTTGTGGAGAATTTGGACGCATTGGAATGAATTGTGTAAAACATCACATGAGGACAAGATATACCACTAGATGATGCTTTATTTGTATAGAACTTGGTCATCTTGCCAAGAACTATATGAATACTAGAAGAATTGAAAACAAAAAGAAGGAAAAAGTTGATAAATTCAAAAAACAAATAATACAACAATGGATTCCAAAATCTTCTGAGAATGCTAGTTTGAGAAGTGATGAAAATGTCACTCATGAATTGGATGACTCAAGCATTTCCAATTGATCTTCCACAAGAAGAATTGGAACTAGGATTACAAAGTAGACATCTTACATCAATTCTAGTTATCAAAATGGAAAGGCCCATATCAACATTGAAGATGCAAAGGGATCATTGAGCATCCAATCAAATGTTAATCATTACCATGCAAGGTTGGGTTGCAAGACCCTACTAATCAAGGTCAGGAGTCACTAAAATTGTTGCATGGATATTGAGTCATGGATGAATCTATTGAGCATTCAATGCAAGAGAAGTTGAGGATAATCTGTAATTAACCGACCAATCTTACTAGGCATTTTTAATGATCAAAAGGAAAAATTTGATAAAGAGGCAAAAATCAAATTCATTTATCACCTTGAATTTTCAAGAGCTATTTGTACAAAGTGATTTTTAGTGCATCCAAGTGATCCAAGAAAATTACTATTGAATGCTTTTGTGTCTTTGCAAACCCTACCAAGAAAATGGCATCCTCCACTAGCAATACTAAGAAAGGGTAAAAAATGTTGGTTCAAGGTGTGGAATGGAAAGCACTACACTTTAAGCTTAGTTCAGTGGTTGTAGAAACCCTAGATCCAAGTGAAGAAAAATCTCAAATTCCATCCAATGTACTATTGATTAATTATATTCATTAACATTTTTGATGTGCTATTCAAGATATTGGAACCCTGGAAGTGGATGAAACCTTGGAGAAGCTATGTGTGAATGGTGTATTAAAACTAGAACACCAACACCTTAAAGCTAAGGGTTTGACTCACATTCCACACATGCCACGAGAATTTTAAATTAAATGGATAATATTTGTTCTCAACCATGTTCATAATAAGTAGTTGTGGTTGGAGCAACCTATTTTTATAGCCAAGAAAATGATTTATAGGATTACTGGTCTTCTAATGTTGGAAAAAGCTAAAATGACCAAACCCTAAGTTGGGTCGAATTGGAGAATAAAACCCTTTCCAAATGGGATGGAAGGGGAATGAATATTAGTCATGTCATAGGTATGGAATTGAAGTTATGGATACATGTAATTACACATAAGATATATAGCTCGATCAAACTCAAAAGTGTATCATGTAAAGCAGTGGATTTCACACTAAAAAATGGTCAAGAATAATAAGTCATTTGACCTAGTTGAGTTAATGTTGAATAATTTCAATAAGAACATGGAGAGCATAAAAAATTCAAAGAACAATCCTTATAATTGTGGTTCATGATTAAATTTTCTATTTTTCTTTGTGTAAAAATTCTTTCCATCAAAAGGTAAGTGTTGTGGAGAAAAGATGTACTTGTTCTCTACCAAATCAATGAGTATATAACAGAAATTGGAGAAAACTATGTTAGTATTATGGATAACTATTTTGATACATTTAAGGAAAAGATGAGTAATTGATTTAGAATCCCAAAGAAACTTGTTGAAGACTATAAAGATGATATTTTTCATGTTTGATTGTGATAAAGTGTATATACAAGAAATAAGACTAAGAATTCTATGGGTTAAGCATCTAGTTATGAGGTTAATATTGAGGAAACTAAAGATATTATTGAAGAACTGTTAAATGAGCCTATTGATCCAAAAGTTGCATATTTTGGCACTTATGAGGAAGCCAAAGAAAGAATTAAACTTGAAATAAAGCTCCCTCAAGTGATTAAAAAAGGGAAGAAAAGAATAGAAAATTTGAAAAAAAACTAGCACCACACTCCTGTTCACTGAAGGCAAAGGAGATGACATTGAGGAAGATGATGCAGGAGATGAAGATAAGTAAGAAGAAGAAGAGACTATAAAAAATAAAGGTAAGGTTAGTATAACCAAACATGCAAAATCATCTATTGCAGTATTTACAAGGAGCAATTTCAAGAAGAAATTGAAGATGGCAAAGAAGCAGAGGATATAATTTTCAAGTAGCCTCCACCCACATTTTAGGAAAGAATGAAGGAAATTGACTCTAGTGTCAGCATAGAAAACTTCAAAGCATTAAGGTATGAAACTAGAACTTAGAGGAGAAGAACCAAGTTGAAGACATGGTAATGTCTAAGTTGGGTAAATGGAAATATTATCCAGATCAACTTGCATAACAAATTCCCAATGAGTTAATGGAAAAGATAAAGCCAAGATGGGAGCATGCAAGACAAACCACTAAAGAAATCTATGTGAAGACCCTAAGGAAACTTATGTTGAGCTTAAGTGATAATGAAGTGAAAGATTCTATCAAGAAGAATGAAGAAAAACTTACCTTGAAACTCAACACTTGTCTAATATTGATAAATGACATTGAATATGTGGTAAGAAATGCCACAAATACATGGAAGAACATTTATAATCTTCATAAGTAGAGTGATTTTTTTGTCAATGTTAGTGACAATAATGAAGATGATGGTGAATATGACAAGGATGAGGAAAGAAATGATGAAGTAACACATTATGATATTATTGATGATGAGGAATAGGAATAGGAAGTTAATGAGGAGAATCTAATTGAGATTTAGAACATTTAGGAGACTAGAGTAGAGAAGATTGGAGGAGAAATCATACCCTCACTTCATCATTCTCCAAGAGAAGGATTAAATACAACAAGCTCAGAGAAAGCTATTGCATAATTGATTATGTCAAACATTGCAAGTACAAACATTCATTCAATATTTTCACCTATTTAACTTAGTACTTCATTAACATAAGTGACAAGCACTTCATCTACCAAGAAATCAGCATTTCCTCCTCCATTAGTTTTGGTCACACAAGTTATTTCTTCAATAAGTCCATTATCTACTTTTTCTACCAATCCTACTATTTCTACTATTGTTTATATTCCTAGAATGCAATTAATAAGTACAAGGATGGTTGAGACCAATCTTCAACCAAGTACAAAAGTTTTGAGTAAAGGAAAATAAAAGGAAGAAGAATTTGATATTGATGAGGAGATAGTCATCCTGAACTGGGATATCTCTACTCTTGATCCTAATCAAATGCATATAGTGGGAGAACTTCTTCAGAAGAAAGCTAAGTAGTAGAGGCTTAGAGAAGAAATGAATAAATAATTTCAAGTGCTTGAAGATGCTAATAAAATTCTTGTAGAGGCACTCAACATAGAGGTTGATGCTTCTCAATCAATTTTGGTTGAGTTAGCAAAGGTAGTCCATAAATTCAATGAAGATCTAAATGGATAGGAGAAGTTGTTGTAGAGAGAAGAAAAGAAATTTGACAATAAGGTATTGGAGCTACTTGCTCAATAGATTGCAATTCATTAAGTAGACCTATCTACTATTCTAAGCTCATTGGAGACCTCTTGAAACAATGTGACTTCCTTATTCAATAAACTATGTGATACTTCTAATTTTTCCAAGTAAATTAAAGATAAACTTTCAAAGATGGATGAAGATATAAAGGCAAGTGCACAAAAGTTGCAAAATGACCTAAATTATAGCTCTTCTCACTGTACAAAGATTAGATTACTAACTGATATGTAGGTAGAATTTTTAAGAGAAGAAGCTATGATCTACATTGGTAGACATAAAAGGCATGATTCTCCCAAACATGGATGCATTACATACACATATTGCACATGCGAAAACCCTCATCCGTGATAATAATTTCTCTATTGCAGATCACATGATAGAACTATCAACACAATTTTTAGATTGCATTGAACATAAGAAAGGTGTTGCAAGAAAATTGAAACAAGACATTGGTATTGATTCTAAAGGTACATTATAATTTCTTGTCACAATTTGGTATTATTGTATAGATTAAACCTTTGATATTTATGTCAAAAGGGGGGAGAAGATATAGATAGTATATTGTAATAGGGGAAAATATATAATATAAGATGTATTATACAAAAATGGGGGAAAATGTATAACATTAAAAGCATATGTAAAGGGGAAGAATGTGATATATAAAGGGAAAAATATGAGAATATGCATATAATATTAAATATATATCTATGGGGGAGCAACATCATTTGAATACATGTGTATATGTTCAAAGAAACATCTCTTACAAAAGTAGTTTTGAGAAATCTTTAAAATAGAGTACTCTACTAAGTTGAAGATAAGATTGAAGAATGAAGATTGTGTTTGATAATTTAATTTTGATTGATTAAGGGTTTGTGTCACTAATTCCAAATGGGGAGATTGTTGACATTATAGTCAAGTTTGTTATTATTGATACACACTTACTTAGATAGTAAGTATTTACCAATCTTATTGTACAATTAATAGTATTAACCAAGCATTTCAAGCTTTACCAAGTTCCAAAATTGCTACCAAGCTCAAGGAATAGTATTCATTTTTTGCTGAGCAATTTCTACTAAGATGATGATCAACAGTATAAACTAAGCTTCTTCGTGTTTACCAAGAAACTCAATGCAAACTAAGTTGAGTATTGCTCACCAAGTTTGCAGTTACAATGATGTGAATCTAGTGTTGATCAAACCAATCAGTGTTAACCAAGTGATTTAGTTTATACCAAGCTTATAGTGATATCATTGACCAAGCTATTTAGTGTGAATCTAGTGATTCAATTTATATGTTGAGTTTTGTAGCATTCACCAAGTCACCAATGCAAATCAAGTTCAGACTAATAGGAAGTGATTAGTATGGACCAAGCTTCTATATCTAATGAAAGAATTATGATTCCAAGCATTGCCAATGGATGGTGAGCATCTAAACCTCACTGAGTTAGTCTTCAAAACTTGAGTTCCTATAGTTGGGCCTACTTTGTATCTATGGATAAACTTTTTTTTTAGTTGACTTTATTCACTTGTAATTTAGATTGGTATATATGTAATTTAGTGTATCAAATCCAAATAAGATGTATGAAAATTAATGTAACAAGTTGAGAAGATCAAAAGTGTGAAGTACAAAGGCTATAGTAGTATAAGGAGCAGAAAAGATTTATCTATCATGGCAAGCTAATCATTATACTCAAGGAATCTCATTCAACAAACCAAGTTGTAGATAAGAGATCAAACATTGCTTCATCCTTTTTGGTGTAAATAAGTATTTACTATTTACACTTACTTAAGTTAATGCATATTTTTATTATTTATTTATTATCCACCTAGGAGAATTTGTACTCTTGTGAGTTGTCATGTTGACAACATAGGAGTTTGTACCTCTTTTATGCACATCATTTATATAACACAAGAGTTAGCACACTAATTAAGAACATGGTGTCTACAACCTTTTCATTCTTATCCACTCATCTAGAGTGTTGGATAAGGCGTGTGCTTAGTTGTCATGTTTATCTTATCTCCTAGTTCCTTCTAGAGACATTCTAGGTACTGCTTCCTTAGAGGCCTTTATATACAGGCACTCCTAGTGTGTTTATACATATTAAAAAGAGCAATGTATTAGGACATACTTTGATTATTGATCATATCCATTTTTGGTCTATAATTGTCCTTGTGTTGAGTTCTATGATCTTGGGTGAATGTTGCCCTAAAGAAAATTCTTACAATCCTAATAGGTGGATCGGTTAAATCCTTTCACAAGGTAGACTTAATAGTATTTTGTAAATCTCTTTACTGAGTGCATACTTCATTGCATGTGTGTAAATCCTTCTATAAGGAGGACCTAGCAATCCTTATTGCTCTTAAGAGGGTAGATCATCATAAGTGATCATTATAAGCCTTAATGAACCAACTTTATACTATAGTACTAAAGCTTGTGGTTATTATCCCCACTCCATACTAGTTGGAAGGTTTATGGTCACCATATTGTGTGCCAAAGTGTTATGAATGTTTTAATGTTTTTAGTTTTTCATGCATGTAATTAGATCTAAATACACATAAAGAATTAATTGGCAATAAAGGATTAAGTTTTATAAGTTACTGATTAACCCCTCCCCTCTTAGTAACCTAGCCTATCATATATATTTCCAACATGGTTTAGGTGGATGGAGGGTAGTGGTTTATTATTAAATCATTGGCAGTGTCAACTAAGCCACAGGTGGCATGGTTAGACCCCTACACAGTTAGTTAACCATTGCAGTCAATAATAATTGCCACATGATTCTTAATAACCATAAAAAATTTTAAAGTACTTTTTAAATTTTAAAAAAATCACAAATGCCTTTTGGATTGCATGCTAGGGTCATACTACCCTAGTGTAAAAAAACTATTTTCCTCCTAGGTCAACGTTGTCCAAATATGAGAAATTTTATATGAAAATTAGGGTTTTGATATTCTCTGAATCCAACTATGATGTCTATTTGGACTTAAAGAGCTCAAATTCTCAGATTAAACCTTATTTGTACAAAAAATACCTAAAAACAACTAGATCTAGTCCAATGAACCCTCATTCCTTTATTCTTCAAAAAAATGAATAAGCTAAAATAGATTTAGCTCTGATACCATGAAGGATTTAAGCAATACAAATCCACACAACTTGAAGAACACATGCATGCAAGAATCTATCATAGAGAAGAAAAGAAAAAGGTAAACAAAGGGTTTGGCTCTAAAAATATAGAAGAATATATTATCAGACTAAAAGAATAATTAAAAATACAAAGGATCAATTCGAGTAAAGGAGATCATAAAACCTTAATAGGAAAACCCTAAAAGGTAAAGAACATTTAATATTTAATTATTAAATGGAAAAGGATCTGTATAGAGTAAAATTTAAAGAAGTGAGTAAAGGTAATTTAATAAATTAAACTAAATTAATCCTTTACTCTCTCTCTCTCTCTCTCTCTCTCTCACACACACACACACACACACACACACATATATATATATACACTATACTGTCCCTTTGACACCGATGACAAAGGTGGTGTCAAAAATTATATAAAAATTAAAGTTTTGAATTTCTACCTTTAATACTATTAGGTAGATTTCTATGTAATACAATTCATAAAGCTCTTCTTCAAGATAAATATTTCCTTGTTAAAGTTGTCCTTTACTATAGATGATATTCTTATCAATGCACATAATCCATATGATTCAATCTCTACTGCATTCAAATCTATGTATAAATTTTTTACATATGATGCCTTGGTTGAAAGGAATTCATCCAATTGTCTCTACACATGGTATATCTATAAAGTAAGGTGCTCTCTTAATAGTAAAAATATTTTTTGTATCTTTTCCTTCTTTAGATCTAATAGCCCAATATCATCATGGAATTTGATTCTTCTTCTCTTCAAGTCCAAAATTTATACATTAAGACTTTGTAGTTCACTGACAAGAGTCTTCAACTCTTCCATTTTGGTTCTTAACTAATCTAAGATGTCCTTGATAAAAGCATGTGATAGGGAACATTTACCATATATTTATTTTCTTTCTATCAAACATCTCCTCAATTCCTTGATGCATGTATCAAGAATATTTAAGTCTTCTCTTATGTTCTCACAAACCTTCCTAAAAATTTTAAAATCATGAAGAGTTTGTACTTTAGTAGATGCAACCTCTGATAATTGTGTAAAATGACTATCAAAATACTTGATCACTTATTTTTCTCTTTTTTATAGATCTAATTCAATAAATCTTACTGATATAATGTTATTTAATTTCTCTTTTACTTCCATCAATGAGCTTTGTAGATTTTGCACTCTTTTGTTCTTTTCAATAATTTTCTCAAGGATGATATTAACCCAATTTTATTATCATCATCTAATCCGTTTCTTGATAAAGTAGTCAATGCAAATTCAAGTGGTGATCTTGAAGAACTATGTTCAATTGCCTTCATTACCTTTTGAGGAGTCTGCATTTCATGTCTTTCACTTCTCCCTTCTTTCTTTTGTACTATTATTGATCTCTCAGATTATTCTCCCTCTTTCTCTAGCTTAAAAGGTTTCTCCTCTTTCTTTGTTACAACATGTTTCATTTGTGGCTTGAAGTGAGAACTCCCATTAACTATGACTCTCTAGTTATCCTTCATCTTCTCAAAAATTCTCTTAAGTATTTCTTCTTTTTCCTCTTCATTCTTTTTTATTTGTTTCTCTTCATCCATTTTCTCTTTATATTCTCCCCTTTTACCTTCATCTTCAAAACTTGTGTAACCTACCAAATTATCAACATTAGGGCCAAACTCCTTGAAAGGATCTTCTATTGTGTCCACTATGATACTAGTGTTTTCCATATGCATTATATCTTTACCAATTATAACTTGTCACATTTCTGATGTATACAATTCTAAAAAATTGTTGACTGATGCATATTCCATTTTTGTTTCTTTCATAGTTGTTTTTGTTGTAGGGATAGGGGTTTTCAAATTGATATCATGTTTTTCTCTCTAGGAATTGATGGATTATAATTTCAACCATCTTTAGCATTGTTTTCTCTATTTCTTTATTCACTTCCTCATAAATTCCTCTTATAATTAATATAGCTCTCATGTTTTTCCTTAAGTAAGTCTTAAGACTTTTCATTTACCTTTCTAGGTTCTCTTCATTCACTTTACACAACTTTATTTTATATTTGTATCTTCTTCTTGCACTCTTATTTTTCTATTCACAAGTGTTTCATCTCTTTGTGTTGGAAAGGGCTCCTCTTCTATTATATTATTGTCATCCTCAATCAAAATTATTGTTTTCTTACATCTTTCAATAAAACACAAGGCACTTTGTCACCAAATAATTATGAGATACCCTAATTAGCTGCACTATACCCAAAAGATACAATATTGGAGCACATATATAATTATTTGTTGACTCTGAACAATGAAATTATAAGACATGCCTCAAAAACATGCCTTTTATATAGAGAGATAGAAAATAACTTCATAAGTACATTTGTATCCTATGATTTACCTTCTAGTTGAGAGAAAACCAAATCCTATAAATACCTTATATAGTACATAACATACTCAAACCAAATTTGAAGTGGAAATCCAATATAGTTTGGTTTTGAGACTTCTATAAAATTCGCATTTACATAACATTCTCAAACCATTCATTCTCCAAATCTATTGGTATTCATGAACCAAAATGGGTCAATTAGTTTGGCTCAAAAGCTATAGAGTTGAATTCTAATATCAAAAGAATAATTTAACTTGCAAATAGTTTCTCCTACTTATCAATTGATGAAATAAAGGAGATATATAATGAAAGGTTCATAAGACACAACAATTGATGAAGGTTTTGTAAAATGGATGGCAAGATAAGTGGGCTTAACCTTTGAGGAAATTGCATGGTCAAGCATGTTTGAATTGGAGTGATACTAAAATGGGAGACTTCTAGAAAGGCCAATTTCTTTACCTAGTTGTAATGATTACTAAGTGTACCAGTCATTGTCATGAGATTTGGGTTCTTGTGAACTATTAATCATGTTTAGATAGGTCAGTTTGACTTGAAACTATGACTTTCTATCATTCATAATTGTTTATTTATGAATTATGATTATAAATAGTTCCAAGTTTTCTTGTAGGATCTCAATCAAAGTGAAACATAACTCAGAGCCCTACTTGTTTTTCTTGGATAATTATAACCTTGGCCAAAATTGTTAGTGTAAATTGTTATTATTTACACTTAAGTTTACTTAAGAAAAATGCATTGTTTATTAGTTGTCATCTAGGAGTTAGTATACTTTCATGTATTGACTTATTGACAACACAAGAGTTTGTTCCTACCTTTTCATACTTATCCTCTCATCTATGTGGATGATAATCCACCTTTTGTGGATGTATGTTTAGTTTCCATACTTATCTCCTAGCACTTTCTAGCTCATTCTAGAAGCTTCCTAGAGGCCTTTATAAATAGGCTCTCCTATTTTATTTTTGTACAACAATTTACATTTTATCTGAGAATACAATTTTCTTATTTTTGAACTAAACACTTGCCTCTTCTTGTCTTTTTCTTCTCTATGATAGGTTTTCTACGTGTAGATGATTTGAGGGCTTATGGATTTGATTAGCATTTGCTCAAATCCTACATGGTATCAGGTCTATATTTTCTATAGCTTGTTAATTATTTGGAGAAAAAGGAGAAAGAGGATTTGACATAGCAAATCTGACATTTTTTGGGTTTTTTTCTTTATTTTTTGGAGGTGTGATAGTGGCGATTCAAAAAAAAAAACTATAGAGGTGATGTTCAAATAGTGATATCTCCCTCATATAGAATCCTTTTTCTAAGCAATTTTCTTTTGTTTTGGGGTAGGATTTTGGGATCTACACATTGGGGTAGGTTCGTAAATTTTTTTGCAACTCACAAATCATGATTTTTGCCACTTCAAATGCTTAGTATGGGATCATTTGGACACATAATCAAGTTTTATTTTTTTGAAAGTGCATATTTTTCATCTACTTTTCAAATCTACAATCATATTATAGGTTCTATGGACAAAAATACTACTTTCACAAATAGGCCCTAAATTGGCTATTGTAATTGCACTAAGTATATAGTGCCCAAATAATATGTTGTAGGGGGAAGTATTTTCTTTTCTGTGATTTACTTCAGAATTGACCCTTTAGCTTCTGTCTTCTTCTCTCAATGTCAGATGCTTCTATGACTTAGCTAATGCCACACAACTATCACACCTAGAAAGCACAAATGATTAGGCTTCTCATGTCACAAGGCTTATGGTCATGTCTAGATGAGAACCAACCTATTCTATGAGGCCCTTTTGAGGTTCTTTAGCACAAAATCAAAATGGATGAAGCCATGGGATTGATTGCAATGAACATCTCTAATAGTCTATTATTTCACTTGGATGGTTTGACCACTCCTTAGGCTAGTTGGACCAAGTTTTACAACTTTTTTTGGCATAGTGAATGAGTTTTAGGCATTAAAACTTGATGTAGAGTTCACTTCTTTGTCACCAGCCACCTTCCCTGAAGACTTCTTGATGAAGTTCAAATCTCTATGTACAATTTTGTAAGGATGTGGGAAAAAAATAGATGATGAGTGTATTTTTTGATACTCTCAAAGTTGCAAGGACAATATTAGATCTTTTCTTCCACTTTCTACTCCACTGTGGATGCCTTGGGTAATTGACATTAGATGTGCTCTTTTGAAATATTTTGTGATAGGTTAACTTGTGAATAGCCCAAGATCACTTAGATGGATTCACTTTTAGGTTCATAGTCACATACATTACTTGCTAAGGATATACAGGAGTAGAAGCCAAAGAAGATATATGATTCCTCCTCTTAGCACTTGATTGGTTCATCCTCTTCTTCTAAGAAGAAGGAGAAAAATATGATTGAGACTCCTACCTATTCCTATTGTTAGAAGGGACCTCATGATGAGTCACATTGTTTTTAGAAGAGATTTGATGGCTATGAGAAACAAATTGCAAATTTGCAAGCTCTTCTTCATAAGAGCATTGTTTCCTCTCCATGCTCTTTTACCTCATAGGGGTCTACCTTTTATTCTTCTTCCACATCTTTGGCATCTACACCAAATCTTAGAAAGGGTCATGCATTATGGGCATCATTTGCATCCCCTTCATGGGTCCCTTGGATACTAGATTCAGGTGCTTCTCACCATATGACATCCTCTCAAGGTATCTTCTATACTCTTGAGGCTTCTCCCATTCCTCATATTCTCATGGGGAATAAAAATACCCTACTAGTCTATGGGAAAGTTTCAATTTTCATTTAGGATGATACCTTCAATGATGTATTGTATGTTCCCTTTCTATATGTAAATCTTCTCCCAATTTCTCAAATTACATGTAGTTGATTAGGGAAGACAGTTGAGTTTACTAAAAATTCAATCTTCATTTAGGATCATGCCATAGGAGGCCTTATTACTATAGGGATATTTGATTCTTCGAACCATCTCTACACCTTCTTACAATTTGGCCCACCATCTCCATTATCAGAGCACATTTCTCCTCTTTCATGAGAACATCATGTGGTGCAACTAGGATACTTGAACCTGTGTATTGTTCCTCAAATCACTATTTTTCCTCACACACCACATCCAATTGAAGTATTTTCTCCTTAGAAGGATTCTTCTTCAACTCTGCCTGAATCTCTAGCTACATTCATCAAGCCTCCAAGTGTATCTATTGTAGATTCTATAGAGAACATTCATCTCCTCTTTCATGAGAGTGTCAACACACCTACATTAGGGATTCCCATTCAAGATCCTCATGTTTTCTCCTTTTATCATTAGTTACACCTTCTAATTTCACCTCTCATTTAGGTATTTCCTTGTTCTTGTTAGAATTCTTTATAATAACTAAGAGGGGGGTGAATCAATTATTCAAGGTCCAATAATTTCCAATACAAATTTTTCTTCTAATCTTTAATGACATATAACTGAAATTATCATGCATGTGATTAAACATTAAACAACCATGAAAATTAAACATCCATCACACCACAACACTAAGGATTTTGGTGACCCAGAAACCCTCTAGGAATAAGAAGGTAAAACTTGGGTGGGGATGACACCCACAAAATAATTGTGCAATTGATTTCAACCACTTCTGATGGTCTGCCCTATTAAAGGCCTACTCTGTTAAAGGCTTAACACACTATCAGATGTGACCCTATTAAATAATTTCTACATCTTTTTAGGAGTGTGCCTTGTTAGAGGACTTAAGAAAATTCAACCTTGAATGCCACCCTATTAAAGGATTTACATAGAGTTGTTAGGCTCACCCAAGTCCATAGGATTTAAAGTCACCTTCTCAAAAGAATCTTTATCCCTCTCCTGAGGATGTCCTATCCTTCTCTGGAGGATATCTTATCCTTCTCCTGGGGATCTTCTATCATTTTCCTAGGGCTTATCCACCTAGCTGTTAAGCTAACCTAGCAATGTAGGATTTCAATATCTAATACAATGGTAAGAGAGTATTAGAAGGGTTTTGATCTGATAAAGATTGCAACTTCAACCTTGTAGATTTCAGATCGCTCTTTAGTTCTTTTCTTTGCTTGGATTTTCTTCCTTGCAGTGCTAATAGCTTGTTCACCCTTCAAGATTTGTCTCCTTGAGTTCTTCCACTCATAGTGCCAATGCACTCCATGATCACTTGATCAACTCAGAGTCTTGGTGCTCTGTACTTACTCCTCACTATGTCCTCCTTCACACTAGCCTTCTCTTGGCTTTGACCACACTTGTGACCAACTCCCTCTCTCTCTTGCACACAATTAATCTTTGACTTGTAACTCCTTATAAAGAAGTTATATTCTTTATTTCCCCCTCAAATCTCAATTTGATATGAGAAAATGATATTGTTTTCCCTCCAAGTTGTTTCTTCTAGAAACTTCATAATAAACCCATTAGCATTCACCTTGAATTGGTTTGCATGGTTTACATAAAATTCTATGACATCTACTCATCATCCTTATCATCCAACTAATTTGAAAAATTTGATGTAACAGACTTAACACTTATTGATCTGGTGAATCTTTGACTTAACAAATAATGCAACAACTTGGTATCATCGGTTTACTAATGCTTGGCTCCTTCTGTGTCACTCTACTTCTATTGTTATTTTACTGGTGCTCAACACCTATAGCATTTTTTCTTTGCTTGGCACTTGAAGACTTACTTGACACCTAAATTTTTTTGTGTTACTCAGCACTTGAAGGATTGCTCGGCACACACTAAAGTTGAACTTGCTTGGCTTCAACTAAGAATTTTCTCAGCACTAACTAGCTAGCTTGGCTCTCTCAAATGAACTTGGTTAGGCTTTACAAATGACTTAGTTAAACCTTACATCTTTGATGTGTCTCAGTGTGTCCATCCTCTTAGATTATATCATCAATACAGTATTTCATCAATGGCTTAGCTGATCCTTATACTTCATTACAACATCATAACTTCAACCTTTCTCTAGGTACTCTAGTTACATCTTATTGATTGCCTCCTCCTTGTAAATCAACCAATTGATAGTATTTGGATCACTTAAGCAATTTTCATTCTTGCAAGTAGCAAGTTTGACATCAATGACAAAACAATGATTGAAAATAGTCTTTACTAGCTCCATTACTCTTCATTCATGATCTTTTCAATGATTTCCAACAATCTCCCTCTTTGGCATTGATGGAAAACCAAATTGATCAATTGATCAACATAGTTACCACCAAAATTACATATTTTTTCTGCTTGGTATGTAACTCCTTTTACTGATACAAATTGAATCCTTCATAGCTACTTGCTAATTATTATCTCTTCTAAATCTCCTTATGTCACCTCTCCTTTCATATACATACACATCTCCCTCTTACTTTTCATTGATCAGTTTCTCATATCTCCCTTTTTGACATGAATGCCAAAGATGTAGCATCTTCAACATGCTAAATATAAGCTTTGCATCTTCATGTTTTCTCCCTCTGCCACCATGCTTGTGAATAATCTAAAATTGTTGTTCCTATTGTCATCCGCTACATCATTCTTCTAATATTTCAATGATCTACTCCTGTTGATGTAGGGAAACTTCTTTGTTGCTTTAGACTACTTGAGTTAGGGGCATTACCCCCAACTTGCCTCTAAAATATTCATAAGGATCATTGGGCAATGGTTTGGTGAAGATATTTGCAATTTGTTCCTTTGTGTGAATGTAGTCCATCTTCACTTGTTTTTCTTCCACCAATTCTCTGACATAGTGATACTTGATTGCAATATGCTTGGTTTTTGCATGCATTACTGGATTCTTGGATATGTTTATAGCACTTGTATTATCACAATATAGTATCACAGGTTTGGTTACCTCTTCTTTCATTCCTTTCAATAGATGTTTAAGCCACACAATTTTTGTGCAATTGACTGCTGCTGCCACATATTCTGCTTCTGCAGTGGACTGAGATGTGCATGTTTGTTTCTTGCTAGTTCAAGTAACTAGCCTTTTACCTAAGAATAATGATCCTCTACTTGTGCATTTCCTATCATCAATTATGCCTCCCCAATCTACGTCTGTGTATGCATTGAGCTCAAAATTCTCATTCTTTTGGTAGTATAGGCCAAAATAATTAGTTCCTTTGAGATACGTCATTATCCTTTTTACTACCATGAGATGATTTTCTCTAGGATTAGCAGAGAATCTAGCCAATATTCCAATTGCTAATGCTATATCTGGTCTGCTATGTACAACATAATGTAGTTTTCCAATCATGGATCTATACATTGTTTGATTGACTTTAGTTGATCCATCATTTTTGGATAGCTTATGTCCTATTGCCATTGGTGTACTGATAGGTTTGGAGTCTTCTAATCCAAACTTCTTGAGTATCTCCTTGATGTACTTTTATTGTGTCACAAATATGCCATGTTTTACTTGATGTACTTGCAATCCTACAAAAAACTTGATTTCTTCAAACATAGACATCCCAAACTCATGTTTCATTTTGTCAGCAAAAATTTTGCAAAGGGCTTCCTTTTCTCCAAAAACTATATCATCCACAAAGATTTTAGATACAAGGATATCCTTACCTTCTTCTAATTTTATGTACATGTTGATGTTATCATCAGCTCTTTCAAATCCTATTTGCACTAGATACTTGTGAAGTCTCTCATACCAAGCTCTAGGGGCTTGCTTTAATCCATATAGAGCCTTATGCAATTTACATACTTTGTTTTTGTTATTTTCATCAACAAAACCTTTTGGTTGCTCTATGTAGACTTCTTCTTCAAGTATACCATTCAAAAATGCTAACTTAACATCCATTTGATAGACTTTAAATCCTTTGAAGGCTACATATCCCAGTAAGGTCCTTTCTCCTTTCATTCTAGGAACTAGAGAAAAAGTTTATCCATAGTCTAGTCCTTCTTCTTGTGCATACTCTTTATAGCCTAGTCTTGCCTTGTTCCTTGTGATTTTACCATTATCGTCTAACTTGTTTCTAAACACCCACTTGGTTCCAATCACATTCTTGTCAGCTGGCCTAGAGACTAAGGTCCATGTCTTGTTCTTTCCAATTTGTTCTATTTCTTCTTTCATTGCATTGTACTAGTGATCATCTTTTATGGCTTCACTTGCTATTTTTGGTTCCATTTTACTGAGCAAACATGTCTCAATTTTGAGTCTATTCCTTGTCATTGGTCCTGCCTCTTTATTTTCAATAATTTGATCTATAGGATGATGTCTTTTCACATACTTGTCCAATATTGGTTCTTTCCTTGTTTGCATATTGTCTCTTTAGAATTTGAATCTTCATGTATATTTTCATTAGATATTTCTCCATTTCTTTCATGTTGATAGTTCTCAGAATCAGAATGAACATTCTTTGCATTCTGCAGCTTGGCTTCTGAATGTGTCTGTTGCTTGGCATTCACTGTCTGTGACTCGGTAGATACTGGATTTTGTTGTTGATTGTCACTCTGAGTTGCAACTTTGCCATTATTAGGCACACCTTCATAAAAGTATACAAAGGTCTTGTATTCTTCTGCTTTCTTGATGTCCTCAATACTTTGAACTTTTGCAAGTTCATCAAATTTCACATTTGTGCTTTCTACTACTTTGTTAGTGTTAACATTCAAGCACTTATAAGCTTTGCTTCTAGTAGAATAACCAAAAAAATTTCCTTCCTCACTCTTTGCATCAAACTTTTCATTTCTAGACTCTTTATATATATAGCATTTGCATCCAAATATTTTGAAATGTTTTATATTAGGAGAATGCCCATACCATAATTCAAAAGGTGTTGCATTTGTACCTTTCTTAACTTGAACTCTGTTGAGTGTGTAGACTACAGTACTTATAACTTCTCTCTAGTACTTGAGTGCAACATTTTTCTCCATCATTAAGGTCCTAGCATAGTCAATAACTGATCTATTCCTTCTCTTTGCTATACCATTCTGAGGTGGAGTCCTAGGTGCTAATGTGTGCCTTTTGATTCCTCTTTCATTACAGAACTCTTCAAATTCTCTTGATGTGAATTCACCTCCTCTATTAGATCTGAGACATTTTAGGCTCTTCCCAGTCTCCTTCTCTACTCTAGCCAAGTACCATTTGAACATTTGAAATGCATCTAATTTAAGTTTCAGGAACATGATTTTCATCATCCTTGAATAGTCATCTACAAATAACATTATGTATCTATCACCTTCGTAGCTTTTCACTTCAATAGGGCCACACAAGTCAGTATGAACTAGCTCTAATACTTCATTAGAAGTATAAGCCTTGCTTTTGAAAGTTGACTTGGTCATCTTCCCTAGTTGGCATTGTTTGCACATGGTATTATCAGGCTTCTTCAACTTTGGTAGACCTCTAACTTTATTCATTTTGTTGATGCTTATCAGTTGTCAAAATTTACATGACATAGCCTCTTGTGCCATAACCATATATCATCAGTTTGAACAATGAGAAAAGAAGCATCTTCCATATCTGGGTAGAACAAATTACTCCTAGTCTGGTCACCTTTTCCTATTAGACTTCGTTGAGAATCATATATCTTGGTGATTCAATTTCCAAATTCAACCTTGTATCCTATGTTGCATAACTGTGAGACACTTAACAGGTTATAATTTAGGCCTTCAACATAGTATACATTATCACATGATATCCTTTCAGTAAGCTTGATACTACCTTTCCCTTTGATCTAACATGGTGCATTGTTTCCAAATCTAACACTATTTCCTTCATATCGAGTAAAGGTAATGAACTTACTTTTGTCTCTAGTCATGTGATGAGGGCATCCACTATCTATGATCCATTTTTCATTCTTGTTCATGCAGGTTACTAGGGCAGTTGCTTCATCTTCATCTAATTCATCTTTCATAGCCACATAGACTACTTCATCATCATTCTTGTTAGAGTCTTCTTCAACAATGTAGCATCTTTTTCGTTTTCCTCTGTAGTCCTTGTTGTCCTCTTTCTTGTTCTTGAGGTTTCCTCCATCCTTGTAATTTTTCTTTTCTGTACATCTAGCTGCAATGTGACCAACTTCATTACAATTGAAACAAATGATTGGCAGCTTACCCTTGAATTTGCCTCTTCCTCTATGAAATCTTCTTGCTAGTAATGCCTCTAATTGGTCTACATCATCTTCATAAGTGCTTCTATCACTAGATACATACTTTCCTTTTCCACTCTTTTTCTTTGTTTGCACCTCATCCTTGTCTTTTATTGTCATCTTGGCTTTGAATGGAGATTCAAAGGTTTTTGGCTTGTAGTTGTCAAAGTTCGATAGCTCAAAGGTAGTGAGTCTTCCAATTATTCCTTCAAATGATGATGCGTTGCTTGGTACACACCTTAGCTCTTGGATGGTTGATACTCTTATAGCATAGATATGAAGCAAAGTTCTCAAGTATTTGCTACATACTATTTCTTCTGATAACTTTCCTCCTAGGCATCTTATGGAACTTACGACTTCTTTCATCCTTGCACTGTATTGAATAGCATTCTCTCCTTCTTCCATTTTCATATCATCAAACTTTCCTTTAAGGCTCTCTCTTTTGGCTCTCTAGAAATTATCATCTCTTCCATAGATTCTTGATAATGTTTCCCACATCTAATATGTAGTACCACATCCTTTGACATCACCATACTCAGCATAACTTAGTGCTGAAGCAATATCTAACATCGCTTGATTGTGTTCCTTCTTCTTGCTCATGTCATCTATAGTGAGAGGTCCTACAGGGTCTACATGATCAACTATGATTGAGGTCTATGCACAGTCACCTATTGATCCAAGGTGAAACTTCATCAAACTTTGCCATGCAACAAACTTGTCTTTGTTTAGCTTGGGAACTTCTCTCTTGGACATCTTGATCTTTTTTCTACTAGTACCTTGAAACAAATCAACAATGTGCTCTGATACCAATTGTTAGAATTTTTTAGAATAATTGAGAGGGGGGTGAATCAGTTATTCAAGGTCCAATAACGTCCAATACAATTTTTTCTTCTTATCTTTAATGACGTATAACTAAAATTATCATGCATGTAATTAAACATTAAACAACCATGAAAAGTAAACATGCATCACACCATAACACTAAGGATTTTGGTGACCCAGAAACCCTCTAGGAATAAGAAGGTAAAAATAGGGTAGGGATGACACCCACAAAATAACTGTGCAATTGATTTCAACCACTTCTGATGGTCTACCCTATTAAAGGCCTGCCCTATTAAAGGCTTTACACACTGTCAGATGTGACCCTGTTAAAGGATTTCTACACCCTATTAGGAGTGTGCCTTGTTAGAGGACTTAAGAACATTCAACTTGTAATGCCACCCTATTAAAGGATTTACATAGAGTTTTTAGGCTCACCCAAGTCCATGGGATTTACAGTCACTTTCTCAAAGGAATCTTTATCCCTCTCCTAAGGATGTCCTATCCTTCTTTTGAGGATCTCTTATCCTTCTCCTGGGGATCTTCTATCCTTTTCATGAGGCTTATCCACCTAGCTATGAAGCTAACCGAGCAATGTAGGATTTCAATATCTAATACAATGGTAAGAGAGTATTAGAAGGGTTTTGACCTGATAAATAGTGCAACTTCAACCTTGCAAATTCTAGATCACTCTTCAATTTTTTTCTTTGCTTGACTTTTCTTCCTTGCAGTGCTGACAGCTTGTTCACCCTTCAAGATCTATCTCCTTGAGTTCTTCCACTCGTAGTGCCAATGTACTCCATGATCACTTGATCAACTCAGAGTCTTGATGCTCTCTACTTTGTCCTCACTATGTCCTCCTTCACACTAGCCTTCTCTTGGCTTTGACCACACTTGTGACCAACTCCATCTCTCTCTTGCACACACTTGATCTCTAACCTATAACTCCTTATAAAGAAGTTCTGTTCTTTATTTCCCACTCAAATCTCAATTTGATCTGAGAAAATGATATTGTTTTCTTCTAAGTTGTTTCTTCTAGAAACTTCATGATAGACCCATTAGCATTCACCTTGAACTGGTTTGCATGGTTTACATAAAATTTTGTGACATCTACTCATCATCCTTATCATCCAACTAATTCAAAAAAATTTGATGTAACAAACTTATCACTTACTAATCTAGCGAATCTTTGACTTAACAAATAATGCAGCAACTCGGCATCATTGGTTTACTGATGCTCGGCTCCTTTTGTGTCACTCAACTTCTATTGTTATTTTACTTGTGCTCAAAACCTATAGCATTTTTTCTTTTCTCGGCACTTGAATACTTACTCGATATCAATTACGCTTTTTTTAAATACTCGGCACCTAAACAATTCTATGTTACTTCGCACCTGAAGGATTGCTCAACACTAACTAGCTAGCTTGGCTCTCTCAAATGAACTTAGTTAGGCTTTACAAATGACTTAGTAAACCTTACATATTTGATGTGTCTCAGTGTTTCCATCCTCTTAGAGTATGTCATCAATACACTATGTCATCAATGACTTAGCTTATCCTTATACTTCATTACAACAGCATAACTTCAACCTTTCTCTAGGTTCTCTAGTTACATCTTATTGATTGCCTCCTTGTCAATCAACCAATTGATAGTATTTGGATCACTTAAGCAATTGTTATTCTTGAAAGTAGCAAGTTTGACATCAATGACAAAACAATGATTGAAAATAGTCTTTACCAATTCCATTACTCTTCATTTATGATCTTTTCAATCATTTTCAATAGTTATGTGCCCTTATTTCTTCCAGATTGGAGTTTCATTGGTTCGATCATTTCGGTGGGCTTTGATGTCTCTTCTAATGGGGGGCTATTTGTACTTATGGTTTTGAGAGAGTCTCTCAAGCCATTTCTAGTCTATGCTTGGGAATATAGATGTTGTCCTTGGGGGATCTTGTTGAGGCCTTCCTTCCTTCTTCCTTCATTTTTTTTCAGCATTTTTGTACTTACCTCTTTGTGGGGGAGGGTTTTTTCCCATGTGGTTTTCCCTCTTTACCCATTTTCAGATGTTGAATTTATTTGCATTTGTGCATGGGTACCTAATAGGGCCTAATATCTAAGACCATTCTACATTTCATCATAGTTGTTGTGAGCTTAAGTACATTCCCCTAATTTGCACTTAAGGGGGGGTGTTAGTGTAAATTATTATTATTTATGCTTTACTTAAGTTTACTTAGGATAAATGCATTATTTATTAGTTGTCACCTAGGAGTTAACATACATTTATGTATTGACTTGTTGACAACATAGGAGTTTTTTCCTACCTTTTCATATTTATCTATAATCTATGTGGAGGATAATTCACCCTTTGTAGATGTATGCTTAGTTTTCATACTTATCTCATAGAAATTTCTAGCTCATTCTAGAAGCTTCCTGGAGGCCTTTATAAATAGGATTTTCTATTGTATTTTCGTACAACAATTTACATTTTATCTGAGAATACAATTTTCTTATCTTCATACTAAACTCTTGCCTCTTCTTATCCTTTTCTTCTCTACGACAGGTTTTCTACATGTAGGTGATTTGAGGGCTTGTGGATTTGATTTGCATTTGCTCAAATCCTACAAAAATTGGGTACTCATAATTTGGGTACATTACATGGATCCTTCTATTTATGCCTACCTTTGGTTGAGATTTTTAGTTACAAATTAGTAAATTACAACTATGAAGGATGCATCAATGCATGTAAGAGGATCTAGATGTACATAAACCATTTGAAAAGGGGCATAGCTATCCACAATGTTTCCATGCATTAAAAAAATGTCATGTAAATGTTCCAACAATAAGAGATGAATTTAAATTTTTAAAATTTATTTAACAATTATTATTTTTTCAGCCTCATTTGAAGTGTGGTTTCATATGAAAATAAAACATTTTGAACCCAATATAGTAGTTAACAAGAAAGTATCATCCTATTTATTTTGTACAACTTTGGAATCACATAAGTGGTAACAAAAAACTAAGTAATTGGTTAGAAAAGCATAAACCTTTACTTTGAGACAAAATCATAATGTTAGATCCCAAGGATGCACGAACTCACCTGAATAGCTATATTCATATCAAGTAAATTGCATCCAAAAATGATTCTTTTGTTTCAAGGTAGGATTTTGCACATTTGGAGGCTTAAGTTTTATAAATCAGCAAGGTGAAGTTTGGAAACTAAAAGTCAAGTTTTGTAGGAATATGGTCAGAAGAAATTGACACCTATTTTTCACTATAGCCAATCAATGATATGATTGACCTACATTGACATTCATCTGATGATATCATACTGGGTGAGCTAGATTATAAGGGAGATTATTTCTAGTTGGTTTTTATTGCCTAGGAATTCCCATTTTCAAGCAGCAATAAGCTAGCATATAACCATGTTTTTGTTTTATTATTTTGAAGAGATACATGAAAAGTAAAGTAAATTATTTCTGGCCTACAATACATTATAAATTCTAGCTTCCTAGCATGTATAGAAGTATAGTAAAAATAGAATTAAAGATTAGTGGTGTCTCAAACAATAGAGATAAAAGTGCAAGTTTAATAACTTCAAAATCTTAACCATTTTATTTATAGCACTATGCTCTATAAAAAATATTCAAAGTATGAAAGAAGGGACAATAATTAAACCCCATTGGATTTCGCAATGAGAATAGATTGTTGTTTCTTATCATTATAATATGGTTTAGCAATAAGCTAGAGCACTTAGTATAATGATGACCTTGATAGGTGTGTCCCTACCATTAAAATTGTCTATCTATTGATGAGTCATGGAGGCGATACTCGAGAAACCAGCATTGGATGAATTGTAGACCCTAAATCAATATAACAAATATGGATGCTCTGATGACTATACTAATGAATCAATTTCATAGATGAGAAAAATCTGCAAGAGATAGCAAACACCTCAACAATTTTATCTATGAAAAAAGATATAGAAAAAATAGACATGTGGATCATTTATAGCTACAACCTTGAATCCCTTGTGAGAATGACACACATTAGTTGAGTTCCACATATAGAAAAAAATCAATAGAAAATTGTCAAAAAAATGCACAAACAAAGATCCCCAACACAAGAAGAATATGTATGAGGTTTCAAAAAAAAATAATGTAGCCAGCTTGAATGCATAGATGGAGGTGGGGATAAAAAATTGTTGGGTTTAAATATAAACTGGTGGGTCTATGTGTATACAAAAGTAGTTGTTGAAACCATAGTGGGAGTATGATGGGAAAGTGGTGGCCAAGATAATCTTAGTCCTAATTTTGTTAGGGGTTTCACCATTAATTGGATACCATCTAGCTACTATGTCAGGTTTTGTCCTCTTTACTCCAATAGGGTTCCATGTACTTAAGAAAGGGGGTTAAGATTTTCTCGTTCATCTATTCACCAAGAATCTAAAAAAAGAAATAAATAGCCCCAAAATGTAGGATGTTTGGCTAGATGTAGAGATAAAGATAGAGGTGGAGATAGAGGAAGAACCCCAAGAACAAAAGAAGATATAAGCATTTTAATCCACCAAATGTAAGGGTTTTCAAAAGTACCTATTACAAGAAAATATCAATCAACACCTCCACAACTCATTGCATAACTCCACAACACTTTGTGGCCCTTTGCAACAAGATGAAAGCCAAAGAAAACAAATAACTTTGGTAGACGAAAAGATCTCTACAACGCGATGGCAAATGAAGATCCAAATCAATGCTCCAAAACCTTTCTATATAATGGAATGTGTAATTGACAATTTTTAGCACCAAAAATTGACAGACTCAGTGAAAAATATGCATTATAAAAAATAAAGTTTGGATTAGGAATGTCTATTCCTATTCTACCTATTTTAGTGGAATACAATAAGCCTTTTTTTGGGGCAAAATTAGATACATAATCCTATTCCTAATACCCATTTGATGTACCCAAATATATCAGTAATTTTTTTTGGAGTTTATTAATGCCAATTCCACCCATATTCCTCTTTCCAAACATACCCTAAATGAAATGGTTCTAATTCAGTGTATACTCGCTTGAGGTTCTTTAATTGGAAATATACATATATTAATGAGATATTGTTCAAATTATAAAGTTATAATTGTTTCTATATTTATTTTTTAGTTTCATTGTCATAATTGAATTTTCTTTGTATAATTGAATTTTTATTTTATGATATTTTTATAAGAAAGCAATTAATATTCTTGAATTTTTTTAACTTGCATTTTAATTTGATGCATTATGTGTTTTGAAATAGAGTTATTTATTTAAAAGTTCTAAATTAAAATATTTTCTTTAAAATCTATTGTACTATATAAGTTGTAAATGATTTCACCACAATCTATTACCTTGAAATTATTTTAGATTAAAAAATATTTGGGGAGACTATTTTTACTCTTTGTTGCCAAAAAAGTGTTACAAAGATCAACATTTTTACATGTCTAATTATCAGGGATAAATTTATAGTCATTGCTAACTAGAATGCAAAGCATAGTACATTGAGATAGTAGTTATATGAATAAAAGTAAGTGACAGATATTGAATTGAAATTCTCACTTAAGTAGAGAAAATACAATATTATAACATTTTAGTTCTTGTCCATAGGTTGGATACTAATGCATTAGTTACATGCTATTTATCTTCTTTCAACTATGGGTTGAGATTTTTTTCAACTTTTCAAGTTTCTTATGGTTTTAAAAATTATATATTTAATTGATTTACCTAAAAATATTTATCTATATTTTTATTGGTTAAGAAGAATAATAGTAGGAAGAAAATTCAAATTTATTTACTTTTATTCTATAACAATTATGAAAATTTGAAACCTTTAAACATTTAGTTTGAATATTTTCTGGAAATTTCTTGTAATGATTGGTACTCACCATAGATCACCATATTTCCTTGAGTAGAGGATATTCAAATTAACTAGATTGGAACCTTCATTGGTGGAGCGACAACTAGCAGAGCTGCGACCAGGGGTTTCATTGACACCTTAATTGGAGCCTTTTGGGTTTTGGAATGTGGTGTTGTTTCCTTTGTATTTTTTTATGGATATTTTGCAAGGGCACATAGGATGCATACAAGCAAAGCTTTAGCAAGCGGGTCACTTATAGACACAACTTTAGCTCGTGACACCTCTTTTGAGGCTTATGGAGTTGTAGCTTATGACACTAGAGGGGTTAGAATTGGGGAGAGCCTAGATTTAAGCCTTATTTCTTGATCTTAGATTGGTTTTGACAAGTGAGTGTCAACACACTTAAACCATTTACTTAGTTCATGCCAAACTAGTAATACATGCCAAGCACAACATGTAAATATTAGACCATGCTTAGTTGCAATGAATGTCGAGACACTCAAATGCAGAGTAGATAGACCATGCCAAGTATTTCAAGTGTCAAGTAACCAATTGATGTAGAGTAGTTCAGGTGTAGAGTCAGAAGAAAAAATAAAATACATGCCGAGCATCAGTTACTTCATATGCTAAGTGACACAGTTTCTACATATTTGTTTGCAATGACTAAAAACTATGTAAACCATTTTCAAGATGACTTAAGGGTATATTTTGATCTTTTAGAGATAAGGATGAGTCTATATTTGGATTCCCTATGTGATTGCATAGAACCAATCAGAAAATAGTAAGATTCAAGCTATAATATGGATGAATTTCAGCCATAGATTCATACCTAACCCTAAGCCACTAGTCTCCTTAAGGAGGACAAAGCCCTAAAATTTTCATAGAGTATACAAGAGGTGAATGATAGAATTGAAGGAGTGAACAAGATAGTTTGTAGAATAGTCAAGGTGATTTAGTAGTAAGAGTGTATTCCAAAATCAGTTAGTGAAGAACATAGGATAGAGAAGGATACAATATTGATACATTAGATTGTGAAGGATCAATCATAGATTGTGCAGAGGTGATCTATTATCATGAAAGAAAGTACCAATCATAGGGTCTATGATGAGACATTCTAGCAAGTGATTTCAATTAAATCTCTTAAAATAGTAGTCCTAATAGGCTATATTAAATCCTTTAACATGGTGCTTACTTAATTGTAAGTTAAAGTCCTCTAACTAGGCACACTTATAACTGGGTGTTGAAATCCTCTAACAAGGTGGGAATTAATAGTCCTTGTAAGCCTTTAATAGGGAAGGCCTTTCATAGGGAAGATCATGATTCATGCTCAAACTATTGTAACCTTAATTGGCTACACTTTATTGGTGCAGTATTGAAGATTTGTGGGTGTCATTCCCACCTCAGTTTTACCTTCTCACTTGAAGGGTTTCTGGGTAATCATATCAGGTATTATATGTGTGTTTTCTTATATACTTACATGATTGATGTATATTCTTTACACATTGTTTTAGTATGTTAATGCATCAAATGTATGAATGGTGAAATTTTTTATGGGTTAAAGTTTAGACTCTTGATTCACACCCCCCCCCCCCCCCCCCCCCAGAAGTTTACCTTTCCAACTTGTAATTCCAACAATTGGTACCAAAGCACTAGTTCTCAGAACCAAAAAATTTGCAAATTTGAGGAAAGGATCATGAAATGGAAGTCTACAAATTGGGAAAGATTATTGAGAATCAAGGAATTGAGACATAACTCATTCTACATTAACTTGATGAAGCCAGAGAAGAATTAAGGAAAACCATAAAGAGAAGGAAAGAAATTTCTATTCTAGAGAATGACACACAATACAAAGAAATCAATACTACCAAGCTATTTTCTAATGGTGACTCTAATGAATTTGATGTAGCAATTGTAGAGCTAATGGAAAAGAATAGATTAACAAGCTGAGGAAATTAGAAATCCCAAGCTAGAGAAAGAATCTAGAGCAATGATGCTATGTGAGGTAACTAAACAAAAGAAGAAAGCCATGGAAGATAAAGCCATGATTGAAGAAGACAAAAGAATTTTGGCCAATAGATTGGAAGAGAACTCAATAGAGCTAACCAGGATCTTTAACGTGCAATTAGATACTCTAAGCCAAATGATGAATGCTCATCATGAGCTAAATGTCAAAGACATTGAGATAACTACATTGAAGTTACAAAATGAACAACTGTAGAATGATTTGAAAAGAGAAAAATAAATTACTAAAAGTCTTAATAATCCAAATGAAGCCATCAAATACTTTTAGTAATTATTGAAATCCCCTAGATCCAACAATGATACATCAGGATTAGGCTACACAAGCACTGAAGAAGGAGAATCATCCAAAGTTGCTAAAGAAAGGAACTGTTGGATAGTGTTGTCCTTGATGTCACACAAAATGTCATATTAGTCTTTAATCTTAGTTAACTGAGTTCAGACAATGATAACCGAGCTCACTCGGTCATCGAAGGAAAGATGGAGAAGTCAATTTTCACCGAGCTCACTCGGTCATCGAAGGAAAGATGGAGAAGTCAGTTTTCACCGAGCTCACTCGGTCATCGAAGGAAAGATGGAGAAGTCAGTTTTCACCGAGCTCACTCAGTCATTGAAGAAAAGATGGAGAAGTTAGTTTTCACCGAGCTCACTTAGTCATCAAAGTGGAGTCAATTTCACCGAGCTCACTCGGTCATCACAGGGAACTCAGTGCTTACCAAGTTCACTCGGTGACTGAAGGATTTCACAAAATTCTCTATATTAACCGAGCTCAGTCGGTTAACACAGGAATTATTTTTGAACAGAGTTTACCGTGCTGGGTCGGCCAGTAAAGGGATTTGTTAAATCTTGCAATTCAACCGACTGTTGGAATAATTATTTTCCAAGTTATTTGAGCCGACTTGATAACCTAAAATATATATATATATATATATATATATATATATATATATATATATATATATATATATATATATATATATATATATATATATATATATATATATATATATATATATATATATATATATATATATATATATATATATATATATATAGAGTTATTCAAGTTGTAAAAGTGTGTGAAAAAAAAAGGTGTAAAAACAAGTGAAGAACAAGAGAAGCAAGGATGCGAAAGCAAATACTTGGATAAGAGGAGACTGAGCGAATCCTGATGAAGGATTAAAGGAGCTGTAAAGTTGTATTTGATTAGTAAGGATCCAATCAAGCTGAACAGAGATCTGTAATCAGCAAAAGATAAGTTGCATATTATTCAGGTCACTTCATTGTTGCTTTATAACCTTTGCAATAGTGAATCCAAATCTCTTAACAGAGTTGGTTTAACAGCCATTTTGTAAATCCTCTAACAAAATGACAATTTAGTTAAATTGATCTAAAGACCTCTAGCAAGGCCACTTCTAACAGAGTGTTTAAATCCTCTAACAGGGTCACACCTAACAGTGTGTTTTTGTAACCTTTAACAAGGTTGGCTCCTAACAGGGCTCACTTCAAAAGAGTGAAAAACAATAACTAGTTACATTGATGGTTTTTCCCATATTGGGTTTCCACGTTAAATCTGGTGTCTCTAGTGTTTGAGTTTGCTGAATTGTTTTGATATCAGTTCTTAATGATTGTTATTATTTGCTGCAATATCAAGTTTCAGTAATTTGTAAAATAGATCAAACTTTTAGACATCTAAGGGACTGTGAAATGTTTTTGTAGCAACTGATTCACCCCCTCCCCCTCTTAGTTACTTCATTCTCATTTCCAACAGGAACATCATAGGTAAGGACTCCAAACCTTCTTGTCATTTTTGTGGTAAGAAAGGACATATTGGCTAATGTATGTAGGAGTAAGAATGAAAATTAGAATGTCAAGCCTAAGGACATGACTCACTATTGCAAGTGCAAAAAACAAGGTCATCAAACACATGAATGTAGAACCATGACCATGCATGTACCAAGATTTGAAGGATGTTGCTACAATTGCAAGAAATATGGATATAGATCTTTTGAATATATATCCAAATCCATGTGGTCATCAAACAAGTTAGAAAAGGTAAGAAGTCATGGGAAATTTTACAATTCGGATTATACCACAAGAAAAAGCTATCATTATTGTCAAGAAAATGGACATATCCCTAAGAATTGCATTAGGACACACTTCAGTGGTAACAAGAATAGATGGTTATGTCAAAATACATGTTTTAGCTACTTGAAGACTGATCACATCAGTAAACATTTTCCAACTAGGTCAAAGACACCAAGTTGTTAATTCAACAAAGGAAAAGGCAACACAGATGTTGAATACATTAGATATGAGATGAACAAGACATGGAAAAAGAACTATGTTTGTAGCACATCAAATGGAGTATGAATCACTTCACCTAATAGGTCAAGTGGTCACACCTCATCAAATTAAGCAAATAAGAGGCATGTGGGACTAATACTCAAGTGCTATATCATAATCAGTTCCAAAGGAGACAATACTGAAAAGACTACATTAGCATGAATAAAGATGCAATATGTTATTGAAAAATCAAGTTAAAACTTTAAATCTTTCATGTCATTTCCAAGAATGAAATGTTTCCTATGTATGTCAAGTAGAATGATACTTGATACCAAGCTACTAGATCAAGTTAGTTGATGCTGAGTCTATAGTAGTTGTCAAGTGATGGCAATATCTATAGATGCCAAGTGATTATGAAATCATGTTCATGTCGAGCTTACAGATGTACAAGCACTAAGCATTTATTGCAAGGTTTTCAAAGGATATTTTATCAATTTCTACTTATCATTCATTGTCTTGAATTTGAGAAAAGAGCAAGTAGAGCTAAAGGAAATTTTGAAACTTGTTCATGGCATTTGTAGAGAATTTGATAGTGATCTAACACTAGTTCTCCAAGATTTCACAAGGTATTTATCATAAGTCGAGCTATGCAGGTTATTTTACATAAATCCTAGTTTGATAGAATGGTGTCTAGCTCAAAAAATGTAGAAGGAAAAGAGGTTTTAAATGTTCAACTTGTTAGTAATGAAGTAAAACAACAAATATTCAAGGTCATACCTGATATAGCTTACAAACATGATGCAGGAGCATCCAGAGGTATAAGGGCAATCCTGTGTCACCCAAAAAATGTACTTAGACTTAGTTTCTATTTTATGTCTTTACATTTTTGGATACCCATTTGGCTCAAATAAAGGTTCCAACTCTCATAGTTCAACTATCAGTGCATTTGAAAATCCGAAAAAAATAGGAGCATGCAATTTGACCATCATTTTGGTGACCTAGAAGGTGTGACTTGGCCAGATGAATGTAATCAAGATTTAGAGCATTCCATAAAAAGAATCGGGTCAAAAGGCCCCACGGTTTGAAAGTTATTGCAGTTTTTCGAGTTTTGGAGACCCCCTAAGAATGCTTCAAAGTCAGGTTTGGGGCATTAAATGACCTCGAAAAGGGTCAAAAAATGGGGGATGAGCGAAGCTGGTCCATAGGGCTATAGAGAGCTTCGAGAGCTTTCTGAAAATGTAAACGGTTCGTCAATCGGAGCTACGGTTCAAAAGTTATGCCTCCAGAAAGTTCGGCTACCGTTTCTGGATTCTTCTAGAATTGCACCGACTTCTAACGCAGCTTCCGGAACCTTCTATTTTGTCGGTGGATGCCTACTAGCACTTTCTAGAATGTACTCCTAGTCCTTAACCCTCCGGGGTCTATTTAAGGAGATTTCTGGCATTGTAAAAGGCAGTTCGGATTGGAGCTTGAGAGGAGGTGCTCAAAGGAGGAATATTCTCCAGATTTATGCTATTGTAAGCCCGCAGGGCATGTTTTGAGTTTATTTTCTCTACACTGTTTGTACCAGCTTATTTTCTCAGTTTATATAATTCCCCCTTTCTATTGTGTCTATTCTGGTTGTTGGGTTGTGTCCCCATCAAGTGGTATCAGAGCAGGTTTTCCTGAGTGTGTAGACAGAGCGCCGACTGTGAGGCAGTTTGCACCAGGATTGTGTGGTTGTGGGTTTGAGTTAGAAGATGCCTCCACGAAGAGAGCATGGCGGAAGGGCCAGAGCTATTGATCCTGAGGAGGTTAGAGCCCTCCAGAGACAGGTACAAGCATTGCAAGAGGAGCTTCGTAGAGGAGCAAATATTGCCGCAGATGACAATAGTGAGGATGATAATGAAGAGGAAGTAATGGAAGTTGACGAGGAAGTTCTGAATCCTGTAGAGGAAAGACTTTTTAGGGCCATTTCTAGGTTTGGGAAAAGACCTACAATTGAAGTGGGTATATTTTTGGGAAATTTGAAACCAGATGAGTTGATCGATTGGATCAATGAACTGGACGAATACTTTGAGTATGAGGATATAAGGGACCCAGATAGGGTTGATTTTGCAAAGGCCAAACTAAAAGGCCATGCCAAAATATGGTGGCAAGAGATTCAACTGGAAAGACTTAGAAGAGGAAAGGAGAAGATCACAAGATGGGATCACATGGTGGACAAATTGAAGAAGCAGTTCATTCCTATAGACTACGAGCTTGATCTGTTTAAGAAGATGCATGGGTTAAAGCAAGCAGGAAGGTCAGTCCAAGAATATACAGAAGAGTTTTACCGACTCCTGATTAGAGCAGGGCATGCAGAAGCAAATAAGGAGAAGGTTTCTCGTTATATCAGTGGGTTACGACCTAGCATCCAAGAGGAACTAAGTCTGGTAAGAATGACCAGCGTTGAAGAAGCATACCAGTTTTCCCTACGAGTTGAAGAGAAGCTGAGTAAAAGGTTTGAAGGAAGACAAAGAGGGTGCGGTCAAGGAGGAAGGGGAAGCAGTAGATCATCTGGAGGCCGCAATGAAACTCAAAAGAAAAATGAAGATGAGGGTACTAGCAGGAACCAGAGGAATGAGGGTTTCAACCGCTCCCGTGATCAAGACTTTGGAAATCAAAGAGGAAGAGGTAGAGGACGTGGGCAAGGAAGAGGAGGCTTTCATGGTACCTGTTTCCATTGCAATGAAGAAGGTCATTGTGCCTTTGAATGCCCTCAAAGACAAGGAAGGATAGATAGGAGAGTTGAGGGCCAAGCTAGGGTTGCTCATGTGGATGAGGATGCACAATCATCACATTCAGAGGATGCAGAAAGAGGAGAGACCTTGGTAAATGAAAGAGTCCTACTAAGTGGTGAAAATGAACCAGGACAACGAAGGAGTTTGTTCCGTACTAGATGCAAGTGTGAGGATAAATGTTGTGATGTGATCATTGATGGTGGTAGCACTGATAACTTGGTATCCGAAGAGATGGTCTCTAAGCTGAAGCTCAAGAGGGAGAAACATCCCCAGCCCTATCGGATTTCTTGGGTAAAAGATGATCATAAGGTCCTGGTAAGTGAACAATGTTTAGTAAAATTCAAAATTGGGAGTTACCATGATGAAGTTCTTTGTGATGTTATTTCGATGGATGTTTGCCATCTATTTTTGGGTAGACCATGGCAGTTTGATAGACATGCAATACATGATGGACATGCAAACACATACTCTCTGACAAAGGATGGAGTTCGCCACAAATTGAAGCCCATGAAAAAGGAAGGTGAAAAGGTATGTAGCAATGCTAGGGTTTGTCTTGTTGATGGAAGGAAGTTTTTAGATGGCATGAAACATCAGCGTATGTGCTATGCTTTGATTCCTAGGAAAGATAAAGAAGGTAGTAGTGAAATACCATTTGAAGTTTCAGATTTACTAGGGGAATTTGGAGATATTATCTCTGATAATGTTCTAGATGGATTGCCAGCAGTAAGGCAAATCAGTCATCAGATAGATCTGATTCTAGGAGCTAGTTTGCCTAACAAGGCTGCTCACAGGATGACTCCTACTGAAACAGAGGAGCTAAATAGACAGGTTCAGGAGCTGTTGAGGAAGGGCTTGATTCAAGAGACCCTGAGTCCATGTGCAGTACCTACAGTACTTGCACCAAAGAAGGATGGAGAGTGGAGGATGTGTACAGATTCTCAAGCTATAAATAGGATAACCATCAAGTACCGATTTCCTTTGCCAAGGATGGATGATCTTATGGACTGCTTGAGTGGAGCTGAGTACTTCACAAAGATAGATCTGAAGAGTGGCTATCATCAGATATGGATTCGAGAAGGAGATGAGTGGAAAATAGCCTTCAAGACCAAGGAGGGTCTTTATGAGTGGTTAGTCATGCCCTTTGGATTGACAAACGCCCCAAGCACCTTCATGCGGCTCATGAATGAGGTACTTAAGAAGTTCTTGGGAAAATTTTTTATTGTCTATTTGGATGATATTTTAATTTTCAGCAAGACTTTGGAAGAACATTTACTGCATATTCGTAGTGTCTTTGAAAGGCTAAGGGAAGAGAAATTGTTAATTAATCTAAAGAAGTGTGTCTTTGCAAAAAGGGAGTTAGTCTATTTGGGATTTGTTATATCACCTGAAGGTCTCAAAATGGATCCAGAGAATGTAAAAGCCATCTTGGAATGGCCTACTCCAAGGTTTGCTGCTGAGGTAAGATCATTTCATGGTCTGGTTAGTTTTTATAGGAAGTTTATTAAGAATTTCAGTGGCATATGTGCACCTCTAACTGATACAATAAGAGGGGATAGAAAAGAGTTCAAATGGACTGCAGCAGCTGCGAGAAGTTTTGAATTGCTAAAGAAGAAGGTGACTGAATAGCCTGTGTTGGCACTTCCAAATTTTAGAAAAGTGTTCCAGGTGGATTGTGATGCTAGTGGCAGTGCTATTGGGGCTGTATTAAGCCAAGAAGGTAAGCCTATTGCATATTTTAGTGAAAAATTGAATGATGCAAAGAAGAAGTATTCTGTTTATGATCAAGAGTTCTATGCAATAGTTCAGGCCTTAAAGAAATGGAGGCATTATTTATTGCCAAAGGAATTTGTTTTGTATACTGATCATCAGGCATTACAGTACCTAAATAGCCAAGGTAAATTGAATCAGAGGCATATGAAGTGGGTAGAATTCTTGCAGAGTTATACATTTGTGTTGAAGCATAGAAGTGGAAAATCTAACAGGGTTGCAGATGCATTAAGTAGGAGACAGTTGTTGCTTACAACAATGCAGGTTGAAGTAGTTGGGTTTGATGAACTCAAGAATTTGTACCCCGAGGATCCTGATTTTGCTGAAGCATGGAAAGCTTGTAAAGAACCTGTTGCTGTAGATAGAACCAAGTGGTTAGACTATTTGATTCAGGATGGCATGTTGTTCAAAGGTAGTCAATTGTGCATTCCAAGGAGTTCCATGAGGGAAAATCTAATTAAGGAGAAACACAGTGGAGGGATGGCAGGACATTTTGGTCGGGATAAGACCATTGCCATTCTTAGAGAACATTATTTTTGGCCTCAAATTACACAGGATGTGAAGAAGTTTGTACAGAGTTGCTAGGTTTGTCAAGTGGCCAAGGGGTTTAGTCACAATACTGGCCTATATCGGCCATTGCCTGTTCCATCAAGGTCATGGGAGGACATAAGTATGGATTTTGTTCTTGGATTGCCAAGGACACAAAGGGGTAATGACTCAGTATTCGTGGTGGTTGATAGGTTCTCCAAAATGGCACATTTCATTCCATGCCACAAAACTCATGATGCTGTCCATATTGCAGACTTGTTTTTCAAAGAGGTGGTAAGACTACATGGTCTTCCAAGGAGTATATTTTTTGATCGAGATACTAAATTTGTGGGGTATTTTTGGAGGACATTGTGGAAGAAGTTGAGATCAGACTTGAAATTTAGTTCCACGCATCACCCACAGACTGATGGCCAAACAGAGGTGGTAAATAGAAGTCTGGGCAATTTGCTGAGATGTTTAGTTGGAGATAAGCCCAAGGGATGGGATTTGATTCTACCACAGGCAGAGTTTGCTTATAATAACTCTGTAAATAGGAGTACTAGAAAATCACCATTTCAAATTGTATATGGGAATAGCCCAAGGACTGTACCAGAATTGAGGAAGATACAACAAGGGGAGAGAACAAGTGCTGAAGCTGAGGAATTTGCTGAACACATCAAGCGTCTACATGAGGAGGTTCAAGCACACATTATCAAGATGAATCAGGAGTATAAAGCTAGGGCTAATGCAAGGAGAAGACATAAGGAATTCCAAGTAGGGGATCTTGTCATGGTGCACTCACGAAAAGAAAGATTTCCAGTTGGTACCTACAACAAGCTGAAAATGAAGAAATTTGGCCCCTGCAAAATTTTGAAGAAACATAACTCAGGAAATGCATATGAGGTGGAGCTGCCAGATGGTATTCACATTTCTCCCATTTTCAACATTGCAGATTTGACAGAGTATCATGATGATGGTGCAGATGAGGAGCCAGTTTTAGAGCCATGTCCAATTCCTGCTTCTAAGAAGGAGGAGATAGAAGACATTCTAGATCATCATGTGGGTAGGAGTACCAGAAACAGGCAGTATGAAGAGTATTTGGTCAAATGGAAAGGACGACCGATCGAAGACTCAACTTGGATTTCAGCAGCTGAGGTTTCCCATTTGGGATTTCCTCTACCATCCATAAAGTGACAGGGTCACTTTTCAATCTACCCTAGGTGTCTGATGCAGGAGCATACAGAGGTATAAGGGCAATCCTGTGTCACCCAAAAAATGTACTTAGACTTAGTTTCTGTTTTATGTCTTTACATTTTTGGATACCCATTTGGCTCAAATAAAGGTTCCAAGTCTCATAGTTCAACTATCAGTGCATTTGAAAATCTCAAAAAAATAGGAGCATGCAATTTGACCATCATTTTGGTGACCTAGAAGGTGTGACTTGGCCAGATGAATGTAATCAAGATTTAGAGCATTCTAGAAAAAGAATCAGGTCAAAAGGCCCCACGGTTTGAAAGTTATTATAGTTTTTCAAGTTTTGGAGACCCCCTAAGAATGCTTCGAAGTCAGGTTTGGGGCATTAAATGACCTCAAAAAGGGTCAAAAAATGGGGGATGAGTGAAGCTGGTCCATAGGGCTATAGAGCACTTCGAGAGCTTTCTAAAAATGTAAACGATTCGTCAATCGGAGCTACGATTCAAAAGTTATGCCTCCCGGAAGTTCGGCTACCGTTTCTAGATTCTTCTAGAATTGCACCGACTTCTAACGCAGCTTCCGGAACCTTCTATTTTGTCGGTGGATGCATACTAGCACTTTCTAGAATGTACTCCTAGTCCTTAACCCTTCGGGGTCTATTTAAGTAGATTTCTGGCATTGTAAAAGGCAGTTCGGATTGGAGCTTGAGAGGAGGTGCTCAAAGGAGGAATATTCTCCAGATTTATGCTATTGTAAGCCCGCAGGGCATGTTTTGAGTTTATTTTCTCTGCACTGTTTGTACTAGCTTATTTTCTCAGTTTATATAATTCCCCCTTTCTATTGTGTCTATTTTGGTTGTTGGGTTGTGTCCCCATCAAAACAAGATCCTTCTAGCACTTTGTTAATGATCCCAAGAAAAGTTATTATGGTACAAGATATTAGGAAATGTTATAATTGCAACATAGGAGGAATGGGAGACATGGAAATCAGAGAAGAACATGATAATTTTTGTGAAAATGATGTTCTAAAGGAAGAATACAAAATTCTTGAGAAAGGTTTAACACATGGTCTAGATTTCCTCAGTGTATTTAAAACTGAATGGATCAAAATTTTGTTGAGTCGAATACATGATGGATCATTATGGATGGAAGGTGGACCAATTAATATTATCAAAAGGATAATTCACAATATTAATGGTTACCCAACCATAGATCAGCCCAAGACTCCGAGGATTGATTCCAAAGAAGTGATAGAGAAAAACACTGAAACAAAATACAAGAAAAGAGGCATGACAATAGATACTATTACTAATCCATTATTGAACTTTTCTATTAGGGTAATCTCCCATAAATTCTATCAATCTAGTAGATTGAATAGTGTGCCCTATATTTTGTGGATTTTGGTTACAAGATTGTGAAGAAAGATCAGACTTATGATCTGGCTAAACTTTAGCTACAACAATTGATGGAAAATCTTGGAGCTATCAGAAAAAACCAAGAGTTTTCATTGTAAATGTGGTTCAATCATTATCTGTATATTCTTTTATGTATAGAATAAATTTCCTCCTTTTTTCTAGTAAGTGAGTAAACAAACAAATCAATAGTAGTATAGATCAAAGAGTTCATTGCATAGATGGGAGAAAACTTTGAAACCATCATGACAAGCTATTTTGAAGACTTTAAGAAGTTGATGAAACAAAGACTTAGGATACCTTTTTCCTTAGTCGAAAGATATTATAATGACATATTTTTTCTTGTTGACATTGATTATACATAAGTGCAAGTTTCCACACCAACGGTTAGATGGTGAAGACCGATATGAGATCAATGTTGATGAAGCTTTAGTAGCCATCACAACACTCCTAGTAGAGGAAGTTGACAAAAGTAAAAAGTGTTGGAAATATAGATGGAGTAACTAAGAGGGGGGGGCGGGGGGGGGGGGGGGTGAATCAGTTACTACAAAATAAATTCACAAATCTCTTATATGTTTGATAAAACTAATTACTATTGTCACTCAATAAACATACAAAAAATGCTATAACTTGGTAAATGTAGAGTATGTCTTACTTTAGTAGATCTAATAGTAATACTTGCAAACATGAGAGAAAAGAAATGAACACAAGAGACACTAGATTTAATGTGGAAATCCAATATGGGAAAAACTAGTAATGTACAACTAGTTTTTTTTTTTTCACTCTTTTAAAGTGAGCCCTGTTAGGAGCCAACTTGGTTAAAGGTTACAAAATGCATTGTTAGGTGTGACTTGTTAGAGGATTTGATCACCCTATTAGGAGTGGCCTTGTGAAAGATCTTAAAAATATTTGATGGAATTGTCACCCTGTTAGATGATTTACAACTGGCTGTTAAACAAACTCTATTAAGAGATTTTAGATCACTACTACAATGGTTAGAGAGTAACAATGAAATGACTTGATTGAGATGCAACTGAATTGCTGAATCCAGATCTTTATTTTTCTCACAAAAATTTGATCCTTCGTGATTGAATATTACTTTTCTACTCCACAAGGATATTTTCTCATTCTTCAAAATTGTTCACACACTTTCCTTCTTAATTCAATCAATACACTTGCATACCTTAGAAAATCACAAGTTGATCTTGTATTTATATCATCTAGATTGTCAAGTTGGCTCAATACAAAATAAAATGATCAATAATCATTACCATAGTTGGCTAGAATCAATACTTGAAATAATTAAGCTTCATATGCCAAAATAAAAAATATTTCATTAGCCAACCCTGCTTGGTAAACATTGGTCCTAAAATGATTTCTTGTGTTAACCAATAGAAGCTTAGTTAACACTACGAACTTGCACAAAACCCTTTTGTAACTTAGTGAACTTAGTTAATACTAACTCTAAAAAACTTTTCTTCATTAACCATGGGAACTTAGTTAACACTAACTTTTTTTTCGTAATTTCTTTCAATGCCTGAGTGAACTCAGTTGACACTATCTTCACAGAGTAATCTTCAGAAATGCTTGGTAGAAAAAGTAAACTACCTTGCTGACCAAGTGATCTTGGTAAGCACTAATTGATAACTAATATGACATTTGTGTGATATCAAAGACAACACATAATTAGATAATTGTATCCAATAATATCCCTCTTTGGCATTGATGTTAACACAACATGTCATAGCACAATGAAATTTGAGTAGAAGACTTTCTCCGATAGAAAGTTTCTCCCTCTTAGACTTTACATCAAAAACTTCTTCATCATGTAGTAACCTACCTTTGTGATGGAATTACATATACTTTCCTTCTTGAAAACTTCTCCTTATAAAACAAATTTTAGAAAGATATGACAGTAAACTCTCCCTCTTTGACAACACATGCCAAAGACAACACATAGAAAATTAGTATCAATGTACCTTGAGTATTGATTCATATGCAATGTTCTCTTGACTATGCAACATCAACTAATTGCTCTTCAACTAGGTTCTTGTTGATGCATCACTAAAACTTCACTTAGTGAGCTTCAGATAGGGGAATGACCCCTAACTTACCTCTTAGGTACAAGAATGCATCCTTAGGTAATGGCTTGGTAGATATGTCTACAATCTATTATTTTTCATGGACATATTCCAATATAATTTCTTTTTCCTGTACCAATTCTCTGACAAAATGATATTTTATAGCAATATGCTTGGGTTTGGAATGCATCACTTGATATATTATTTGCACTTGTATTATCACGGAACATAACAATTGGTTCCTTGATCTCAATCTTCATACCTTGTAACAATTGTTTAAACCAAATAATTTTAGAAAAATTTAGTACTACTACAACATATTCTACTTCTACAGTGGATTGGGATGTGCAATTTTGCTTCTTTCTTGTCCAAGATACCAACCTTTTACCAACAAAGAATGGTCCACCACTTGTTCTTTTTTTGTCATCAATATTTCCTACCTAATCAGCATCAATAAATACCTTTAGATCCAAATTTTCTCCAAGTTTATACTGTAAACCATAGTCCTTAGTGCCTTTCAAATATCTCAAGATTATTTTATTTGCCATCATATGATTTTCTCTAGGTTTTTTTGAGAATCTTGCCACTATACCAACTACTAGAGCAATATCAGGTCTTGTATGAACTACATGTTATAATTTCCCAATCATTGATCTATACAAGGTCTAATCTACCTCTTTGGAGTCATCATATTTGGTAAGTTTTAATCCTGTACACATGGGAGTTACAATTGGTTTTATATCTTCCATCCCAAACTTCTTGAGTATCTCTTTGATGTACTTAGATTGAGTAATGTAGATACCATTCTTGCTCTATTGTATCTGCAATCCAACAAAGAATTTAGTCTCACCAAACATAAACATTTCAAACTCTTTGTTCATCTGCTTTGAAAATTCTTTGCATAGATTATCATTCCCTATAAATAAAGTATCATCCAAAAATATTTCTACCAATACAATCCTATTATCTAGTCCTTCCTTGATTTACAAACTACTGTTGTCATTAGTTCTCTAAAAAATAATTTGTATAAGGTAGTTATGTAATCTTTCATACCATGCTCTAGGAGCTTGTTTCAGACCATACAAAGATTTTTTTAATTTTCAGACCATATCCCTTTTATCTGGATCAACAAAACCTTTTGGTTGTTCAATATAGACTTCTTCATCAAGAATATCATTGAAAAGTGTAGATTTGACATCCCTCTAATATACCTTAAATTCTTTATGTGTTGCATATGCATGTAAGGTCCTAACACTTTTCAATCTTACAACAAGAGCAAAAGTTTCACCATAATCAATGCCTTTTTCTTAAGAGTAGCCTTTACATACCAATCTAGCTTTGTTTCTTGATACCCTACTATCTTCATTCAACTTATTCTTAAATACCCATTTTTTTCCCAATCAATTTTTTGTCTTTGGGCCTAGGTACAAGAGTCCAAGTTTTGTTCTTCTCTATTTTTTCTATTTCTTCATTCATAGCCTCAATCCAACTTTCATTTTTCAATGCATCTGTAACACTTATAGGTTCAAATTCAGTAGTAAACATGTACCTTTTAGCTTACTTCTTGTCATAGTACTTTATGATGTATCTCCAATAATCTAATTAGCTGTATGATGCCTTTTAGCATACTTAGCCAATATAAGTTCCTTACCTATTGAATGAATTGCATTTTCTTCCTCTTGAATTTCAAATTGAGACTCGATTTATCCTATTTTTGGCTCGAGTCCTTCAGACTCGGTAGGTATTAACTTGGTAGACTCAGACTGTAATTCGGGTCCTTGTGACTCAGTCTAAACTACTTGTGACTTAGTAATTGTACTAGGCTCAATAGAGGAAATCTCCTTATCATCAAATATTCTTGGAAAAGTGTTAGATTCATAGTAAATAAATATTATCTAATCTTTTGGTTCTTTCTTGTTTTCTTCTTCTACCTTTTCTGCAAACTCGTCAATTCTCAAATATGCACTTTCTATGATTTTGTGAGTAGACAAATTCAAATATTTATATGCCTTTCTTTTTCTGGAGTATTCTACAAATATTCCTTCATCACCTTTTACATCAAACTTTCCTTTTCTAGAATCTTTCAAGATATAATATTTACTTCCAAATACTTTTAGGTAACTTGCATTGGGTTTGTAGCCATACCATAGTTCATAGGGAGTCTTATCTGAATCCATCTTCAACTAAACTTGGTTCAAAGTATGGATTGTAGTGATGATAGCTTCCTTCCAGTATTTGATAACAACATTCTTTTCAATCATCAAAGTCCTTGCATAATCCATGATGGATCTATTTCTTCTTTCATCTATTCCATTTTGTTTGGGAGTACTAGGGGCTGATACATAACTTTTGGCTCCTCTTTCAATGAAAAATTTATTGAATTCATTGGAGCTAAATTCACTACCTCTATCTAATCTTAAGCATTTCAATCTTTTTTCTATTTCCTTTTCTACTCTTGCTAAATACCATTTTAATTTCTTGAATGCTTCTAACTTCTTCTTTAGATACATAATAGTCATCATTCTAGAGTAGTCATTAACAAAGAGAATAAATAATTTTTCTCCACTATAGCTTTCAACTCCAATAGTTCCCCACAACATAGTATGCATAATTTCCAAGATATCTTCATATTAATAGTTTTTTATTTCAAAACTAGTCTTTCCCATTTTGCTAATTTGATAGTTCTTGCATAAACCAACATCTGGTTTCTTCAAAGTAGGAATACCTCTTACTTTCCTAAATTTTCTTATTTTCACCATGCTATCAAAATTTAAATGACATAACCTTATGTTCCATAACCAAATTTATTCTACTTGAGCAATAAGACATGAGCAATCACCAAGATCGAAATAAAATAGGTTACCTTTTGTTTGTTTTCCTAGTCCAATAAGTTTTCCTTTGTCATCCAATAGTCTTTCCTGGCCATGCATGAATTCTACCTTGAATCCAATTTTGATTAGCTATGCTACACTCAATAGATTATGTTTTAGTCATTCAACCCAATAAGCATTATCACATATAAGTTCATTGGTTAATGAGATATGACCCTTTCCTTTGATGCATCAAGGTTCATTGTTTCCAAATCTAAAACTACCTCCATCATAATATTCAAAATGTTCAAACTTTGTTCTATCTCTAGTCATATGATGTGAACATCCACTATCTATGATACATGTATCATTTTTACTAACATGAGAGATAAGTGTCATCTTATCTCCTTCATCATCAAATTCACCTTTCATAACAATGTATACTATTTCATCGTCATTATTATTAGAATCCTTAGCCATGAAACAAGTTTTCTTACCTTTGTCACTGTATGATTTTTGACTTTTTAAATCCTTTTTTCCTTTGTGTTTTTTACTCTTCTTCTCATTCTTGTTATCTTTATTCAGGCATGTGGTAGCAATGTGACCAACTTCTTCACATGAAAAGTAGATTAAGGGAATTTTACCTTTGTATTTTCCTCTACTTCTAGAATATTTCTTTGCAAGCAAAGCTTCAATGAATTCAAGATCACTATTTGAGCTTTCCTTGATTTCCTCTTCACTATCAGACTAATTATCCTTTATCTTCTTTCCTTTTTCTTTAAGGGAAAGTTTTTCCTCAAAATCAGACTCAACATTTTTGGAAGCTGGAACATAATTGTCAAAGTTGTCTAGCTCAAAAGCTATCAATTTTCCTACTAGGGCATCCAAACCTATCTTGTTACTTGAATCACATCTCACTTCTTGAATAGTAGATACTCTAATTGCATAGATGGGAAGCAAAGTTTTAAGAATTTTACTTACAATAGTTTCTTCTTTGATTTCTCCTCCAAATGCTCTAATTGCAATGACACTGGATTTGTCTCTTTCTACATATTTGGAAACATTTTCATCTTCTCTCATTCTCATCTAATCAAATTATCCTTTATATCTTTCTACTTTGGCTCTCCTTATATTATCATCACCTCGATAGATGTCTTTGAGTTTTTCCCACATTGTGAAAGCAGTTTTATAATCTTTGACCTCATCAAATTCTTCATAGCTAAGAGTAGATACAATGTCAATCATCATGATGTTATGATTCTTTTTCTCAGCAAGATCTTCAATAGATAATGTCTCAGTGAGAGTTTTGTATTCTTCATTAGGGTATTTGCATCTTGAATCACTAATGGTAGCTAGATGAAGTCTCATGAGTCTCTACCATGATGAAAAGTTATCTCTATTAAGCCTTGGGATCTCTCTCTTATAAGATATCTTTTTCCTAAGTCCTTGAAACCTTCCTACAAGCACCAAAATCTTTGATACCAATTTTTGGAAATATAGATGGAGTAACTAAGAGGGGGCATGAATTAGTTACTACAAAATAAATCCATAGATCTCTTAGATGTATGATAAAACTAATTACTGCTATCAGATAGTAAACATATAGAAAATGCTATAATTAAGTAATTGTAGAGTATGTCTTACTTTAGTAGATCTAATAGTAATAACTTGCAAACATGAGAGAAAAGAAATGAACACAAGAGACACTAGATTTAACATGGAAACCCAATATGGGAAAAACCACCAATGAAACTAGTTACTATTTTTCACTCTTCTGAAGTGAGCCCTATTAGGAGCCAACCTAGTTAAAGGTTACAAACCACACTATTAGGTGTGACCTTGTTAGAGGATTTGATCACCTTGTTAGGAGTGGCCTTGTGAGAGATCTTAAAATAATTCAATTGAACTATCATCCTGTTAGAGGATTTACAATTGGATATTAAACCAACTCTATTAAGAGATTTTATATCACTGCTACAATGGTTAGAGAGCAACAATGAAATGACCTAATTGAGATGTAAATGAATTGTTGAATATAGATCTCTATTTTTCCCACCAAAATTTGATCCTTCCTAATTGAATATTACTTTGCTGCTCGACAAGAATATCTACTCATCCTTCAATTTTTCTCACACACTTTCCTTTTTAATTCAATCAATACACTTGCATACCTTAGAAAATCACAACTTGACCTTGTATTTATATCATCCAAATTGTCAAGTTAGCTCAATACAAAATAGAATGATCAATAATCATTACCATACTCAGCTAGAACCAATACTTAAAAATAATTAAGCTTCATATGACAAAATAAAAAAATCCTTCATTAGCCAACCCTTCTTGGTAAACACTAGTCCCAAAAAAATTTCCTATGTTAACCAATAGAAGCTCGATTAACACTATGAACTTGTACAAAATCTTTTAGTAACCGAGTGAACTTAGTTAATACTAACACTGACCAACTTTCCTTCATTAACCATGGGAACTCAATTAACACCATTTTCTACCATAATTTGTCCCAACACTTGAGTGAGCCTAGTAGACACTGTCCTCATAGAGTAATCTTCAAAAACACTTGATGGACAAAGAAAACTACCTCGCTGACCAAGTGAGCTTGGTAAGCACTAACTGACAACTGATATTAAATTTGTGTGACATCAAAGAAAACACATAATTAGAAAATTGTATCCAACACAAAGATCTTTTGAAACTATGATGTGATGAAATCAAAGGTTGAAATGGAATTGAAGATAGCCTCTACACTCAAGAAGAAGGATAGGCTAGTAAAGAAGCCAAGAAAAATTTGGTGAAGGTGTAGATGAGGAAGAAGAGGAAGAAGATGAAGAGGACAAAAAAGAAGAACAAGAAAAAACTCAAGAAATCTTGCATTGATTCAAGGTATGGAAGATGATAAAGAAGAAGAGGAAATGGAAGGTGTTGAAGGAGAAGAAGCCAAGGAAGTGACTACTCAAGTAGAGCCAAAGAAGAGAAATGCTAAGGCATAGCCAATGGTTAAGGCAAAGAAAGTTGTTAAAGCAAGCCCAGTCAAGCCGAGTGCATCTACCACTAGAGCAACCACATGAGCTACAATACAGAAGGCCAAGGAGAAAACCAAGAAAAATGAGTAAGGTGGTCATGTATAAAAGAAATAATGAAGTAAATATGTTTTACAACCTGACTCAAATGAAGAAAAGATTGACTTAGATGATGTAAGCCAATTCAAGGTGATAAGTCACAAACCACTCTTTGATCTTAAAAATTTGTGTGAAAATGTTAGGAATAATAAAAATTTATCTAGTTTAAAGCATATTGATCTCCAAATAATTGGGAAAGAAGAGAATAATCTAGTGGAAGAAGCATTTTATGTAATGATGTGTAAACTTAAGAACACTCCACTTGAATTTTCCAACACTATACCAAAAGGTTTATATGATATTGTTGAAAAAAAATGGCATTACTATTTAAATTTGGAAAAATAGATTAGAGAATCAACATTAGCCAAAGTAATGTCAGAGCTAACGAAAGGGAATATTTCTTAGAAAAAAAAAACATGGAGGAAGATTCATACCAAAATATAGAGACTTCAACATTCTTCAAAACAATATTGAAGATGTGGTAAAAAAATCAACAGAAATGTGGAAACTTATTTATTGGTTGACTATTGTGAAGAAAAGAGAAATAGATCCCTTTGAAGGTAAAAATAATGATGATGATGATGACAAGGAAGATGACATAGAAGAATAAAATACAATTGATAAGGAAACTAAAAGGAAACATGATGACTTGGCAACAATTGAACAACAACAAGATGAATAGAGTGTGCAAGACATACAAATTCTGAGTGCCAGTCCCCCTGATGAAACAAGTGTAATAGAGAGAATAAATATCGAGGACATTTCTAATGTATCATCTCAAAACATGAATCCTCTAACTGCAGATGATTTGAAGAAAATTCTAGACCAATTTTCACTACAAGCCAAGCTATGCAATAATCCAATTTTGGTCAGTGTAGAAGAACTTCAAAAGGTAGTAAATAAGGTCACAGGGGACAAGATAAATCCATAAGAACCACTTTCTACCATCCCTTTAGTTACTCAAGTACAACCTTTGACTCAAATAATAGTAGATAAATATACTAAAGTTGATACATTTTTCAAAGTGGACACAATTGAGTAGAGGCGGACTACAGAAGAAATAGGGTCAAGAGTAGAGAAAATAAGACAGATAGATTCTTTTGCACCTAAAGTACAAAGACTAGATGCTAGTCAAGTCATTATGATAAACAAGAGAAAATATGAAGAATATGAGAAAACACAAAAGGTAAAGGAACAAGAAGCCATCAAGGCTTTGGTAACCCTACCAACATCTAATGCTTCTCCTACAAAAGTTCTTCAGAAGTCAAGAATAGAAGCTATACCATTGCAAATCTTAATGCCAAGCTCTATCTCTTCAAAATTTGAAAAGATAATTCACTATGGAGATATGACACTAGATGAAGAGACAGTGATTCCTAAATATGACTAATAAGCCTTAGATAAAAAGAAGCATCAAGAAATTCTTAAGAGAGAACATAGGTAGAAGCTATCTCTTCAAGACATTAAAGACATATTTTTAGATGCATTCAACCTACCAATTCCTGAAGAGACCAAGATATTGATAGAGAAACTCATAGATATAGTGGAAAAGGTCATTAATGAAGACCTTGATATTACTACAAAACTTGTAGAATGGTCTGAAGAAAGTTTCAAGGAAAAGTGAATGAAAAGATATCTAGTGAGATAGCATTGAATCAAGTTTCATTGGTAACTAAGATTGAAGAGGTGAAGAAAGTACTTGAAAATATATTCTCATTGTACACCAAATTGTGTGACCCTACAATCTTCACCCAAGAGACCAGACATCAAATTTTGAGACTGGAGAGAAACCTAAACATATTAGGTAGTCAATTACCTCAAAACTTAGCTCTGAGTGAGAGGCATTTTCACACATTTCTTCAAGAACAAAGTCAATTAGCTATGTTTATAGTAGAAGAGGCCAATATAAGAGCCAAATTTAAAAGTACACATGTATCCCTCACCTTACACATGTAAATACTACACAAGAAACTAGGTTATGCAAAAACTCTTTTAAAGAAAGACCCCCATCCTTCTACCCTTGATGGCCTAGTACACCTTGCTGCCGAGCTTGCTATCAAACTCAAGTCATTGGATGTTGCATGTGACAACTAGGATACAACTCTTAAAATCATAATGGAAGTCCATCAATCCATTTTTGACAAACACACTATGCGTGTATAACCCATTTGACACAAGTGTCCAAAAAGGTAGAGAAATATCCAAGGAGGAGAGATATATCATTGGAGAGAGGAGAGATAAAGTAAAGGGGAAGCTAGAAACAAAGCAAGAACAAAGGGGGAATAGAAATAAAAATAAAGAAAGAGATATAATATGAGAAACCATGTGAGCACCCCAGTGATATACATTTTTGAACTTTTGAGATTCATTTTTCTGGAAAGAAAAGGTAGTAAACAAATACATATAGCATCTATAATAGAGCATATTAGATGAAAGAGTATTAGATATATCACATTAGATTTAGAGAGGAGCATAAATTTTGGTTACAAAACATACACATTAACTTAGGGGGAGTTATCAATTTTGACATATATAGGTTATTGTAGAATTTTGAATTTTTTTAAATTTTTGTATAAAATCCTAGTCATGGAGATATTATGCTCAAGGAAACTAAGATTGATTATATATATTTAAGTTTTTTGACACTGATGTCAATAGGGGAGATTGTTGATCTTAGATTGGTTTTGATGAGTGTCAATACACTTAAACCATTTACTTAGCTCATGTCGAACTAGTAATACATGCCAAGCACAACATGCAGATATTAGACCATGCCAAGTTGCAATGAGTACCAAGTCAATCATGTGCTGAGTCACTCAGGTGCCGAGTAGATAGACCATGCTGAGTAATTCAAGTTCTAAGTAAACAATTGATGTTGAGTAGTTTAGGTGCCAAGTTAGAAGTAGAAATATAGTAGATGTCGAGCATCAATAAATTCATATGCCAAGTGACATAGTTTGGACATATTTGTTTGTAATGGCACAAACAACTATGTAAACCATTTTCAAGCTAACTTAAGGATAGATTCCAATATTTTAGAGATAAGGATGAATCTATATTTGGATTCCCTATGTAATTTCATGAAACCAATCATAAAATAGGATGGTTTAAGCAGTAATATGGATGAATCTCAGTCATAGATTTATAGCTAACCTTAAGCCACCAGAGTCTTCTTAAGGAAGATGAAGCCCTAAAATTTTCATAGAGTTTATGAGAGGTGAATGAAAGAATTGAAGGAGTGAACAAGATAGTTTGCAAAAAATTCAAGGTGACTTAGTAGTAAGAGTGTATTGTAAAATTAGTTAGTGAAGAATAGAGGATAGAGAAGGATACAAATTTGTACATCATATCATGAAGGATCAATCATAGATTGTGTAGAGGAAATCTATTATTGGGCGAGCAAGTGCCAATCATAGGATCTATGCTGAGACATTCTAGTAGATGATTTCAAATAAATCTCTTAATAGAGTAGTCCTAACAGGTTGTATTAAATCCCTTAATATGGTTCTTACTTAATTGTAAGTTAAATTCCTCAAACCACACACACTTCTGACAGGGTTTTGAAATCCTCTAAAAAGGTGGGACTTAATAGTCCTTCTACGCCTTTAACAAGGTAGGCCTTTCACAACATAAATCATTATTCATGGTCAAACCATTGTAACCTTAATTGGCTAACTTTATTACTATAGTAGTGAAGATTTGTGGGTGTCATCCCCACCCTAGATTTACCTTCTCACTTGGACGGTTTCTAGGTAATCATATAAGGTGTTATGTTTGTGTTTTTGTATATGTTTACATGATTGATGCATATGCTTTACATTTTGTTTCAATATGTTAATGCATGAGATGTATGAATGGTGAAAAGTTTAACGGGTTAAATTTTAAACTCCTAATTCACCCCTCCTCCCCCCAGAAGTTTATCTTTCCAACTTGTAATTCCAACATTATTCATCACTATTTTCTACAAAAGGAAATAATTTAACAGGTTAGATTTATATGGTGTATACTTATTGAATTCTAGAGTTTTTCTATTTAATAGGTACAGATGAACCTTTGAAGAAATATGTTATCCTTTTGGATAGAATCTTCTTCAACACTATTGTTCTTCCTATTCTCCTTCTTGAAACATGACATCCATTGGCTCAAATATTGTTGTATAACCTTTAGACTTCTTTAAAATATAATTCCACTTGTCTTCCAAAATGGTAAATGCTAGACTTTGCAAACCAACATCTAAAAATGCAAAAATACAAGTAGAACCAATTTCTATTAATCAAAAGAAACTATTATAATGTTAGATCATCTTAGCTTTAATTAGATTTATCACATAATTTACAACATTTAGCTCACAACTTAAATGGTATCTTGTTATGAAACTAATACTATAGAATTTTTTGTGACAATAGATATACTATGGCATGATCAAATTACAAAGGTATATGTAATGGAAGAATTTTTTAATTGGTAATTTTAGTAGTTGTAATTGTAGGAATGTATTAAATTAATGGTGGACATGTGATGTTGTGTCTTCATAGTTTCAAGATCTTAAGATAAACAACAAAAACAAGATTACATAACATTGGGTAGTCTTTCTGTTGGAATATTCAAATAGGAAGAATGCTTCTGAGAGGGGGGGGGGGGGCGGGGTGTGAATCAAAAGTAATGTATTTTTACCATTAAATTTTTTAAACTAAAAGTAGATTGCATGCATATAAACATATCAAACAATTATGAGAAACACATAAGCATCACCACATAACACTTGAGATTATGGTAACCCAAAAACCCTCCAAGAATAAGAAGGTAAAATTGGGGTGGGGATGATAAGCACAAAATTTACTGCAGCAATAAGGTTTTAACCACTTCTGATGGTCTACCCTGTTAAAGGCCTACCCTGTTAAAGGCTTTACACTGTATCAATAGTGACTTGGTTAAAGGATTTACAAACACTTTACATGAAGTGTCACCCTGTTAAAGGATTTAATCACCTATTTAAAGGATTCTACAAAATAGCTTTTAAGCTAACCTATCACCATAGGGTTTTCATTCTAATAAAATTGCTAGAGAATGTTAGGTATAATAAACCTGATAGATTACAATCCTTCAATTTTTGAATACAGGCACTTGATCTGCTATCTCTGATCTTGATCCTTTGTGATATGATAATCCTCACTCTGAAAATAGTTTTCCTTACACACCCTTGTCCACTCTCACACTTACAATAAAAATTTTTCTTCCTTATAAAGTCATTTGAGGATTTAGGGTTCGGTATGGATCTATGATACATATTGAATCTCTATTTCCCACTCATTGTTTGCACTTTTTCCATTGGTTGCATGCTTTCTCCATTTTTCTTATTGGCTGTATGTAGATTGCATAGGAAATACAAAATATTCGATATTATCATTTAATCCCTCAAGATTCGTCATATGTTGGCCATGAAAATGGTTTACAGATGAATCAATGAAGTTACATTCTGTGTTACTCGGCACTTGCTTATTCTAGATGCTCGACACTAATAACAAACTGGCTTCTTAGCACTTGTTTCATTTCTGTATTGCTCGACATCATCTATGACTCGGGACTTAAATATCACTCGACACTTTTATCATGCTCGGCACCTAAAGTCATTTAGCACTTGAACTTCACTCAACACTTGATCTTCACTCGGCACCTGAAGGCTACTTGGCACCTAAAGATCACTCAAAACCTGTTGAATTTCTTGACTCGGCTCATGTTGTGGCTCGGCATATGTAGTGTACTCGGCTCCAATGTAGAAAGTGATTAAGTGTGTTGGCACTCAAGTGTCAAAAACTATTCTAAGACTAACAATCTCCCCCTTTGACATGAGTGACAAAAACACTTAACTGACTTTATGAGTACATTCACTAATCTATTTGGTATATACATAGTTTAAAGAAAACTTGATCAAAATTTGTAACTTACAATATATACCTCAAAAAGTATTGTAACTCCCCCTGAGTTGGTTGTGCATTATCTGTATATCATGCTCTACCTTTGCTGTCTTCTCTCCCCCATTATCTTGTCTCCCCCTATTTTTATTATCTCCTCCTTTTTGACACTTATGTTAGAGGGTTTTAAGGGTTAAGACCATATTTTTCCAAAAATGTGTTTTTTACCTCCATGATCATCCTGAGAGCTGCATCCCAATTATTCAAAGCAATTTTCAATGACTTGTGCTAGATGTCAATCTTTGCAACAAGATCAATAAGTCCATTTGATGTAGAAAGATTAGGATCTTTCTTGAGAATAGTTTCTGCATAGACTTTTTCCTTATGGAGTATTTCCAAATGTGGGGTAATGGAGGACTAGAGTTGTATCAATTTTTCCTTGATATTGGCCTTATCTATTGTTAATACAACTATTTCTTTCTGAGTGTGAAGTGTTTGAGCAAAATGCTTCTCACTTTGAGTTGGATCTTTTGGTAGTTGCATGCTTGAAATATTTAAATTTCTCTCCAAGCTCAGTATCTTTTGGCTTGTCTCCTGTGTGAAGTATGAAAAGTCACACAACTTTTTGTACAATGAGAATATATTCTCAAGTACCTTTTTCACTTTTTCTTTTAGCTTTGTCAATTCAACCTGGGAAAGTGCAATTTGACTTGATATTTTCTCATTTACTTTTCCTTGGAATTTCCTTTCAGACCATTCTAAAAGTTTTGCATTTGTCTCTTGGTCTTCATTTGTCACCTGGTCAACAATATCTGATAATTCCTCCATGATATGCTTTGACTCATCTGGTGACTGCATACTGAAGGCATCCATAAATATGTCTTTGATTTCATGCATTGTTTGCTTTTGTCTATACTCCTTCCTGAATATCTCTTGTCTTTTTCTCCTATTCAGCGCTTCCTGCACCTCATTGATTTGATCAATGGTTATTGTTTTTGAGTCATAGTCTGGTATGACTATCTCCTCATCTAATTCAGGGTCTTCATAGTGAAGTACCCTTGCAACTTTTGTAGTACTAGATCCTGGTACATATATTTGCAATGGCTATTGTGAAGGAGTTCCCAAGGTAGGCAAATTTATCAATGTTTTCATTGCCTCCTGCTCTTTAGGGGTTTCCACTATTTTCTCCTCCTGTTGTCTACTACCTTGATCTATTATGGTACTCTTAGGAAGTTCACCTTGTGTTTTTGCTATAGGATTAGATGTAATAGTCTGTCCTATTTGTTCTATTGCTTTTTCTCCTGCTGCACTTGGCTTCTGTATTGTGGTGTCAACTATGCCTATTGAAATAACTATTGGCATTTGAGGTTGAACACTAGTAGCTATAGAGATGATGGAAGGTGGTTCTTGTGGATTCACCTTATCTCTAACTATGCTTTCTACTAGTTTTTGTAGTTCATCCATACTGACCAATACTGGATCTGCACATAATATTGCTTGTTGTGTAGATTGGTCAAGGATTCTTTTGAGATCTTCTGTAGTTAATGGATTGATGTTCTGAACAAAAGTGTCAAGAACATCCTTAATAGTTACAACTTCTGTAGGTGTGATGGGTACATGAGGAGGGCTAGAGGGTGGCAATTGTGTGTCTTGCACACTCTGGTCTGGTTTTTGCTCATGCTTAGCTATTGCCATTTCATCTTGTTTTTGTTTCTCTTTCTCCTCTCCATCTTTCTTTTCTTCTTCCTTCTTCTCTTCTTCTTCTTTCTTTTCTTCTTCTCCCTTCTCTACTACCATCTTCTCTTCTCTCCTTTTTCTTCTCTCTTCTGGTGGAGCAGTAGCTTCTTCCTTGTATTCTTCTTCAATAAAATCTGCAATCTTTTTGTACAAGTTTTTCCATGATTTTATTATTCTTTGAACAATTTCTTCCATCTTGTTTTGGAGAATGAAGAATTCCTTATAGTTAGGTTTAAACCTAGTATTATGCCTTTTGACTACTTTCTTTATTTGTTCCTTAGTCAAATTAGGTAGTACACTTGCTAAGGTTGATTCCCTCATCTCCTTCTCCATTTTCAAACAAAAATGTCATCTATTTTCTATAATTTTAGATAGTTCATTTGGCAATTGTCCATCTAGTTCAAGAGAGGTGTACTTGAATTGTGCCATCATTCCATAAATTGATTCCTCTATCCTATTCTATTCTACTTTAGTAAACTTATTGAAATCAACTTTATTTATATTACTTAAATCACCATTTCCAATCTTTTTACATATTATATCAACTGAAGAATGGCTTACCTTTTCAGATTGATCTTCTTCAATAGTATCAAGTTGAGCCACATATCTTCTTCTTTTCCTCAGCTCTTCCTATGTTTCCTTGATTGGTTTCTTCTTTGTAGCTTCCTCTTTAGCCTTTTGAGTGGAGGCCCTTGTTGCAGCTTGGGTTGTTGGCTTTTGAGGTGATGCCATGGTAGATTTCTTTGGTTTTCGTTGAGTTGGAGGCTATTTTGTTGCCTTTCTTTTCTTTGACTCAGCTTCAGTTGGTGCTTCCTTGGCTTCTATTTCCTCTTCAGCTTCCTCCTTGTCTTCACCTAGGCCTTGAATTAATTCCATTGGGCCTTGTTCTTGTTCATCTTCATCATCATCATCATTTTCATCTTCTTCTTCTTCTGCTTCAGCCTCAATTCCTTCACCAAATTTCTTCTTAATCTTCTTCAACAATTTTTCTTCTTTAATGTGGAGGTAGTTTTTAACTCCATATTTATCTTTGATCTTACCACATCATAGGTGCCAAAGTGTGGAGCACTTTTATCTATCTCTTCTACCAATAATGCAATTTTTGCTACAGAAGCTTCATCTATATTGATTTCATATTTGAATGGCATTAGCCATCTTACCCTTGGTATTATTACGTGAATATAGGTAAAATCAATGTCAACTAAGAAACACAAATCATTAGTATGTTTTTCCACTAAGGAAACTGGTATTCTTGATCTTTGCTTCATGGATTTCTTGAAATCCTCAAAATAACTTGTCATCAGGGTAACAAAATTTTTTCCCATCTGTTCTATATATTCATTGATTTGGGCAATGATAGTTCTAACGTTCCTCCATGTAACTTTGTCAAAAGAGGGAAACTCATTCTGAACATAAAAGAATATACAAACTAGAATTGCTCCAAATTTGCATTGAGCACCCTTTGTCCTTCTTATGGCAGCTAGGTTTTCATTAATATGTTGTAGTTGCAGTTCTGTAAGATCATAAGTATGATCCTTTTTCACCAATTTGTAACCTACATCTACTGCAATACATGGCACACTGTTGAGTCTACTAGATTGATAGAACTTATGGGCAATGACTCTAACAGCAAACTCAATTAGAGGATCATGAATGGTGTGAATTTTCATTCCTCTCTTATTTTACTAAGCACCAGTATTGTTTTCAATAACCTCCTTCGATTCACTTCTCAAGGTTTTGAACTGATCTAGGGTAGGGTACCCAGTTACCCTATGTATGATTCCTTTGGTTAATTTGATGGGAATATCCTCCAACCATAGACTTCCACCATGAATTTTGCTTAGCACAAGTCTGACCCATTCTGTCTTGAATATGGTGGGAAAGCTCAAAACTTAGGTCAAACCCTTTCTTTCAACAATTTTGAATTCATCTTTCAAGACTCCATCTATGCACAATTTCTCATAGGCTTACCTTATCTCCATATCTCCTAGGGCTCCTATCTTACAATTGTAGCATCTTCTCACATATTGAGCCATTACAAATTTTGGGGGTATTTGGGAGAGAGCTTCGACTGATTCATTTTTGTATGCAACTTTAAGAATGGGATGAAAATCAAGTTACTTGACCTCATTGGACACTAACTAAACTTCAAATGACTCTTTATCCTTAGTTTTCTTGGAACTTGATGTCATTTATGCAAACTATGGTTTCCTTTTTATGAAATGTGAAACTGCGTAGCTCAGCACAAATGAAAATACCTCAAGATCGATGAAAATGCATTGAGAGATGTTGCAATTTGCTTGAAATGTTGGATTCTCTACTATGAAGTCACTCTGCTCTCTTTCTCTTCTTTGTTTCTTGATTACAATGAGAAAAATTGATTGGAATCACGATAATATACCCTATTTTCATCACATTAAATGCTCAACTACCAACTTGGCTTCTAAAGCATTTTAACCTTACTCGACTTGCATTTGAGTTAACCAACTTGACGTTAGTTATCAACTCAATCACTATTAAGAACTTGACATGTGTTGGAGTTTAACTCAGCATCCAAAGATAGCTCGGCAACATCATTTAGATTTTGTCCTGACATCTTATCTCATGCATATTTATACTTTGCATTACTTCTTTGTCTTGGGACTGATGTGTGATATAGCTTTGTATATCAATCCCATATACTTCTTATTCTTAGTTTGATGAAGTGTGATCACTTGCCCCATTAGGTGAAGTGATCCCTCCACTTGATGTGTTCCACTCATCTTTCTTTTTCCAAGTCTTATTCATTTGTCCCCTTATCTTTTCAATATCAATCTTTTCTTTGCCCTTATTTTCTTTAGTCTTGGGTTCCTTTGACCTTGTAGGATGGTTTCTACTAGTATGACCAGTTTTTAGACAATTGAAACATGTGGTTTGATTCAACCATCTTTTGTAGTTCCCTTTGAAATGTGTTCTTATGCAGTTCTGTGGTATATGTCCATATTCTTGACAATAATGACAACTATACCTGGTGTTGTAATCCCAATGATAGCGACTTTCATTTCCTTTTTATTTTGCTAGTTGATTTGATGTCCACATAGTCTTTCATCTACATTCAAATGCTCTATGTCCATACTTCTTGCAATTATGACAATGTCCATCAAATCTTTGAGTCCTTGTGACATTAGATCTGCAATCTTGTGTCATATGTCCTTGCATGTTGCACTTGTGATAGTAACTCTTGCTCTTGGGTGTGTTTGGCTGATTGAATCTCCTACTCCTGCAAACACTAGCAGTATGCCCCTTTTTATTATAGTAATGAAAAGTGGGTTTTGAATTCTTACCTATGTCATCTTTTTTCTCAACACTCTTTGATGATTCTCCAACTTTAGTGTTGTTGTATCCAAGTCTTGATGTATCATGGGCAGATCTTGGAGATTTCAGCAACTGTTCAAAATACTTGATGGCTTCAATTGACTTGTTGAGATTCTCTGCTACCTCTTTTTCTCTATTCAATTCATTCTGCAATTTTTCATTCTACATCGTCAAAGTAGAGATCTCAATATCTTTCATATTGAGTTCATGATGAAGGTTCATCATTTGGGCAAGTGTATGCATCTGCATGTTTGAGATCCTTGTTAATTCAGTACATTTTTCTTCAAGTCTATTTGCAAGATTTATTATGTCATTTTTCATCATGACTCTATCCTCAACTGCTCTTTTCTTTTGTTCAATAATTTCACATAACATTATGGCCTATGATTCATGTTCCATCTTGAGAGATCTTATCTCATCTACTTGAACTTTGTTTTTCTCCATCAGTTCTACTATTTCTGGATCAAACTCTTTAGTGTCTCCATTGGTACACAGTTTTGTGGTATCAATCTCCTTGTAGTTTATATCATTTTCAGCTATGGTTATATCCTTCCTTCTTTTCAAGGATTTTCTTAGTTCCTCCCTGGCTTCCTCTACTTTGTGTAGGGCCAGTTGCACATCAATCACTTGATTGTCAATAATCTTCCCAAGTTTGAAGACTTCCATCTTTAGATCTTTACCTCCAAGTTGTTAGGCTTACCACTTTGTGAGAACTTGGTAGCTCTGATACTAATTATTGGAATATTCAAATAGGAAGAATGCTTTAGAGAGAGAGTCAGGGGGGGGGGGGGGGGGGGGCAGGGGTGGGGTGAATCAGAAGTACTGTATTTTGACCATTAAAACTTTTTAACTGAAAAAAGATTGCATGCATATAAACATATCAAACAATTATGAGAAACACATAAGCATCACCACATAACACTTGAGATTTTGGTAACCTAGAAACCCTCTACGAATAAGAAGGTAAAACTAGGGTGGGGATGATACCCACAAAATTTACTACAGAAATAAGGTTTTAACCACTTCTAATGGCTTGCCCTGTTAAAGGCCTACCCTATTAAAGGCTTTACATTGTATCAATAGTGACCTAGTTAAAGGATTTACAAACACTTTACATGAAGTGTCACCCTATTAAAGGATTTAATCACCTATTTAAAGGATTCTACAAAATAGCTGTTAAGCTAACCTATCACCATAGGGTTTTCATTCTAATACAATTGCTAGAGAATATTAGGTATAATAAACTTGATAGATTACAATCTTTCAATTGCTGAATACAGGCACTCGATCTGCTATCTCTGATCTTGATCCTTTGTAATTTGATAATCCTCACTCTAAAAATAGTTTTCCTTACACACTCGTTTCCACTCTCACACTTACAATGAAACTTCATCTTCTTTATAAAGTCATTCAAGGATTTAGGGTTAGGTATGGATCTACGATCCATATTGAATCTCTATTTCCCACTCATTGTTTGCACTTTTTCCATTGGTTGCATGCCTTCTCCATTTTTCTTATTGGCTGCAAGTAGATTGCAAAGGAAATACAAAATATTCAATCTTATCATTTAATCCTTTGAGATTTGTCATATGTCGACCATGAAAATGGTTTACATATGAATCAATGAAGTTACATTTTGTGTTAGTCGGCACTTGCTGATTCTAGATGCTTAGCACTAATAACAAACTTTCTTACTCAACACTTATTTCATTTCTTTTTGCTCGGCATCATCTATGACTTGACACTTGAATATCACTCAGCACTTGTATCATGCTCGACACCTAAAGTCATTCGGCACTTGAACTTCACTCAGCACCTGATCTTCACTCAGCACCTAAAGGCTACTCAACACCTATTGAATTTCCTGACTCGGCTCATGTTGTGGCTTGGCATATGTAGTGTGCTCGGCATATGTAGTGTACTTGGTTCTAATGTAGAAAGTGATTAAGTGTGTTGGCACCCAAGTGTCAAAAACCATTCAAAGACTAACATTTTAGTCTAGCACAAAACATGCAAGGTGGAAGTCATTAGATCAAATGAGATAATTCATGTCACTCCATAGAATTATTATGCCATAAAAAGCCATGGGTGTTTGGTAAAATTCTCCACTTCATAGATAAAAAGCATGAGAATATTCACTTTTTTTGATAATGAAAGATATCTTAACTTTTAAAGAAATGATAGATTATTGAGTAGGGTTAAGGAATTCAAAAACTAATTATAAATCTATGTCAGCAAGAAAGGCTCTTCTTAGTTCAAGAGTGGTAAAACCCTCGTATTTCATGGTTGAATAATCTACCACATGAATTTAATTATATAACAAAACTTATTTAATCACAAAAAATCATGAAGAGAGCAACAACATAATTATTACATATTGAAGCTTGACTAGTTTAGGAACATCACAAAAGAGACAAAAAAATATACATCCCTATTTATATGAGATTTTTTTGAAGTAAAGAACCTATAATGGAATAATCATTATTTTTTTAATGATGTCAAATGTGCTACTTACTTGTAAGACAATTTCTTTTTGGTCTAAACGCTATCATTTAGTTGATTGATAAAGAGAATTTGAGAATAGGAGATAACAATAATAGCTAGAGAAAGGTTGAGTTATTTGGTATGCAAAAGAAGCACTAAGACCAAGTAATACATTGATACTATAATGAATTTCTTATCTATTTAAATTATGAAGTGAATGATTACTCAAGATTAGAAGAAGATCAAGCATGAAATGGGTCTCCCAAGCCTTGCTAAGTAGTTACTGAAAGCTAAGAAAAATTTAGTGGAAGTCAAGTGAAAAATAAGTGGTGCCAAGTAAAGATAAAATCTAGTAGAAGCTAAGTGATACTCAATATATGTTGAGTAAACTTTAGTTGATGCCAAGCATCAATAAAATCTAATGTTTTCCAAGTAAACTAATGTTGACCAAGTGAAAGAATAGTATGGAAGTGAGTAACATCATATTGATGCTGAGTATCATTATTCATGTTAAATCAAAGGTTTCACATATTTGAGATAACTATTTTATTATTTTGAGTTGTGTGAAGCATGTGGAAGATAACTATGATGAATTGGTGGCCCAAAACTCAAGGTAAACCGTTTTGTGGAGAATTCAAGAAAGATTGTAGAAGAATTTTCTAGAGGAACCAAATGGAAAAGTGGGTAGATTCATTATATCCTACCTAATCCTACCTAACCCTAAAATAGATGATTTTGGTTAAGTGGAAAAATATCTTAAATCTCTATTTATAGAGAGAGCTGGTTAGAAGCAAAGATTTTCATGTGTGAGAACCTAAGAAAGAAAAGGAGTTTAATGTATTGCTTCATTTAGTGGCTAAACAGAAGAGACTACAATTGACATGAAAAGAAAGAAGTCTTAAGAGTATGAATGCTTGAAGGGTGAATAAGCTATCAAAGCTAAAGTGTGTGAATGCCAAGCTGAATGGAGGACTAAAAAAAGGATCTATAATCTACAAGTGAGTTATAATTTCTTATTAGATCAAGCCTTATTGTTACTTTCTAATCATTGTATCACTCTAGTGTAAATCTTTTGGATTAAGGTTTACCTAATAGTCATTTGTAAATCCTTTAACTAGGTAAAATTCTAAGTAAATAGTCTAAAGTCCTCTAACAAGGCTCACTCCTAATAGGGTGATTGAAATCCTCTAACCAGGTCACATTTAATAGTGTGTATTGTAACCTTTAACAGGGTTGGCATTTTATAGGGCATCGCTTCAAAAGAGTGAGAATTAGTAACATGTTACTGGTGTTTTTTCAAAATTGGGTTTCCACATCAAATTCTTATGTAAAATTTGTTATTGAATCTTATATGTTTCATGTTTACATTTTTGCAAAGTTGTTCTAACCTAGGACAATAACCTACAAAGTTTAAGATTTGTATGATCTAATGGATGCATGCATATTGAGGTTTTATGGATATGGATCTACTAAGAATTGAAAAGTTTTATTTGTACATTTGGACCTTGGATAAATTATTCACCCCCCTCTTAGTTATTCTAAATAATTCTAACAAGTAGTATTAGATTCTTAGTGCTTAAGAAGACTAGTTTGAAGGTACTAGAAGAAAAAGATCAAGATGTTAAAAAGAGAGGTACCCAAGCTTAATAAGGAGAACTTCCCTGCACGACATAGTTTGATGAATATATAACTTGGAGGTCTTGGAGACCATGCACAATCTATCATTATCACTAAGCATATCAATCCTATTGGAGCCCTAACTGTAGATGATCTAAAAAAGAAAAAAGAACACAATTAGCCAATGTTGGAGATTGATGCTTCCCTAAGCTATTCTAAGTTTGATAACATCAAGGGTTGTGATTCTATAAAGAAGATGTGGGATTCTCTTTACACCATTTATGGAGGAGATTCAAATGTTTTAAGAGCCAAATCTAAAAGTCGTAGAGATAAGGTCAATGATATGAGGATAAAAGGTTTGAATGTTTCTCAATATTGCTCTAGAATAAAAGATTTTGTTAATGCTATAAGAGGAGCCACTAGTAAAATTGATGATGAGACTATATTGAAAAAATTATTGAGAAGATTGTTGCCCATCTATGTTATTAGAGTTTCTACATACAAGAATTAAAATGTACACCACATTCTAATCTGACTCTTGAAGGTTTGGTAGGTAGGCTCATTGCCTTTTGTGTGCAAAAATGTTGACACACTTCTATGAGTCATCATATCCAAGGTTTCTCAAGAATGAGGTCTTGAATGGTGATTTATAGCTCTTTATTCATGGAGTGCAAAGTTTTGTAATGGAGACCCTCAGTTTGACCTAGTTTGTGATCATGCAAGTACACCATAAAATGAGATATTCAAAGATCAAAATCTGCATGCAAATGAAGATGCAAGATAATCTAAATGATAACAATGCAAAGAAAGGAAATCTAATCTATGAAAGATGAATATATGAAATCAAATATGGATCTAAGCTAATATAAAAATGCAAGGATGGATCATAATGATGGAAGCCATAGATGCATGAGAGAAGAAGACAAGAAGATAGCATTTCTCCATAAAAGATTTAATGCTCAAATTTCTTCATTAAAAAATCACTCTCAAAACTTGCAACATAATAGCATAATTGTGGATGTCAAAAATTCTTGAATATAATTGATTAATTATGTATTGTCTTTGATGTTACACAAAATATCATATCATTTCAGTCAGTGTATGCAAAGCTCAATTAGGTAGTAAAGAAAATTTTCTATGTCCACCAAGCATTCTAGAGTTTATATAGTTCAAAAGGAAGAATTTACTGAGTTCACTTAGTAATCTAAGGAAATTCTATGGAAGATGAGTGTTAACCAAGCTCACTTGGTTAATGAAATTTTTTTTGGATGGAACTAGTGCTAAGCAAGCTTGCTTGGTTACCAAAGAATCTGGGCAAGTATGCAATGTTAATAAAATTTACTTGGTTAACACAAGAAATTAATTTTTGAGTTAGTGTCTACCAAGTAGGGTCAGCTAATGAAGTATTTTCTTCTTTTTGCATATTTAGTTCAATTAATTGATTATTGGTTCTAGCCGAATGATAAGATGAATAATAGTTATTGCACATTGTATTTAAGTCAACTTGACAATATGAAAGATATAAATAAAAGGTCATGTTGAGGATAAGAAGCAAGAAGATGGATATACAAATGTACTAAAGAATTGTGATGAAAAGAGGAAGATAATTATAAGGATAAGAAGAATATACTTGTGGAGCTGAAAATATATATTTGATAAGGAAGGATCAAGTATACAATCTAGAATTGAGATCTATAATCTAAAATTTAGTTCCACCCAAATTAGGTCATGGCATTTTTACTATCTAACCACTATAGTAGTGATCTAAATCTCTTGACAAAGTTGGTTTAAAAACTACTTGTAAATCCTCTAACAAGGTGGTAGTTCTATTGAATTGTCTAAAGACATATAACAAGGCCACTCCTAACAAGGTTATTAAATCCTCTAACAAGGTCACACCTAACAGTGTGTTTTGCAACCTTTAACAAGGTTGGTTCCTAATAGGTCTCACTTCAAAATGGTAAAATTGGTAACTACTTACAATTTGTGGTTTTTGTCAAATTGGGTTTCCACGTTAAATCTTGGTGTCCAATGTGTTCATGCCATTTTTTTTTTTCTGTGTTAGCAACTAAATTAAAATTAATGATAATCATAGATAAAATCTTAACATTTTCATGCTAAGTAAATATCAATCAATTATAGTGTTTACTAAGTTACAACATTTCTTTGTTTACTAAGCATCAACAGAATCACATTTTGATAGAATTATTTTGTATTGGCATCTAAGGGATTTGGGAGTTATTTTTCTAGTAACTAATTCAGCCCTCCCCTCTCAATTAATACTTATATATTTTCAAAAATTAGTATTAGATCTTTTGGTTCTTGTAGAGAAGGTTTCAAGGACCTAAGCTAAAGATCAAGATGTCTTATAGAAGAGAGATTGTCAAGTTGAATGGAGACAATTTTATAGCATGGCAAGTACTTATGAGGTTAGATTTGGCTACTATCAATGATTTAAGTTGTAAATATCTTGATATTGACTACAAAACTCCTACTAGAACTTTATTAATGGAAGATATTTTTGAAAAGAAGAATCATAACATGTTGATGATTGATATTGCATCTACTCTCAGTTATGTTGAATTTGATGAACTAAAAGACTAGAAAACAATTCATGAAATATGGACCAAACTAAAAGACATCTGTGGAGGAGATGAAAATGTAAGAAGAGATGAAGAAGAAAGTTTCATAGGTCATTTTTATTAGATGAAAATGAGAGAATATGAAAACATTGCAAATTATGTGAAAAGAATCAAAGCAAGTGTGAGCGTAATCAAAGCATCTGAAGGAGACATTGATGACAAAATAGCTATAAGCAAGGTACTCATAGCTCTTCTTCCTATTTATGCAATTAGAGTATCAACTATTCCAGAGATGATATGTGATCCAAATAATAAAATAACTTTGGATGCTCTAGTTGGAAGATTGATAGCTTTTGAGTTAGATAACTATGATAACTATGTTCCTAGTTCCAAAAGTATTGAGTCTACATTTGAAGCTAAACTCTGACTTAAGAAAAGGAGTATGAAATCAAAGGCTAGTCAATCAGGAAGTGAAGAACAAGAAACAAAAGAAATTTTATAAAGTGATCTTGAAGTTTTTAAAGCCCTACTTGCAAGAAAGTATTCCAAAGGTAGAGGAAAGTACAAAGGTAAGATTTTGATAATAGTGAAGATGAAATGGTATATATTGCTGAAAAAGATGAGTTTTATGATGAAGGAGATAAAATGGCACCTACCTCTCATGTTAGAAAAAATGATAGATGCATTATTAATAGTGGCTATTCACATAATATGACTAGAGATAAAACAAAATTTGAGCACATGAAATATTATGATGATGTTAGTGTGAGATTTGGAAATAATGAACCTTGTAACATAAAAGGAAAAGGATATAGTTCTTTGACTAACAAACTTGTATGTAATAATACTTATTGGGTTAAAGGATTAGAGCATAATCTATTGAGTGTGGAATAGTTGAATAACATTGGATTTAAGGTAGAATTCATGGATGGAAAGGCCAAACTACTAGATGGAAGAGAAAATCTAGTTGGATTTAGCAAGCAAACAAAATGTATTCTATTTTATCTTTATCTTAATAAAAGTTCATGTTTTATTGCTCAAGTAGAAGAAAGTTGGTTATGGCACAAAATATTATGTCATGTAAACTTTGATAATTTGATTAAGATAAGAAAAAATAAAAGAGTAAGATGTATTCCTAGTTAGAAGAAACCTGATTTAGGTCTATGCAAAAATTGATAAATTAGTAAGATGGGAAAGACTAGTTTCAAAAGCAAGAACTATCATTTAGAAGAAGTCTAAGAACTTGTGCACAAAGACTTATGTTGACCTATTGGAATAGAGAGTTATAGGAGAGAAATATTTTTCATTCTTTTTGTTGATGATTATTCTAGAATGATGACTATAATATATCTAAAATAAAATCAGGAGATTTTCAAAAATTCAACCTGTACTTGGCAAGAGTAGAAAAAGAAATTGGAAAGAAATTGAAATGTTTGAGGTTAGACAGAGGTGGTGAATTCATCTCTAGTGAATTCAATGAAGTTTGCATTAAAAAAGGAATTAAAAGAAAAGTATTAGCCCCTAGTACACCTTAGCAAAATGGCATAGCTAAAAGAAGAAATAGATCCATCATGGATTGTAAAAGAACATTGATGATAGAAAAGAATGTTGCAATCAAATACTGGAAGGAAGATATTAGCACTATAGTTCATACCTTGACTAGGGTACAACTAAAGAAAGACTCAAATCAAACTCCTTATAAACTATGGTATGGCTACAAACCCAATGTAAGTTACTTGAAAGTATTTGGTAGCAAATGTTATATCTTGAGAGAATAGAGAAAAGGAAAATTTAATGTCAAAGGTGATAAAGGCATATTTCTAGGATACTCCTATAGAAGTAAATCATACAAATGTTTGAATTTTTCTACTCATAAAATCATAGAAAGTACACATGTGAGAATTGATGAGTTTGCAAAAAAGAGTGAAGAAGAAAGCAACAAAGAGCCAAAATATTATAAAAGATTTGTTTGTTATGAAATTGATACCCTACCAAATCAATCTTAAAGAAAGGAAACTTCACCTCCTAAGTCCCCAATATCTCCAACAGTTACCACGTTGTAGGTAGTGCAAACTAAGTTACAGTCTAAAGGACCTGAGTTAGAAGGTACCGAGCTAGAGAAAATTGAGTCTGAAGAACTCAAATCATAGATAGTAGGACCCAATATTGATACTAAAGTTCATGATGAAATTAGTGAAACTCATTCCAAATTCAAAGAACCTATGTTAGCAAGATATGTCAATAGGCATCATGCACTTGATCAAATCATTGGATACAAATTTGATAGAATAATGACAAGAAGAAAATTAAAAGGTACATGTATACTTGCTGAATTTGAACCTAGAAGTGTTAAAAATGCTTTGGAAAATGAAAGTTGGATTGAAGTAATGAACAAAGAAATCAAACAAATAGAGAAGGAAAAAATTGGATTCTTTTTCCTAGACCCAAGGATAACAGTGTATTTGGCACAAAGTGGGTGTTCAAAAATAAGTTGAATAAAGATGGAAAAGTATCTAGAAACAAAGCAAGGTTGGTGTCTAAGGGCTATTCTCAAGAAGAATGTATTGATTATGGTGAAATTTTTTCTCTTTTTGCAAAATTAGAAGGTGTTAGAACTTTTCTAGCATATGCATCTCACAAAAGATTTAAAGTATATCAAATGGATATAAAATTTGCATTCTTAAATGGAATTCTTGAAGAGGAAGTCTACATTGAACAACTAGAAAGTTTTGTATATCCTAGAAAAAGGGACATGGTCTAAAAGTTACACAAGGCATTATATGGACTCGAGAAAGCCCCCAAAGCTTGGTATGAAAGACTTCATAATTACTTGATATAGATTGGATTTCAAAAAATAAATGAAAACAATAGTCCATATGTCAAAGAAGGACTAGATAAAAGAATTGTGTTGGTAGAAATATTTGTTGATGATACCTTATTCATAAGAAATGATGACTTGTGCAAATAATTTTTAGAAGAAATGAGTAAATAATTTGAGATGTCCATGTTTAGAGAAATAAAATTCTTTGTTGGATTACATATTTAGTAGAAGAAAGGTGATATCTACATTACTCAATCTAAATATATCAAAGAAATACTAAAGAAATTTGGAGTGGAAGATTCAAGACCATTTGGAACCCCTATATCTATTGGACATTAGCTTTCTAAAAATTATGATTCCAAATAAGTACATCAGATCATATACATGTCAATGATTGGGAAGTTGTACTATGTAGTGCACACAAGGCCTGATATTGCATTAACAATTGTTATAGTGGTAAGATTTATAGAAAATCCCAAAGAAAATCATTTGATGGCAATCAAATGAATAATGAGATATCTAAAATTTATTAAAGATTATGTCTTATGGTACAAAATAGGAGGCAATTTGGACTTAAAGGAATTCACTAATACTAATTAGGTAAGAAGTATTGATGATAGAAAAAGAACTAGTAGAGGAGCATTCTTTCTTGGTAAAAGACTAGTATATGAAAGAAAAGGAAAATATGTGGCAGCAATAGTTAATTATTCTAATATTGTTTGGTTCAAACAACTAATGACAAGTATGAAGATAGAGATCAAGGATCCAGTAGTCATATACTATGATAACACTAGTGCAATCAATATATCAAAGAATTCAATGATGCATACCAAAATAAATCACATTTCTATAAAATATCACTTCTTCAGAGAACTGGTGCAAGATAAAGAAGTTGGACAGGAATATGTCAACAAAAACAAAAAAAATTGTAGACATATTCACCAATCCATTACTAAGGATGTATTTATATATTTGGGAGGTAAACTAGGGGTCATTCCCCTATTTGAAGCTCAATAAATTAAGTTTAGTGATGCATCGACCAAAGCATGTTGAAAATCAATTAGTTTGTGCAATATTGACAAGGACATATTAAAAATGAATCAATACTTAAGGTATACTGATTTTCACTGAGTATTGTCTTTGGCATGTATTGTCAAAGAGGGAGAAGTATACTATCATATCTCATAAAAATTTTGTTGAAAAGATGGAAAAGTGTTCTTTCATTGGAAAGAGATGTCATAGAGGGATATTAGAAGAGAAGAATTATCAAAAAGAGAGAATGAACTTGGTAGAAGTTCTATGTAGACAAAAGCTTTCTAAAAGAAGGAGAAACTGAAGTCAGAAAGAATTCACACTGATAGAGGGAGTTCTCATGGATGAGAATCAGAATGAAACAAAGGATATGTTCCTTACTTTATTCTTGCTCCAAAAAAAAAATTCATTGTAATATGACATGTTGTGTTGACATCAATGCTAAAGGGGGAGATTGATGAATAAAATTGATTAGTTGTGTATTGTTGTTGATGTTACAAAAAATGTCATATCGTTATCATTCAGTTTATGCTGAGCTCACTCAAGTAGTAAAGATAGTTTTTTGTGTCTACTAAGCTTTCTAGAGTTTGTCTAGTTTAGAAGGTAGTGTCTATCGAGTTCACTCAGGCATCTAAGGAAAGTCTATGAAAGATGAGTGTTAACTAAGATCACTCTATTAATGAAGAAAATGTTGGATGGAACCAATGCTAACCGAGCTCACTCAATTGCCAAACGATATATGCAAGTATGTAGTGTCAACCAAGTTCACTTGGTTAACACAAGAAAATTATTTTTGAGTTAGTGTCTACTAAGTAGGGTTGGCTAACAAAGGATTTTCTTGTTTTGGCACATTGAGTTCAATTGATTTGATTGTTGAATCTAGCTAATTGAGAAGATGAATAATAGTTATTATAAGTTGTATTTGAGCTAAATTGCCAATATGAAAGATATAAATAAAAGGTCAAGTTGAGGATTAGAATCAAGAAGATGGATATATGAATGTACTAATTATTTGATGATGAGAAGAGGAAGCAAATAAGAAGGATAAGAAAAATATCCTTGTAGAGATGAAAATATATATTTGATTAAGAAAGATCAAGTATACAAGCCAAAATTGGGATTTGTAATTAGCAATTTATATGCATCCAAATTAGGTCATGTCATTGTTACTCTCTAACAATTGTAGCAATGATCTAAATCTCTTAATAGAGTTGGCTTAACAACTGTTTGTAAATTCTCTAACAAGGTGGCAATTCTATTGATTTGTCTAAAGACCTCTAACAAGGCCACTCCTAATAATGGGATTAAATCCTCTAACAAGATCACACCTAATAGTGTGTTTTGTAACCTTTAACAAGGTTGCCTCTTAATAGGGCTCACTTCATAAGAGTGAAAATAGTAACTAGTTGAACAATTGATGGTTTCTTCCAAATTGGGTTTCCACATTAAATCTTGGTGTCCAATGTGTTCATGCTATTAGTTTTCTATGATTGCAACTAAGTGAAAAGTAATGATAATCATGGATGACATCTTAAGATTTGGATGCTAAGTAATTACTGAGAAATTATAGTGTTTACCGAGTTACAATATTTCTTTGTTTGTGGAGCATTAACAGATTCAAGTTTTGAAAGAATTATTTTGTACTGACATCTGAGGGATCTACGATTTATTTTTGTAGTAATTGATTCACCCCTCCCCTCTCAGTGACTCTTATATTTTCAATGATGAGGAGAGGGTTCTCCCTTATAAAGAAGAATGTATGATTAAGATTAAGAGGCAATACGATTTAACCAAGGGTGGAGAAAGAATGATCCATATGAGACCAAATTCCACCAATGAGAAAAGAGGACGAAAATTAAATAGAATCTCACTAAGAAATATGTGCATTTAAGTGTAGAGGAAAAAATAATTTATTTAATTTTTATTTATTTTATTTCCTTTTTCAAGTGGGATTTTTTAATTAAAAGGGAGCAAGCTCTTTTAATTAAATAAGAAATATTTAATTAAACTAAAAGAGTGTTTTTCTCTTAATTAATTAAATGTGGATTAATTATTTCATTAAAAGAAATTTTTTCTTTTAATTAAATAAGACTTAGGATAAAATGATCAAACCTTAGGAAATGTTGAAGTAATTGAATGAATTACAATTTGATCAAAGAAATTGATTTGAATTGATTTAATAAAATAGTGCAAATTATTGATTCAGGAAATTTGATAAATTGAATAATAGGGGCCCATATTCTAGGTAACCATTTTAGGTTTCATATGTTTTCCCTTCTTTGGCTAATGTGTGATTGATTTGGGAACACATGTAGCCAAAGACAAGAATCAAAGTGTGAGATCAATTTGGGATCACAAAACAACCCAAATGTGTGGTCAACTCGAGAACACATTAGGACAAAGAATACAAATAAATTTTGACTTACTAAAAAGTTGAACATAAAATTGATAAAATTGAATCAAGGATTGAAGTTGATAGGCATTTCCCCCTCATGATTGAAAACAAAATGAGATAGAGGAGAAACAACAAATTAATAAATTTGATCAAATTGAACAAAAGATAAAATTCTTGATGTAAGATAAAAGATATAAGAATCACAGAATCAAGGTAGATTATCACGTATGAAATACTATGTCCCAAAGGTGAATAAGAAGAAAAGAAGTTGTGTGAAAGTAAATGGAAGCTAGAAATTTGGAAGATATGGAAAGAAATAGAAAGGAAAAAAGAAATTTTTCTGTAAGAAATAGAATGCCCCAAAATCAATCAACTATTTAAGATAGAAATTTTGATTGAGATCATGAAAGAAGATAAGGAAATGAAGATCAAAATATTACCATTGTTGATTCAAAGTCCACAAGAAAGATGAAGGGAAAACCCTCTCAAACTCATAATGCATCCTAAAACTACAAACTAACATGAAGTATAATAATGCAAGCTACATTAAAATGTAAAGGTGTACTTGGAATAGCACAACTATAACATAGGATTAGTATTTATCATTCATTAGAGAATGTAAAATAACTTATTTTTATTATTGGGCCATTATTGACAAACATCAGAAAATTACACAATCTTCACTAATTACAAGTACAACTATGAAGATATGAATGTAATTTAGATTAGAGTGAAAGTGGAAAGATTCTAACATAAGCATCAAAGACATAAAGGACAAGAAGACCTCAATGGTAGCTTACCCAATTTAATGTAGCAAAACTATGCTCGCATCATGGCATAGATGCCAAGATGACCATAAGCATTGTTGTGCAAAAGCAATCAAGGATGATGCCTCAAATCTCCTAGGTATTTCAAGGGAACAATAAGAGACACTTTAGAGTTTTAATACCAGACCCACAAGTAAAAAATAAAAAAAATTGCATGCCCCGAGTCCTCTAGCTATGCATTCCATAGAGACTTATCAGACAAGGACACACAATGAGAATCAATAACAATCAGCACACAAAGAAAAGATCATGGCATAGGTCAAGCATTAAGTGTTATTTTTAAAATTTTAAATCTATTAACTAAAAATGAGTTATGAGAATAAGGATTGAATGCTTTCAAACAGGTAAGATCACATGAAAAACAAGGTAAGACCAAATTGATAAGTGTTGAAAAATGATATTAGGGGTTGTATTAAAAATATAGTTGGGGTGGTGTTTAAAAATACCATGTGCAAGGTATACTAACGACTAACACAACCAAGAGACCAAAGATGACATAGTTATGCCCCCCAGACAAAGACAAAGACCAATTCCATACTAAGGAAATAAGGACAAGGAATGATGGAGAAAGGCTAAGTGTCAAAGATACATGCTAAGAAACAAGGATGCAAAGGCCTCTAGTAGAACCTATTTAAAGGTTTTCAACACTAGGATTTTTTTTGTTTTGTTTGGAATATATAAGTTTTTTGGTGATACACCAAAGTGCTAATTACTAAGATGATCATTTTTTAAGGACATTTTCCAATTTTTAGAATTTTGACAGTATATCATTTTTAAATATTTTTGAGGATCAATAAATATGTACAAGGATACCCTTAGATAGAATGGTTATCATGTATAGAACTTCTTCAAGTGCAAGATATTGATAGGATTAGGGAACTACTCTCCCTATATTGTAGACACTAAATGGGTAGCAGACCCAAAAGTTGTTGTAGTAATGTAAGGTCCAAGCCAATTAGGTTCAACTTTATCATTTTGATATCTATTATGTTGATTCTTAGGATTTTCACATAGGACAAGATCTCCCACCTAGAATTATATAGTGTGTACATTTTTGTTGAATATTTTTGACATAAGGTTTTGATAGACCCTCATATGGTAAAATGGTGCTTGGCATTTCTCAACTAGAAGTTCTAACTCTTGAAATCTCATGGCATGGTGGTTTTCATCTATAACTAGACCTTTGAGGGAAACTCTGAGGAATGAATCTCAACCTCTAAATGTTACACTGCTTCAACACCATATGTAAGGGAAAAAGGAGTAGCCCTAGTAGGAGTACAAATACTCATTCTATAGGCCCATAAAGTTGGATTTTTCTGTAAGTGCCAATCTCTACCATTCTTAAGAAATTTTCTATGTAAGATTTTGAGAATGGTTTTATTTGATGCTTCTACTTGACCATTTTCTTGTGGGAAGTAAATGGAGGACCAATGTTGTTAGATAGTGAATTTATTACAGAGTTGTTTAAGGTCCTTATTTTTAAACTAGCCTCCATTATTAGTGATAATCTTGGAAGGAAACCCATATCTTTAGATAATAGAATTCATAATAAATAGAGAAACTATCTTGTCTGAGGCAATTAAAAGTGCAACATATTCTACCCATTTAGTGAAGTTATCAGTAGCAGTAATAATAAAATTATGTCTAGATGATGAGTTGGGATGAATATTCCAAACAAAATCAAAGGAAAAATGTTGAAATGACCAATGAGAGATAGAAGGAATGAGTTCCCTACCTAGAGCATGTATCAAGTTATCATGTTTTTGACACTTTTCACATGACTTTGTAAAACCTATTCCATCAATCTGCATCGTGGGCCAATAGTACCCTTCCCTAAGAAACCTTCAATTTGTGGAAAGACCATTGGAGTGCCCCCACAGATGCCCTCATGGATGTTAAGTAACACTTGATTGGATTTTTCCTTTTGTAAGCATGTAAGAAGTGTTTCATCTAGACCCCTCCTATGAAAATACACCAGAGACAAGGGAATGACAAGGGGCATTTCAAACAAGATTTCTGTGTTTAGATTAGTTAAAGGTTTTAGGTATATTTCTATCATGAAGGTATGAATAAATGACACATAATGGGATGACGCATGACCAAAAAGGGTACAAATAACATGACTTTCTTGGGAATCATAGGTAGGGTGATATAGTTCTTCCACTAGGAATTCAAATCTTGATTTATGTTGCTCTAATTGAAGAAGTGAAGCAAGTATAGCCATAACATCAACTACTTTGTTTCCTACTCTAGGGATTTGTTAAAATGAGACAAATGTGAAGTAGAGTCTCAAGGAATCAACCATTTTCTTGTAAGGTACCAATTTCTCATTTTTAGTTAAATAATCATCATTGACTTGGTTGATTATCAATTTTGAATCCCCATATATGTGTAATGCTATAATTCTCCATTATATAGCCATCTTAAGTCCATTTTTTAAAGCTTCATACTTAGTAATGTTATTTTTAGATGGAAATAATAACTTGTAAGATTCAGGATCATGTACCCATGAGGAGAGAAAAACAACACACTAGCTCTAGAACCATTTTGCATAAGGGATCCATCAAAGAATATCTTCCATGTTCTTTCAGTCATATACATGAGGTACTTGTCTAGGAAATCAACTTGAATAGGTGCATCATATTGTAGTGGAAAATAAACTAATTGATCTTCTATAGCTTTCCCTTTGATATCTTTACACTCAGCATACTCCATGTCAAACTCTGGAAGGATCATTATCCATTTAGCAAGTCTAACCATGAGGGCATCCTTACCTAGTAAATACTTGAGTGGATCATTTTTTTTATGAGGTGTATAGTATGCACAAGCATATAATGTCATAACTTTTGGGAAGCAAACACAATTACTAGGCAAGCTTTCTCAATATTGGTGTAATTAACCTCATATGAAACAAGATTATGAATAATGTAGCATATTTCTCTTTCTTTCCCATGTTCATCTAGTTGAGATAATAATGCCCCCAAGGAAGACTTTACTGCTGAAATGTATAGAATAAGTGGTTTCCCTGGGATAGAAGGCATTAAAATAGGAGCATTTACCAAGTATTTCTTGATTTGATCTATGCTCTTTCGAAACTCTTCATTCTATACACATTTGACTCCTTTATGTAAGTTCTTGTTGAAAGGTTGAGTTGTATATGCCAACTATGAAATAAACCTCCTTATATATTGAGGACACCCTTGAAGACTCCTCATTTGACTAATGTTTTTAGGAGGTGGCATATCCATAATTGCTTGAACTTTTTCAAGGTCCACCTCTATTCCTTTTACAAAAATAATGAATCCTAGTAATTTTCTATAGGTGATTCTAGATGCAAACTTTTTAGGATTTATCTTTAGTTGAAATTGTTCCATGTGACCTAGAATTACTTCTAAATCATCTAATTTTTTATTTGTTTTCTTATAATTAGCCAAGGCATCATCCACATAATCTTCCATGGTTTTATGCATCATATCATGAAAATTAGTTGTCATAGCTCATTGATAGGTGGGTCCTACATTTTTAATCCAAAACACATAACACTCCAACAATAGGTACCCCATGCACAAGTGAATGTAGTATTTTCTTGATCTTCAGGAGCTATCTTTAATCTAATTATATAAAAAAAAACCATCCATTAAGGAATAAATATCATAACTCATAGTCATATCCACTATCATGTCTATATTAAGAAATGGAAAATCATCTTTTGGGCATGCTCTATTAACATCTCTAAAATTTGTGCAATCTCAAATGGTTTTGTCATGTTTTAACACTGGTACAATGTTTGATATCCATTCAACATAGTCAATAGCTCTTATGAATTTTGCACCAAAGAGTTTCTCTAATTCTTCCTTGACTAGGAGAGCTATGTGAGGATGCATCTTTCTCAATTTTTGCTTAACTAGTTTAACACCAAGAGCTATGGATTAGTGATGTGTAATAAGATTAGTGTCCAACCCTAGCATATTTGAATAAGTCCAGGAAAAATTGATCTTCTTATCTCATAAGAAAATAGTGTAGGCTTCTTTTTCTTGTGATGACAAAGAATGAGCCAAATGTACCATTTATGAAGCTTCATCTATACACAAATTAACTACTTTTGTTTGTTCAATAAGAACTAAATATTTATCTTGAAAATAACTAGGGATATGATCAAGTACCTCATCCTTAGGCACCTCAGAGAGGTTTTCACCCACAAATGCATCCTTTCTTGTTACTTTTTTTTGGTTCTGACACTGCCACATAGTAATTTTTGTTGTTAGAACTCCTATTCTTTTTATTTTGTAACTAAGGTACTTGATTTCTAGATTTGTCATGTTGGTAGCTAGTTCATTGGTAGAAGAAACTATGGGTTCAATGACATTCAAATAGCAGCCTATCTCATAATCATTTTGAAACATTAAAGTTTAGGTTTGTGACTTCGTTGGGAACAATCAATCAAATCAAGATGAATAAGGGGTAAATCAATGACTGGTTCAAGGTTATGAATATGAATGATATCTCTAGTGACCAAAGAGTTAGAGACTGTCAAGTAACTTCCCAAACCACTCAAATTGAGATTTTTCCTAACAAGTGAAGAATCATCCACTAAGGTAACATGTGAGTTCAAATCATCTAATCCTACTTGTGAATCATTGACTACATGAGTTTGAGAACTATATGTATGAACAACATCAATATCCATATCAATTGTAGAAGGCTTCAAGACAGAGTCGCATTCATACTCATTGGAATGTGGTTTTGAATCTTGACTAGGATACTTACATCATGAAGGCTTGGGATGCCTGGATGTGAAATCCTCAATATCATCAAGGGTCACATTCTCTTGTTCTAAATTTGCAATTGTCCCATGAGATACTGGACTATTTGAATCTCCCCAATGGAGATTAGTAGAAGGGACCCAATCTTCACACATATCTTGTTGATTTTGCAAATTAGGTATGTACACTTGTTCTTCTTCACTATCTAACTTATCAAGAATAGGAACAACATTCTTATTGTGATTTGCATACCCAAGGTTGATCAACTTCTTAGACTTGCATCTAAAAAGACCATGATTAAGGGGTTCATCTCTAGCATCCATTCTATTACTAAGAGGGCCATGTTCAAAATAGTCCATATTCTTGACAAAAGTATACCCTCTTCTATTAGCTTTAGGAAAGGGAGTGAAGTTCTCATTGTGCACATTCTTCTCTTCTCTATAAATCCAATCTCTAAAATCCAAACTTCTTTCTCATCTTGAATAGGCACTGATGAATGTACAAATTTGTCAAATAATGTCATAGCTAAAGAGGAAAGTTTCATCTCCTACAAAGGTTTACCATAAGACCTAGGTGAAACTAGTAATGTTGCGAGGGAGTTGAGTTGATATCCCCCCATACCAAGGTCTATGGCTTTGAGCTTCTCTTTACATTTAGCTAAAGTTACATCAAAACCATCTTCTTCTCTATTGAGGGAAACATGAGTACTTGCTGAAATCAAGTTAATAGAAAAACTATTATCCCTAAGTATACAAATCTTTATTCTTTTTTAAGGAAAATCAACACACTAATGATAGGTAGAAGACACTACTTGAATATCATGAATCCATGGTCTACCAAATAAAATATTGTATGCAAGCGGTCCAACCTCAACTATTTGGAATGAAATATCTTTTTCAATAGGACAAATCCTAACAAGAAGGATTACCAACCCCTTTGAACTTCTCAGTACCTCATCATAGGCTTTGATAGTAATCTTCCTTCTGGTATCAATATTTTTTTTAGAATAACCTAATGCCTTTCAAAGACTCAAAGGACAAATTTTAAACCTAGCACCCCCATCTATCAACATGAACCTAACATAGGTTCTATGGTTATGACCTTAATATGAAGGACAAGATTGTGTGGATGGATTAAAGATTTATCATCTTCCTCCAAAAAGGAAAGGTAATGAGGGCTACCAATATTATTAACCATGTTCTTTAATTGATAAACATCTAAATTTTTGGGGACATTCACCATGCATAAAGCATCCTTAATGACTTGTTTGTGTCTTGAAAACAACTCTAAAAACTCAAAGATCAAAAATTGGGTGGTATTTCTTTGCAATTGATCAACAAGATTATAATTCAACCTGGGATTAACCACTAGTTTTGAAGGAACATACTTGGATTTCACTTTTTTTGGCTTAGTTGGTTCATTTGAACTAGGTCCTTTGATGACAAGGGGACCTTGACTTTTCATAATAGCATTGAGACTTTGGGAAGACACTTTCTTAGGTTTACTTGACAAGTTTGAATTGGGTCCTTTAATGACAAGGGGACCTTGAGATGACTCTCTAAAGTGAGCAACCCTTAGCACCAAAATAGGTTTTTCACCAAGGATAGAAGAGCTCAATTTTAAATCATAACCATTGGGATCTTTATCTTCCATCATGTTGACACTTTCTTCTACACTCTTGAGCATATTGACAACATTTTTTGCATTTGCATAAGTGTAATTGATTGCATCCTTGTCATTCTTAGGTTGGGAATCTTCCCCTTTCTCATACTTGGGAAAAGGATTTTTGAACGCTATGTGACTAGCATTGTTATTTAATCCATCTATTTCAAGTTTTACATTCTCAATAAGTTCTTGAGCAATTTGCTTAAATCTCCCATAGTTTTCAATATCGCGTCCAATGCAATTGTGAAGTTTGGAATAGGCCTTCTCATCCCACCACCATGGCTTAACTTTAGGTTTGCGGAAGTTTTTGGCATCATAAGGGTGCACAAAATTATAGGCAAGGAGCTTTGTGAATATCCCTTCATATGACTCATCCAATTGTGCAAAGTTACATTCCTCTCCTTTAGGCCTTTCCTCATATCTTATCTTGTTACTTTGTTAACTGACACTAGCCAAATGGAGAACATCTTGGTCTTTAGGCTTATAGGAATCCACAACTCCATCATTAACCACTTATTTTTTCTTATTCTAATACATGTTCTTTCCTTTATCCTTGTTATTTTTGTTGTTATTCTAAACATTATTTTTGTTGTCTCTATTTTTTGTCAAAATATCTTTCTCTCTCAAAATATCCTCAATTATAAATGTGACTTCAACCATGGTATCAAAGGACTTAAAAACCATCTTCTTAACTTTGTACTTCATCTTAGGAACCATGTTACTAATGAGGATTTCAATATTTTCTTTCTCAAGAATAGTCCTAGAATAGTGAGAGGGTTGTCATCTCCATATTTGCAAGAAAGTAACAAAGGATTCTCCTTGATTTTTCTTTGTGTGACATAAGACTAGTAGTGAGATAGATCATGAAAGATTGTATGCAAAGTGTTGAACAAATCTGTGAATTAATTGAAGGAACATCTTAACAGGAGGAGTTGTATTGGTAAACCATTCCATTGCTTGACCCTTAAGAATCTTTGTAAATAATCCCATAACATATGACTCCTCATGATGAAACTCAAAACTCATAGTATAGAAGTGATGCACATGATCATTTGAATCCCCATTTCCATCATATTTTTCATATTGGGGGATCTCAATTTTTCTAGGAAAATCTTTCATGTTAACACTCTTATCAAAAGGATTAGGAAAAACTAAGTCAAGCGAAAAAGAACTCTTGGTTGTCAATATTTACTTCGGCTATTTCTTCAATTGGTCAATTTCTTCTTTCATAGAGGGACCATGCTTTTGAATCATTTTGTCTACATCAAAGTTCTAAGGTACCTTAGCACCCTTGTTGATTACATGTTGAAAGCATTCATTTCTCATTTGTTCCATATACGCTTCCATATGTTGCTGAAAATGTGGGTTTTGTTGCATAGCCATGAAACCATAAGAATTATGATCAAATTTTGAGCCACAACCTCCATATTGTGAACCATGATGAGCATATTATGAAGGTTGTCTTGAAACTCTAAGAGGTGTTGGTCTCCTATAATCATCATGTCTTGAATCTCTCCTTCCTCTCAGACTAGGAAATGGTGAAGGTGTTCTCCAATGTTTTCTATTTCATGGATTCTGAGGATGAATGAGTGGAGGAGAGTTATTTCCACCATCAATGTGCACATTGTTGAATTTATTGTCAAGTTGTGGAGCCATGAGAAGGTCTTGTTCTTCTTGATGAGATTTCCTTTCTATCTCAATCATAATTTTCCTTTCTTCCTCTAGGCATTTAAATTATTTTCCTTCTTAGCTTATTCCTTTAGAATGGCTTTTCTATCATGCTCAATTTCTTTAAGTTTGTGACTCTCATAACCTAAAGGTGTCATGAGTGGTGTACACACTCTTGACTATCTAAACTAGTTACCAATAAATGTTGCATTCACATGAGTGCTAGAAGGCTCAATAATTTGATCATCATATTGGGGTTTCTCTTATTGATAGGTATAATGCTTACCTTTCTCAACCCTTTGGTGTGCATCCAAATATCTATCCTTAATATGGGGTGAGGTTGGTCTATTTTCATGAGTGGCAACACCACTCAAAAGTTCAACATAGTATTCACCACTTTGATTCTTCTTTTGTGGACCCATGGTAAAATCTATATCCATATCTGAGTGAGGTGATGCTAGGGGTGTACTCAACTTAATAAGGTCATTACTAGGGTTAAACAAAGCTTCTAGAATATTCTCAAGTGATTAAAAAAATACATGTTCTTTTCCCTTATGTCTTTGATGAGTTTGAACTAAAAGTAATTGTTTAAAGATGACTTGAGGTCACTTTCCTTGATCTACTTGATATCTTATTGTAACCAACATGAAGAAAAAGGTACTAGCTAATAGGATAACCCTAAGAAATGTTGGTACCAAACTATGATAGTAAAAGCACTCACTTGTCCAAAAAGAGATGTGATAAGATAGAATTTTGCAATACCCATAAATCAATACTGCCATAGAGGTGCCCACAACTTTGGTGAATACCCTATCACATATGGACTAGGAGGAAAATTTATCCAAATTATAAATAATTAAAATTGAATTTTTATGAAAGTGTATGAATAAGAGATTAATAAGACTCTTTAAGAATAATATCAAAGAATCCAAAGGTATATCTTTCTCAACAAGGATGGTCTCTAACTCACTAACTCCAAACAAGGTCACTTTTGAAATAAAAAAATAGTAATTCAAGGGATCAAAGCACAATAACCCAAGGTGAAAACAAGCTTCTAACAATGGGGTAAGTATCCTAATCTGAATCAAATCAACTTAGGGAGACAAGAAATAATAGAATAAAAAAGTAGTTTGATCATAAAGTCTCAAATAAGAAACTTAGATTTTATTTGTTTTAAATATCCAACTAGGAATGATAAATTTTGAATCATGAACCAAACATGCAAGAAAACAATAAGGAACTTAAAGAAAACATCTTCAAACAATGAGCAAGGGACAAAGAAAACTTGCACATGAACACGAATAGTGTTCTAATATCAATCTAATCCATAGAACCACTACTATGTATGTTCTCAAAAAAATTTCCAATCATGCACATAGTCATAAAAAAGATAATTTGGCAGTACTTTGGTTCTTAGTAATATTCAACTCTATAACTTTTGTAATTTAGTGTGGGAGAAATCCAATCCCGGTGTACTAGGGTTTTGACATATTCCAAGAATTTAATCAATCGAAGATACTAAGGAGATCTGACAACCCAAAAAAATACTACACCCATGAGGATTTCCCCACAAGGATATTCATATAGTGATTCTTACTAGTACCACATCAAAAATGGCTATTAATGCTTGAGGTTTTTCCCACGTGGTTGACCCAATAAAGAGAATGTCTACTATGGTTAATCCTCTCTAATCAAAGAAAACTCACAAATTTGTACCACATGGGGACTTGGTTTGGATTCAAGAGTTCCAAGTTTCTAATGTGCCCAAAAGGGAATAAAGAACACTCATCTAGCCTCTTTACCTTACCTAAACACAGAAAACAAGATTTTATGACATGCTAATTCAAAATCACCTCACCAAATTTTTGGAAAAGCCAACAATAAACACCTCCAATCTCAAAAAAGAATGTACCAGTGGATTTTGAGGACAAACCCAAGTGGAATAGTCAGATAAAAACAAATACCCTTCCTTACCTACAAGGGGATCTATTATCAAGAATAGCTTCACATGTAAAGAAGTCAAATGAAGAAAATTCCCTCAAGAACTCCATAAATAGTGTTCATAGGGCTTAATTACTACATGAAACAAATATGCATGAAAGTAAATCTAAATCCAATTTTAGAGCACCATATGAAGTGTAAATCTATGAAAGCATGTGAAAGCACTCAAGCAAAACACATGAGAGGGTTCATTTCATTTCCAAATCCAAATGTTATAGAGATCCAACAAAATACCTAGTAATCCTTGCAACATTTCTTTTCTCTATTGTACATTTGATTTATGCTTGAATGTTCACTCATAACGAACAAGGCAACAAGCAAAATAAACAAACACAAGGTATGCAATATATATCCAAATTATGCAAAACTAGGGTTAGATCTTAAAATATAATTTTTAAGAGTGAAAATAACCAACAAATAACTCAAATGAAAGCTCACATCATGCATTGATCCATGTGAAAATTAAATGCAAGCTATTCATTAAATGCCCTTTTTAAAAATTAATCTTTGACCTAGTCAAGAAGATTGGACCTATATGATATGAATTCAGATCCAAAATCCTAAATGTAGAAAGTGGACCCCGATCAAAAATTAGAGAGCTTTACAAAAATGTTAGAATTTTGAAATGATCTGTTCATTTGTACCCTAAGGAGCCATTTTGTCAAAATAGACCAATTTTTGTAAATCAAGTGTTTGAGCCCTCATATGAGCTCTAAACTCAAAAAAAAAAGAATCATATCTATTTAGAATTTAAAGACCTTTCCAAAAATATAGACATTTATAAAAAAAAATTACTAATTGACAGCCACAAATAATTTTTCATGAAAAATCGAGAAAAATTTATTAAAAAGTAGACAATACCTCAAAATTTTTTTATTTTTTTTTTCAAGCTTCTATAATATGTCACCAACTTGCAAAAAAAGAAAATCTAACCACAACACAAAACTATTTGGGAGACATGATCAAATATTTATGATCTAGGATTTTTTTTTTCTCCAAACAAATCCCCATAAGGGGGTTAGCTCCAAAAATAGCCAAAATCAGCATGAAATAGTGGGTTGCCCCATGATGGGCACAAAAAATTGTTTACAAAAATGTTGACACACTTTTATGAGTCATTATATCCAAGATTGCTCAAGAATGAGCTCTTGAATGACTTTTCATAGCTCTCTATTCATAGAGTGCAAGGGTTTGTAATGAAGGACCTTAGTTCGAACTATTTTGTGCCCATGCAAGTACACCATAAAATGAGATATTCAAACATCAAAATATGAATGTAAATGAAGATGCAAGCTAATCTAAATGATAAAAATGCAAAGCAATGCAAGAAAAGGAATCTAATCTATGAAAGAAAATAACAATGCAAGATTATTCTAGATCTAAGCTAATGTGAAAATGCAAGCATGGATCATGATGATGGAAGCCATTGATGTATGAGAGAAGACAAGAAGATAGAAGTTCTCCACAAAAAGCTTTAATGCTCAAACTCCTCTAAAAAATCACTCTCCAAACTTGCAGCATAACAATAGCATAATTGTGGATGTCAAAAATGAGGAGAAGGCTCTCCCTTATAAAGAATAATAGATGATTAAGATTAAGAGGCAATAAGATTTAATCAAGGGAGGAGAAAGAATGATTTGTGTGAGAATTCCACCAATAAGAAAAAAGGAGGAAAATTAAATGGAATCCCACTTAGAAATATGTGAATTTAAGTGTAGAGGAAAAAAGAATTTATTTAATTTTTATTTATTTTATTTCTTTTTTCAAGTGGGATTTTATTTAATTAAAAGGGAGCAAGTTATTTTAATTAAATAGGAAATATTTAATTAAATTAAACTAGAAATTTTTCTTTAAATTAATTGAATGCGGATTAATTATTTAATTAAAAGAGAGGTTTAATTTTAATTAAATAAGACTTAGGCTAAAATGATCAAACCTTAGGAAATGTTGAAATAATTTAATTAATTACAGTTTGATCAAAGAAATTGATTAAATAAAATATTGTAAACCACTGATTCAGGAAATTTGATACACCTTTGAGCTCCCTAATTTTGATAATTTTAAATTTGACAATGTTAAATATACTTTCAAAGCTAAACTATCATTAAAGGAACCTAAAGAAAAAAAGAAAAATGTCAAATATGTCTCTAGTGATAGTGATATATATGAGGAGGATGTAGAACAACTTGAAGCATTGCTAGTAGGGAGATTTCACAGAGGCAAAGGCAAATTCAAAGGTAAGTTTATTGAAAACATTATGATAGGCTAAGTTATTGAGAGGGGAGGGGTGAATTAGTAACTTGTAAAATTTAATCCTTAAACACCAATTAATCCTTTATATGTATTTTTATCTAGTTGCATGCATGAGAAATTGAAAACATGCAAGCATACATAACACATTTAACACACAATTTGGTGACCCAGAAACCTTCCAAATAGAAATTAAAAATAGGGTGGGGATGATACTAATGGGGTCAAGCCAAATAACAAAATAGACACAACAAGAAAGGAAAACTTTATTAACTATGAAAATATGCTATTACACTCAGTATAGAGGAAAAAAAATCTTCAAAACATGCTCTATGCACTTACAATAATAAAATCTGGAGATAATTTCTCCTTCTAGTACCTCCTCTCAAACTCCACTCTGAACTACCTTATACAATGCCAAAAATGTTCTTAAATAGACCCCAAAGAGTTAAGGATTAGGAATACATTCTAGAAAGTGCTAGTTGGCATCCACCGCCAAAATAGAAGGCTTCAGAAGTTGCATTAGAAGTCGGTGCAAAATTAGAAGAATCCAGAAATGGTAGCCAAACTTCAACAAGGCATAACTTTTGAACCGTAGTGTTGATTGACGAATCGTTTACATTTCTAGAAAGCTCTTAGATTTCTCTATGGCCCTATGGACTAGGCTTTCTCATCCCCCATTTTTTGGCCTTATTCGAGGTCATTCAATGCCCCTAACTTGACTTTGAAGCATTCTTAGGAGGTGCCCCAAAAGCTGAAAAATTGCAATAACTTTCAAACCATGGGGCCTTTTGACCTGATTCTTTTTCTGAAATGTTCTAAATTACAATTACAATCATCTGACCAATTTACACTTTCTAACTCACCAAAATTATTGCTCAATTACATACTCCTATTTTTTTGGCATTTATACGTATCCCTAGGTGCTTAAAAACTCTAACCCAGAACACTAATAGTGGAACTATGAGAGGTGGAACTCTTATTTGACCCAAATGGGTATCTAGAAATGAAAACCCATGAAACAAAAACTATATCTAGGTATTTTTTTTTTGGATGACATAGGATTGCCCTTATATCTCTGGATGCTCCTACATCAGACACCCAAGGTATATTGAAAAGTGACCCTGTCACTTAATGGATGGTAGAGGAAATCCCAAATGGGAAACCTCAGCTATTGATATATCCAAGTTGAGTCCTCTATTGACCGTCCTTTCCACTTAACCAGGTACTTTTCATACCTTCTATTTTTGGTACTCCTTCCCACACGACTATCTAGAATCTCCTCTATCTCCTCCTTTTTAGAAATAGGAATTGGACATGGCTCCAGCATCAAACCCTCATCTGTATCATCATCATGATACTCTGTTAAGTATACAACATTGAATATAAGAGAAATGTGAATTCCATCTGGCAACTCCACCTCATATGCATTTCTTGAGTCATGTTTCTTCAAAATTTTGCAGGGGCCAAATTTCTTCATCTTTAGCTTGTTGTAAATACCTATTGGAAATCTTTCTTTTCTTAAGTGTACCATGACTAGATCCCCTACTTGGAACTCCTTATGTCTTCTCCGTTGTTCAGCCCTAGCTTTATACTATTTGTTCATCTTGGTAATGTGTGGATGGACCTCCTCATGTACACACTTGATATGTTCAACAAATTCTTCAACTTCAGCACTTGTCCTCTCCCCTTGCTCCAACTTCCTCAATTCTAGTGCAGTCCTTGGGCTATTTCCATATACAATTTGAAATGGTGATCTACCAGTACTCCTATTTATAGAGTTATTGTAAGAAAATTCTGCTTGTGGTAGAATCAAATACCATCCCTTGGGCTTATCCCCAACTAAACATCTCAACAAATTGCCTAGGCTTCTATTTACCACTTCAGTCAGTCAGTCAGTCCGCGAGTGATGTGTAGAACTGAACTTCAAGTATGTTCTCAACTTCTTCCATAATGTTCTCTAGAAATACCCCACAAATTTAGTATCTCTGTTAGAAACTATACTCCTTGGGAGACCATGTAGTCTTACCACCTCTTTGAAAAACAAGTCTGCAATATGGACATCAACATGAGTTTTGTGGTATGGGATTAAATGTGCCATTTTGGAGAACCTATCAACCACCATAAATATTGATTCATTACCCCTTTGTGTCCTCTATAATCCAAGAACAAAATCCATACTTATGTCCTCCCATGGCTTTGATGGAATAGGAAATGGCTGATATAGTCTAGTATTGTGACTAAATCCCTTGGCCGCTGGACAAACCTGGCAACTTTGTAGAAACTTCTACACATCCTGTGACATTTGAGGCCAAAAATAATGTTCTCTAAGAATGGAAATGGTCTTATCTCAACTAAAATGTCCTGTCATCCCTCTACTATGTTTCTCCTTAATCAAATTTTCTCTCATGGAACTCCTTGGAATGCACAATTGACTGCCCTTGAACAACATATGATCCAAAATCAAATAGTCTAGCCACTTGGTTCTATCTACAGCAACAGGCTCTTTGCAAGCTTTCTATGCTTCAACAAAATCAAGATCCTTAGGGTACAAATTCTTGAGTTCATCAAACCTGACTACTTCAACCTACATTACTGTAAGCAACAACTGCCTCCTACTCAATGCATCTACAACCCTATTAGAGTTTCCACTTCTATGCTTCAACACAAATGTATAGCTTTGCAAGAACTCTATCCACTTCATATGTCTCTGGTTCAATTTCCCTTGGCTATTTAGATATTTTAATGCCTGGTGATCAGTATACAAAACAAATTCTTTTGGTAATAAATAGTGCCTCCATTTTTTTAGGACCTAAACTATTGCATAGAACTCTTGATCATAAACACAATTCTTCTTCTTTGCATCATTCAATTTTTCACTAAAATATGCAATAGGCTTACCTTCTTGGCTCAATACAAACTTAATAGCACTGCCACTAGCATCACAATCCACCTAGAACACCTTGCCAAAATCAAGAAGTGTCAACATAAGTTGTTTTTTCACCTTCTTCTTCAGCATTTCAAAACTTCTCGCAGCTGTTGCAGTCCATTTGAACTCTCTTCTATCCCCTCTTATTGTGTTAGTCAGGGGTGCACAAATGCTACTAAAATTCTTAATGAACTTCTTGTAAAAACTAGCCAGACCATGAAATGATCTTACCTCAGTAGCAGACCTTGGAGTATGCCACACCAAGATGGCTTTTACCTTCCCTAGATCCATTTTGAGACCTTCAAGTGATACAACAAACCCCAACTAGACTAACTCTTTTTTAGCAAAGATACAATTCTTCAGATTAATTAACAGTTTCTCTTCCCTCAACCTCTCAAGAACACTATGAATATGCAATAAATTTTCTTCCAATGTCTTGCTGAAAATTAAAATATCATCGAAATAAACAATAACAAATTTTCTGAAGAACTTCTTAAGTACCTCATTCATAAGCCACATGAAGGTGCTTGGGGTGTTTGTCAATCCAAAGGGCATGACTAGCTACACATAAAGACCCTCCTTGGTTTTGAAGGCAGTTTTCCACTCATCTCCTTCTCATATCCATATCTGGTGATAACCACTTTTGAGATCTATCTTTGTGAAGCAGTAAGCTCCACTCAAGCAGTCCATAAGATCATCCATTCTTAGCAAATAAAATTGATACTTGATGGTTATCCTATTTATAGCTCAAGAGTCTATACACATTCTCCACTCTAAATCCTTCTTTGGTGCCAGTACCACTGGTACTACACATGGACTTAGGCTCTCTCGAATCAAACCCTTCCTTAATTGCAATGGAAACAAGTACCATAGAAGCCTCATCTTCTTGAACCTTGTCCACTTCCTCTACCTCTTCATCTCTAATCTCCAACGTCTTGATCATGGGAGTGGTTGAAACCCTTGTTTCTCTGGTTCCTACTAGTACCCACATCTTCATTTTTCTTTTGGGTCTCATTTTGGCCTCCACATAACCTACCGCTCTGCCTTCCTCCTTGGCCGCACCCTCTTTATCTACCTTCAAACCTTTTATTTAGCTTCTCTTCAACTCGCAGGGAAAACTAGTATGCGTCCTCAATGCTAGTCATTCTTACCAAACTTACTTTCTCCTGGATGCTAGGTCACAACCCACTGATATAACAAGCAACCTTCTCCTTATTTTCTTTTGCATGCCCTGCTCTAATCAAAAGTCAATAAAACTCCTCTGTATATTCCTAGACTGATTTTCCTACTTGCTTTAGCACATGCATCTTCTTAAACAAATCTAGCTCATAGTCAACAAGAATGAACTGCTTCTTAAGTTTGTCCACCATGCAATCCCACCTTGTAATCTTCTCCTTTCCTCTTCTATTTCTTTCCAGTTGAACATCTTTCCACTAGATTTTGGCATGTCCTTTTAGTTTGGTCTTTGCAAAATTAACCCTATCTAGGTCCCTGCTATCCTCATACTCAAATTACTCCTCCAATTCATTGATCTAGTCAATCAACTCATATAGTTTCAGATTTCCTGAAAATACACCCACATCAATTGTAGGTCTTTTTCCAAACTTAGTAATGGCCCTAAAAAGCCTTTCCCTTGCCTGATTTAGAACTTCCCCTTCAACTTCCTATCCAATTCCTTCTTCTTCATTGTTTTCCTCACTTTCATCACCTATGGCAATATTTATTCCTCTATCGAGCTCCTCCTACAACGCTTGAACCTGCCTTCGAAGGGCTCTAACCTCCTCAAGATTAATAGCTCTAGCCCTTCCACCATACTCTCTTCATGGAGGCATCTTCTTAACTTAAACCCACAACCAACACAATCCTTGTGCAAACTACCTCACAGTTAGCGCTCTATCTACACACTCACGAAAACCTTGCTCTGATACCACTTGATGGGGTCAAGCCAAATAACATAATAGACACAATAGGAAAGGGACACTTTATTAACTATGAAAATATGCTATTACACTTAGTAAAAAGGAAAAACAGTCTTCAAAACATGCCCTATGGGCTTACAATAATAAAATATGGAGATAATTTCTCCTTCCAGTACCTCCTCTCAAACTCCACTCAAAACTGCCTTTTACAATGCCCAAAATGTTCTTAAATAGACCACAAAGGGTTAAGGATTAGGAATACAATCTAGAAAGTGCTAGTTGGCATCCACCACCCAAATAGAAGGTTCTAGAAGTCACATTAGAAGTTGGTGCAAAATTAGAAGAATCCAAAAATGGTAGCCGAACTTTAAGAAGGCATAACTTTTGAACCATAGCTCCGATTGACGAACCGTTTACATTTTTAAAAAGCTCTTGGAGTGTTCTATGGCCCTATGGACCAAAGTTTCTCATCTCCCATTTTTTGGCCCTATTTGAGGTCATTTAATGCCCCTAACTTGACTTTGAAGCATTCTTAGGAGGTGCCCCAGAAGCTAAAAAATTGCAATAACTTTCAAACCATGGGGCCTTTTGACATGATTCTTTTTTTAGAATGTTCTAAATTACAATTACAATCATCTGACCAATTTACACCTGCTAACTCACGAAAATAATGGCTCAATTACATACTTCTATATTTTTGGCATTTACATGTATCCCAAGGTGCTTAAAAACTCTAACCCAGAATACTAATAGTGGAATAGTGAGAATTGGAACCTTTATTTGACCCAAATGGGTATCCAAAAATGAAAACACATGAAACAAAAACTATATTTAGGTATTATTTTTTTTGGGTGACACAGGATTGCCCTTATACCTCTAGATGCTCCTGCATTAGATACCCACAAGATTTAATACTACAACATAAAGTTGGCATGTTAAGGATTACAATGATCACTTTTGATGATCTACCTTTTCAAGACCAATAAGGATTGCTAGGTCCACCTTGCTAAAGGATATACAAACATACAATGAAGTATGCACTCGATAAGGACATTTACATAAGACTATTAGATCTACCTTGTTAAAGGGTCTAATTGATCCACTTGTTAGGATGAAACACCCGCTTGATCTCTGATCTATAACTTGATTTTCTAAATGAGATACCTTTGAGTGTAAAATCACCTTGCTATGATAGATAAATATTTGTTGCTCCTTATATTGCTTATGGCCTTGTGCTTTTCTCTTCTTCTCTTTTCTACTTATTACATTTCTTTCAATACTCTATTACATATTTTGATGTGATACAATACATTACATATATACCAATCCAATTAATCAAATTAAAAAGTCGGCCAAAATACAAGTTTACACAAAATGCACAAAGTTGGCCCATACTATAGGAACTTAGGTTTTGAAGACTAACTTTGTGGAAGTTCTAATACTTAACATCCACTATCAATGATCAACATCATCATACACTCTATAGACATAGAAGCTCAGTCCATACTAATCAATTCAATGTAGTTTTGAACTTGGCCTACACTGGTGACTCGGTGAATACTGTGAAACTTGACATATAAATTGAATCACTTGGTTAACATTAAGTGGCCTGGTCAACACTAGATTCTCACTATTGTAACAAGGAACTTGGTAGCAACCATAGAGGTAAATTTAAACTAAGATGCTCAGTGCAAACTGAAACTATCCAAGGGACTTGGTAGCCACTAAAATTCTTAGTTAACACTATTAACTATACAATATGATTGATAGATGCTTAGAATTTGAATAAGTGTATGTCACTAATATCAAACATGACTGTAATGTCAACAATCTCCCCCTTTGGTATTAGTGACATAAACACTTATTATTCAAAACTAAATTCAAAAAGTCTATTAACAACTTTATCCATCACCTTATGACTCCAACTCAATAGAGTATATTGTTTTTGAGATTTTTCAAGATTTTTTTTGTAAAAGATGTATTTCTCTACATGAATAACATGATAATGCTTCCCCATATATAATATATAGTATACATCTTTTCACATTTTATATATACATCTTATTTATAGTCTTCAATCTTCTCCCCTTTTATTTAATATACATATTCGGTGTTCAATCTTCTCAAATCTTCTCTCACTTTTTGACATTAATGCTAAAGATTTATGATATATATATTATACAGTAATGCCAAAATTTGATAAGAAATCTAAATGTACCTTCAAGATGAGTGCCAAAGTCTTGTCCCAATTCTCTTGTGACACCTTGCATGTGTGCAATGCAATATGCAATTCTCTGACAGCTCAGTCATATGGTCTGTAATGGAGAAGTTATTGTCATGGATGAGTATTTTTGCATGTGCAATGTGTTTCTAAAATTCATCCATGTTTGGGAAAATCATGTTCTAAATATCTATCAATGTAGCTCTTATTCTTTCTTCTTCTCTCATCAATTATGTCTACTTATCAATTAGAAATCTGGTCTTGTTGAAGTGGATAGAGCTTGAAGTTAGATCAGTTTGCAACTATTGTGTACTTTCCTTATGATCCTCATCAATTTTTGACAATTTATCTTTTATTTCCTTGGAAACATTAATATGTCACAGAGTTTATTGAATAGAGAAGATACATTATTGTAGGAGGTCTCTAGTGAGACTATAATAGTAGATAATTCTACTTGATGAATGGAAATTTGTTGAGCAATAAGTTACAAAACTTTATTCTCAAACTTATTTTCACCTCTCAACAATAATTTTTCTTGTCCATTTAGATCTTCATTATATTTTTGGACTGCCTCTACCAACTAATACAAAATTGATTGAGAAGTATCAACCTCTATACTTATGGCCTCTACAATGTTGGAGTTGATGAAATCAAACTCCAAAGATGCCCAAGATCACCTACATGTGAAAACTTATCAAAGGGAAGCCAAGGAAGGAAGAGCATGGAGCTAGGGAAAAACCCTAAATGGACATGAGAGACAACCAGATATGCAAACATAAGAAAATATGTATTTACAATATGCAAGAATGTTTTATTGTTATGAAAATACAATGAGGGAGAGACCACTTATAAAGGCCTCAAGGAATCTCCTAGAAGAAGCTAGAAGATGCTAGGAGATAAGTGTGACAACTAAGCATACATCCACATAATGTGGAAAGTCCTCGAACAAAATGAGAGGATAAGTATGACTTAGGAGAGAACAAACTCTCATATTGTCAGAAACTTATAACAAACTCATAGACTACAACTAATAAATGAAATGCATTTACCTAAGTAAGCTCAAGTAAATAGAATAAATAATTAGTACATTAATTATTTTTTCTAACACCCCCCTTAAGTGAAACTTAGGGAAATGCCGTAAGCTCACAAAACTAAGATGAAATGTAGAATGGGTCTCGACAACGAGGCCATTTTAGGTACGCATGTAAAATGCAAGAGAATGCAACCTTTATAAATGGGGAAAGAGAGAAAACCATGTGGGAAAAACCCTCTCCCAAAAAAAGGTAAGAACTTGGTGAAGAACTAAAGAAGCCTCCAACTAGGAAATGTCCCCTAAAATAGGAACAAGTGATCATTAAGAGCATCATTAAAGCATGAAGAAGCCACAAATCTGCCATCTGAAAGAAAACTACTGAACTGAAGAACCACCAAGGAAGAAGATGGCACAAACCGAGTGTCTCTATATGGTAGATGATCTATCTCACCAAAATGCATAGGTAGCCAGCCACAGCAATCGCCTTGTATATAGGATCAACCACTAAATACATAGTTCACACTAATGAACCATCAAACCAAGGATGTATTAGAATAATAGCATAACCCCCCCTTAATGTAGATGGGGTGAGATGACAAGTAACTGAGAAGGTTAGCCAAAGTCTCTTGCAGATGAACCAAGAACGATGAGAGAGGCAAAGAGGTACAAACACCCATAAAGACACAGTCAAACTAACTTTGAATGGGGCCAATTTCGTGGAAGGGACACTCACTTGACAAAGGGAGAAGGCATAAAATAATAGACAACTATCCCCCCCATGGTGCTTTATAAAAATATTGCATGTACAATTGACTCAAAAAAAATGTTCATGACCCATGAAATGCAAGAGTGGCACTTTATCTCAGTGTGATACATAAAAGTGCTTCAAAATGATAGCTACAATGATCAAAACTAAAAACAAGCTACAACAAAACATAGTATAGTCCAAAACAAAGGAAACCATGCCAAAAAACAATCCTTGGACTTAAAACACTCAAGATATCCACCATATAGCAAAAATGCCAAACATATGATAAAAAGAGCATGGGCCAAAAACTGAAAGAAATGAGAGCATTTCTAAAAAGTAGACAAAACTAGCTTTTCAGAAATATAACATTTTCAAAAAATTGACATGGGATGCAAAAGATATGCATGCCGAAGTCAAAAATAGAACTTCAGATTTTAACTAAAAAAATGGGCAACAAAAATGCATCAAAACCTAAAAATAAATGCACCAGTATCTCCATCTTGGAACCATCTTTTTGGTGCTTCCTTTGGATCAGAAAATAACCTTTGTATGCTTAAGTTATGGCCAAAAAGCTGCAAGTAGGTCAAAAACTAACCTAGGAGAGCTGCAAGATGGATGATGATGTAGTGCTGACATCATGCTAACGTTAGCATTTTGCGAGCTTAAATTTGATAGCTAAACCATTGTCAATGCAAAAAAGAATGCCACATGGCATGGCATGTGGAAAAATCAATGTGGCAGGGGTGACATGGTGGGTCCATGTGGCAAGGTACTACGTGGCACCCAGACCATGTATCACCCTCGTGTTGTTGACTGTGTAGTACTATCCACTAATGTGGAGGTCCCTACTGACTGTATAAGCTAAAGCAGGTGTTGACTATCCCTGGGGTGACGCTAGAGCTGTGTTCATGACTGGAGTGATGGGATTTGGTGCAGACACTAGGCTGAGCAGTGCAGTAGGCTGTGATCTGGGAGGCACTACCTACGGATCCTCAATGGATTAATGAGTTTAGGTGGGGTAAAAGCACAGATCTGTGTCACCATTTGTGATACAAAAACCTATTTTGGTCAAATCTCATTTCTCTATCAAAACTCTATTTTTTTCAAAAACTAAAAATACCCTTTTATAGATCTTAGATTCAATATCATCATTATATAAATTTTTGAGTGTTTTGATTAGTTATAATATGTTATAATCTCAAAATATTATAAGTCGATATTTCAACATTTCAGAAGATGCTCTCTCAAAAAATGAAAAAAAAATAGTAAATCATATCAAAAAAATAAAAAAATTATATTTATCACTAGAGGAGACAATCCTCTTCACAAATATGTAAGTTTTTTTCAAGAAGGTATAGATTTGATAGAGAAGTTTTGATGGGAGGAAAAAACTATTGGATTCTGACAAGGTTGAACTTGAGTACTTATAACAAAGAAAATATACATCAAAAATAATTATTTCTTTTTTTTTTTCACTAGCCATACATGTCATCTATAAAATATTTTCAAATCAGAACAAAAAAAGATGATTTGCACATACTTGTTTGACAGGAACTACATCCTATATTTTTTACAGTTCAAAAAGGGACTTAAAAATAAAATAAAATGAATAAATTCTGAGTTAAAAAAATTATAAAAATTATAGGCATAAAATTCATACAATTCTACACATTTCATCAGTTTACATCATCTTCATATTTTAAACACAAATACCATTTTTTTTGTCATTAATGTTGAACTGTCACATTCTGATATCACGTTTCTTTATAAAAGGTGACACAGGTTTGTGCTTTTAGTTGGTGGCTCTGTAGCGGAGAGGCACTGCGTTGGCAGAGACCTTGAAAACCACCAATAGAGGTGACACTACCTGCTGCGGCTGCTAGTATTTGTGTGCGAGTGGTGCGGTGGCGGCCCCCAAGTGGCATGACAGCAGCACTTGGTAATATTTATTTATTTATTTTTAAACAATAAATCGTCCGTACGACCATACAGAAAGCCCTGCAAGTAATTTTTTTTTGCCTCCTAGAGCTTTATCTCCAAAATTGACAAATTTTATATGGATCCTTACTGTAAACAGCCTTTTGGATCCAATGACAACATCCGTTTGGCTCAAAGTGCTCCAAAAATTTGTTGTCCCCCTGATTTGAAGAAAAAATGCACAAACAAACTAGGGTTTATGACTCCAAATCATAGTTTCAAAAATTCTTCAATCAAGCAGTAGTAGGGAGGCTCTGATACCATGTTGGAGTTGACGAAATCCAACTCTAAAAATTCCCAAGATCACCTACATGCGAAAACTTGTCAAAGGGAAGCTAAGGAAGAAAGAGAGGGGAGCTAGAGAAAAACCCTAAATAGACATGAGAGACAACCAGATATGAAAACACAAGAAAATATGTATTTACAATATGCAAGAATGTTTTATTGTTATGAAAATACAATGAGGGAGAGACCGCTTATAAAGGCCTCAAGGAATCTCCTAGAAGAAGCTAGAAGACGCTAGGAGATAAGTTTGACAACTAAGCATACATCCACATAAGGTGGAAAGTCCTTGAATAAAGTGAGAGGATAAGTATGACTTAGGAGAGAACAAACTCCTATATTGTCAACAACTCATAACAAACTCCTAGACTACAACTAATAAATGAAATACATTTACCTAAGTAAGCTTAAGTAAATAGAATAAGTAATTAGTAAATTAATTATTTACTCTAACATACAATGATATTCTTGGCATCCTCTAATATTTGGAATTCCTTATTCCTTTCCTCTCTCAACCTTTTCTTCTTGGTTTTCCTTTGAAATTTTTTTCTAAATGTTTGTATCTTATTAGGACTGAGATTGGAGATATCTCAATTAGGAATGACAATTTCCTCATCAAGATCTATGTCTTCTTCCTTCTCTTTGCCTTTACTCAAAAATATTGTGCTCAGTTGAGGCTTGGTCATAACTATCCTTGCACTTATTAATTGCATGCTAAGAATGGAAATAATTTTAAATAAAGTTTTCTCCTTTACCCTTGAAATTCAAATATCTTCAATAAGAGGTAACACTTCTATTATAGGCATTGGATAGGCTTCTAGATATTTATTGATAAGATCTCTTCTAGATGTGTGATTTCCAACCAAACCTACTTATCAAAGTGGATGTGTACAAGAAAAAGTAGATACAATACTTATTGCCAAAGTAGAAATAGTAGAAATAGTAGAAGTTACAAAAATTGATGTAGAAGGAAGTATTATCTTCTCTGTAAATGAATTGTTTGACACTTCAATCAATGTGGTGTTGAGTTGGATGGGTATGAAGATTGATTGAATGCTTGTGCCAACTGTGTTTGCCACAATCAATCCTACTCAAGCTTTCTCTAGGCTAAATTTTTTCATAACTTTTCTTGGAGAATGAGAAAGTGAGGCTATGAATGCTGCAACAATCTTTAGTAGGTCACTCTCCTCAACATCTTGCACATATTCCTTGGTAGCTTCCTACCCCTATTCTTATTCATCATCAAAAGTATCAAAATGAGTGACTTCTTCATCATCAATCTCTCCATCTTTCTTTTTTTCATCATCATCCTCATCCTTGTCACTAGATCTCAAACTAAGTTTCTCTTCAATTTTCTTTAGAGATTCCTTTTCTTCCTTGTCATTTATACTCAACATGAGTTTCCTTAGGGTTTGATCATATATTGTTATAAATTCTTTATAATAACTTAGAGTAGGGTGAGTCAATTATTCAACAACCAGATGTACCAATAAAACTTTTTACTTCAGCTCAATGAACCCATTAAACATTCATGAATCCAAGATAATCACTCAATGTTGCAAGTTACTGATAAATCAACATGCAACAATAAAAAATGAAAGATCAACACACATAACATAGTGATTTGATGTGGACACCCAATTTGGGAAAAAGCACCAATAACATGCTACTTCTTTCTCACTCTTTTGAAGTGATGCCCTATGAAAGGCCAACCCTATTAAAGGTTATAATACACACTGTTAAGTGTGACCTGGTTAAGAGATTTTAGTCAACTTGTTAGAAGTGAGCCTAGTTAAAGGACTTTAGGCCATTCACTTGGAATGCCACCCTAGTAAAGGATTATCTAATGATTTTTAAGTCAACCTTAGTCCAAATGATTTTACCCTAACTAATATAATTGTAAGAGAGTAACAATAAGTGATTTTGATCTAATACAACATACAACTTAACTTTCAAATTTTAGATCTCAATTCTTCTTGGCTTTTAGTCTATGTAGCTCTCATAGCTTGTTCACTATTCAAGCTTTTGTCTTCTTAAACCTTCTTTCTTTTTGTGCCAATGTAGTTACACCTATGGTTACTTGATGAAGCAAAGTCTTTGTACTCTATTCTTCCTTCTTAATGTCTTCTCCTTGACACCACACACTCCAACTCTTTTGCTTTATGACTAGACATTCTTTAAGTAGGAAATTATAATACTTTTCTTGCTCTATTTTCCATCATCCAAATTAGAGTTTGGATGGATTAGGTAGGATACAATGTATCTTTCCCTTTATCTTGTTTCTTCTAGAAGCTTCTCCTAGAATCCATTTGAAATCACCTAAAAATGGTTAGCCTCAAATTTTGTACCACCACCTCGTCATCCTTATCTTCCACCTAGTTCACAAAATTCAAGATAACAAACTTATCGGCTAAGATTTGGTGAATCTTTGACTTTACAAATAATGCAATAGCTCGACACTATTAACCTTCTAATGCTCAACAAATATTGCATTTCTCAGCACCTATCATGTTTTCACTTAACATCAACTATAATTTACTAATGCTTTCGACCTATTTCATTTTTCTTAGCACTAATTATGTTACTCGGTGTACACTAGAATTTTCTTTTACTCAGCACCAATAGATATTTTTCTTAGTGTGAACTAACTTTTTTTGGCACCCACTATCAACTTTGATCAAGCTTTGTAGACAATCTTAGTATTACCTATTCTTTCAAAGTTTCTAAGTGTAGCCAACCTTTGCCTCTTCAAGTATATTATCAATACATTATATTGCCATTTTCTTAACTAATCCTTGTACTTCATTACATAATCATAACTCAACCTTTCCTCTAGGTATTTTTGTTACATCTTATTGATTAAATTATCTTCATTAATCAATAAAGTGATAGTACTTGGATCTTATAAGCAATTGTCTCTCTAGTAAATAGTAGGTTTGACGTCAATGAAAAAAAAATGATTGAAACATTATTCTTCAACAATCTCCCTTTCTTAACAATGATCTTTTCAATTAGATTTCAATAATTTCCCTCTTTGGCATTGATGGAAAATCAAACTGATCAACCAAGTCACCTAAATGATAAAACATGTTTAAACTGACTAGGTTAAAAATAGTAAGGCAATGCTAAAATTAAATCTTGTATTGAAAATTTTTCCTTTCATTAGCAACTTCCAACTTCTTATGACTCCCTTTAAATTTATTTTCTTATAACTCCTTCTTTCAAAGTATTAGGGTAATCATCTCCTTGTCTGATACACTATCTCTTTTCTCCCTCTTTGTTATGTTATGTTGTTTCTCCATATTTTGTTGTTATTTATCCTACTCTTTCTTTTCTATTATTTCTCCCTCTCTTCTCTTGTTTTTTCATCCTTTAGATTTGATTAGTTTATGCTATTTCTCCCTCTTTGACAATAATGCCAACAACATAACATTTTAGCCTCTTAACATGCAGATATAGAATTTTTAGTAGCTCCAATTTCTCCCTCTATCACCTTACTTGTGACTAATTTGGAATTTTAGCACTTTAATTACTTTAGGAAAAACCTAAACTAAGATCCTTTGCATTAATTTATGTCATTCAAAAATTAACCTATTTGACGCAAGGTAGTCCTGTTGTTACTTAAACAACCTTAGATAGGAGTATCACCCCTAACTTATCTCTAAGTTATTCATATGAATCTTTAGGTAATGGTTTTTTGAAGATGTCAGCAATTTATTCCTTTGAATTGACATACTCCATCTTCACCTCTTTGTCTTCAACTAGCTCTCTTACATAATGATACTTTTCTGTAATGTGCTTTGTTTTGGCATGCATCACTAGATTCTTTGATATATTGATGACACTAGTGTTATCACAATAATGTATCACAGATTATATTATCTCTACCTTCATACCTTTAAGTAGATGCTTAATTCATACAATATTTGTATAGTTTATGGCAACTACAACATATTCAACTTCAGCTATGGATTGTGAGGTACAACTTTACTTTTTACTAGTCCAAGTAACTAATCTTCTGCCTAAAAAGAGGGTTCCTCCATTGGTATTTTTCCTATCATCTATATTTCCTCCCCAATCAGCATTAGTGTAGGCTCTTAATTCAAACTTTTCATTCTTCTTATAGTATAAGCGAAAGTCCTCTATTCCTTTTAAGTACCTCATTAATCTCTTCATTGCCATTAGATAATTTTCTCTTGGATTTGCAAAATATCTTGCAACTATTCCAATAGACAATGCAATATCAGGTTTATTGTGTAAAACATATTGTAACTTACCAATCATTGACCTATTTAGTGTATGATTTAATTCAACTAACTCATCATTCTTTGATGATTTATGTCTTCTTATCATGGCTGTACTCACTGGTTCTAAATCTTTTAGTCCAAATTTTTTTAGTATCTCCTCAATGTACTTTGACTGGGTAACAAATATTCCATACTTCAATTGATAAACTTGTAGACCAATAAAGAACACCAAACATTGACATCTCAAACTCATGCTTTATCTAATTAGAAAAATCCTTGCATAGAGCATCTTTTTGTCCAAATATTATGTTATCAAAAAAGATTTCAGATAATAGTATGTCTTTACCTTTTTCTATCTTGATGTATAGATTTCTTTTATCATCAATTCTCTCAAATCCAATCTTTACAAGATACTTGTGAAGCCTTTCATACCATGCTCTTGGTTCTTGTTTCAAGCCATAAAGTTCTTTATGTAGTTTACATACCATATCCTTTTTGTTGTCATCTACAAATCCTTCTGGTTGTTCTATGTAGACTTATTGTTCTAATATACCATTCAAAATGTAGACTTAACATCCATCTAGTAGACTTGGAATCCTTTGTAGGTAGCATATGTAAGTAGTATTCTTACTCCTTCCATTCTTTCAATAGGGGCAAATGTTTCCCCATAGTCTATTCCTTCTTCTTGGGCATATCCTTTATAAACTAGTCTAGCTTTGTTTCTTGTGATCTCACCATTTTTATCTAGCTTATTCATAAACACCCACTTGGTACCAATCACATTTTTGTTAGTTGATCTTGGAACTAAGATTCAATTTTTATTCTTCTCAATCTACTCAATTTTTTCTTCCATAGCTTTGTATCAATCATCATCTTCTAGTGCATCTCTCACTATCTTTGGTTCTTTCTAGCTCAGCAAGCATGACTCATTCCTTAGTCTATCCCTTGTTATTGGTCTAGCATCCTTATTTCCAATGATTTGTTTAGTAGGGTGGTTTTTTTTGACATACTTGGATAGTCCTAGTCTAGTCTTTATTTTCACATTGGGTATTTTGGCTTTAGAGTCACTATGCATGTTTCTTTCAGGTAACTTAGCATCTCTATCATGTGCACTAACTTCAGAATCAAAATGTGCATTTTCTTCATTCTACAACTTGTCATTTGAATGCAACTTGATTCATAAATTTAGTTTGACATTCATTGGCTATGATTCAACAGTTTCTAAAAATTGTTGTTGGATCTCCACTTGATTGGAAGCTCCTTCTTTAGTAGGTGTTCCCTCATAGAAGTATAAAAATGATTTTTTTTCTTCTGGTCTTTTGATGGGTTCATCATCATGAACTTTTGTATACTCATCAAAATTTACCTTTGCACTTTCCAAAATTTTGTTAGTGTTAGTATTTAAACACTTATATGCTTTAGTTCTTGTGGAGTAGCCAAGGAATATACTTTCATCACTTTTTGCATCAAAATTATCATTTCTAGTATCTTTAAGAATATAACATTTGTTACCAAATAGTATGAAATGTTTCACATTGGGTGAGTGACCATACCATAATTCAAAATGTGTTTTATTTGTACCTTTCTTGATTTGTACTCAATTCAAGGTATAGACAAATGTACTTACAACTTCTCTACAATACTTTAGAGAAACATTCTTCTCCATCATGAGTGTTTTGTCATAGTTCATTACTGATCTATTTCTTCTCTTAGCAATTCTATTCTATGGAGGGGTTCTTAGTGCAAATGTTTGTCTTTTGAACCCTTTGTCATTATAGAACATCTCAAATTCTCTTGATGTGAACTCTCCTCCTCTATCTGACCTTAAAATTTTTAGACTCTTTCCCATTTCTTTTTCAAACCTTACCAAAAACCACTTAAACATTTGAAAGGCATCAGACTTTTACTTTAAAAATATGACTCTCATCATCCTAGAGTAATCATCTACAAACATCATTATATATTTGTCTCCTTTGTAAATTTGAACTTTTATAGGTCCACACAAGTCAGTATGAACAATCTCTAATATTTCTTTACAAGTATAGGTTTTACTTTTGAACTTGACTTAGTCAGTTTTCCTAGTTGACATTTTTTACATATTATATTGTCATGGTTTTTTAGTTTAGGCAAACATCTCACTTTCTTAATATTGATGATACTAATCAAGTTATCAAAGTTGACATGACATAGCCATTTATGCCATAGCCACACATCATCAAATTTAACAATAAGACAAGTAGCATCCTCTATGTCTAGGTAAAATAAATTTCTTCTATTTTGATCTCCGTTTTCTATCAGATTTCCATTTGTGTCATATATCTTGGCATTTTTGTTATCAAAGTCTACTTTGCAACTTACATTTCTTAGCTATGACACACTCAAAAAATTGTAAATCAATCCTTCAAAATAATATGCATTATCACATGAGATCTTATCTATAAGCTTAATGGAACCTTTGCCTTTTATTAGATATGGAGCATGTTATTTCAAAATATAACACTATTTCCATCATACTGGGTTAAGGTGACAAACTTACTTTTGTCTCCTATTACATGATATGAGCATCCTCTATCAATGATCCATTTGTCATTCTTGTTTACACATGTTACAAGTGTAATTGCTTCATCTTCATCAGACTCATCCTTAATTGTACCATAGACTACCTCATCATCATTCTCATCTAAATCATTTTCTTCTACAATGTAGTAATTTTTTCCTTTGTCTTTCTATTCTTTGTTGTCTTCATTTCTTCTTCCTTTTTATTTGTCATTTCCTTTTGATGCAGGAGCATCCAGAGGTATAAGGGAAATCTTGTGTCACCCCAAAAAAAATACCTAAACATAGTTTCTATTTCATGTGTTTTCATTTCTGGATACTCATTTGGGTCAAATAAAGTTTTCCCTTTCCTGTTGTGTCCATTTTTTTATTGGGCTTGACCACATCAAGTGGTATTAGAGCAAGGTTTTCCTAAGTGTGTAGAAGAGTGCCAACTATGAGGCAGTTTGCACCAAGACTGTGTGGTTGTAGGTTTGAGTCAAGAAGATGCCTCCATGAAGAGAGCATGGTGGAAGGGTTGGAGCTATTAATCTTGAGGAGGTTAGAGCCCTCCAAAGGCAAGCTCAAGAATTGCAGGAGGAGCTCCGTAGAGGAACAAATGTTGCCACAGGTGATGAAAGTGAGGATGATAATGAAGAAGAAGAAATTATATAGGAAGGGGAAGGGGAAGTTCTAAATTAGGTAAAGGAGAGGCTTTTTAGGGCCATTACTAAGTTTGGAAAAAGACCTACAATTGATGTGGGTGTATTTTCAGGAAATCTGAGAGTAGATGAGTTGATCAACTAAATCAATGAACTGGAGGAGTACTTTGAGTATGAGCATATCGAGGACCCAGATAGGGTTAAGTTTGTAAAGGCCAAGCTAAAAGGACATGCCAAAATTTGGTGGCAAGAGGTTCAATTGGAAAGAAATAGAAGAGGAAAGGAGAAGATCACAAGGTGAGATCACATGGTGGACAAACTAAAGAAGAAATTCATTCCTGTTCTCAAGATTGGTTATCACCAGATATGGATACAAGAAGGAGATGAGTGGAAAATTTCCTTCAAGACTAAGGAGGGTCTTTATCAGTGGCTAGTCATGCCCTTTGGAGTGACGAATTCCCCAAACACCTTCATGTGACTTATAAATGAGTTACCTAAGAAGTTCTTGAGAAAAATTTTTATTGTTTATTTGGATGATATTTTAATTTTCAGGAAGACTTTGGAAGAACATTTATTGCATATTTTTTGTGTTCTTAAGAGGTTGAGGGAAGAGAAACTTTTAAATAATCTAAAGAAGTATAGCTTTGATAAAAAGGAATTAGTCTACTTGGGATTTTTTGTATCACCTAAAGGTCTCAAAATGGATCTAGAGAAGGTAAAAGCCATCTTGGAATGGCCTACTCCAAGGTCTGCTACTGAGGTAAGATCATTTCATGGTCTGGTTATTTTTTACAGGAAGCTCATTAAGAATTTTAGTGGCATTTGTGCACCCCTGACGGACACAATAAGAGGGGATAGAAAAGAGTTCAAATAAACTGTGGCATTTACGAGAAGTTTTGAAATGCTGAAGAAGAAGATGATAGAACAACCTATGTTGGCACGTCTTGATTTTAGTAAGGTCTTCCAGGTGGATTGTGATGCTAGTGGCAGTGCTATTTGGACTGTATTGAGCCAAGAAGGTGAGCCTATTGCATATTTTAGTGAAAAATTGAATGGTGTGAAGAAGAAGTATTTTGTTTATGATCAATAGTTCTATGCAATAGTTCAGGCCCTAAAGAAATGGAAGCATTATTTATTTCTGAAGGAATTTGTTTTGTATACTGATCACTAGGCATTACAGTACCTAAATAGCCAAGGTAAATTGAACCAAAGGCATTTGAAGTGTGTAGAGTTCTTGCAGAGCTATACATTTGCATTGAAGCATAGAAGTACAAAGTCTAATAGGGTTGTAGATGCATTGAGTAAGAGGCAGTTGTTGCTTACAGTAATGTAGGTTGAAGTAGTTGGGTTTGATGAGCTCAAGAATCTGTACCCTGAGGACCCTAATTTTGCTGAAGTGTGGAAAGCTTGTAAAGAGCCAGTTGCTATAGATAGAACCAAGTGGCTAGACTATTTTATTCAAGATGGTATGTTGTTCAAGGGTAGTCAATTGTGCATTCCAAGGAGTTCCATGAGGGAAAATCTAATTAAGGAGAAACATAGTGGAGGGATGGTAGGACATTTTGGTCACAGGATGTGAAGAATTTTGTATAGAGTTTCTAGGTTTGTCAAGCGGCCAAGGGAAATAGTCACAATATTGGACTATATCAGCCATTGCCTATTTCATCAAAGCCATGGGAGGACATAAGTATGGATTTTGTTCTTGGATTGCCAAGGACACAAACATGACTTAGTATTTGTGGTGGTTGATAGGTTCTCCAAAATGGCACATTTCATCCCATGTCACAAAACTCATGATGTTGTCCATATTGTAAACTTGTTTTTTAGAGAGGTGGTAAGATTACCTGGTCTCCCAAGGAGTATAGTTTCTAAAAAAGATACTAAATTTGTGGGATATTTCTAGAGAACATTATGGAAGAAGTTTAGAATGGACTTGAAGTTTAGTTCTACACATCACCCATAGACTGACGAATAAACTGAAGTGGTAAATAGAAGCCTGGGCAATTTACTGAGAAGTTTAGTTGGGAATAAGCCCAAGGGATGGGATTTGATTCTACCACAAGAAAAAATTTCTTATAATAACTCTATAAATAGGAGTACTAGTAGATCACCATTCCAAATTGTATATGGAAATAGCCCAAGGACTGCACTAGAATTGAGGAAGATGGAGCAAGGGGAGACGACAAGTGCTAAAGCTGAAGAAATTGTTGAACATATCAAGCATCTACATGAGGAGGTCCAGGCACACATTACCAAGATGAACCAATAGTATAAAGCTAGGGTTGATCAAAGGAGAAGACATAAGGAGTTCCAATTAGGGGATCTAGTCATGGTACACTTAAGAAAAGAAATATTTCTAGTAGGTACTTACAACAAGCTAAAGATGAAGAAATTTGGCCCCTGCAAAATTATGAAGAAACATGACTCAGGAAATGCATATGAGGTGGAGTTGCCAAATGGAATTCACATTTCTCCTATCTTCAACATTACAGACTTAACAAAGTATCATGATGATGGTGCAGATGAGGGTTTGATGTTGGAGCCATGTCCAATTCCTATTTCTAAGAAGGAGGAGATAGAAGAGATTCTAGATAGTCATGTGGGCAGGAGTACCAAAAATAGAAGGTATGAAGAGTACCTGGTTAAGTGGAAAGGATAGCTGATAGAGGACTCAACTTGGATATCAGCAGTTGAGGTTTCCCATTTGATATTTCCTCTACCATCCATCAAGTGACAGGGTCACTTTTCAATCTACCCTAGGTGTCTAATGTAGGAGGATCCAGAGGTATAAGAGAAATCTTATGTCACCCAAAAAAAAAAAACCTAGACATAGTTTCTATTTCATGTGTTTTCATTTCTGGATACCCATTTGGGTCAAATAAAGTTTTCCCTTTCCTATTGTGTCCATTCTATTATTGGGCTTGACCACATCACCTTTGTAGTTTTTGTTTTCTAGACACCTAGCAGCAATATGTCCAACTTCATTGCAATTATAAAAAATTATAGATAGCTTACATTTAAATTTTCCTTTTCCTCTGTGGAATCTTCTTGCCAGTAGCACTTCTAGTTGATTGACATATTCTTCATCAATGTCACTACCACTAGACACATGTTTTATCTTTCTCTTCTTCCTCATCTTCTTCTCATTAGAATGTGTCAACAACAACATGGCCTTGAAAGAAGACTCAAGACTTTCTGGCTTATAGTTCTCAAAGTTGGATAACTCAAATGTAGTGAGTCTTCCTACTAGACCTTCAAGGGTTAGATTTTTCCTTGGAATGCATCTCAATTCTTGAATAGAAGATACTCTAATAGCATAGATAGCAAATAAAGTTCTTAAGACTTTACTTAGAATAGTGTCAGCATCAATATGACCAGTTACACCTTTTATAGCACTCACAACTTCTTTTATTCTAGCAACATATTGAGCAATGTTCTCAACTTCCTCTATTCTCATTTCATCAAACTTACCTCTGAGGCTCTATGACTTGGCTCTTTGTACATTTTTATCTCCTCCATATATGGTTTTTAGGCCTTCCACATCTTGTATACAGTGTTGCATCCATTGATGTCATCACATTCTACATAGCTGAGGGTAGAGGAAATCTCCAACATTGTCTACTTGTACTCCTTCTTCTTCACATCTTTAGTAGTAGGTACACCAACTAGATTAACATTTTTGACTGTAATTAAAGATTGTGCATGGTCTCCTATTCCTCCAAGATGCAATCTCATTAGACCTTTTCAGGTAAGTAAGTTGTCTCTGTTGAGCTTCGGTAATTCTCTCTTGGACATCTTGATCTTTATGCTTCTAGTACCTTCAAACTAGGTCAATCAGTAGATGACTTTGATACCAATTGTTAGAAATTATTTAGAATAAATGAGAGGGGGGTGAATTAGTTATTCGAGGTCTAGATGTACCATCAAAACTTTTTACTTCATCTTAGTGAACCCATTAAAAATTTATTCATCCAAGCTAAGCACTTAAACTTGCAAGTTACTAATAAAACAACATACAATAATAAAACATGAATGATCAACACACATAACACAATGATTAAATGTGGAAACCCAATTTGGGAAAAATCACCAGTATCATACTACTTCTTTCTCACTCTTTTGAAGTGATACCTTGTGAAAGGCCAACCTTGTTAAAGGTTACAACATACACTATTAAGTTTGACCCAGTTAAGGGATTTTAATCACCTTGTTAGAAGTGAGCTTGGTTAAAGGGCTTTAGACCATTCAGTTGGAATGCTACACTATTAAAGGACTATCTAATGACTATTAAGTCAACCTTAGTCCAAAAGATTTTTTCCTAACTAAGACAATTGCTAGAGAGTAACAATAAGGGCTTTTGATTCGATACAACTTACAACTTAACTTGTGGATTTTAGATCTCAATTCAGTTCTTAATTCTATTTGGCTTTCAGTCTCTACAGCTTTGAAAAATTGTTCACTCTTCAAGCTTCTGTCTCCTTAAGCCTTCTTAATTGTTGTGCTAATGATTTTACTCCTATGGTCACTTGATGAAGTAGAGTCTCTATACTTTTTTCTTGCTTCTCAATGTCTTATCCTTGACACCACACACTCCAACTCTTTTGCTTCATGACTAGACATTTTTTAACTAGGAAATTAGAATCCTTTTCCTACTCTATAAGATACAATGTATCTTCCCCTTATCTTGTTTCTTATAGAAGCTTCTCCTAGAATCTATTTGAAATCACCTAAAAATGGCTAACCTCAAATTCTATACCACCAGCTCATTATCCTTATCTTCCACTTGGTTCAAAAAATTCAAGATAACAAACTTATCATCTCATATTTAGTGAATCTTTGACTTTCAAATTATGCAACAACTTGGTACTATTAACCTTCTAATTCTTAGCACATACTAAATTACTTGGCACCTATTGTGTTTTCACTTGGCATCAACTATAATTTACTGATGCTCAACACCTATTGCATATTTCTCAGCACTAACTATGTTACTCAACACACACTAAATTTTTCTTTTACTCGAAACCAATTTATATTCTACATAGCATGAACTAAATTTTCTTAGCACCCACTTGTTGGAATGTTCAAATGGGAAGAATACTTCTGAGAGGTGGGGGGTGAATCAGAAGTACCAATTTTTATCCTTTTAAACCCTTATTAACACATAACTAAAAGTAATGTAAATGCATGTAAACATATTAAAAAACATGAAAGCATGCATCAACACATAACACAAATATTTGGTAACCTAGAAACCCTCCAAGAATAAGAAGGTAAAACTGGGGTGGGGATGACACCCACATAAATTAATGTAGCAATCAATGTTCAACCATTTCTGATGGTTTGCCTTGTGAAAGGCCTACCCTATTAAAGGCTTTGCGCTATGTCAATAGTGACCTAGTTAAAGGATTTACAAACACTTACATGAAGTGCCACACTATTAAAGGACTTAAAATAGGTTGTTAAACCCACCTAATACATAGGATTTTCATGACCTTCTCCAAAGGTTCTCCTACCTAGCTATTAAGCTAACCTATCAATATAGGATTTCAACTTCTAATACAATTATGAGAGATTATTAGAACATTTGACCTAATTGAATGCAATCTCAAATTGCTAGGTTTAGGGGCTAGATCTACTCTTCTTGTTCGGATCCTTGCTTGATCTAATTTATGTATGTGTTCCTTGTTCCTTGTGTTGTTTTGACCAACTGGATATGAAAATACTACTCTGTTCCTCTAAGTCTTTCATTTTTCTATCTGAAATTTCACTATAATTTCCCTTCAACACCATTCTCTTCCACACATGGAATGGGTATTCAACCTCCTTATAAAGAATGTGAAGACTTAAGGTTAGGTATGTATCTACGATCCACATTGAATGTCAACTTCCCACTCATAGCTTAGATTTTTCTCATTGGTTGTATGTAGATTTCATAGGGAATGTAAATGATTCATCCTTATCCCTTTTCTTCTTTGAAATCTCTCTAAGTTAGCTCAAAAAATGGTTTACATGATAGTTTGTGAAAGCAAAAACTCTTATGCTGATCCTGAGTTACTCCACACTCATTACATTACTGATGCTCTGCATGAACTAATTCCTAGATTACTCGGCATCTATTAATTTCTTGGTTCACTCGGCACCTATTACTTTCCTAGTTCACTCAACACTTGTTAAATACTATATTGCTGAGCATCTAAACATTTCTAAATTACTTAGCACATGAATCATTTCTTGAATTAATTGGCACATAGTATGTTTAGACTTGCTCGGCACCTGTTGAAATTCTAGCTTGGCATCCATTGTGTACTCGACATATATAGTGAAAATGGTTAAGTGTGTTAACACTCAATTGTGAAGACTATTCTTTTAACCAACACCATTGTTAACTTTGGTCAAGATTTGTAGATAGTTTTAGTATTACCTATTCTTCTAAAGTCTCTAAGTGTATCCAACCTTTCTATCTTCAAGTATATTATTGTACATTATTTCACCTTTTTCTTAACTGATCCTTGTACTTCATTACATAATCATAACTAAACCTTTCCTCTATGTTTTGTTGCTAAATCTTATTGATTGAATTCTCTTCATTAATCAACAATGTGATAGTACTTGGATCTTATAAGAAATTGTCTCTCTAGCAAATAGCAGGTTTGACATCAATGACAAAATAATGATTGAAACATTCTTCTTCAACAATTTCCCATTCTCAATAACAATCTTTTCAGTTAGATTTCAACATATATGTCTCTAATTTCATGGCATTTTCCCATCTTGACTTTATTTTATCCATCAAAACATTAGGAATAGAAAGTGCAAGTTGGTCTGGTGAGTACTTCCACTTACCCATCTTGGATATTACCAAGTTTTCTATTTTCTTGTGATCCTCTTCAGTCCTAGTTTTATATTTAAATACTGTGAAGTTTGTTATTCTAGCCCCTAATTCTAATTCCTTCAACCTTTCTTGGAAGGAGGGTGGAGGCTTCGTGAAGATTATAGCTCCTCCTTCTTTGTCTACTTTCTTCTTGGATGATCTCCTAGTGAACACAATAGATTTTTTGGTAGGCTTGGTAATGATTACCTAGCCTTTCTTCTTCAATGTTTCTTCAGTGGTGCTATTTTTTTAGCTTGTAAGTTCTCTTCTTTCCCTTGTTGACTACTCGAGGGAGTTTGATCTCCATTCCTATTCTAGCCTTTACCTCATCATAGGTGCCAAAGTACACAACTTTAGGATCAATAGGCTCATTAATCAATGCCTTAATTATGTCTTTCATTTCATCAATGTTTACCTCACAAATGAGAGGTTTTACCATACTATTCTTGGCCTAGCTGCCTGAATGTATACTTTGTCACTATCAACCATGAAACATACATCATCTTTATAATCTTCAGCCAGCTTCTTGGGAAGTCTGAACCTAATATTCATCTTTAATTCTTCTATTATTCATATAGTTCTTGGGAAGATGACCAAGTTCTATACAAATGAAACATCTTTAGGTAGTATCTCATGTCCTCCTATGATGTTTTACACAATTCATTCCAATGTGTCCAAATTCTCCATAGTAATGACATCTGCACCAAGTGTTATAGTCCCAACCAAATATAGCTTTAAAAATCTATTATGTTGGGCTTAGTATCTTAGTTTTACATTCTAATGACCTATACCCATACTTCTTACATTTGTAATATTTTCCTTCAATCTCAGGTTTCCCTTTGCATTCATTAGCCCTATGACCATGCCAATTGCAATTGTGACACTTTCCATTGAATTTTTCTTTCCCATTGCTCCAACATCTATTTGATGTGTGACCTATCTTACCAAAGTGATTGCAAGTAGGTCTTTGATTCTTTTGAACTCCTTGCTTGGATGATTCACCCTATTTTGTATATCCAATTCTTTCTTTTCCTTTTTGTCTATAATGAATTTTCTCATTGAATTGATTTATGTCTACTTGAGATTTCATGATTCTCTCATTGGTTTTCCTTTTAGTGTTTAGATCATTCTATAACCTTTCATTCTCTGATTTTAGATTCATGATTTCTTCATTTGTTGGTGAGCTGATTAATGACATCAGCTTGTTGAAGGGATAAATGTTTAATCTCATTATTATTTCCTTCTATTTCTTCTTTTATATTTTTTTTTCTCTTTCATAACTTTACATAGTCTTTACTGACTAAATTTTTTTCTCTCCTCTTAATTTAGTACTTCTTCTTAAAGTGAACCATTCTTTTCTAATAGTTCTTTGATTTCTTCATTGGCTTCATCTAGGTTGCTTGCTAAATGGAGGTCTTCAATTCTTGCTTCAATGTAGAGATGGTCATTCATTTAGATTGCAAAATCTTTTCTTCTTTTCAGGGATAGAGAGAGTTTCTCCTTTTCTTTCTTTAGTTGTCCAATAGCCATTTCCAAATCTAGCTTCTCATTATCAATAGCTTTGTCAAGTCTGAATATTTCCATAGTCTTTGATCTTTGCTCAAGCTATTAAAATTTTCTCTGAGAACCACAAATTCTCTAATACCAATTGTTGGAAATATTATGATAGGCTAAGTTATTGAGAGGTGAGGGGTGAATCAATAACTTGTAGAATTTAATCTTTAAATACCAATTAATCATTTATATGTATTATAATCTAGTTGTATGCATGAGAAACTGAAAAAATTAAAGCATATATAACACATTTAACACACAATTTGGTGACCCGAAAACTTTCCAAATAGAAAGTAAAACTAGGGTGGGGATGATACCCATATTAGTATGATAGTATAAAGTGTGCCTATTAAGGCTTGCAATGATCACTTCTAATGACCTACCCTATTAGGAGCAATAAGGACAACTAGATCCACCTTGCTAAAGGATTTACAAACATACAATGAAGTATGCACTCAATAAAGAAATTTTCATAACACTATTAGGTCTACCTTGTTAAATAATTTGACTAATCAACCTACTAGGATGAAACAATAGCTTTTTCTTTGATCGTTAACTTGGTTTGCTGAATGAGATACCTTTGAGTGTAAAATTACCTTTCTATGATAGATAAAAAAATGTTTCTCCTTATACTACTTATGGCCTTGTACTTCACTCTTTTTCTCTCCTCTACTTATTACATTTCTTTCAATATTATATTAAACACTTTAGATTTGATACAATACATTGCATGTATACCAATCCAATTAATCAAATTAAAGTCAACCAAAATACAGGTCCATAAAAATTCACACTATTGGCCCATACAATAGGAACTTAGGTTTTGATACTCAACATCCACTATCAATACTCACCATCATCATGCACTTGATAGACATAGAAGCTCGGTTCATATTGATCATTTCCAAGTAGTCTTAAAATTGGTTTGCACTATTGACTCAGCAAATACTATAAAAATAATCATATAAATTGAATCACTTGGTCAATATTGAGAGTCTTGGTCAACAATAAATTCTCACTATTGTAACTAGGAACTCAATAGCAACTATAGAGCTCAGTTTACACTGAGATGCTAGATGCAAACTAAAACTATGCAAGGGACTCAGTAGCAATTGATATGCTTGGTTAACACTATTAAATATACAATATGCTCGATAGATTCTTAATATCTATATAAGTGTATGTCACTAATAACAAACATGCCTATAATGTCAACAAAGTTACCTATCATGTGTTTTAATTGCAATGATGCTTGTCATATTACTACTAGATGTCCAGAGAAGAAGAACAATAGAAGTGGAGATAAATACATAAGTAAAAGAGATGAGGACAAAAAAGATTACAAAGGCAAAGGCAAGAAGTCTTGCTACATTGTAGAAGAGGAAACCAGACATAGATATGATGAAAATGATGATGAAGTGGTGTACATATAAATAATGGATGAACCTAATGAGGATGAGAAAACTACATTGGTGTCTTATGTGATCAAGAGTGATATATGGATCATTGATAGTGGGTGTTCACATCACATAACTGGAGATAAAACCAAGTTTATTACCCTAAATTATTATGATGGAAATAGTGTAAGGTTTGATAATGATGCACCCTATCTAATAAAAAGAAAAGGATCTAAAAAAATCACTAAAAAGATCATGTGTGAAAATTCTTGTTATGTTGAAAGACTTAACTATAATTTGTTGAGTGTGTTACAACTGAATAGTTCAGGTTACAAAGTTGAGTTTGAGAATGAGATAGCTAAGATCTATGATATTCATGGGAAACTAATTGAGAAAGGTGATTAGACTAGAGGTAATCTATTTTATCTTGATATGAATGATGCTACTTATCTTGTTGTAGAATTTGATGATGTGTGGTTATGGAACAAGAGGTTATGGCATGTTAATTTTGATAACTTGGTTAGTATTAGTAATATGAAAAGAGTTAGAGATTTGACTAAATTGAATAAACTTGACAATATAATTTACAAACAATGTTAGTTAGGCAAGGTGGAAAAATCTAGTTTTAAGAGTAAGACTCATGCCTCTAAAGTAATTCTTGAGATTGCTCATATTGACTTGTGTGGATCAATTAATGTGCAAAGCTACAAGGGTGAAAAGTACATTATCCTATTTGTTGGTTATTATTCTAGGATGATGACAGTTATATTTTTTAAATAGAAACATGATGCTTTCCAAATTTTTAAGTGGTACTCAGCTAGAGTTAAGAAGGAGATAGAAAAAATCTTAAAATGTTTAAGATCTGACAAAGGTGGAGAATTCACATTAGATGAGTTTGAGATGTATTGAAATGACAGAGGAATAAAAAAGGTAGACATGTGGACCTAGAACCCCTCCACAAAATGGAATTTTTGAAAGGAGAAACATATTTGTAATGGATTATACTAGGACACTCATGATGGAGAAGAAAATTTCTTTAAAATATTGGATAGAGGCTGTAAGTACAACTATCTATACCTTGAATCATGTGCAAGTCAAGAAAGGTATGCATTCAACAACTTTTGAACTATGGTATGGATACTCACCCAATGTAAAATATTTTAAGGTATTTGGAAGCAAGTGCTACATTCTTAAGGATTTCAAGAATGGTAAATTAGATGCTAAAAGTGGAGAAGGTATATTCCTTGGCTATTGCATAAGAAGGGAAGCTTATAAGTGTTTAAATACTAACACTAACATAGTTCTGGAAAGTACAAATGTGAAGTCTGATGAAGACACATGAGGTACATGAGGCTAAATTTATGAAGGAACCTGAGGAGTAAAAATATTTTGTATACTTTTATGAAGCTATGCCTACTGATGAAGATGCAAATAAATTTGCAAATCAACAAAAAGTTTCAGTTATTGTCAAGTCACATGCAATGAATGTCGAATTACATTCAACAACTAAGCTATAATCAGGAACTAAGTTGTAAATAGAAGCTAAGGCACATTATGATTATGAGATAACTATACATGAAAGAGATGTTGAATTACCTAATAGAGAAGTACATAGTGATTTAGAAGCTGACAAACCTAGTGAGGAAATTAGAGAAAAATCAAGATTGTCAAAGTATGTCAAAAGATATCATCCTGCTAAATAAATTATTAGAGACAAAGATGCTAGACCAAAGACAAGAAATAGGCTAAGAAGCGATACATGTTTGTTGAGAATGGATAAGCCTAAGCTAGTGAAAGATGCCTTAGAAAATGAGGACTAGATTCAAGCAATGAAAAAAGAGATTGAGTAGATTGAGAAGAATAAGACATGGATTCTAGTTCCTAGACTAGAGGACAAGAATGTGATCAAAACCAAGTGGGCAAATAGAAAAAAGTTAGATGAAAATGGTGAGGTTGCAAGGAATAAGGCAAGATTAGTTTGCAAAGGGAATGCTCAAGAAGAAGGAATATAATATGTAGAAATATTTTCCCTATTGCGATATTGGAATGAGTAAGAACTCTACTTTCTTACTCTACATACAAAGGTTTCAAATTTTATCAAATGAATCTGAAGTCAACATTTCTATATGGTATATTAGAAGAAGAATTTTACATAGAATAGAAAGAAGGGTTTTCTAATGCTAACAAAAATAAAATGGTATTTAGACTACACAAAGCTTTATATGGTTTAAAGGAAGCCACAAGAGCATGGTATGAAATGCCTCACAATTATCTTGTGAAGATTGGATTTGAGAGGATAAAAATAATATGTACTTGAAAATAGGAGGTAAAGATATTATACTAGCTGAAATTTTTGTTGATGATATCATATTTGGAGGTCAAGATGAATTATGTAAAGCATTTACAAATCAAATGAAGAAAGAATTTGAGATGTCTATGTTTGAAGAGATCAATTTCTTTGTTGGTTTGCAAGTATATCAGATGAAATATGGTATATACATCACTTAGTCTAAGTATGTGAGGGAAATACTAAAAAATTTTGGATTGGAAGATTCCAAATTAGATATCACACCTATGGTGATAGGATGCAAGTTTTCAAAGAATGATGATTGAGCTAATGTGAATCAAACATTGTATAGGTCTATGATTGAAAAATTGCAATATGTAGTATGTAGAAGACCTAATATTACACTATCTATTAGGAGTATTGTAAGATTCTCTACTAATACTATGGAGAATCATTTGATGGATATTAAGAGAACTATAATATATCTAAAAGGAACAAAAGACTATAGTCTATGCTACAAGAAAAATGGGAAATTTGAGTTGAGAGCCTACACTAATGTTGATTGGGCTAGAAACATTAATGAAAAAAAAAGAACAAGTTGAAGAGAATTTTTCTTAGAAAAGAGGTTGGTCACCTAGACCAGCAAGAAACAAAATTACATATCTCAATCGACTATTGAAGCTAAATATGTGGTTTTTGAAGTAAATTGCACAAATATTGTATGGATCAAACAACTACTCAAAGGTACGAAGGAGGAAATCACTAAAACTATGGTACTTTATTTTGATGATACAAGTGCTATAAATATATCAAAGAAACCTATGATGCACACAAAGACTAAGAATGTTGCAATCAAGTATCATTACTTAAGATAGTTAGTTCAAGAAAAAGAAGTGAGGATGGAATATGTGAATACAAAAGAACAAATAGCCGATGACTTCACAAAAGCTTTACCTAAAGATGCTCATGATTATCTAAGAGGTAAAGTAGGGGTGATACCCCTATACAAAGCTACATAAGAAGCATGATTAGTGCCCTACATGAACTAAGATGAATGTTCTATCTTACAACTTGATGTAGTGGATATTACTTTAGGAGCTTCCTAAAGTAATGAAGGAGTAGAATTAGAAGATTTATAGTCACAAAGGGAGAATATGAAATTGACTACATCTACATAGAGAGATAAAAATTCTTTGGCATTTTTATCAAAGGGTAGATATAACACTAAATTAATGCATCTACCTAGTAAGAGGGATAAAATAGTGAGGGAGATATAAGTTAGAGGGAGAAGAAGTAGTAAAGGAACTTGACAAAGCTCACATTACCTTACATAGAGGAAGGACATAAATTATAGTAATAGAGGAGAATTTAAAAGATTTACTTTCTTTTTGGTATTTTTTTTGGTATTGATTTTCCCTTAATACCAAAGAGGGAGATTGTTGATATGAGATTGTTTTAAAGTAAAGAACCTGTAATGGAATAATCAATATTTTTTCAATGATATCAAGCCTACTACTTGCTGGTAAGATAATTGTTTTTGGTCTAAAAGCTATCATTTAGATTATTGATGAAGAGAATTTGAGAAGAGGAGATAATAATAGCAGCTAGAGATAGGCTCAGTTATTTGGTATATAAAAGAAGCACTAAGACCAAGTAAGACATTGATACTATAGTGAATTGTTTAACTACTTAAAGTATGAAGTGAAATACTACACAATTCAAGACTAGAAGAAGATCAAGTAAGAAATGTGTCTATCGATCCTTCCAAAATAGTCAATACAAGCTGAGCATAATTTAGTCAAATTTGAGTGGAAAACAAGTGGTGCTAAGAAAAGATGAAAATCACTAAAAGTCGACTAATTATTAGTATATGTCAAGTAAAGTTTAGTTTATGTCAAGCATTAGTAACCTTTAGTATTCACTAAGTAAACTAGTGTTGACCAAGTGAAAGAACAATATTGAAGCTGGGTGACAACATATTGATGCCAACTCCTAGTATTCATGTTAACATGATGATTTGATGTTTTTGAGCCAACTATTTTCTTTTCATGATATATGTGAAGCATGTGGAAGATAACTATGATGAGTTGGTGGCACAGAACTCAAGGTAAACCATTGTGTCAAAAATTCAAGGAAGATTGTAGAAGAAGTTTCTAGAGGAACCAAATGGAAAAGTGGGTAGATTTATTTTATCTTACCTAGTCCTACCTAACCCTAAAATGGATGATTGTGTTTAAGTTGCAAAAGATCTTAAATCTCTATTTATAGAGAGAGTTGGTTAGTAGAAAAGGTTGTGATGTGTGAGAACCCAAGGAAGACAAGGAGTCTAAGGTATTGCTTCATTCAGTGGTTGAACATGAGAGACTACAATTGACATGAAAAGCAAGAAGGATTAAGAGTATGAATGCTTAGAGGGTGAACAAGCTATTGAGTTGAATTATGTGAATGCCAAAAAGAATTGAGGATTGAAATAGAGATCTATAATCTACAAGTGAGTTGTAATTTGTTATTACATCAAACCTTACTATTAATTTCTAATCATTGTATTAGTATAGGGTAAATCCTTTGGATTAAAGTTGACTTAACAATCATTTGTAAATATTTACATAAGTGATATTCCAAGTGAATGGTCTAAAATCCTCTAACAAGGCTCACTCCTAACAAGATGATTGAAATCCTCTAACTAGGTCACATTTAATAGTGTGTATTGTAGCCTTTAATAGGGTTGGCCTTTTACAAGGCATCATTTTAGAAGAGTGAGAATTAGTAGCATGTTATTGGTGGTTTTTTCCAAATTGGATTTACACATAAAATCCTTGTGCCAAATGTGTTATTGAATTTTTTATGTTTTATTTTACATTTCTACAAAGTTGTTCTAACCTAGGACAATAAACTACAAAGTTTAAGATTTGTATGATCTAATGGATGCATGCATATTAAGCATTGAAATGTTTTATTTTTACATTTGGACCTTAGATAATTGATTCACCCCCTTTCAATTATTCTAAAGAATTCAAATGATCCCATGCTATGAGAAAACAAATTATATTTAAACTCAAGAATTAATAGTCTAATTAATTATCCAATATAAATTTACTATCATAGGGAAGATGAAATAAACTGAAATATATCATCGAGAAAGAAAGTTATTCTTAACACAATTATTGATAATAAAAAAACTCTATATCACTACTATAAGTGCATGAGAATGAAATATAATTGCCACAATTTCTAATCATTATAAACATGTGTAATTTAAAAGTGGAATAAAAGTGATGGGGACACAACCCAAGAATAGAATGGAAACAACATAAAAGGAAAATTATATTAACTGAGAAAATAAGCTAGTACAACCAGTATAGGAAAATAAACTTCAAAACATGCCCTAAGGGCTTACAATAGCATAAATCTGGAGATAATTTCTCCTTATGGTACCTCCTCTCAAACTCCACTCCGAACTGCCTTTTACAATGCCAAAAATCTCCTTAAATAGACCCTAGAGGGTTAAGGACTAGGAGTACATTCTAGAAAGTGCTAGTAGGCATCCACTGACAAAATAGAAGGTTCTGGAAGCTGCGTTAGAAGTCAGTGCAAATCTAGAAGAATCCAAAAATGGTTATCAAACTTTCGGGAGGCATAACTTTTGAACCGTGGCTCCGATTGACGAACCGTTTACATTTTCGAAAGGCTCTTGAAGCACTCTATAGCCCTATGGACTGGCTTTGCTCATGCCCCATTTTTCAACCCTTTTCGAGGTCATTTAATGCCCCAAACCTGACTTTGAAGCATTCTTAGGAGGTCTCCAAAACTCAAAAAATTACAATAACTTTCAAACCGTGGGGCCTATTGACTTGATTCTTTTTCTGGAATGCTCTAAATCATGATTACATTCATCTAGCCAATTCACACCTTCTAGGTCACCAAAATGATGGCCAAATTGCATGCTCCTATTTTTTCAAGATTTTCAAACACACTAATAGTGGACCTGTGAGAGTTGGAACCTTTATTTGACCCAAATGGGTATCCAAAAATGTAAAGACATGAAATAGAAACTAAGTCTAAGTACATTTTTTTTGGGTGACACAGGATTGCCCTTATACCTCTAGATGCTCCTGCATCAGACACCTAGGGTAGATTGAAAAGTGACCCTGTCACTTTATGGATGGTAGAGGAAATCCCAAATGGGAAACCTCAGTTGCTGAAATCCAAGTTGAGTCCTCGATTGGTCATCCTTTCCATTTGACCAAATACTCTTCATACTACATGTTTCTGGTACTCCTACCCACACAATGATCTAGAATGTCTTCTATCTCCTCCTTCATAGAAGTAGGAATTGGACATGGCTCTAACACCAGCTCCTCATCTGCACCATCATCATGATGCTCTGTTAAATCTGCAATGTTGAAAATGGGAGAAATGTGAATACCATCTGGAAGCTCCACCTCATATGCATTTCTTGAGTCATGTTTCTTCAAAACATTGTAGGGGCCGAATTTCTTCATTTTCAGCTTGTTGTAAGTACCAACAAGAAATCTTTCTTTTCGTAAGTGCACCATGACTAGATCCCCTACTTGGAATTCCTTATGTCTTCTCCTTTGATTAGCCCTAGCTTTATACTCTTGATTCATCTTGGTAATGTGTGCTTGAACCTCCTCATGTAGACGCTTGATATGTTCAGCAAATTCCTCAGCTTTAGCACTTGTCCTCTCCCCTTGTTCTATCTTCCTCAATTCTGGTGCAGTCCTTGGGCTATTCCCATATACAATTTGAAATGTTGATTTTCCAGTACTCCTATTTATAGAGTTATTATAAGAAAACTTTGCATGTGGTAGAATCAAATCCCATCCCTTGGGCTTATCTCCAACTAAACATCTCAGCAAATTTCCCAAACTTCTATTTACCACTTCTGTTTGGCCATCAGTTTGTGGGTGATGCATGAAACTGAATTTCAAGTCTGTTCTCAACTTCTTCCACAATGTCCTCCAGAAATAACCCACAAATTTAGTATCTCTGTCAGAAATTATACTCCTTGGAAGACCATGTAGTCTTACCACCTCTTTGAAAAACAAGTCTGCAATATGGACAGCATCATGAGTTTTGTGGCATGGAATGAAATGTGCCATTTTGGAGAACTTATCAACCACCACGAATACTGAGTCATTACCCCTTTGTGTCCTTGGCAATCCAAGAACAAAATCCATACTTATGTCCTCCCATGGCCTTGATGGAATAGGCAATGGTTGATATAGGCCAGTATTTTGACTAAACCCCTTGGCAACTTGACAAACCTAGCAACTCTGTACAAACTTCTTCACATCTTATGTAATTTGAGGCCAAAAATAATGTTCTCTAAGAATGGAAATGGTCTTATCCCGACCAAAATGTCCTGCCATCCCTCCATTGTGTTTCTCCTTAATAAGATTTTCCCTCATGGAACTCCTTGGAATGCACAATTGACTACCTTTGAACAACATGCCATCCTGAATCAAATAGTCTAACCACTTGGTTCTATCTATAGCAAAAGGTTCTTTACAAGCTTTCCATGCTTCAGCAAAATCAGGATCCTCGGGGTACAAATTCTTGAGTTCATCAAACCCAACTACTTTAACCTGCATTTTTGTAAGCAACAACTGTCTCCTACTTAGTGCATCTGCAACCCTGTTAGATTTTCCACTTCTATGCTTCAACACAAATGTATAACTCTGCAAGAATTCTACCCACTTCATATGCCTCTGATTCAATTTACCTTGGCTATTTGGGTACCATAATGCCTGATGATCATTATACAAAACAAATTCCTTTGGCAATAAATAATGCCTCCATTTCTTTAAGGCTTGAACTATTGCATAGAACTCTTGATCATAAACAGAATACTTCTTCTTTGCATCATTCAATTTTTCACTAAAATATGCAATAGGCTTACCTTCTTGGCTTAATACAACCCCAATAGCGCTACCACTAGCATCACAATCCACCTGGAATACTTTTCTAAAATCTGGAATTGCCAACACAGGCTATTCAGTCACCTTCTTCTTCAGCAATTCAAAACTTCTCGCACCTATTGCAGTCCATTTGAACTCTTTTCTATACCTTCTTATTGTATCAGTTAGGGGTGCACATATGCCACTGAAATTATTAATAAACTTCCTGTAAAAACTAACCAGACCATGAACTGATCTTACCTCAGTAGCAGACCTTGGAGTAGGCCATTCCAAGATGGCTTTTACCTTCTCCGGATCCATTTTGAGACCTTTAGGTGATATAACAAACCCCAAATAGACTAACTCCCTTTTTGCAAAGTTACACTTCTTCAGATTAATTAACAGTTTCTCTTCCCTTAGCCTTTCAAGGACACTACAAATATCCAGTAAATGTTCTTCCAAAGTCTTGCTGAAAATTAAAATATCATCCAAATAGACAATAACAAATTTTCCCAAGAACTTCCTAAGTACCTCATTCATGAGCCGCATGAAGGTTCTTGGGGCGTTTGTCAATCCAAAGGGCATGACTAACCACTCATAAAGACCCTCCTTGGTCTTGAAGGTTGTTTTCCACTCATCTCATTCTCAAATCTGTATATTATGATAGCCACTCTTCAGATCTATCTTTGTGAAGTACTGAGCTCCACTCAAGCAGTCCATAATATCATCCATCCTTCGCAAATCAAATCGGTACTTGATGGTGATCCTATTTATAGCTCAAGAATCTGTTCACATCCTCCACTCTCCATCCTTCTTTGGTGCGAGTACTATAGGTACTGTACATGGACTCAGGCTCTCTCGAATCAAGCCCTTCCTCAAAAACTCCTGAACCTGTCTATTTAGCTCCTCTATTTCAGTAGGAGTCATCCTGTGAGCAGCCTTGTTAGGAAAACTAGCTCCTGGAATTAGATCTATCTGATGACTGATTTTCCTTACTAGTGGCAATCTATCTGGAACATTATCAAAGATAATATCTCCAAACTCCCCTAGTAAATCTGAAACTTCAAATGGTATTTCACTACTACCTTCTTTATCTTTCCTAGGAATCAAAGCATAGCACATATGCTGATGTTTCATGCCATCTAAAAACTTTCTTCCATCAACAAGACAAATCCTAGCACTGCTACATACCTTTTCACCTTCCTTTTTCATGGGCTTCAATTTGTGGCAAACTCCATCCTTTGTTAGAGAGTATGTGTTTGCATTTCCATCGTGTATTGCATGTCTATCAAACTACCATGGTCTACCCAACAATAGATGGCAAACATCCATCGAAATAACATCATAGAGAACTTCATCATGGTAACTCCCAATTTTGAATTTTACTAAACATTGTTCACTTACCAAGACCTTATGATCATCTTTTACCCAAGAAATCCGATAAGGTTGGGGATGTTTCTCCCTCTTGAGCTTTAGCTTAGAGACTAACTCTTCTGATACCAGGTTATCAGTGCTACCACCATCAATGATCATGTCACAACATTTATCCTCACACTTGCATCTGGTACGAAACAAACTCCTCCATTGTCCTGGTTCATTCTCACCACTTGGTAGTGTAGAACCAGAATCAGTATGCAAAGAACATTAACAAATGAAGTAAACATTCACAAACCAAAAACTAAATTCACATATATGCTTAGACTAAGAAAGAAAATAAGAAGTGCAAACCTCACAAGAGAAAACACTCCATGCTTTCTTGATTCTATAGATGTGTCCTTTTTGCTGTGGATGTATGCTCAAGATGCTCAAAAGCTGCTTCAATGGAGATGGGTAATGGAAAATTGGTAGCTTTGTGAGCTCTCAATTTGGCATTATAAGGGTATGGTTGATGTCTTTGGTTCTCAAAATAGCATGGTAACTTTAGCTCAAAGATTGTTGATGAAATGGCTTGGGATGGGATTCAATTTATAGGCTAAGGGGTAGAGGGATGGAGGGCTTAGATGCAAGGATGGATGAAGGCTTAAGGAGGGCTAAGATGCACTCAAAGGGGAGCACATGGATTGTGCTTGTTTAGCACCAATGGGAAGGTGACACTTGTCACAAGGAGGATGAGTGTGAGAGGGTAGGGTTAAGGGTTGGTTAAAGTCATGATGAGTGGGGTTGAGTATGTAAGAGGGATGTAAGAGGAATGAGTGTGGAAGAGGGAAGAGTGTGGAAGATGGGTGTAAGAGTCATGAGTGGGTTTGTAAGAGTCTTTTATGTTTTGTAAGAGCACTCATGACTTAGTGGTTGGGATTTTTGAGGGGAGACTTTGTTTTGGATTAGGAAAGTCTTAAACTTGTTTAAGGAATGTGACAACATTAGGGGGTGGATTAGGCTTGGGTTTAGGATTAGATTAGGGATGTTAGAGATGTGCAAGTGGATGGTATTAATGAGGGTGGGTGAGTTAGTGGCTAAGCTTGGTTAGTATGGGTGGATGGGGTGGATTAGGCTAAATGGAGGATTAGAGATAGGTTAGGGGTTTTTGAATTTGAGGATTTCATTTATCAAATAGATTTATTTAATAAATGGGGATTTTTGGAATTAGATAGAAGAATAAGATTTAATTGATAAATAATAGATTATTTGATTTATCAATTAGGACTATAGATGATTAATTAAATTAATCAACTAGGGGATGACAAAGGATTAATTAAATAGAAATTTAATTAATAATGCCTTTTTAGATAACTAAATAGGATTACTAAAATAGTGTAATCAAATTTAGGTGTCTACATTTTGCCCCTCTTTGACATAGTGTTGTCTCAACACTATTTCAAAGAAGTTCGAATGAAGACGACACGAGGAAGATGTTTTAGCAACAAAGTTGCCCCAGTCTAAGATAAGAAGAGGAGAGACTAGACTTAGATGATGCCCCCTCAAGAAGGCGACGGGGAGAGAAATGAGGCTCGACGACTTCTTGAAAAGTACAAGAATTTGAGGTGAGCTAAGACGCAGGTTGGCGAAGAGAAGGGGCTGAATTAGCTCAAACTCTCACTACGGGAGAATGACAAAGGGAAATCAGAGGCACAATAGTAAAGCAAGCTTAAGACTTTCCAAGATTGGGGGGGGGAGATGGAGGAGCGGAGCGCTATAAAAGGAATCCATTGAAGCTTTTTGAGTGGGGGGATACTTCAAAGAGAAGTACCACCATGTAGTTGAGCACTAGATTTGCTATAGAACTGTTGGTTAATTGCCAAGGTTACCAAGAACATCAAGGCCTTTTCACCAACCGTCCAGAGGACTAATGAACTGACTCAAAACAAACACACAAGGATTGCCCCAGTATCACACATGAATCCCAAAGGAAGTAGTGTGGAAACGACACTAGGTAACCCACAAGCAGAAAAAGAAAACAAGCAAAAGACCTGATCAAGACCTTACGCTCTAATTGCCCCATTCGCAGCATACCATGATATGGAAGATCATGGCAACCTTGAGGAGGGAACAAGGAGATTGCTTGGAAAAGATATTTCAAGATCCAAAAGGGAAGATCCCAAATCAAAAGAAAGTGAAAATCCAAAAGAGAACTGTTTGCCAATGAGATGGGTAGGACGAGGTACTAACGGACCAAGATTAGACATGAGGAAAGCTATATCCTGCAAGGACCTTTCGGAGAGCACCTAAGCTGATGGATCGGGATGAGTAATGCATCTGGCAAGCTAAACTAAGAAGGATAGCACTTTGGTGACATGAGATCTAGCTAAAGGATGCATTGGAATAGCTAACCAATGTGTGCGATGTGTGCAAGATGTTGACCAAGGATGAACTAACACGAAAGCCAGATAGATACAATGATACTAAGCTAAAGAGGATGTACAAGCTGACAGACCAAGATATGTTACAAATGTACAAGTTTGTTCATGTTTTGGTTTTTTTTTGTGAGATGGAAATGTTTGTGAAGGATGGGGTGTCTATAATAGTTGATAGGTGGATAGGTAGATGGTTTGTGAAAAGCTTAAGGAAAATGGGATTCTGTGTGTGCATGTGATAGGATACAAGCTAGGATACAAGATCATTTACAAGCTGGAATATGGTACAAGATTTGGACAAGATTTGGATATATACAAGGTATGGTACAAGATTTACAAGGTATAATACAAGCTTTGGTACAAGATTTACAAGCTGTACAGGAGGTATTGACAAGCTCCATCAGATTTTGGATATTTGATTGGAACACCAAGGGAACAAGCAGGTGTTTTATGGGATGGTGGGTGGATGGATGAGGGATAGGATAGTGATAGATAATGGATTAGTCTTTAGCACACAAGGCGCCTAAATTACCAGGTTTTCACCAAGGTACCTATCCAAGGCGCTTGAATTGCCAAGTTTTCACCATTGGACGCTTATTTCTCTTTACTATTTTTTTCTTGTATTTTTCAAAAGTTGGGTATACCAAGGATCTTCAAGCATAGAACTTCTTGAGATGAATGATGTTAGTGGGATCATTTAAGAGTTCTCCTTCTGGTGTAGATAATTGATAGGCTCCGGAGCCAAAGGAGGCAGTAACCACATAGGGACCAAGCCATGTAGGTTCAAACTTTCCTTTCTTTTCTCGATCTGCTTGGACTTTCATATTTTCTTTGAGGACCATGTCACCTGTGAAAGTATCATGGGAGCACCTTCTTGTTGAAATTCCTTTTGAGATGAGTTTGATAGACTGTGAGATGGTCATAGGCTTGTTGTCTCTTCTCGTCTAAGAGATCTAGCTGGGTGAGTCGAGCTACTCTGTATTCTTCATCTGAGATTTGTCCTCACAAAGATATGCGTAGTGAGGGAAGTTCAACTTCTATAGGTAATACCGCTTCGGCACCATAGACTAGGGAGTATGGAGTTGTGCCTGTGGATGTACGAAAGGAAGTTCGATAGGCCCATAGAGCTGGATTTATTTGAAGGTGCCAATCACGGCCGGAATCATTGACAACTTTCTTTAGGATTTTGAGGAGGGTTTTATTAGTTGCCTCTGCCTGGCCATTACCTTGTGGGAAATATGGGCTAGAAAAGCGGTGATGGATGCGGAGGGAAGTGCATAATTCTTCCATGTTGAGATTTTCAAAGTTACCTCCGTGGTCAGTGAAGATGGTGGATGGGATGCCGAAGCGGCAAATAATGTGGTACAAGATGAACTTGGAGACTTGAACTCCCGTAGCTGAGACTAGGGGGACTGCTTCCACCCACTTAGTGAAATAGTCTGTAGCTGTTATTATCCATTTATGTCCATCAGATGAGAGAGGGGTGATAGTTCCAACTAGATCAAGGCCCCAACAAGCGAAAGGCCAAGGTGGTGCAATAGGCTGTAGATCCTGTGCCAGAGCGTGCACAAGATTTGCATGTTGCTGACATGGGAGACACTTTCTGACAAAGTCACAAGAGTCTTCTTCAATGGTAGGCCAATAGTAGCCTGCTCTAAGGATTTGTCGTGCTAGGAAAATACCACTCGTGTGGGCACCGCAAAGTCCAGAATGTACTTCTTTTAATGCCATCGTGGCCTCATTTTCATCTAAACATCGAGAGAGAGTATCGTGATAACCTCGAAGATATAGGGTATTGGCTATGATAACATAGCGGGATGATTTTCGAATGAGATTCTGGCATTGGGTACGTGTGAGGTGAGGGGATATGATACCATCGTTAAGGTAAGCGTGAATTTCATGGTACCAAGGGGATTGGGGACCGACCAAGATACAAACACGGTTTGAATCCTCATTCGCATAGGCAGGTGTGAGGAGCTGCTCAACTAAAAACTCATACTGCGTAGCTTCTTGGGGAATTTCCAAGAGCGAGCCGATAGTGGCCATGGCATCTGCTGCCTTGTTCTGCATTCGAGGCACTTGTGTAAACTGAAGCTTTGTAAAATGCTGGATCAGCTGATCAACTAGCTCTTTGTAGGGTAATAGCTTTTCATCTTTGGTTTGATATTCATTTAAGACTTGTTTGATAATGAGTTGGGAATCACCAAAGACTTGTAACTCAGTGATATTCCATTCTGCAGCTATCTTTAATCCTGCTACAAGAGCTTCATATTCTGCTATATTGTTGGTGCTAGGGAATCGTAGCTTGAAGGCTTTTGGAATGTAATCTCCTTGAGGTGTAACTAATAATATTCCTGCCCCTGAACCATGAGAGGTGTATGAGCCATCAAAATAAAGCTTCCATGGGGGTTGTTCTTCAATTAGGCAGATATGCTCATCTAGAAATTCTATGAGCAAAGGATATGCATCTACTAGAGGTGCATCAGCTAGGTGATCTGCTATAGCTTGCCCTTTGATTGCCTTTCTGTCCACATACTGGATGTCAAACTCACTTAGTAGCATAACCCATTTGGCCAAACGGCTTGTAAGTGCTGTTCTGGAGAGCATATACTTGAGAGGGTCAATCTTGGAGACTAGTTGGATGGTATGACTTAGCATGTAGTGGCGAAGCTTTTGAGTTGAGAAAACAACTGCCAAACAAGCTTTTTCCATAGGAGTGTAATTGATTTCATAACCAACTAGGGTTCTACTGATATAGTAGATGGCTCTCTCTCTGCTATAATCATCATGTTGTGCTAAAAGTGCCCCTAGAGCAGTAGGTGTTGCTGATATATACAAGATCAAGGGACGACTAGGAACTGGTGGAACCAAGATAGGGGGATTGGTGAGATACTGCTTGAGCTGATCGAAGCTGCGCTGACATAAAAGATCCCACTTGAAGTTCTCATTCTTCTTTAGCAAGTGTGAAAATGGTGTACACTTATCTGCAAGTTGGGAGATGAAGCACCGAACAGATTGAAGTTTCCCCTGAAGAGAGCGAAGCTGTCGCAGTGTCTGGGGAGGAGGCATGTCTAAGATAGCCTTGACCTTTTTGGGGTCAATCTCTATACCTCGTTTAGAAACTATGAAGCCTAGAAGCTTGCCAGATGTGACCCCAAAGACACACTTCTTGGGATTTAGCATGAGATGATATTGGGCCAGCCTATCAAAGACTTTTTCCAGATCAGCAAGATGATCCATGAAGGTGTGAGATTTGACTAGGATATCGTCCACATAATCTTCCAAAATGCTATGGATAAGATCATGGAAAATGGCTGTCATAGCTCTTTGATAGGTAGCCCCAGCATTCTTTAGGCCAAAAGGCATCATGGTGTAGCAAAAGGTTCCCCAAGGGTTAGTGAATGCTGTCTTATGCTGGTCCTCTTCTGCAATCTTGATCTAATTATACCCAGAGAATCCATCCATAAGGGACAGAATTTCATGTCCAGCTGTGAGATCTACAATCATATCTATGTTGGGCAAGGGAAAATCATCCTTTGGACAAGCTTTGTTAAGATCTCTAAAATCAGTGCAAATTGTGATGTCACCAGAAGGCTTAGTGACAGGGACCATGTTGGAGATCCATTCTGAGTAGTCGATAGGTCGGATAACCTTAGCAGCTAACATTCTTTCTAGTTCAGCTTTGACTAGTAATGCCACCTTGGGGTGCATTTTTCTAAGCTTTTGTCTGACGGGCTTGATCTTTGGATCAACTGCAAGATGATGAACTACAAGCTTTGGATCAAGTCCTGGCATGTCCTGATATGACCATGCAAATCGGCCAATGTTCTCTTGTAAAACCTCAAAGAGGAGGTCAGCTTGGTCTTGTGATAGGGATGCAGCAATGTGAACAATTCTAGGGATCTCTGAAGAACCAATGTTGACTTCTCTAGTATCCTCTATTAGAATAGAAGACACCTCTGGTCGATTATCTTGAGGAGGCAATACTAAATCCTCATGTTCTGCTTGTGGCTCTAGATTTTCTTGCTGAGGGGTTCTCTTTGCTACCTTAGCTAGTCCCGATTTTACCTTAGTTCCAGTTTTGTGTGTATTGAAACTAGGTTGGGGATTTTCTCCAAAATACCCCTTGGGATCTAGCTTGTAGATGTAGGCAGAATCTGGCTTTGCCTTCTTATGAGGAGTTTCAGCTCCCATGAATCTTAGAAGCGCTTCCTCTGATGCGAACTCATCAATATGTATGACACTTGGTTGGTCCCAATCTATGAGTTGTGGATGAGCAAGTGGTAGGTCAATGAGATGGATGGATAGTTCTCGGAGAACAGAGTCTCCTAGGAAGATTTGGTCTGGGATATCGTCGTAGGCTCTCTTTTCAACTTCCTCAGGAATGTCTTCAATTTCGACAAGGTCGCGGTGGATGTTCGAAAAAGCATGACCATTCTCATTGGTGCCCCCAGTTGTGGGTATGCCAAAGCCAAGACCTGACTTTATCTCCCAATCATGTGCTTCGATGGGACATTGCATGCCCCTTTCTTCTGGTCCTAGTCCACCTCCTTGATAGTTCCATTCTTCAGTGACAAGCTTATGTTGTTGGGGATACTTCTGGCTGAAGTGATCAAGGCGCGCTTGATTTCTTGGAGGTGCATCCTTATGTAGCCAATTGTTGATATCTGGAGTGAGCTCCTCATGAAGAGGGGTTTTTGAGGACACAAAGGTGGTTGGGCCAAACTATTTGTATCGAGGAGGTGGAATCTCCTTAGCTTTGTGATATGTTGGCCATCAATGGGTATGTGGATCAAGTGGGATTGCTCCGACAGCAAATGCATCTGATAGACTATATTCTCCACATCCTTTTTTGTTGATCTTTACAGTAGATAGGGTGGAGGCAAGGATGGTTTTTGCATCATTACAAGTGTGGGATGAGCTGGCGATGGCTGTGCCGATGTCTATTCTAGGGCAATGGTTTGTATATGAAGCTTCAACCACATTGCAGTAAGCAAAGGGTTCTGGATCGGCATGGATGGTTACCTCAGTCCCTTGATGCGGAAATTTGATGCATTGATGGTAGGTGGATGGAATGGCCTTCATAGCATGAATCCATAGGCGACCGAGGAGGATGTTAAATGGTAGGTTTAGATCAACAACATGGCAAACTGTCTCTTGAATGACTGGCCCAACCTTGATTGGTAGAAAAATAGTCCCTTCTGTGGTCCTTTCCAAGTTGTCATAAGCTTTGATGGTGATAACCTCACTGATCATATCTGCCTCAGTATACCCAGCTTGTTTTATGAATTTTAGGGTGCAAATGTTCAAGGCTGATCCATTATCTATCATTACTCTTTTCACGGCAAAATTGGATACCATGATGGCTATGCGAAGTGGAAGGGTGTGATCTGGCTCAACCGCGGGTATGTCGGTGGGTTTGAAAGATAGGGCACATGAGGATGAAAGGTGTCCAACAAGATTACGAAAATCAGTAGCATTGATATCAGAAGGGACACAGGATTCTATGAGAGCACTGTCAAGGATGTCTTTGTACACAGGACTAGTGCGGAGAAGGTCTAAAATGGATCTTTGGGCTGGCATGTTCCCAAGGTGTTCCAAGATATTGTACCGGCTTTTTGATGGAGCTGATGGTGTTGATGAAACTGGTGGGCCTGCGATGTTAAATCATGCTCTTCGAGTGGTGACCGCACACTCATTGTCTGGTCCTCGAATATTGATGACATTGACAGAAGGCTCTTTCTCCGATATACAACCTATAAGGCTACCATAGTCTATATAGGATGAAGTGTGGTCATTGTTCTTCCCATGCTGTTGGTTTGGCTGGCGGTTGTTGGTGTGGTTTTGGATAGGTGCTTTTCCAGGATTTTGGTTATTGTGTGGAGGAAAAGCATTTTGATAAATCTGTAAGCCTGCATTGGGAGAGGTTTGGGCACCAACAGTGATTTCCTTCTTATCAATGAGGTCTTGCACATAGTCTTTCAGTTGCATGCATCTGAGGGTGGTGTGACCGTTTACCCTATGGAACTTGCAATACTCATTGTCCTTGTACCATGCAGCTTTGGATTGGCTTGGATCAATTTGCTGGGTAGGAGGAAATTTGATGAGGTTTTTCTTAGCCAATTTCTCAAAAATAACATCCAATGGCTCACCAAGGGGTGTATAGTTTCTAGGTGCAGGTTGGAATCTGGGCTTTTGCCCTGTAGCTACATTGATGGCATTAGCTTGATTGTTAGACCCTTGAAAGTTGGGTCTTGTATTGTGGTTTTGATAGCTTTGGTTGTTTCATTGTTGGTAATTGGTAGCTCGTTGGTTGTTTGTTTGATATGGTGGGTTAGATTGGTTTTGAGAAGGACCAACGATATTCACATGTCTGGTGTCAGTAACCCCATCTGTTGCAACATGCTTGTTTTTGTTCCAATACCTAGACTTGTCATTGGAATGTGATTGATTTTGGTTGGCCTCTTTGTAAATCTTTACCACACCATCTTTGATGAGTCCTTTCTCAAGGATCATTCCTTTCTCTTTAATATCCTTATAGGTCTGCAAACAGTTCATGGTCATGTGGTGAGCCAAGCTGGGATGTGCATTATCAATAAACATTTTCACCACATGGCGTTCTGGCAAGGTGCAGGATATGCGGGTGGTAAGGGTTTGCCATCTTTGCAGGTATTCGGCAAGGCTTTCTCCACCTTTTTGCTTGGTGTGGACAAGATCAACTATTGATAGCTCTGTTTCAACAAGATGGGCATATTGGGCTACAAATGCCTCAGATAATTCAGCAAAGTTTTTAATTGTGCCATAGGGGATTCTATAAAACCATTCAAGAGCTGGTCCAGCCAAGCTTTTGGGAAAAAGGCGCAAGAGGAAGACATCATTGTATGCCAGGTCCTGGCAATGCATGTAAAATTCTTTGATATGTGTGACAGGGTCTCCTTTTCCTCTGAGCTTGTCAAATTTAGGTACCTCAAAGTGTTTGGGAAATGGTGTCGTGGTAATGGCTCTGTCAAATGGGTAAGGACACACATTCTCAAACTTGAATGTCTTTGGATCATTCCCTTCTTGGATGGCTTTCAGAGCTGTCTTCATTTGCTCCCACTCTGAATTGATAGGTGATGGTTGGGGTGCCCCCAGTGTAGGAGTACCTTGAGGTAGGTATGTGCTGGATGGGGCCACTGAATATGGATGGCTGTGAGGGATTTGTTGATAGGGATTGTACATTGTTTGGGTAGCTGCATGGTGGATGACGGGTTGTTGAGGGGGAGGTGGTGCATATTGCTACATGTGCTGCGAGGCTTGCTGTTGATATGGGATTTGAGGTTGGGATTGAGGAACATAAGCTGGCTGTGGGATAAATGGATTGCTTTGTGGAGGTAAGGTATAAGGTGGTTGTGAGGCTTGGGGAAAGGATCAGAGGGCTTGTGGGGTTTGACCAATGTATGTGGGTTGTGCCCCCATTTGGGATGGCATCTGCAAATAATTGGTGGTTGGCTGGGGTGGTGGATTACCTCCTAGAAGTGGCATTGAAAAGTAGTTGGTAATTGGAGGTAATGGATTAGTTGGTGGTGGAGGTGGTGGGAATTGAAAGCTTGGGAATGGAACTGATGGGGTTTGATAGCTTTGTGGCTAGATTTGGAAGCTTGGTAGAGGGGTGGTGGGAGCTAGGGTCACTTGGGAGCTTGGTAGAAGATTAGCAGTAGCTTGTGGGTTTTGATAGCTTTGTGGAGTGAAGGTAGTAGCTTGTGGATTTGTGGCTGGTGGTATTGAGCTCCCAAGACCTAATGGAAATGATGGGATTGTGCTTTGGGCTGTGGTGAACAAGCTGGGGGTGATGAAAGGTTGATTACTTGGCCCCATGGGTGGCATCCCTGTTGTATATTGCTGAGGTTGGCCAAAGATGCTAGCACTAATTTGGGAGATGGGTGGATTGGGAAGGCTAGGTTGGGGAGCAGCAGCAATAGTGAAGGGGGTGCACGGAGAGGTGTTTTGGGTAAAGGGGGTTTGGAGCGGAGAGGTATGAATCAAGGATGGAGTGGTGGTGGCTGGGTTGGCTTGCGGCATGGAGATTTCAACTTGGGTGGATGATGGTATGTTTGGGTCTGTTGGGTCATATGGATTGGCTGGAGGCTCTTCTTTTGGAATAAATTGAGGATAATTTGGATCATAAGAGCCTATGGGTGGTGGAAGCTGCCCAAATAATGGGTGAGATGGATCTGATAATGGAGGGGGTCTTCCAAAGTCAAAGGTTCCTACATTGTCCCTTCAAAAGTTAGCCATGATTGTCTCTTTGTTTTTGTCTATAATGGCGTTTACCAATACTGCATTTCCTGGTTGGTTCATGAAAGCTTCAATGTCAGTAGTTGATGGCATAGATTGCTCTGGGCTGAAGGATGGCTGAGTGCTCAAGGGGGGTGAGGCTGTTCGATCCAAATGATAGGGCTCCATTGTTTCTTTCTTCTTGGCTAAGCGAGTGACGGGTGGCATGAAAAATGCTCCTAGGGATGAGTTGCAATAATGCTGATGGATGCAAAAGGGGGAAGGCTTTTCTATGCAAATGATTTCCTAGGTTGAGGCAAAACTATATGACAAAACCTAAGGAGGATTGGGTTGGGGATTCTAACTTCAAAGATATGTTGTCAAAGTACAAAAGGTCTGCTTTCCTATGTGCAAGCTTGGTGGTGATTGTGTCAACTTAAGGATAGACTGATGATCCTTTAGGAAGAACACAAGATTGACCACTTGTGAATCCCAACCTTTAGCTCAAGGTGATGAGGGATAACAAGTGACAAAGCTAGATTACCCTAGACAAAGCTCTGTCAAAGGGATAACCTTGGTGAGATTGGTGGATTTGGAAGATTTTAGGAATGGCAAACTTTTAGCAAGGTGACAACAATTTTGAAAGCTTAGATGTGCAGATTTTTGATTACTAGCTAGATGGTATGATTCTAAATGAGATGGATGAGCTAATAATGCTTAAGGGGATAAGCTAAGATGGCTGGCTTTTCTACAAAGATGACTCTAAAGTGAAGCTTATCCAAGAAGATGTAGAGAAACAAGGGTGTCTAATCATAGAAATCATGCCTAGTTGGTAAGGCATAAGCAGGATTAACTCCTGGATGTTGGCTAAATTTGATGGTGCGCTCTAACCAGGCCTCTTGAAGTGCTTCGTCGGTAGCTTTGTCCTCTGCTTTGTAGAGTTTGGAAATTCGTGGGCTTGGTGTTATTGCTTTTCTCTTGGCTGAAAGTTCTTGGTATGCTAGAGATGGCTTGAGTTTGACCTTGTGAAACTTCTGTTTGGGTTTGGGTTTGGGTTGTTCCGACATAAATTCCTGAATCTGCTTGGCTTTGGAAAAAATCTCAGTTGTTTTGCTTCAACTTGTTCAACTTCCAAAATAGGCAGTGACTACGCTAAGTGTGCCCTAAGCTAGGATTGACCAAGTTTGGCAAACATTCATTCAACAAGTAAAATAAAAACAAGCAATAGATAGGAACACCTAGATAGAAGTTTGTGGTTCTCAGAATGTGGTACTTGCACCAAGGAGTGTGTATGTTCTACAAATGTTTCGATCAGTCACTCCAAACACATTAACATCCTAGATGGTTTTCTGCAAAGTAGACAATTGGTTTAGCTAGGGAGTCCTCGATATACACAAGGTACGTGAGGCCCAAATCCGTAGATGAGACCAAAAGGATGTCACACAGCCGAGAGGAGCGGTAACCCACTTCTCCTCTTTCACTTCTCAAGGGTATAAAGTTCCTTGAGGCTTAGCCCGAATGACAAAATCTTGATCCCAAGAGAGGTGTCTTTCGATTCACCTCCCGATTCTTATACTCTGCCGGAACGCTGGAGTTGAGGTCGTCCAAGGGGTGATGAAATCCCCAAGCAGGCCTCCTAAAAAAGAAACAAGGTTTTGGATCCTAATCTTATGCACCCAAGATGGCCTCGAAAGACGACAAGGGGAGAGAAGACTCGAATGACCTTGGGCTAAAAAACACGCTTGTTCTTTTACCAACTGACTCTTATGTGTGCTAATCTAGACTTTGCAAGCACTCATGTTTAAGAGACAATGTTCAATTCCAACTTGAAGCGCCAACAAAAGTAAATCGATCGAAGAATGCACACAATAAGAAGAGTTAGGGTCAACAAAAGCAAACTCGCACGCCCGGAGGCCCTCCACGTCAAGTATCGATTAATTTTCTTTAAGGCATTCAAGATTGAGTGTGAGTTTGTTTTAAGCCCAAAACAAAAGTGTGTGAGATTCGATTTCAAGCGCGTGCCCGGAGGCTCTCCACGTCAGTTGTTGTTCAATTTTAGTGCCCAAACTCAAAGTGTGATCAATTTAATCTAGAGTTTTGACCATTTACCAAGGTCTCTCCTCTTTCTGCATCCTCTGAATGTGATGATTGTGCATCCTCATCCACATGAGCAACCCTAGCTTGGCCCTCAACTCTCCTATCTATCCTTCCTTGTCATTGAGAGCATTCAAAGGCACGATGACCTTCTTCATTGCAATGGAAATAGGTACCATGGAAGCCTCCTCTTCCTTGTCCATGTCCTCTACCTCTTCCTCTTTGATTTCCAAAGTCTTGATCATGGGAGCGGTTGAAACCCTCATTCCTCTAGTTTTTGCTAGTACCCACATCTTCATTTTTCTTTTGGGTTTCATTGCGGCCTCCAGATGATCTACTGCTTCCCCTTCCTACTTGACCTCACCCTTGTTGTCTTCCTTCAAACCTTTTATTCAACTTCTCTTCAACTCGTAGGGTAAATTGGTATGCCTCTTCAATGCTGGTCATTCTTATCAAACTTAATTCCTCCTGGATGCTAGGTCGCAGTCCATTGATATAATGAGAAACCTTCTCCTTATTTGCTTCTACATGCCAAGCTCTAATCAAGAGTTGGTAAAACTCCTCTATATATTCTTGGACTGATCTTCCTGCTTGCTTTAACCCATACATCTTCTTAAACAGATCAAGCTCGTAGTCCACAGGAATGAATTGCTTCTTCAATTTTTCCACCATGCGATCCCATCTTGTGATCTTCTCCTTTCCTCTTCTATTTCTTTCCAATTGAACCTCTTGCCACCAAATTTTGGCATGGCCTTTCAGTTTGGCCTTTGCAAACTTAACCCTATCTGGGTCCTTGATATCCTCATACTCAAAGTATTCTTCCAGTTCATTGATCCAATCGATCAACTCATCTTGTTTCAGATTTCCTAAAAATACACCCACTTCAATTGTAGGTCTTTTCCCAAACTTAGTAATGGCCCTAAAAAGCCTTTCCTCTATAGGACTCAGAACTTCCTCGTCAAATTCCTCTTCTGGTCCCATTACTTCTTCTTCATTGTCATCCTCACTATTGTCACCTGCGGCAATATTTGCTCCTCTACGAAGCTCCTCTTCCAATGCTTGCACCTACCTTTGGAGGGCTCTAACCTCCTCAGGATTAATAGCTTTGACCCTTCCACCATGCTCTCTTCGTGGAGGCATCTTCTTAACTCAAACCCACAACCACACAATCTTGGTGCAAACTGCCTCACAGTCGGTGCTCTGTCTACACACTCAGGAAAACTAGCTCTGATACCACTTGATGGGAACACAATCCAAGAATAGAATGGAAACAACAGAAAAGGAAAATTATATTAGCTGAGAAAATAAGCTAGTACAACCAGTACATGAAAATAAACTTCAAAACATGCCCTAAGGGCTTACAATAGCATAAATCTGGAGATAATTTCTCCTTATGGTACCTCCTCTCAAACTCCACTTTGAACTGCCTTTTACAATGCCAGAAATCTCCTTAAATAGACCCCGGAGGGTTAAGGACTAGGAGTACATTCTAGAAAGTGCTAGTAGGCATCCACCGACAAAATAGAAGGTTCCAAAAGCTGCGTTAGAAGTCGGTGCAAATCTAGAAGAATCCAAAAATGGCAACCAAACTTTTGGGAGGCATAACTTTTGAACTGTAGCTCCGATTGACGAACCGTTTACATTTTCGAAAAGCTCTTGAAGTACTCTATAGCCCTATGGACAAGCTTCACTCATCCCCCATTTTTCAACCCTCTTCGAGGTCATTTAATGCCCCAAACCTGACTTTGAAGCATTCTTAGGAGGTCTCCAAAACCCGAAAAACTGCAATAACTTTCAAACCATGGGGCCTATTGACTTCATTCTTTTTCTGGAATGCTCTAAACCATGATTACATTCATCTGGCCAATTCACACCTTCAAGGTCACCAAAATGATGGCCAAATTGCATGCTCCTATTTTTTCAAGATTTTCAAACACAATGATAGTGGATCTGTGAGAGTTGGAACCTTTATTTGACCCAAATGGGTATCCAAAAATGTAAAGACATGAAACAGAAACTAAGTCTAAGTACATTTTTTTTGGGTGACATAGGATTGCCCTTATACCTCTGGATGCTCCTGCATCAGACACCCAGGGTAGATTGTAAAGTGACCCTGTCACTTTATGGATGGTAGAGGAAATCCCAAATGGGAAACCTTAGCTGCTGAAATCCAAGTTGAGTCCTCGATTGGTCCTCCTTTCCATTTGACCAAATACTCTTCATACTGCCTGTTTTTGGTACTCCTACCCACAGAATGATCTAGAATGTCTTCTATCTCCTGCTTCATAGAAGCAAGAATTGGACATGGCTCTAACACCAGCTGCTCATCTGCACCATCATCATGATACTCTGTTAAATCTGCAATGTTGAAAATGGGAGAAATGTGAATACCATCTGGAAGCTCCACCTCATATGCATTTCTTGAGTCATGTTTCTTCAAAACTTTGCAGGGGCCAAATTTCTTCATTTTTAGCTTGTTGTAAGTACCAACTGGAAATCTTTCTTTTCATAAGTGCACCATGACTAGATCCCCTACTTGGAATTCCTTATGTCTTCTCCTTTGATCAGCCCTAGCTTTATACTCTTGATTCATTTTGGTAATGTGTGCTTGAACCTCCTCATGTAGACGCTTGAAATGTTCAGCAAATTCGTTAGCTTCAACACTTGTCCTCTCCCCTTGTTCTATCTTCCTCAATTTTGGTGCAGTCCTTGGGCTATTCCCATATACAATTTGAAATGGTGATTTTCTAGTACTCCTATTTACAGAGTTATTATAAGTAAACTTTTCCTGTGGTAGAATCAAATCCCATCCCTTTGGCTTATCTCCAACTAAACATCTCAGCAAATTGCCCAGACTTCTATTTACCACTTCTGTTTGGCCATCAATCTGTGGGTGATGCGTGGAACTGAATTTCAAGTCTATTCTCAACTTCTTCCACAATGTCCTCTAGAAATACCCCACAAATTTAGTATCTCTATCAGAAACTATACTCCTTGGAAGACCATGTAGTCTTACCACCTCTTTGAAAAACAAGTTTGCAATATAGACAGTGTCATGAGTTTTGTGGCATGGAATGAAATGTGCCATTTTGGAGAACCTATCAACCACCACGAATACTGAGTCATTACCCCTTTGTGTCCTTGGCAATCCAAGAACAAAATCCATACTTATGTCCTCCCATGGCCTTGATGGAACAGGCAATGGCTGATATAGGCAAGTATTTTGACTAAACCCCTTGGCAACTTGACAAACTTGGCAACTCTGTACAAACTTCTTCACATCCTGTGTAATTTGAGGCCAAAAATAATGTTCTCTAAGAATGGTAATGGTCTTATCCCGACCAAAATGTCCTGCCATCCCTCCACTGTGTTTCTCCTTAATCAAATTTTCCCTCATGGAACTCCTTGGAATGCACAATTGACTACCTTTGAACAACATGCCATCCTAAATAAAATAGTCTAACCACTTGGTTCTATCCACAGCAATAGGTTCTTTACAAGCTTTCAATGCTTCAGCAAAATCAGGATCCTCAGGGTACAAATTCTTGAGTTCATCAAACCCAACTACTTCAACCTGCATTGTTGTAAGCAACAATTGTCTCCTACTTAGTGCATCTGCAACCTTGTTAGATTTTCCACTTCCATGCTTCAACACAAATGTATAACTCTACAAGAATTCTACCCACTTCATATGCCTCTGATTCAATTTACCTTGGCTATTTAGGTACTGTAATGCCTAATGATCAGTATACAAAACAAATTCCTTTGGCAATAAATAATGCCTCCATTTCTTTAAGGCCTGAACTATTGCATAGAACTCTTGATCATAAACAGAATACTTATTCTTTGCATCATTTAATTTTTCACTAAAATATGCAATAGGCTTACCTTCTTGGCTTAATATAGCCCCAATAGCGCTACCACTAGCATCACAATCCACCTGGAATACTTTTCTAAAATTTGGAAGTGCCAACACAGGCTGTTCAGTCACCTTCTTCTTCAGCAATTCAAAAATTCTCGCAGCTGCTGCAGTCCATTTGAACTCTTTTCTATACCTTCTTATTGTATCAGTTAGGGGTGCATATATGCCACTGAACTTCTTAATAAACTTCCTGTAAAAACTAACCAGACCATGAAATGATCTTACCTCAGTAGTAGACATTTGAGTAGGCCATTCCAAGATGGCTTTTACCTTCTCCAGATCCATTTTGAGACCTTCAGGTGATAAAAAAAACCCCAAATAGACTAACTCCCTTTTTGCAAAGTTACACTTCTTCATATTAATTAACAGTTTCTCTTCCCTTAGCCTTTCAAGGACACTACGAATATGCACTAAATGTTCTTCCAAAATCTTGCTGAAAATTAAAATATCATCCAAATAGACAATAACAAATTTTCCCAAGAACTTCCTAAGTACCTCATTCATGAGCCGCATGAAGGTGCTTAGGGAATTCGTCAATCCAAAGGGCATGACTAGCCACTCATAAAGATCCTCCTTGGTTTTGAAGGCTATTTTCCACTCATCTCCTTCTTGAATCTGTATATGATGATAGCCACTCTTCAGATCTATCTTTGTGAAGTACTCAGCTCCACTCAAGTAGTCCATAATATAATCCATTCTTGGCAAAGGAAACCGGTACTTGATGGTGATCCTATTTATAGCTCAAGAATCTGTACACATCCTCCACTCTCCATCCTTCTTTGGTGTGAGTACTACAGATACTGCACATAGACTCAGGCTCTCTCAAATCAAGCCCTTCCTCAACAACTCCTGAACCTGTCTATTTAGCTCCTCTGTTTTAGTAGGAGTCATCCTGTGAGCAGCCTTGTTAGGCAAACTAGTTCCTGGAATTAGATCTATCTAATGACTGATTTTCCTTACTGGTGGCAATACATCTGGAACATTATCAGAGATAATATCTCCAAACTCCCCTAGTAAATCTAAAACTTCAAATGGTATTTCACTACTACCTTCTTTATCTTTCCTAGGAATCAAAGCATAGCACATATGCTGATGTTTCATGCCATCTAAAAACTTCCTTCCATCAACAAGACAAATCCTAGCACTGATACATACCTTTTCACCTTCCTTTTTCATGGGCTTCAATTTGAGGAAAACTCCATCCTTTGTTAGAGAGTATGTGTTTGCATGTCCATCATGTATTGCATGTCTATCAAACTGCCATGGTCTACCCAATAATAGATGGAAAACATCCATCGAAATAACATCACAGAGAACTTCATCATGGTAACTCCCAATTTTGAATTTTACTAAACATTGTTCACTTACCAGGACCTTATGATCATCGTTTACCCAAGAAATCCGATAGGGTTAGGGATGTTTCTCCCTCTTGAGCTTCAGCTTAGAGACCATCTCTTCTGATACCAGGTTAGCAGTGCTACCACCATCAATGAACATGTCACAACATTTATCCTCATACTTGCATCTAGTATGAAGCAAACTCCTCCGTTGTCCTAGTTCATTCTCACCACTTAGTAGGACTCTTTCATTTACCAAGGTCTCTCCTCTTTCTGCATCCTCTGAATGTGATGATTGTGCATCCTCATCCACATGAGAAACCCTAGCTTGGCCCTCAGCTCTCCTATCTGTCCATCCTTGTCATTGTGGGCATTCAAAGGCATGATGACCTTCTTCATTGCAATGGAAATAGGTACCATGGAAGCCTCCTCTTCCTTGTCCATTTCCTCTATCTCTTCCTCTTTGATTTCCAAAGTCTTGATCATGGGAGTGGTTGAAACCCTCATTCCTCTGGTTTCTGCTAGTACCCACATCTTCATTTTTCTTTTGGGTTTCATTGTGGCCTCCAGATGATCTACCGCTTCCCCTTCCTACTTGACTACACCCTTGTTGTCTTCCTTCAAACCTTTTATTCAACTTCTCTTCAACTCGTAGGGCAAACTGGTATGCACTTAATTCCTCCTTGATGCTAGGTCGCAACCCATTGTTATAACGAGAAACCTTCTCCTTATTTGCTTCTGCATGCCCCACTCTAATCAAGAGTCAGTAAAACTCCTCTGTATATTCTTGGACTAATCTTCCTGCTTGCTTTAACCCATGCATCTTCTTAAACAGATCAAGCTCGTAGTCCATAGGAATGAACTGCTTCTTCAATTTGTCCACCATGCGATCCCATCTTGTGATCTTCTCCTTTCCTCTTCTGTTTCTTTCCAATTGAACCTCTTGCCACCAGATTTTGGCATGGCCTTTCAATTTGGGCTTTGCAAACTTAACCCTATCTAGGTCCCTGATATCCTCATACTCAAAGTATTCTTCCAGTTCATTGATCCAATCGATCAACTCATCTGGTTTCAAATTTCCTAAAAATACACCCACTTCAATTGTAGGTCTTTTCCCAAACTTAGTAATGGCCCTCAAAAACCTTTCCTCTATAGGATTTAGAACTTCCCCGTCAAATTCCTCTTCTAGTCCCATTACTTCTTCTTCATTGTCATACTCACTATTGTCACCTGCCGCAACATTTTCTCCTCTACGAAGCTCCTCTTGCAATGCCTGCACCTGCCTTTGGAGGGCTCTAACCTCCTCAGGATTAATAGCTTTGGCCCTTCCACCATGCTCTCTTCGTGGAGGCATCTTCTTAACTCAAACCCACAACCACATAGTCCTGGTGCAAACTGCCTCATAGTCGGCGCTTTGTCTACACACTCAGGAAAACCAGCTCTGATACCACTTTATGGGAACACAACCCAAGAACAGAATGGAAACAAAAAAAAAGAGAAATTATATTAACTAAGAAAATAAGCTAGTACAACCAGTACAGGAAAATAAACTTCAAAACATGCCCTAAGGGCTTATAATAGCATAAATCTGGAGATAATTTCTGCTTATGGTACCTCCTCTCAAACTCCACTCCGAACTGCCTTTTACAATGCCAAAAATCTCCTTAAATAGACCCTAGAGGGTTAAGGACTAGGAGTACATTCTAGAAAGTGCTAGAAGGCATCGACCAACAAAATAGAAGGTTCCGAAAGCTGCGTTAGAAGTCGGTGCAAATCTAGAAGAATCCAGAAATGGTAATCGAGCTTTCGGGAGGCATAACTTTTGAACCGTAGGTCCGATTGACGAACCGTTTACATTTTTGAAAAGCTCTCGAAGCACTCTATAGCCCTATGGAGGAGCTTCACTTGTCCCCCATTTTTCAACCCTTTTCAAGGTCATTTAATGCCCCAAACCTGACTTTGAAGCATTCTGAGGAGGTCTCCAAAACTCGAAAAATTGCAATAACTTTCAAATTGTGGGAACTATTGACCTGATTCTTTTTCTGGAATGCTCTAAATCATGATTACATTCATCTGGCCAATTCAGGCCTTCTAGGTCACCAAAATGATGGCCAAATTGCATGCTCCTATTTTTTAGGATTTTCAAACACACTGATAGTGGACCCGTGAGAGTTGGAACCTTTATTTGACCTGAATGGGTATCCAAAAATGTAAATACATGAAATTGAAACTAAGTCTAAGTACTTTTTTTTTGGGTGACATAGGATTGCCCTTATACCTCTGGATGCTCCTGCATCAAAAAGTGGGGCTAGAATAAGGGTGATATTTTTAGGAATCTCTTATGAGAAAATATCCAGAGAATATAGTGTTGGAACTACAATTGCTAAGAGTTATATTGGACCAATTTTTATATTGCCATTGATGTAAAATATATTGGTAAGACTATGTTTCAAACCTACAGGACAGATGTTCACTAAAATTTTAGAGTTCCATACTAATTGATTAATGACAAGGATTTGAAAAGAAGAGATTATGAGATTACTTAGTTCAAGCTAGAGTTGAGATGTGTAAGTGAGATGGAATTATGATAGGAACTTGATAAGTTAGTACTTGAAAAGATAATGTGATGTTCATTCAGTACATGAAGTATAGAAGAAACTAATATGAAGCTAAGAATGGAAAAAAGTCAAAAGGAAAATCTTGACCAAGCACCAGTGTTGGATAGTCAATGAAGGAGTTGAAATAGACGAGTAAGGAAATTAAGGATTATCAAGTAGAATAGTGTTGCTCAAGTATTAGTTATTCCAAATGATAAAGATTAATGAGTGATCCAATAAAGACCAAGTAGAAAGGCATAGTGATGATTGAGTGATCTAGTGAAGACCAAGCTAAAGAACACATCAATGACAGGCTGATAGCATTAGAATAGCTTGTAAGAGAATCAAGATTTGTGGGTAACATTGTTAAAATATTGAGATAAGAAACACATGTTGATGATAAGGATCGATGAGATATAAATTATTTAATGCAAGGAAAGGATTAGTTGAAAGAACAAAGGATAAGATTCGAAGAGATATTTTGAGAAGGGATGAAGAACAAGAAGATGGAAAGATTTAATGAATGTTTTAGATCTGACTGTAAGCCCTATGATCTATTATTGTGATTAATCAATAAAAGATCAAAGATATCTATTTAAGGAGCTATTGAATATTTTTATGGGTTAATGGATTGGAAACTTTCAAAGAAAAGTAGTTGACATAATTACAAAGGACAAGTACAAAGTTTAGGAGGAGAATGATTGATTGAAGAGTTTCAAAGCAAATCTAAGAAGATGAGATGATCAAGTCTAGTTAGTGAACCAAATTTGAGCTGAATAAAGATCTAACTTTGCTAAGTGAGTTGTATGTTATCAAATGAAAACCTTTTTGGTACTTTTTAACCATTGTGAGAGTTGTAAACTCTATTTTGATAAGGTTGACTTAATAGTCATTTGTGAATCCTTTAATCAAGGTAACATTCTAATTGAATGTTCTAAAGTTCTCTAACAAGGATACTCCTAATAGGGTGATAAAATAATTTAATAGGGTCACACCTAAAAATATATTTTGTAACCATGAATAAGGTTAGCTCCTAAAAAATCTCACTTTAGAAGAGTGAAAAAGTAGTAGCATGTTACTAGCATCTTTTTTCTAAATTGAGTTTCCACATTAAATAGTGGATTCAAACATTGTGTGGATGTTTTTTTATTTGTTTATGCTACTTACTATTTTTAATTTTATATTTATTGTTGACTATGATAATTTTCTATAATTTAGCACATATTGAACAAAGAGCCAAAATGTAATGAAAAAGTTGGATTATAGTGAGAAATTTTAATTAGTAAGTTATTAGGTTAAGTTTGTCAAACTTTTAAGTATTTGACTTATAAATCTAGACCTAGGGTTAATTCACCCCATCTCTTAGTTATTCCAAATATTCTAACATTTGGTATCAGAGCATTTGGTAATTGTGTAAAATTTTGAAGGACTTAAAGATAAAGATCAAGATGTACAAGAGAGAGATACCTAATCTAAGCAAGGAGAATTTTTTAGATGGCAAAGGATAATGAAGTTGCATCTATTAGGTATTAGAGATTCTATACTTTACTATCTTAAAAATGAGTACATTGAATTTTTGAGACCTATGACTATTGAGTAGCTAAAAGACAAAAAATAACATAACCATATTGTGATTGAGCTTACTTATTCTCTAAGCTATTTATAGAGTATTAGGTGACTCTAAAACAACCCCATCATCAAATGAAAGACCAAGAAAAATTCCACAAGATATTGGAAAGAAAATTGCATGAAGATGCAAGAATGTTATTATTGATAACAAACTTGATTGGCATCCAATGGATTGATTCAAAATGTACATAATAGGCATCCTTATATAGGAGAGGCTATAAGAGACAATGATAAGGAGGAGATAAGATATCACCCACACAAAGTGGAATAACATGTCCACTAAAGGTGGATCATCCTCTATTATGCAATGAAGTATGTATGATGATGAGGATGATAATGTGATAAGTACACTAAAGGTGGAATGAGATAACAAATATTATTACCTAGAGTGGAATTCTCGTACACCATGTGTTTAGTTGAGATGCAAACTCCTAAGTGTCTCAATCACAAGCTACTATGCAATGCATTATCCTAAGTAAGCTTAAGTAAGTGTAATTAGTGAATATTCAACTACAAAAATACCCCCCCAACTCCCCCTTAAGTGCAACTTATGGGAATGCACTTAAAATCACAATGCAAGATTAGTCCCATCTACTAGGCCATTTTAGGTACCCATGTACAATATGCAATGCAATACATGAAATGTAATCTCTCATAAAGTGGAGAAAGAGAGGAAACCTCATGGAAAAAACCCTCCTATAAAAGAGAGATGAAAACAAGATTCATGGATGGATGGAGTAATCAAGACCCCCTAAAATTTTCATACATCATGTGTATACAAAGAATGATCCCCCAATAGCAAGGAAATAATGAGACATGATGTCCCCCCATAGTGAAGAAGCTCTAATGTAGATGAAGAGTACCTAAAAGAAAAATATAAGCCAATGCCTACAAGAAACATGTCTCTCCTTAGGAAGAGATAAAGCATCAAATGATGAAGAAGCCATTCCATGTAAAAGGTGAGAAAGAAGGAAGAAGGTCTCCATGTATGCATCTCTAAAGACTAAATAGGTGTCTCCAAGCTCAAATATTTTTCACACCATCAAGCTAACCTATGAGATGTGAAAAACTAAGAGAACATGAAGAGTTGGGAAATCCAATCTTCAAAGAAGGTGAAGAAGTATCTCAAAGAGAAACCTCCTCAAATGTATTAACCAAATCTACATTATGAGACTCATCTGAAAGACTATCTAGGAATTCATCCCACAATGTAAGATCTGTAGCATAAAGATCATCTCGATGAATGGTAGGGCTCATGTCTAAAGAAGTAGGAGGTGGAGGAGTAGGAAGTTCAACACCTATGTCAAAAAAAAAATTATTCAATTTTCTAATGCTCTCCTCACATCAATTATTCACCCTTGATAAAGGGTTAGGTAGATCATGAATATCATCATCATTATCAACAAAATGTGTAAAAGAATACAACTGTGATGTATGATCAATAACTCCCATAGCTATGACATCTCTAATCTCCATGTCCCTAATATAGACATAATTTGGAGTGAACTCAACAATTTTATTTTGTGCTTGATGATTAATTTGGTAAATGGAAAGGATATTAGTGGTCAAAGATGGTACAAAAAGAGCATCATTAAATTTACCCTCTCCCATAGGAATAGAAACTTTCCCATAGACTTTCATGTGTGTATTATTACACATAAATATAGGTGGAGAATTACAAGGATCAATAGAAGAAAGCATATCCATAGAAGATGGCATATGATGTGATACACCTAAATCAAGAAGATATTTACCTTACTGAGGATGGGGGGAAGCAATGAGTTCTTTTCCTTTTCCTTTGGATGATCATGTCAATGTAGATGTAGAAGTTGCCTGTTGTATAGAAGAAGGAGCATACACTAATGAGAGTAGATGGATATTGTTCTTTTGAAGAATGTGAGTGAGCTCATCAATATTCTTATGGAAACATTTATGCTCATGATGCCCTAAATTTTTTCAATAAGCACATTTATCACTCTTTCTTCTAGATGTTTCCTCTCTTGAAGAGGACTTGGATTCAATAATATGTTGTGAAGGAGATTCATCACCTTTTTCATGTTGCTTAGGATCCTTATGTTGTTTATTTTCCTTTCCTTTGGGAGCCTTGGAGAGGAGTCATTTGCAACCAAAGCTTGATGCTTTGAAGGCTTCAATTGACCCATGTGTGCTAACTTCACTTCCAACGCTATCCAGCCATCATGAGGATGTATGCATGATGTAATATGATATAGTAAATCATGAGAGATGGTAGATATAAGAGAGCCAAGTGTATTATCTCTTTGATGAAACCATTTAATTCTTTCTACAACACCTATAGATGGTTCTAGATCCTATCCAAGAATCACTCTAAGAAATCTAATACTCATCAACTGATTAGAAAATACTTGTTTCCATTCATGATAGTTATATGGAGTGAGTAATGAAACTTTTTAAAAATACATAATAAATAAAAGAATGTCTAAAATCAACTAATAAATTCTTCAAATTACTAATTCAATCAAGAAAATTGAAATCCAAGTATTCACCAAGTGCAAATATAGCCAAAAAAACACCTATTTCTAAAAGTGATATGTCCAATAAAAATCACTAAAATCTTATTATAGATCTAGAAAGTAGAGGAAAAATCATGCACATTCAAAAAAATTGCACCTAAAAATGTTACTAGATGTGCCCAAATAAAGCCTTGAAACTTACAAAAAATTGGATTTGTGATTTTCCAAAAACCTCAAAAACCAAGACCTAAAATTACCTGCACCACTATGTAGATTGTGAAATGTTGACATATTAGTCAAGTTTGTTATTAGTGACATACACTTAATTAGGTTTTATGTATCTACCAAGCTTATTGTATAGTTAACAATATTTACCAAGTATTTTCGTTACCATTGAGTTCCACAATTACTACCAAGTCCTTTGGACAAATTCCAATGCATGCCAAGTAGTTTTAGTTTGTGTTGAGATTAGTAGTGTAAATTGTGCATCTCAGTGTATACCAAGTTTGCTAGTGTAAACCAAGAAGTGAAGTTCTTATTGAGTTCACAGTTGATGTGATGTGAGTCTAGTGTCAACTGAGCTACTCTATGTTAACCAAGTGATTTAGTTTACACCGAGCTCGTAGAGGAAGCATTGACCAAGTCACATAGTATAAATCAAGTAATTCAGTTTATATGTTGAATTGCACAATATCTACCAAGTCACTAGTGCAGACCAAGTTCAAGACTACTTGGAAGTGATCAATATGTACTGATCTTGTATGTCTATCAAGTGCATGATGATGTTGAGCATTGATAGTTGATGATGAGTATCAAAACCTTGCTATGTCAGTCTTCAAAAATTGAGTGTCTTGATTTGGGCCAACTTTGTAATATTTGTGTAAACTTGTATTATGATCGACTTTGTAATTGTGTAATTGGATTGGTATATATGTATTGTATTATATCACATCCAAACAAGCATGAGTGTGTGTAAGTTATGCAACATAATTAAATACAATTAGAGAAGAGTACTAAAGAGAAAATTACAAAGGCTACAATATTATAAGGAGCAACAAAGACATAGCTATCACAACAAGGTAATTTGTACATAAAGGAATTTCATTCAACAAAGAAAGTTGCAAATCAAAGATTAGCTATTGCTTCATCCTAATAGGTGAATTAGTCAAATCCTTTAACAAGGTAGACCTAACAATCTTTTGAAAATATCTTTACCAAGTGCATACTTCATTGTATATTTGTACAATCCTTTAACAAGTTGGACCTAGCAGTCCTTATTGCTCTTGAAAAGGTAGATCATCAAAAGTGATCAATGTAAGCTTTAATAGGTCAACTTTATATTGTGATACTTAAGTTTGTGGGTATCATCCCCACCCTAGTTTTACTTTCTATTTGGAAGGTTTTTGGGTCACCAAATCTATGTGTCAAAATGTTATGAAAGCTCTCATGTTTTTAGTTTCTTATGCATGTTACTAGATTAGATTGAATGAGAAGGATTAAATGCTAATTGGATAACTAAAGTTAAAAGTTTAACAAGGGTTATTGATTCACCCCTCCCCTCTCAGTAACCTACCCTTCTAAATATTTTTCAACAATTGGTATCAGAGCATTGTGGTACTCAGGAGAAAGTTTAACAACTTGAGAAAAGATCAAGGCCATGGATATATTTAGACTTGACAAAGCTATTGACAATGAGGAGTTGGATTTGGAAATGGCTATAGCCTAACTCAATAAAGCAAAGGATAAACTTTGCCAATCCCTTAAAGGAAGAAAAGATCTTGCAATTCAAATGAATGATCATCTCTATATTGAAGAAAGAATTGAAGATCTTCATCTAGAAAGTAGCTCAGATGAAGAAAATGAAGCAATCAAAGAACTCCTAGAAAATAATGGTCACTAGAAGAAGAAGTGAGAAAAATAAGAAGAGAGCAAGAAATTCAATCAGTAAGGCTATGTGAAATCATGAAAGAGAAAAATAGACAAAAGTAGAAATGGAAGGAAAAGATAATGAGATTCAACATCTATCCTTTTTGCAAACTAACTTCATCAATTAGCTCACTAATGAAAATGAAGAAATCATGAACCTAAGATCTAAGGATGAAATATTGTAGAATGATCTAAAATTTGAAAGGCAAATCAATGAAAAAATGATGAAATCCCAAGCCGACATGAATTAGTTGAATGAGAAAAATATTTATAGACAAAAAGGGAAAGTAGGAATTAGATGGAAAGAAGAAGGTGAATCTTCCAAATAAGGATCTCAAAGGAACCAAAGACCAACTTGCAATCATTGTGGTAAGATAGGTCACACATCAAACAAATATTGGAGCAATGGGAAAGGAAAATTCAACGGAAAGTGCTAGAATTTCAATAAACATTCTCATAAGGCTAATGAATGCAATGAAAAACCAAAATTTGAAGGCAAATGTCACAAATGTAAGAAATGTGGACAGAAGTCATCTGATTGCAAAACAAAGATATTTAATCCAATAGAACAAATTGTGAAAGAAATATTTGCTTGGGACAATAACACCTGATGTAGATATCATTGCTATGGAGAATTTGGACAACATTGGAATGAATTGTGTAAAACATCATATGAGGAAAAGAGATACCACTAAAAGATGTTTTAAATGTACTAAACTTGGTTATCTTGCCAACAACAATATGAATACTAGAAGGACAAAAGATGAAAAGAAGGAAAAAGCTGATAATATTTGAAAATAGATGAGAGTTCCAAAGTCTACCAAGAATGAAAGTTCAAGAAATGATGGTCAATTCACTCAAGAATTGGGTGACTCTACCATTTCTACTAAATTTCTCATGAGAGAACTAGAACTAGGCTATCAAAGAAGACATTCAAATCAGTTCCAATTGAAGGGTCAAAAAGATCCATATCTATATTTAAGTTACAAAGGGATCATCAAGTAAAAGGGTACTAGTGTCTATCAAGTTACTTTCTTTCCCGATTGAGGTTGGCTCACATACTGTACCGAGAAATTTTAGGATTAACTAAAATTTATATGGTTACTGAGTAATGAAAGACTCTGCCAAATGATCAATGTGTTTGTGTTTTAAAATATAGATAGTTCCAAATTACCCTGATGAGAATAAGGTACATCTATGGGTAGCTAACTCCCATCTTTGACATATAATTTTAGACACTGGGCCAACTATAAGGCTAGACCTTTCTTCTACTTTAGGCTTTGCAAAACCTAGGTGGGTGGGCCTCAGATTCAATTATATGGTACCAATGCTAAAACATATTCTTGAATATAACAAAGTAGATAAAACCCTTAATCTCCTATACTTATGCTATGAAATAAAAAAGATGTGCAATAGACAATTGCAAATCTATGAAATTCACAAGCTAAGTGAAGGCATCCTTTTTAGCTATTCAACATGAAAGGGAATTAAATTTGATTAATAATGTTGATTTCAGAAAAACCCCAAGTATGCAATAGTAAGAACAAATGATCCTATAGCTGATCAGTGCCTTATCTATTGGGAAATTCAATGAATCAAACACATATATCTGTGATATCAATGACGTATTCCATATAACCAAATATTAGATCTATCTAATCACTTTTTGAATCAGAGATTAGTGTTCATAAAGACCTTGTTCTTATGAAGTATCCTTCGCAAAATAACCAGCAATCCTATCAAACACATCAAGCCTTTACTTGGCCCCTTGTTCCAACAACAAAACATATATAACATACAACCTTAAAGGGATGCAAATGGATCTCAATTATTTGTTCTTAGACCACATAAGACTATAGATTACTAAGATAGGAGATGAGAATGAAAATGAAACTAAATAAATTCTTTCTTATTCATATTCATTTCTTTGAAATAATACATTCAAATGCATGAAATCAAAACATGAAAAAACCTAATAGATTTTAAATTTCTCTATTATCTTCACTATTGTTGTCATACAAAAGAGAATATGTTGAATTATAATGGTGGAATCATAGTTCTGGATCCAAAAAAGTGGTCTCATACTAAAAATTACCAATCCTTAGAATGGATGAGAAAGAAGAAGATATAGAAGTAGAGGATTCCCAAATGTAATTTGAGGATAACATGTGTCCACTTGAAATTCCATCGCTTGCATTTGCAAAACCTCTTTCATCTTTCTACCCATTTTATCTAATTTAGTTTTCATCAATACTCTGTAACTAACTTGGAAATATCTCCTATTTAATGATGAAAACCATTTTGTTTGCCAAAATATCTGAAAGTATCATGAAATGCTGATGAAATCCCCATTTAACTGACTTGAAGGTAACCAAATTCAAACCCAACTACATTTTTACCATGTTTTACCAAGCTTGTAACTATGTTTTCAAATTTTTCCCATTTCATTGAGAAGGCCCAAATTTTACATTTCTTCCTATAACTTGAACTAGTGACTTCCTGTGCAAAAACAAACTCCATAATTAGAAAGCTTGTCTTATCCTAGTTATGAAAATATGTAATATGTCTATGTTTGCTCACTGAAAACCCCCAAAATCTTAGTTTGAAAAATGTACCCCCTGCTATTGGTTTAGTCTAAACTTTCAAATTTTTTAATTTTCTAATTTTCTAAAGTTGAAACTTCAAAGTACATCAATTTTGAATTTAAAAACTCAATATGTGACCCCCTTTTTTTTAAATGATTAAAAAAATCATATTTTTGAATTTTTGAATTTTTAGCTCACCCATGCATCTCAGTTCAACCCTACTTTGACAGGCTGCCACATGGTAGCATCATATTGGTTGAACTCTACATATTCATCTTACACTAGACACTACATGGCAGCCTCTAATTGGACCATGAGGTACCACCATGTGGTACCACCATGTGGTACCACCATGTTGTACCACCATGTGGTGACTTCTCATTGGTTTCTCAACTACCACCAGACTACCACATCACCACACTAGATGCACCTACCATGTCACTACGATGTGGCACATTAATACTCATCCAACATCTACCCCACCATGTCACCATGGTCTAGGGCCCACTACCACATGGTGGCTTGGCCCTTTACCATAGTATCTATCTTCCTCACAACTCCATAATGTATGAATGCAATGACCGCTAGATCCTTCGCATGGTTCAGTCCTGTGGGTTTGGTCTAATTCATTCATTAGTCACCACTTGTCATCACCCTATTGATTAGAAATACACATCAAAATGACATCAGCATCCTCATTCAAAATTTTCTTACATCATTATCGAACTAGCCAATTTCCACAACTCCTAGCAAGCACTTGCCTACCTTTTAAAAGGTCATGTCTTATAGATATTCATTATACTATGCCAAAATGTATTTAAACATTGAAAATAAAAAATCCCCCACCCAATGTGGGATAAAGAAGATGATATACTCAATGCAATACTGTGAATTCTTTTGAATAACATTAAAATATTTGACCTCTAATAGCAGCATATGTGAAACACATCAAAAATGAGCACCCCTAAACATACAAGAACAACTACTGATATCTGGCATGAGCATGAACTTTTCAAAGTCTGAAAACTACCTTCATGATGATGCAATTTTTAACCATATCTATGCCTTTTGCACCAAGTGTATTTCAATAGTTGTAAATACTGGGATTGAAGACTATATCACCATAGGGAGAAAAAGACAAAAACACAAGGAGGTTGACATTTCTTTTATAAAAGTTGGGTACATGAGCTAGCTTGAGTCCTCTCACATCACTGATACATCTTCTTAAGAAGTTCAATGCCCTCCTCTTTTCTTTGCTTGGGGTTTCAAATTCACTAGAAGCCACACTTTCGTATGAGCAAAAGGAGTGTCTCCAAATTTAGTAAGGAACCCCAAACTATAGCTTCCACTAGACTCCCCTGTTGTTGACTTGCGTGAGTTGCCCCTTCTATGTGTGTCATTGCTTTCAAAATTGTTCTTTGATTTGAATGCATCTTCTTGCCACTTTGCACAACTCATTTCCTCCAAATAATATAGGGACATCCCCTTTACTTGGAAATGGCACCAATCTACTATTAAGTTTTAGTCTCATGTCACCTTTTCCTTTGTGTTAGTTTGGCTCTTGTTGTCATAGGTTTGAAACTTGCATGAAAAAATACAAAACATGGGCCTCCAATTGAAAGTAGAAAAAGGATAAAAGGGGCTACATCCTCCAGAGTGGCATAATCAATACTTTAGAAGAGCATGGTGTTTTTTTGTTATGAATGCCTTTCTACTTCCAATCATCAGAACTACTAACAACATGCATTAATTCAATCATCGATTTGTCCAAACATGTGAATCTTATAATGCCCATTTGTTTCAAATAATTGAGCATTGGTTTAACATATTGAGGGTTCTCATCATAAATCCACAACTTTTGTTTTGAATGGGTAATAGCACCTTATAAATGTTTCACTTTATTGCACAAAAGATTATGCTCTATATTGTCAAGTTTAGGATATTGATTTTTCTCGTAGCTATTGAAACCATTCTAATTCATGAAGTCATATATTACTTGCCACTTTATGCCCCAAAGGTATTAGCTTTTCAAAATAATTTTGAAGTTTTTTTGACTAATTAGACATGTTAATATACATGTTGGTTCAGCTCCTTGTACATGGCTTCAATCATCCTCATAACTAGTCACATTCTTCATACCATATTTAAAAAAGAACTATAAATAAGACACTCAAATCATGATTAATTATCCACGCACAAACATTGTGATCATTATTTTAATCACCATGATTGAATAATTTCAATTTCCCATTGCTACATTTACCTGATGGAATCAATTGGGCCCTAAATGGGTCCAGCTAAAAAAAAGAAAATTCGAACAACTAAATCCTCAAATTGATCAATAAATCATTTCATATTGATCCAAATCAAAATCCATGACTAAAATACCAATTAAAACTCATTTTCACCTCTTTCTTTAACTTATTAGTTTCACACCAAGAAGTTCTTTTACTAGCCTTAAAAATTGATCCAAGCACCTAAGCGAGATCTAAAATCAAACACACTGATTCTCTATTTCACACATTCTTACCCTATCAAATCTCATCTCATGATGAATTCTTAGTTAAAAGATATTGATTATCAAATTTTCCCTCTCAAAACTACTTGCAAGAAAATATGTTAGAAAATAATAAATCACATTTTGTTTTTCCTTCAAAAACTAGGAAAACAGATACTTGGGGGCACAAAAATTGGGGCGTTGGTTCATTGTCATGAGGAAAAAATAAATTTTGTATGTGGGCTCATGATGAATAATACGATGCAAATGGCGTGTGGTCAAAATGGGCTACTTAGAATTTGCAAATTGAAAGCACTGACAAAAAAATGGTTTTTGTAAATGGAATGGACCAAGGAAAGTGTGCAGATGGATTTGTCAAGACTTGAAAATTGGCACACCTAAAGAATTTTTAGAGGAAAACACAATGGAAAATCCATTTGATCTCACCTATCACAAATTTTGAGATATGACATCATGAATAGGGGTACCAATAAATCTTCAATTGTTAACACTAGTTAAACTTTATAAATTGCATTTGGAATCATTTTTGAAAATGGATCAAACGGATTTTTCATAAGCTCAAACTTGAAACATAGAAAGTCTCTAACCTCTAAAATCTAATGCAAAGGGAATTTTTTCATTTTGGTCAACTGGGTTAGAGTTATAATAAGTCAAACAGGGCTTCCTAGAATTCTAAAAACTACTGTATCAACATGATAACAATAAATGACCAATTTTGATGGATTCAAAACCTTGTCAAACAGATTCAAAATGACTTAAAATATGAATCATAAGCTCTCTGCTATAGATACTAAACACTTCCAAAGTAGTGAATCATGAAATGTTACTGGCTATGAGATAGTCAATTGCAAACACAACTTCCTATCATTGTTTGACCCTTGGGAAAAAATGTAGATTTGTAAATTGCTCAAAATGGGACATCATGAAATGGCTCAAAATGATAATTTATCTTCATGAGACAAGTAGATATACTGAATGGAAGGTGTTAGAAAAATTAAACACCTCTTAGGCATCAAATGGATAGCCAGGCACATATGCATCAAAAAACATTAAAGGGCCTAATTTTTTCAATGGTACTCAAAATTAGGGCTTCAATTTTGAGTCCCAACACAATGGAAGTGAAGTGGATGATAGTTTATCAATATGATGTCCATTGATCTACCTTTCATACTAAGAATTTATGGAAAAAATTTATTGAAAGGCATGGAAGTGAAGTCATTCTTACCATGAAATTCTTGAGAGTTATTGTGAAGTACGATCTTCAGAGCATTCAAGAGATTTGAGAGAATTTTCAGCAAAAGAAATTGAATTTTCTCAAACCTTACCAAGTGAAGATGACATCCAATAGTAGCAAGGTAAAGTGAGGTTCATACATGCTAGTTCGTGGTGTAGAATGGAAGGCATCAAACTTCAAGCTCACTCCTGCAATCACCAAAACCCTAGATCCAAGTGGAGCACAGTCTTAAATCCCTCAAAAGGTACTATTGATCAATGATATTCACACTCACTTTAAATGTGTTATTCAAGAAATTGTAACTTTGGAGATGGATGATGCCCTAGATAAACTATGTGTGAATGGAATAATTAAACTCGAGCACCAACATCTACAAACTAAATGGTTAACTCATATTCTTCACATGCCCCATGAATTTCAACTTAAATGGATTAGGTTTATCCTTAGATGGGTGCATAATGGTTATTTGTGGTTGGAACAACCAATAGTAATCACAAAGAATATGGTTCATCAAATTATCAATCTCCCAATGCTAACAAAAGCCAAGATAGCCAAAACTCTAGGTCAGGCAAAACTTGAAAAGAAAACCCTAGTAGAATGGGATGATAGAGGAATGAAAATAAGAAGTGTCACTTATGCAAAATTGAAGTTTGGCATCAATATCATTGCACACAATATTTACAACTTGAGTAGGTTAAATAACATATCGTGTGAAGTAATTCACCTTGCATACAAGGTAGTGAAGAATGATCTTTCTTATGACCTTGCCAAGTTACTAATGAAATAGTTCAACGAGAATATGGAGAGCATCTAGACATCAAAGAATAACTCATGTATGTTTGGCTCCCTGTTAATATTCTTATTCTTTTATGATAAAAAAAAAATTCCTTTAAAAAGCATAGTTGTGTGGAGAAAAGATGTACCAGTGCTATATCAGATCAATGCATTTGTTACTAAGATGGGTGAGAACTATAATAGTATTATGGATAACTAGTTTGATAGATTTAAATAGAAGATGAACAATAGATACTAGATCCCCAAGAAACTAGTTGAAGATTATAAGCATGATATATGTTTCATGGTGGATAGTGACAAGGTATACATTAAGGTAGTTAGGCATAGAATAGCATGGGTGAAACCTCTTGGATATGAGATTAATATTGATGAAACCAAGAAATCATTGAGGCACTTGTTAATGAACTAGTGGACCCCAAGATTGCATATTTTGGGACTTATGATGAAGAAAAATCTAGGATAGAACTAGAGATAAAACTCCCTTAGGTGGTAAACAAAGGGAAGAGAAGAATTGCAAAGCTAAAAACAAGTTCTACTCTTTTGTTGACTGAAGGAAAAGATGAGGATGAGGAAGAAGCAGGGGATGAAGAAGAATCAAAAAAAGAGGAACCACTGAAGAATAAGGGCAAGGTAATCATCACCAAGCTAGCAAATCCATCCACTATTGCATTTACCAAGAGGTCATGGAAGAAGACTAAGAAGGAAGGAGGAGATATTATCTACAAGAAACCTCCACCCAACTTCCAAGAAAGGTTGAGAGAACTAGAAGCAGAAGTAGGTATAACAAATATTAAAGCATTAAAATATGAGATTAGGAGTGATGAAGAAAAGAAGAAAATAGAAGATCTGTTAATAGATAAAATGGGTATGTGGAAGTACTCCCCTAGTAGAGATGATGAGGAAACTAATCTAGTCAAGATAGCTACAATAGTTATTGCCTCACTTCCTCATTCTTCAAGAAAACCAAGGACAATATCAAGTACAAAGACAACCCCAGCAATATTGATGGTAACCACCAGTGACAACACAAACATCCAATCACTCTTTTCTCCAATTAAACCCAACACATCTTTGATTTAAGTTTCTTCCACTTCATCTACCAAGTTGCAGACTCTTCCCTCTTCTACCAAGTTAGCTGCATCAATTTCAAATACATCAATTTTGAGCAAAATAGTTTTGGACACAATTGTGATTATCACATCAATTTTGGATTCTTCAAGTATTTCTATTAGTATTCCTTCAATAATTTCAATATTATCTTTTACAACTAGTCCTAGTATGTCTACAATTGTTTCTATTCTAGGTGCACATGCAAGTAGTGTAGGGATAGTTAAGGCCAAGCCTCAACCAAGCACAACATTTTTGGGAAAAAGGAAAAGAGATGGATGAAGAAGTATACCTAGATGACAAAATTTTAGTCCCTAATTGGTAAATTTCCAAGCTTAATCTTGACCAAATGTAGACATTTGGTGAACTCCTCCTGAAGAAAGCCAAACAATTAAGATTAAGAGAGGAAAGAGACAAAGAGATCAAAATTATTAAACATGGAAAGAATATTTTGGTAGATGCTATAGGTGTAGCTATTGATTCTTCATAGCCAATTTTGTACTAGCTAGCAGAGGAAGTTCAAAATTTCAATGAAGATACTGATGGGTAGGATAAGCTAGTGCATAAGGCAGAGAAGAAATTTGAAAATAAAGTGTTGGAGCACATTTCCCAACAAATATCTATCTATCAAATAGAATTTTCTACAATTTTGGGCTCTTTGGAAACATCTTCCACAAATGTATCATCACTTTGTGGCAAGCTATGTGATATTTCTATTTTTACCAAGGAAAAAAGGGACAAATTGTCCAAGATAGATGAAGACCTTAAGGCTAGTGCTCAGCAGTTGTAGCTTGATCCTAGTTCAGCTTTTGCACATTTCAAGAAGATAAGATTTTTGACAGACATGAAAGTAGAATTGCTTAGAGAAGAAGTAAGGATTAGGTCTACATTAGTAGATATATAGAATATGATTCTTCCCAAAATGGATGCACTACAAAAACACATTGCACATTCTAAGACTCTCATCCATGACAACAACTTCTCCATAGCAGACCATATGATAGAATTGTCTACAAGAAGTGTAAATTGTACTACACAAAAGTAATGTCTTGGAAGAGGACTGGGACAAGACCCTGCCAATCATACTCAAGATACATTCAAATTTGTTATCTCACTTTAGCATTAACATGTAAATATATAGAATAAATCTTTGGCATCATTGTCAAAAAGGGGGAGAAAGATATATGTATAAGGGAAGTATATACTATGAATAAGCAGATATAAAAAATATGTATAGGAAGAGAAAGATGGACAAAGATGTAAAAAGTTATGGGGGAGAGAATGCATTATAGAATTGATACATAAGTTGTCAACACAATGGGGGAGATAGATGAAAGATGTGAAAGAAGAGTGTACATCATATACAACATATATTCTATATAGTAAGGAGATGTATAGTATACTTACAAAATCAATTTTAAAAAATCTCAAAAATAGTATACTCTACCAAGCTACCAAGCTAAGAATCACAAGGTGATGTTATTTAGGAAAATTTTGAATTCAATTTTGGCTTATAAGTGTTTTTGTCACAAATTCCAAAATAGGAGATTGTTGACATATCAATCAAGTTTTTTATTAGTGACATATACTTAATTAAACTATAAGTATCTACCAAGCTTATTGTATAGTTAGAAGTGTTTAACAAGCATTTTAGTTACCACTGAGTTCTACAGTTGCTACCAAGTCCTTTTGACAAATTCTAGTGCATGCCAAGTAGTTTTAGTCTGTGTGAAGATCAACAGTCTAAATTGTGCATCTCAATGTATGCTGAGTTTACCAGTGTAAACCAAGCAGTGTAGTGCTTATGGAGTTTGCGGTTAATGTGATGTAAGTCCATTATTAACTAAGCTACTCTGTGTTAACCAAGTGATTCCATTTACACCAAGCTCTTAGAGGAAGCATTGATCAAGTCACACAATATGAATCAAGTGATTCACTTTTTATGCCAAGTTGCACAATATCTATCGAGCCACCAGTGCAGACTAAGTTCAAGACTACTTGGAAGTGACTAGTATGGATTGAGTTTCTACATCTACCAAGTGCATGATGATGCCAAGTATTGAGAGTGGAAACTAAGTATCAAAACCTCATTAAGTTAGTCTTTAGAACCTAAGTGTCTTAATTTGGCCTGACTTTGTAATATTTGTGTAAACTTGTATTGTGGCTGACTTTATAATTGTGTAATTAGATTGGTATATATGTAATGTATTATATCACATCCAAACAAGCACAAGTGTGTGTAAGTTATGAATGTAATAAAATGAAATTAGAGAAGAGCAATAAATAGAAAATTACAAAGGCTACAGTAGTATAAGGAGTAGGAAAGACATATCTATCACAACAAGGTGATTTCTACAAAAAGGAATCTCATTCAGAAAACCAAGTTGTAGATTAGAGATCAACTATTACTCCATTCTAATAGGTGGATCAGTCAAATCCTTTGAAAAGGTAGACCTAAAAGTCTTTTGAAAATCTCTTTATCAAGCACATACTTCATTGTATGTTTGTAAAATCCTTTAACAAGGTGGACCTAGTAGTCGTTATTGCTCCTAACATGGCAGATCATCAGAAGTGATCAAAGTAAACCTTAATAGACCAACTTTATATTGTAGTCCTAAAGTTTGTGGGTATCATCCCCACCTCATTTTTACTTTCTATTTGGAAGGTTTCTATGTCACCAAATCTATGTGTCAAAATGTTATGAATACTTTCATATTTTTAGTTTCTTATGCAAGTTACTAGATTACATTGAATGAGAAGGATTAAATTCTAATTGGATAACTAAAGTTAAAATTTTAACAAGGGTTATTGATTCAGCCCTCCCCTCTCAGTAACCTAGCCTTCTAAATATTTCCAATAGTGAAATTCTACCCCAAAAAAAAAAAAAAAAAAAGGTGCTCGAAAAAAGGAGTCCATATGAGGAAGATATCGTTGTTTGATAATCAAAATCAAATGGTTCTAGATTTGGCCTTAGATGTCTGATTTGGATGAAACAAAATTCAACATAGGGGTTTTCTAACATCCTCTATATGATGCCAACTTTTGATTTGCACCAGCAAGCTTTAATTTTCACCTACAATAGAGGGTCAAAAAATACAACTCCTAAAATCTCTTCCAAATTGTGATGTCCAAAATGCCAAATGCTACATCACTAATGAGTCAAGAAAAGATTGTACTTCTTGAGAAGAGGTCTTCACACCTTGAGAGCTCTGGTACCATGTTAAAGTATTAGGTGACTCTACAACACATCCATGATCAAAAGAAAGACCAAGAAAACTTCCACAAGAGATTGGCAAGACAATTGCATGAAGATGAGAGAATGATATTATTGATAATGGACTTGATTGACATCCAATGGATTGATTTAAAATATACATAATAAGCCTCCTTATATAGGAAAGGCTATAAGAGATAATGATAAGAAGAAGATAAGTTGTCACCCACACAAGGTGGAATGACATGTTTGCCAAGGGTTGATCATCCTCTATTATGCAATAAAGTATGTGTGATGATGAGGATGATAATATGATAAGTACACTAAAGGTGGAATGAGATAATAACTATGACCACCTAGAGTGGAATTCTCCTCCACCATGTGTTTAATTGAGATGCAAACTCCTGAGTGTCTTAATCACAAACTACTATGCAATGCATTATCCTAAGTGAGCTTAAGTGTAATTAGTGAATATTTAACTATGCCAATAGCTATTCTAAATTTGATGAAGTAAAATATTGTGTTAATGCAAAGAATTATGGGAAAATTTGACACTAATTCATGGAGGATACACATATGGAGATAATTTAGAAAGTCTAAGGAGAAATTTTGATGAAATGGGAATGAATGAAGATAAGGATATAGAAAAATATTTTGCAAGAAACAAAGAAGTAGTGAATGCTATCATAAGTGTTGGAGGTGAGATATCTAAGGAGACAGTGATCAACAAGGTACTGAGAACCTTACTTCCTACCTATGCTATTATAGCATCTACAATACAAGAGTTAAGATGTACACCTAGTAATTATCTCACATTGGATAGTCTAGTTGGTAGACTTACAACTTTTGAGGTGGCATATTTTGATAATTACTCCCTTACCAATGTTGAAAGTGCATTCTATTAGAGTAATTATTTATTTATGCTTATTAATTAGATTGTCTTGATTCAATTAATTAAGTCTTCTATTACTCTAGTTTCCTTAAGCTATCTGTTAGGTGCATATAATTAATATTTTATATTAATTATATTGCACAACCTATTTTTTATTTCCCTTTTAGGGTTTTGTTCATCTTTAAGGTTGAACTCTTGTAATTTTATTTCCATTATCTCAAAATACATTTTTCTCTCACTCTGTTGAGATTTCCAAGCTGCACTTTTTCCCTCTTTGGTTTTCTTCTCAGCAATAGGTTATTTTCATGAAGATGTTCTTGGTGAACTATGAAGTTTGTTTTCACAAATTCTACATGGTATTAGAGCTTATTTATTGCCACCTAGTTTGGAGATCTTGAAGCCATAATTTGAAGATAGAAAACCTAGATTTTTGAGGTTGTTTTCCTTCAATCTAGAGATGACACCTTTTTTTGGTACACTTTGGGCAAAAATAGATGTCGCCTTCCTACTCAAAAGGCCTGGTATAGTTAAAATTCATATAAAATTTGCAAATTTTGGCCATAGTAGCCTCTGAAACTTTTTTTGGCCTCTTGAGAGACTTACAAATTTGGAAAGAAAAAAAAATTAAATCAAACAAAAAACACTTTTAAAGCTCTTTTAATAGGTGGTCACCCATGCACCACTGGTGGGCCACCTACACCTAACTCGTGTAGATCTACTATTGACACATCACCATGGCCCCAACCCTTGCCCAACCATCACCGATGCACCTCCCAACTGCTATTTCCATTGGCATCACACTGCCCAATAACCACTGACCTGCCACCCAACCATTGCTACCAGCTTCTAGTCACTACCGCTGATGATGACATCATTTTGTAATAGGGTGATGTCATCATTTTAGACAATTACATCATCATTCTAGCTGGCAAAATTTTTAGGTGCTGATGTCATTTTTTGGCGACTAGATTTTTTTCAACAACCATTTTTTTCTAGTAGATGGCCACATGGCCATCAATTTTTCTATAGTATCTATAATTTTCTAGAGAGCTCATTCTTTGGAGGAGTAGTTCATTTTTTTACCATAACTTAAGCATACAGAGGTCTTTTTTTTATCCAAAAGAAGTGCCAAAAAGATGGTTTTGAGTTAGAGATGATTATGCTAGTTTAATTTCATGACACAATTGTTTGAGCCTCTTTTTTGGAATTAAAGTAGAGGCTTTAGTTTCCTCCCTCTCTGCATCTATCATCCAGGTTTTTCTCTTAGTTTTTTTGCTTTCCATAGTTTTTTCTTTGGTTTATGAGGGATACATTTATACTTTGTGAGGGGTGTTTTTTCCTTTCTACAATTTAATTTAGAATTGACCCTTCTACTTCCATCTTCTTCTCTCAATGTTGAACCCCTTTATGGCTTGGCTAACACCACATAACTACTAAAATTGGAAAGCACACATGACTCAACTACTTATATCATGTGGCTTATGGTCATGTCTAGATGAGAATCAACTTGTTCTACAATAGCCTTTGGATGTTCTTTATCACAGAAACAAAATGGATGAAGCCATGGGCTTAATTGCACTGAACATCTCCGATAGTCTCCTATTTCACCTAGATGGTTTGGCCACTCCTTGGGAAATTTGGACCAATTTCCACAACTTATTTGGCATAGTGAATAATTTCCAAGCACTAAAGCTTGATGCAGAGTTGACTTCCTTGACACCTACTAGCTTTCCCACTATTGAGGACTTTTTGGTGAAGTTCAAATCTCTACATTTAGTTTTGTAGGGATGTGGGAAAAATAAAATAGATGATCAATGTACTTTTTTTATTCTCTCAAAGTTGTGAGGACAGTATCAAATATTTTCTTCTACTTTCTACTCCACTATAGATTCATTGTGTAACAGGCATCAAATGCATTCTTTTGAGACATTCTATAATCGGTTATCACAAGGACATGTAAAGATCCAACAAGTGGATGCTTTTGGCTCTTCTAGCCAAGAATTAGTTTCTTAGTATTCTCAAGGGAAACCAAAAAAGAAAGCCAAACCAAAGAAAAAAACATCAAAAAATGATTCCAAAGCTCCAGCTAACACTTCCAAGGGAAACTCTTCTGCAAAGTCTATTGAGTCTACCACCAAGACTAAGAAGAAATTAGTTGAGACCTATAGTATTTGTGGAAAGGATGGACATCCCATTGCTAGGTGTTCAAAACATTTGGAGGCTTTAGAGGAAGCCATTTAGGAGCATCACATTTCTACTCCTAAGTCTTCATCCCCTCTATAGGTAAAGGTCATGCTCTTACTGCACAAGCTATGACTTCTAAGCCTACCTAGATTTTTTATTCTGGTTCCTCTTGCCATATGATAAAAACTCAGTCATTGGTCACCTCACTTGCTCCTTGTGCTACTTCATAGGTTTCTATTGGGAACTCATCACATTTCTCAATCTTGGGTTTTGGTTTTGTTGCACTAGTTGGGGGTTCTCTTCAAGATGTTCTTTTTGTCCCTAAAATCTCGACGAACTTATTGTCTATTTATTATATTTTTAACTCTAGCTCTAGTAAGATAGTTAATTTCTCACCACATGACGTGGTTATTTGGGACTTAAATGATTCTAAGTTGATAGTGGCTACTAGGAATGTTGATTCTATATCCCACCTATATAGATTTGATAGATTTGAGTCTTTTGATGACACAGGTTCCTCTCTAATAGCACACACAAATTTAGTAAGAAGACTTTGGCATGAGCATTTGGGCCATGTTAGTTACAGATATCTTCAACAAATGAGCACATAAGGACTTGTTCTTGGGCTTCCCTAGATTTCCTATACAAGTTGTGTTTGTCAGGGTTGTGCTCTTGGAAAACAACATAGGGTTCCTTTTCCACATGGATGAGATACTCATGCTTTAACACTATTGGAGCTTATTCATAGTGACCTCATGTCATTTCCCACTCCTTTTTCTTGTGCCAAATATGTGCTCAATTTCATTAATGACTTCTCTAGATGCACATGGGTGTACTTTTTGAAGTACAAGTCTGATGTCTTTGATTTATTTTGAGTCTTCAAGATATTTGTAGAGAAGCAGTCTGGTCTTTCTATTTGATAGATATGCACATATAATGGGGGGGAGTATGTGAACCAAGATTTTAGGGAGTTTTACTCTAAACATGGTCTTTAGCATCAATTTTCAATACCCTACACCCCTTAGTAGAATGGTGTGGTAGAGAGAAAGAATATAAAAATTTAGGAGATGGCTAATTGTATGATTCAGTCTAGGTCTATGGATTCTTCTTTTTGGGAAAAGGCAGTCAATTGTGCCAACTATATTCAGAATTAGATGCCTCACAAGGTAGTAGCCTTGGTCTCATGTCAAGCTTGATGTATCTTCATTCCAAATTTTTGGTAGTGAAGCATGGGCATTTCTACCATATGCTTAGAGGAGAGCAATGGAGTAGAAGAGCCAATGCCTCATTATGAGGATGTTAAGGCATATAGGTTATTTGATCTTGATTCTAGAGATGTCCTATTTCAATAGGATGTCTAGTTGATGAACACTTTCCTGTAGTAGATACCCTACTTCCAGAGTATACTTCACCTACCACTACTTGCTCATCCTTTTTAGTCTCTTTTTTGGATGATGAGGATGATGATCTTGGTGATCTCCATTTATCTCTACCATACGATCCTCCATAGATGCCCAAATGGGCTCATGTTACAATTGAGGTTGTAGGATCTTTAGTTGGTGATCCTTCCACTTCCTCTCACACCTAGTCTCATATTATGGGTTCTAGTATTTTGACTCATGATATTTCCAGTGATCCTTAGATAGTTTTAGTAGCCATAGGATATTCTGAGTGGAACAGTGCCATGGAGGAGGAGTATTCTTCTTTGATGAAGAATCATACTTGGGATCTTTGTACTCTTCCTAAGGGAAGAAAGTTAGTGTGATGAAAATGGTTACATCATACTAAGTTTGTTGCTAATGTTTCTATTGATAAGTACAAGGCTAATCTTGTTGCAAAGGTTTTCTCATAGGTTGAGGGTATTGACTACAATGAGACATTCTTCTCCTTGTCTTATCCCTTGCAACTTCTCATGGATGGCCCATTTTTTAGATGGATGTAAAGAGTGCATTCTTACACGGTGATCTTATAGAGGAGATCTACATGCAGTAGCCTTAGGGATTTATGCATGATTCCTCCTTGGTTTGTAGTTTTTGACACTCATTGTATGGTCTAAAATAGGCCCCTTAGGCTTGGTATGAGAGGATGGACTCCTTTCTGCTTTCTACAGGCTTCACCCACTATCATTCTGATCCTATAGTGCACATTTTGCATCTTGAGGCTGAGATTTTTATCCTTGTGTTATATGTTGATGATCTTATCCTCATAAGTAGTTCATCCTCTATGCTTCAAAAAATTCAACATGCATTGATGGAACACTTTGAGATGACTAATCTTGGTCTGTTACACTACTTTCTTGGTCTAAAGATTGTTTAGTCCTCTACTAGGATCTTTCTTTTATCAACAAAAGTATGCTCTTGACATGCTTTGACACTTTGATGTGCTTGATTGTAAGCCTACTCTCACACCTTTTTAGTTAGGTGTTACCATTTCTACATCTGGTAGTTAACTATCAATGGATCCTGCATTGTATCAGCAGTTGGTTGGTAGCTTTATGTACCTGACAAACACTCATTTTGATCTCTTCTTTACAGTTGATCTTGTCTGTAAATTTTCACATGAGCCTCATGAGAGTCATTGGAAAGATGCCAAGCATATTTTGAGATAAATTTAGGGTACAATTATGTATGGAATTTATTACATATTAGGGACTCCTTACATTATTGGCTATACTGACTCAGATTGGGCTAGTGATGTTGATGATCAGAAGTCTACTTTTGGCTTTGTCTTTTTTCTTGGCTCTAGACCTATCACTTGGTCCTACAAGAAGTAGCATGCACATGCACTTTTTTATAAAAAGGCTAAGTATAGAGCCATAGTGCTTGCTAGTTAGGAGATTTTATGACTTTGGTAGTTAATGACTAAGTTTGGTTTTCCTCCTAATCATCCCACTATTCTGTGGTGCTATAATAAGACTATTATTCATATTTCCTACATCTCAATGGAGCATTAGCACACTAAACACATTAAGCTTCATATGCATTTAATCTATTAGCTGATTTAGGATGGTGTTCTCTCTTTGGAGTAAATTCCCACTCATGCACAGGTTGCTGACATCTTCAACAAATCTTTTGCATCACCATGATATCTTCAGTTGCAGTCTATGCTTGGGGTTATAAAAGTTTTCCTTGGGGGTTATTTTTGAGGCCTTCCTTCATTTTATATCAACATGATTTTTCTATCTCATTTTGGAAAGTAGTTTTTTCCATTGATTTTTCTCCTTTGTCTCCAGTTTACAAAGATTTCCTTGTTTTGGGTACCTAATCAGGCCTTGTTGGCAGGACCCATTTTCTTTCTTTCATAGCTTTGCTAGGTTAGCTTACCTCCTAAGATTCACTCAAGGGAGGTATTAGAGTAATTAATTATTTACACTTATTAATTAGATCATCTTGATTTAATTAATTAAGTCCTCTATTACTCTAGTTTACTTAAGCTATCTCATAGGTGCATATAATTAATATTTTATATTAATTATATTGAGCAACCTAGTGTTTCATTTCCCTTTTAGGGTTTTTTTCATCTTTAAAGTTGAACTCTTGTAATTTCATTTTCATTATCTTGTAATACATTTTTCTCTCACTTTGTTGAAATTTCCAAGCTATGCTTTTTCCCTCTTTGGTTTTGTTTTTATTAATAGGTTATTTACATATAGGTGTTCTTGGAAAATTGTGAAGTTGGTTTTCACAACTTCTACACTTTCAAAGTAAAAATTGACTCTTGATGGTTCTAGAAAGGAGGAGGAAAACACAAATGTGGTTGGTGACAATAGCTTAGATGAAGAGCTTGATAAACTTGAGGCAATACTGACTAAGAGGATACCTAGAGGAAAAGGTAAATACAATGGTAAACTTTAAATTATTTGTTTTACATGTAATGAATTTGGCCATATTGTTACAAGATTCCTTGATAGAGAAGATAAAGATGAGAGAAAGGACAATAGGTACCAAGAAAAGAGAGATAAAAAAGGTGGTAGAGGTAACAATTGCTAAGAACCTAAAAGGAAAAGGTAATAAATTTTATTATATTGTTGAACAAATTTTTGATAGTGACACTGATAAAAATGATGTGAAGTTGTGTATGTTTCTATGAAACATTATTCTGATGAAGATGAGAAATGTGAAAAGATTTCTCTATTTTCACATTTAAGTAAAAATGGCAGATGGATAATTGATAGTGGATGGTCACATCATATGACTAGTGATACAAGTAAGTTTGAAAGTTTGATTGAGTATAATGGTAATAATGCTAAATTTGGAAATGATGCGATGTGTTATGTGAAAGGAAAACAATCAATTATTTAGAATGAGAAGATCATATGTGATAATGCATATTGGGCTGATGGTCTAAAATATAACTTGTTGAGTGTTGCACAGTTGATTAGTTCTAGCTACAAGGTTAAATTTATAAATAAGAAGGAAAAGATCAATTATTCTACCAGTGAACTAATTATAAGTGGAGAGAAAACTAGAGGTAAATTTTTCCACCTAGACCTATGTAAAGAGACATGCTTGTTTGCATAATAAGAAAATGTTTGGCTATAACATAAGGGGTTGTGTCATGTTGATTTTGACAAATTGGTTGAGATTAGCAAGGAAAGAAGAGTAAGTGGATTTCCAAGATTGAGAAAGCCAAATAAGGTGATGTGCAAATAATATCAATTGGCAAAAATGACTCAAGTCTAGTTTCAGAAAATCTTTTTCTTCTAATGATATTTTAGAATTAGTTCATACTAATTTTTGTGTTCCTATTGGAGTCCAAACCTATTGTGGCAATAAGTACTTTATCTTATTTGTTGATGACTTATCTAAAATGATGACTATAATGTTTCTCAAATAAAAATTTGATTCTTTTCATATGTTTAAGTGGTATTTGACCAGAGTGGAGAAAGAAATGGGTAAGAGCTTAAAATACTTGAGATCAGATAGAGGTGGTGTGTTCATATCTGAATATTTTAACTTATTTTGCAATGATAATGGAATAAAGAGGTAGATATTTGCATCTAGAATTCCACCACAAAATGATATAGCTAAAGGAATGAATAGATCCATAATGGATTGTGCAAGGACTTGATGATGGAAAAGAACATTTTATCGAAGTACTAGAGAGAAACTATTAGCATTGGAATGCATTCTCTTGACAAAGTAAAAGTCAAGAAAGGTACACACAAAAAAAAATTTGATTTATGGTAAGGACATGCATTTAATGTTAATTATTTTAATATTTTTAGAAGTAAATGTTATATTTTGAAAGATTCATGTAATGGAAAGATTGATGCTAAAAGTGATGAAGGTATATTCCTAGCTTATTCCAAAAAGAATAAGGCATACAAATTTTTGAATTCTAACACTAACAATGTTGTGGAAAGTGAAATATTAGAGCTGATGATTTTGTAGAGAAGAATGAGATGTAATACAAGAAAGTGTTATAATATATAGTCAACTGATACAATTGAGAGAGTGTGTGTTGGGCGAGGGGGGGGGGGGGATTAATTATCCAACTATTACCACAATTATAAACCTTAAACAAACTTAACCATATGAGTAATATAAACTAAAACCACAAAAAGATACTCGTACACTATAAAACTATATATGTTAACTAAAGAAACCCTTGATTAGAGGGAAAACCCTAATGGGGATGGTACCCACAAGATGATGTACTAATATAAATATTCCTTGTTAGAGAATGGACTCTGTTAGGAGTCTATGAATGCATTTATTACATACAAGTCCCTATTAGAAGACTTTAAATCCTTGATAGAAGATTCCAACCTTGTTAGGAGTTGTGGAAGACAACTAGACCCACTACTCAAAAAGATTTAAGGGAAAGACCGATAAACCCATTTTCCAAATGATCTTTGTATTATTCCTTGTAGAATAATAGAATGGTACTTTATCATTCCTTCTTCTTTCTTTTTCCTATCAACTAGATCTTGAAACTAGATCACTAATCTTGTATCCAATAATCCCTATGATTGCTTACATGCATTTAGTAAGAACTCTATTTTATCACAATTTGCACTTCTTGCAATGATCACAACATTTCATACATTATCTAAAAACAAAAAAAAAAATCTTTCCTTAATACCATATCTTCATAATAATACCTTGAGTTGGCCTTGAGGCTTTCCCAATTAATTATAATAAGATAATTAATTAATTATAATTACAATAGCACTGTTAGCTCACTTTCTATACAAAACTTCATTTGTGTGATAATAGGACTTGCACACTTGCTGAAGATAGACAACAAATATCAATAACTGCTTTCTGAATACTCTCTATGTATTTCTCTCTATAAATTAGGTACAACTTTCATACTTCTTTGACTCAAACTCTGCACAACTAACCATGTCATCTAGAAACTATACTAATCATATCTATAACTACACATCACTAGACAATCGAACCATTGTCTACACCATCAAGATCTATGTCTGCTACGAAGCCAATCTTTACCAAAACCATTCTATGTTGATATTAATGACAAAAATTGTCATGAATGAAACATGTCAATACACTCTAATGCTTGGTATCATTGTCATTCATGCTAAAACTCTTCCCCTTTGGCATTAATGGAAACATAGATGAGAAACATCTAAGTTTCGAGAATACCAAGTAAAAATTTGTTGCTACTTCTATTTTGATCTACTCAAATCCTCTAGATTTTATTAAAAACATTAGTCATCCACACACTAAAAATAATCTCAACATAATAGGTGCATACTCCTTCTTAGACATCAATTATTTACTTCACACTAAACATTAATTCACAATACATCAGATGCATATTTCTGTTTCCTTTCATGAATCTTTCTAAATCTCTCTAAAGATATATCTCTCCATCATCCTTAGGATATTTTTTCATGCATACTCTCCCCCATTGAAATTAATGTCAAAGACCTTAGTCTCAATGTTAAAATATACCAATAGTTAAATACCAATTTCTAATATGCTACACCAAGTCATCAACCAGCTTAAGTGTCCAAAGATATTGTTCAATGCCAAATGCTAAGAGTCCTCAATGACTAAGATCATCATAGATACTCCCCCATATGGGAAGCATTAGAATTTAGTCCAGACTAACAATAGTGCTTTCTAACATTTGACTAATGCACTCTTTGCATCATCTACTCAGGATTGGGTAGGGGCATAACCCTAAGCATACCTCTCAAGTTCTCAAAAGTATCTTTAGGAAAAGGCTTCATAAAGATATTTGCAATTTGATCTTTAGTACTCACATACTCCAATCTGATTTCCTTTTCTATTTCTTTCTTTCTCAATACATGATGCTTGATAGATATATGCTTAGTCTTAGAATGTAATACAAGATTCTTTGACATACTCATTGTACTTGTGTTATCATAGTAAATGATAATAGGTTCTTCAAACTCAATGCTGATATCCTTTAGCATCTATTTCATCCACATAACTTGATTACATTTATTTGCTATTGTAACATACTCTACCTTAGTAGTACTCTACAAAATAAAAACTTTCTTATTTTTTAGCCAAAAAACCAATATTCTTCCAAGAAATAATGCTCCATCACTAGTGCTCTTTCTATCATCCATACTACCTACCTAATCTACATCAATATATGCACATAGAGTGAAATCACTTGATCTATCATAAAAAATTCCATAATTAGATATCCCTTTCAAATATCTAAATATTCTCTTCACTACTACAAAATGGCACGCCTTAGGATTGTCTTTAAATCTAACTACAATACCAACTACATTTTCTATATCTAGTCTCCTGTGAGTCGGATATTATAAACCTCCAATCATGGATCTATACTTCTTATGCTTTACTATAGGTGTCATATCTTTGCTAGATAACTTGTGACTAGTTATCACAGGTGCACCAACATGTTTAAAACTTTCTAAACCAAACCTTTTTAACAAATCTTTCAAGTACGTATCTTGAGAAATGAAAATACCATCACTTTTTTGTACAATCTACAATCCTTTGAAAATTTTCATTTTTCCTATCATGCCTATTTCAAACTCATTTTTCATCTCTTTAGTAAAATTATCACTTTCTTCATCACTACCTCAAAAAATGATGTTATCCACAAATATTACAATAATTAACAAATTAGTTTCCAATTATTTAAAATACAATATACTACCATCCATACCTTTAGCAAATTCAAGCTTTGCCAAATAACTATTTGACCTTGTATATCAGGTTCTAGATGCTTGGTTTAGGCCATATAAAGCATTCTTTAGTTTTCATACCATGTCTTTGTCTTCTAGTAAAGAAAAACCTTTGGGATGCTCAATATACACCTCTTCTTTAAGTTCTCCATTCAAAAAGGTTGATTTAATATCCATCTGATAAACCTTGAACTTCTTATTTTCTTCATATCCAAAGAACATCCTTACTACTTCCACTTTAGCTACATGTGCATATTTCTCGTCACAGTCTATCCCTTGTTGTTGTGAATATCCCTTGTAGACAAGTCTAGCCTTGTTCCTTACAACTTTTCCTTTCTCATTCATCTTGTTTCTAAATACCAATTTCATTGATATCACATTCTTGTCTTTGGGTTGAGGAACTAAAATTTCCCATGCATCATTCTTCACAACCTAGTCTAATTATTCATTCATTTCTTGAATCCAATGATCATCTTTACATACTTCATGTACACTTCTAGGATCAACTTCAGATATCAAACACATTTCCTCTTTCACTTTGTTCCTTGACATCGCACCTTTGTCTTTGCTTCCAATTATCTACACAAGGGAGTGATTCTTTGTCAAATTCCTGTTAGAGGTAGGATTTGATATCTCAAATCTCTTCTCTAGATTTAGATCTTTGTTCTCCTCTTTTCTCACTAATTAGCATTTCATTTTTGCAAATCATTTTTAGTCTCAAAGAAAACTCCAACATTATCTCTAACAATTCAAAAATTATCTTCTTCTTCATCAGAATTATATTCTACCATCTTTTCCTTAGTTCCAAAATTTCCATCAATCCTTACATTTGTGCATTAAATAGTGTCTTAGTTCTATAGTTAAAATGTCTATATGCCTTACTATTTAATGAATAATTGTTGTCACTTAGGTTTGCGCCCTTGTCCAAAGCCTATGCATGAGGACAACCTAGTGAAACATTGAAACAACCTCCAAGCTATGGGACTTGAACTATGAGGTTGAGTCTCCAGAGAAGGCCGACTTCCTCTTACTATCAAGATGCACCTAACTACTCTTAGAGAGGAAAAGGGAGAAGGAGAGCATGGAAGAAAATCTACCTAATCTAATCTAAAGAGGTGATGTACCAATATAGTGTGTTCAGACCAATCTCTACCCATATATGCACTATTGAACTAGAATAAAACTAAGCATATACACATCCAGACTTGCTTTAATCTAATAACCACATGTAGTTCAAAAAACCAAGATGAATGACACAAGGAAAGAGAAGCTTCACTTATATATCATTCATAGGCTAGAAGAGATACATTCATGCAGATTACAAACCTCTACAAAATGCTGGCGAAGGCAAAGAGTTCTTGCACTTTCATACCAATGGCTAAAGGAGATAAGATAGAAAATCATATAGTTCAGAGGCACAGGGGATTTTAGGCTAAAATTGTAGAGCAACAATAGAGAAAATTTAGAGAAGGATTGATCTTAACAAAATCTACAAAATTTTCCTTTAGAGTGTAGGCATAACTGAGATTTTCCCTCTAAAACTATCCTGCAACCACCTACCATGAAGTCCTATAGGGAACAATCATGGGGATCTGAAGAAATCTTATCCAAGTATAAATTTAGGTACCACAAAATCTGATTTTTTAACTAAAACAAGGCCTTGAGAAGATAGAAGTAGTGTCGTTAAGCCACTCTAACAAGGTAGATGGGTCAACTAAGACGGTGGAGTGTTCCTCTCTCATTTAGCATTCACTCAGAAGTGGTTGGCATTGATCATAGGATCAAATCATGCAATAAAATGTGATTTCCATTATTTCTGGGTTTATGAACCAGCGGAGTCAGCAAGTCAACCTATCCTTGGCACTAGGATGAGCCACGTGGACCAATAGCCTTTTATCTTCATGTCATCTCATAAGGTCCTCCTGAGTTGACCATGCTTTTCTAACTAACCGCGCCATCCTTTTAAATCCTGACCGTGATGGCTTACAACATAATTGCCAACCCTTAACTATCAACCTTGGTTGGGCCTGCAAAGACATGTGTCACCGAGGTGCTATGTCACTATGGATATCCTCCAAGCACTTTCAAATAGCAAGATAGTGTCCACCATAGATTTGAACTAATCTGAGAATCGTGAGGACTCACCATAATACTACACTATGCCCTTAAAACTTCTAGGCCTACAAACCACTTGGCTTCTAACTTAGCAATCGTACCATACTTGGTGACCCCAAAGAGACAGGCCCCACAGGGACATGCAGCAACAAGGCGTTATGTTGCTATGGTAAAAAATGAGCAACTCTCAATAGCATGATAATGCCAACCATGGATCAGATTACATCGAATGGTGAGGGGTTATCTAGTATCTAGCTGTGAGGAGGGCAGACTAATGACATCGTTTGGGACAAGTGCCCTCCACCCATTTTCTCACATTTACTAACTTCCTCGCACCTTGATAATGCGGGAATATGCCAACCCTCAATCCCTAAAGATCTAACAGTAATCAAAATCTGTGTAGGACTGCATACCTGGTCAATTGGATGGGCGAATAAGATCTACCTTTGTACTCTAACCTACCAGACAATCTACCATAGAGAATGAGCCATAATGTTTCTTTTGGGAAGGGTGGGCCTATGATGTTAACTGAGATAGGTGTCGCCAAATCACTTTCCCGCATTATTTAAAGTCTTCGCATCTTGATAATGCAGGGAAGCACCAACCCTCGATCCTTGAAGATCTGACAGTGACTGAAACATGTACTCTAAAACCTCTACAACCATCTATCGTGATGTCACCTAGGACACGCATCATGAAGGCATTATGTCACTATGGGTATATATCGTGCAACTTCGCATAGTGACATAACACCCACCGTTGATGTTCCTTAATCTAGCAGCGAGCAAGATGGTTTTGACCTATCAGTGTACCAACCAATGAGGATGGGCCACCTGCCCACCTGTCTGAAAAATTTGCATTTGCAACTCACCAAGGGAAGTAGGACCCACAATTGCCTGATATTTCCACCGTATCATTTTCTAACTGGGCGCTATGTCACTAATGGGGAGAAGAACCAATTTCCCAATAGCACCATAGCACCCTTTGATGTCATAACTTGCCATTGAAACCTAATGAAGACCCCGTGTGATGTCACCTATCTACACATCAAAAAGGAACATTCCAACATTATTTAAATATCTCACATCTTGATAATGAGGGAATGCATCGACCATTGATCCTCTGAGATCTAATGATGCACAAGGTTGCAGGCCAACGGAAGGAAATTTAAGAAATAGGGAAATAACATAAGGTTTCTCCCATTCATTTTTTGATATTTCTTGGGCATAAAAAATGAAAGTGGGAAGGTGACCATTGGGCGGGTCAAACGTTTAAAATTTGAATATTAGCGAGGTGCAAAAATGAGCAACATTTTTGGTGACACATAGGGGATGCTAGCCTGCTATGCATAAGACCAGTGGCCTGATGAATCCATTGGGCTATAGATTCAAAAAGATGTGGATCCTGTGGACTGTGAAACCCTAACCCTACCTCTAGGAGGGAAACCTTGAAACTCCTATCTCTGCAACTAGAGCCAGAGACCAAAACTCCTTTTGCAACCTTCAAAATTTCAAAAACTAGCTATCTAACAGAGAGACAGCCCGTGCTCATGCACTTCTTGGAAAGTACGAAACCAATAGAGAATAGAACTACACTAACTATGTACATGGAATCTCAAACCTTGTCAAAAACATGGCTTAAGATAAATCTCATTAACTGGGATGGGAAAAATTTCACCACTAGGCCTGCTTAACTGAAAAGCATTGGCCTACTTGCAACTAATAATCAGATAGGGGCCACTCCATAGTGTGTCAAATTTTGAGTGCCTCCCTAGTTTTTGTCTATCTGCATCCCATTTCAAAACCAAATCTCCCTGCTTGAAGATCCTGACCCTAGCCCTTTTGTCAAAACTCTTTTTGACCTGTTGCTGGTGTGTTTCTAGGGTCTGCGTGGCCTGATTTCTTTTCTCTTCTAGCTCCATCAATTCTGCCATTCTCACTATCATGGTGTCATCTTCAATCAACTCCAGCTGATGAGCTAGCTCTAGGGATGGGAACTCCAATGAAATTGGAAGCCTTTCCTCCCTACCATAGATTAACATGAATGGTGAGTTCCCTATTGACCTTCTAGGCATTATTTTGTCATCCCATAGAGCAATCTTCAATTTTTTATGCCAACACCTCTGGTTATCCTCAATTTTTGTTTTCATGATTCTGATCAGGTTCTTCTTGGAGGACTCAGCCAAACCATTACCCTGAGGATAATAATTTGAGGATGTGCTTAAATAGATATTATGGTCCACTACCCATGCACAAATCTGAGCTCCAACAAAAGACTTTGCATTATATGAAATAATGGTTGAAGGGGCACCAAACCTAGTCACAATTCCATCAAGGAACTCAACAACTAAAGATTCAGTGGCATCCTTCAATGCAACTACCTCTATCCATCTGGTGAAGTAATCTGTAGTAGCTAGAATCCACTTGTGACCTGAACTAGAAGGAGGATTGATAGGGCCTATGAAATCCAATCCCCATTGAGCAAAAGGCTAGTCCACCTGAATAGGAGGAAGGGGAAGAGCTGCAAGTCTTTTCTTGCTAGAGAAGAAGGCACATTTTTCACACTTCCTTACATACCTATGATAGTCATGGAACATAGATGACCAGTAATAACCAGCCCTCATGATTTTCATTGTAGTTGTCCTTACTGAGAAATTACCACCATTAGGACCATCATAAAGTTCTTTGATCATTCTTTCAGCCTGGTTTGTATCAAGGCATCTTAATAGGGCTCCATTAAAATCTTTTCTAAAAAGGATACCATCAATTATGACATAAGGGATTGACTACAATCTGTACTATCTCCTTTTAGCTTTTTATAACCCTTGAGGGTATCCATTTCCTAGCAAGAAATTCTTCATGCCATCCATCCAACTCCTTGGGTCATCATTTCTTACCTCTTGTTACTCTGTCAGTATCATAGCAGCCTCCTCATTAGGTTCTTGAGATGATAACATATGTTTACACAATCCTTTCCCTCTTACCAACTTGGTAATCTAAATGTCAACATCATATTCCATTACCTTTTTAATCCAACCAGCTCTTTTCTCACTAACATCTTTGTTCAAAAGGAAATCTTTCACACTGGAATGGGGTACTAACAAATGAATCTTATTATGAGACAGGAGGTGTCTAAATTTCTTTAAAGCTCTGATGACTACAAGGGCTTGTTTCTCTACATAGCTATATTTATCTTCATATTTCTTAAACCCTTCATTAAAGAAAGATATGGGTTGCTCCTCATTGTTTTGATTTGTTTGAGTTATGACAGAAGAGATACTTGACTCACCACCTAAGGTATAAATAATGAAATCCTTCTCAAAATTTTGATTCATGAGAGTAGGGGCTAAGGCTATGGCCGTCCTTTTTACTTCAACACTTTCCTTCCCTTCCTTGGTCCATGCAAAGACCATACCTTTCTTGAGCATAGCTATAAGAGGTTTCACCATAGTAGCAAGATTAGAGATAAATCTTCTCACAAAATTTATCCAACCTAGGAAACTTTGCAGCCCTTTCTTGTGTTTAGGAAGAGGAAGGACAAGTATTGCTTTTGTCCTCTCTGGATCAATGGTTAAGCCATCCTTACATACAATATGTACTAATAATTTTCTTTGGTTAGTAGCAAAGACACACTTGCTTGGGTTAAGGGAAACCCCAAACTCTCTACTGTAGACACCTAAAAACCTTTAGAAAATAAAGTATTTTTATTTTTTGAAAAATTTTAGATGACATCATCATTTATTAATTAATTAATTATTTAATTTATTTATTTATTTTTATGCCATTAAATCCCTTTATCTTAATTAAAAATATTTAATTAAGGAATCCCTCCCAAAAATGTTTAAATCTTATTTAAACATTATTTCCTTATTTATTAATTATTTAATTAATAAATTGACCAAAAAATCCAAAATAAATAAAAAATTTATTTTTTGCCCAAAACTTGGCCAATTTCCTTAAGACCACTAACCTCTTCCAAAATCTTCTAATCCTTCTTTAATTTTGATTAAAGTCTAATCCCATCATTTCCTACCCCTAATCCCAACTCAAAATATTTAATTAAGATTAAATATTAATCCTCATGTTTATTAAAAAAGTTTTAATAAATATCTCCTCAACCCAAACCCTTGAAATAAATAAAACTTTATTTATTTCCTAAAAATCTAATTTATCCTCATCCTAAGAAGTTCTAGACTCTTCTAGAAAGTCTTCATCCTCATCCTAGGAAGTTCTAAACTATTCTAGAAAGTCTTTATCCTCACCCAAATTCTAGACTCTTCTAGAAGATGTCTTTAAACCTAATCCTAATCCCCTCCTGACCTTGTCACATTCCCTAAACATGGGTTAATACTTACTAACCCAAGCCAAAAGTTAACAAATATCTCCTCCTTCACCCACCCTCATTAAATGTCATCCACTTGCCTATCCCTAAGCTAATCCTAAACCATCCTAATCCATCCTCTAATCATTTGCACAAGCCTAAGCAAGCTTAAAACTTTCCTAATCAAGTCCAAGTCGAAATTGCTCTCATCTCCCTCAAAATATCTCAACCATAAAACTTTATGAAGCCCACAAGGTCATAAATGACTCTTCCAAGCCCTTTTATTGCTCCTACAAGCCATTATGAGGGTCTTTATGAGGTTTTTATCCCTTGAGCCTCCTTTGTTGACTCATCCTTCCCCTTTCCTCCATCCTCTCACCCTATGACATGTGTCACTCCTTGATTGGTTGTAAGGAAGCACAATCCATGTGCTCTCCTCTCATGCAATCTAAGCCCTCCATGAGCTTTTTCCCATCCTTGCATCTTAGCCCTCAATCCCTCAAGCCTCTTGCCTATAAATTGGATCCTTCCCCTTTGCAAAATAACACAATCCATGAAGTAAAGTTATAATGCTATTTTGAGAGCCAAATCCATACTAAAGCCATCTATCCACACCAAAAATCCACAATCATCCATTGAAGCCTTTTTGAAGCATAAGCTTGAGCATACATCCTATCTATTTAGACAAAGACACTCAACAAGAGAGCTTCTTATTGAGAGAGCCCATTAATGGCTCATATTCTCAATTGAGAGCTCATCTTAGTCTATCTTGAAGTTTATGAATTTTGTTTAGTTTGTAGAAGCTTTATTTAAATTTGGTTTCTATTAGCATACTAACATTGCTCATATACATTTTGGCACGCCCGGTGGGACCCCGCATGGGTCATATTCATTAGCTTTTTTAGTCAAGTATTTTATGTCATTTCCTAATTTTGGCTAATTTTTCTTTTTTTTGTGATTGGTAGGATTTTATAAATTGGTTTTGTAGGTCCACATGAGCATGAAAAAGACAAAGGAACTCATAATCTATCTCATAGTGTTTGCAGATTTTTCAAGCTTATAGGTGGACAAAGCACTTGGAATTCTTCTTCCTCTTCTTGTCTATATTTTTCTTATTCCATCTACTTCTTCTTCTTCTTGTGGGAGATCTTGGCCATTTTTTGAAGGAAGAAAAATCATGCACACTTCTTTTTAGTTCTTAAAATGAACCCCTAAATCATACTTAAATCCATTAAAAACTAAAAATTTGCAAAAAAGAAAAATCTTTTAACAAGTTAAACTAAACCAATCCAATCATTTGCATCCTTGCAACATCAAGGTTTTAGATGCATTCATGCAAAGTTAAGAACACTTCATTTTTGGGAATTTAAAAAGAACTTCAAGTTTCCATTTCAAAAGGTTCAAAATCAACACTATGTGCACACTAAAATCTAAATCAAACTCAAAGCATCAATCAAGGATAAAATGAACCTCATTTGCAAATATTTTAAAGTTCTTTTAAAAATCTCATGAAAACTAAGAGTCCTAAATGGTTGCCAAAAATTGTCCTAAAAGATTTGTTATTTGTTCCAAACAAATGTCTTGTTGCAAAATCTTGAATGTTTCTTAGGTTTTTCATGCATAAAAACAATCTAGGAATATCATTTTTGGGCTTAAAATATGCAAACTAGAACACAAAATTTTGAATGAAAACCAAAGTCCAAGGAGTCATTTTCACTTTTGAGTCCAAAACAATCTTGAATGATCTAAGGTTAAAATAAAGCACTTCAAAGTTATTAAAACAACACACAAAATCTTAATCTTGAATGCTCAAAGGAAAAAACTTGAATGTTTAATCACTTGTCTTTGAATGCATGTTGCTAAAATCAATCTTGAGTGCCATGGATTAAAATCAAGTTTGTTTTTTTATGAATGCATGATTAAAACAACAAATCCAATCTTGAATTCCATAGATCAAATAATCATCTTTTGGGGCATAAAAAGAATCTACATTTTTGAAATCTTCTAAGTTATAAGAACTAATAAAGACTCTTTGAGTAAGTTTGTAGTTGGACTCACCCTCTTTAATCACCCATCAATTTAACCATTGGTTCCAATCTCAGTGCCATCTATGGGGATGGGTCTACCTAAGAGGGTGTTAAGTGCTCCACAAAGATCAAACTCCACTCACTTGGGTTTTTAGTGGTTATTCTAAGTTAGAAAATTCCTTGATTGCGCATTAGTCTTGCTAACACTTCATTTGGGCATAAAAATTGAACAACTCTTGACATGGAGGGCCTTCGGGCATGCACTTGACAAACCGAGTTTCACATATCTTTGTTTTGGGCTTAAAACAAACTCACACTCAATCTTGAATGCCTAACAATCAATGAACATCACATGGTTTTGATGCATTTTCAATGATGCTCGCATTTCTTATGTTGACAATATCTCGACTTCCATTATGCTAATGATGCTGTCAAATTGGAATGAACATTGTATGCCATAATCACAAGTGTCTTCATTCATAGCTTACAAAATCTAAATCATCAATTGGAATAAACGCGTGTTTTTTAAAGCCCAAGATCATGTATGTGGTCTTTTTTTACACTTTTTAGGAGGCCTACTTGGGGATTTCATCACCCCTTGGGACGACCTCAACTCTAGCGTTCCAGCGGAGTATAAAAGTTGGGAGGTGAATCCAAAGACTGTAGGGCCCATTTGTCGTTGCACCAAAAGCCATGACTGTTAGTGAACATGGAACACCACATAATTAACCACCTGTGGGCAGGGGAGCGCGTCGCATCACCCAACAATCTCCCCCTCAACGCGCATACCAGGTGCTTACGCGAGTCAGGCAGGCATCGGGGATATTTGAACCCATGACCAAGCCAAAACCAGGCTTTGATACCAATTGTTGGGCCCATTTGTCGTTGCACCAAAAGCCATGACTGTTAGTGAATATGGAACACCACATAATTAACCACCTGTGGGCAGGGGAGTGCGTCACATCACCCAACAAAGACACCTCTCTTGGGATCAAAATTTTGTCACTCGGGCTAAGCCTCAAGGAACTTTACACCCTTGAGAAGTGAAAGAGGAGAAGTGGGTTACCACTCCTCTCGGCTGTGTGACATCTTTTTGGTTTCATCTACGGATTTGGGCCTCACGTACCTTGCATATATCGAGGACTCCCTAGCTATAACAAATTTCATCCTTGTAGAAAGCTTCCTAGGATGTTGGTGTGTTTGACGTGCTTGCTCCAAAATTTTGTCTGCTTGTTTGTTCATAGCTTTTGAATGAATTTTTACCAAATTTGGTCAAAATCCCAAAAAAGCAGAAATCTCCCAGCCCAAGGCATACTTAGCGTAGTCACTGCCTCATCAAAAAATCATCCAAGCTCCCCCGTTGCAACCAAGTCTATCTAGTTCCTTGCTTTAGAACAATCCCAAATCCAAAGTCTCTCCAAATCATCCCCCCCTAGCCAGCTAGAAACCCAATCCAAAATCACACCCAAGCCTTTAGAGAGTTGTTGCCATTCTACTAGAATTTTTTATCCAATCAATCCGACCAATCCACCAGCCTCACCACGGTTATCCTTTTGACAGAGCTTTGTCTAGGGTAATCTAGCTTTGTCACCTATTATCCCTCATCACCTTGAGCTAAAGGTTGGGATCCACAAGTGATCAATCTCACTTTTTGATAGTATGCCCTTGAAGTCTTCCATCCACAGGAAAGCCAAAAATCTCCAGCCAATCCTCCTTAGGTCTGTCATGCAACTTTGACTCTCCCTAGGAAATCTTTCATCAGCCAATCCAAAATCTGTGCTTAACCCAAATCCAACCATGAGCTTCCATGTTCATCCATACGCAAGACCCCATCCCCATCAAACTCATCATCAAAGCATGAAGTACCAATCCTATCATGATGTGTTTGGTTGCATTGTCCTTGCTCCCACCACCTCCTATTCCAATGATGATGAAAATCTTGTTGACTATGATGGGTATATTGAAAGCCTTAGAAACATTCCACCAACCATCCCCCAAAATCCAAGAGTTATTCCAAACTATCTAGTCATGCCATCCGATATCCCAGCTTCTCCTCCATCACCCAATCAACCAAGCTTCCAATCTTCCACCCCCATCACACTATCTATTCCTGTCAATCCACCTCCACCTCCAACACACAAGTCTCTAAGGAATCTCCTAGAGGAAATACAAGAAAAGTCGCCTCCAACAGTCGATAAGCCATGTCATCTAATCCAACCATGTGAAGTAGTTAGTAATGAAGCTTCCCCATCTGTAATATCACCTCCATCTCCCATAGCTATCATCCCCATACCACCCATTGAATCGCTCCAAATCCCATCCACATCTCCTCCTCCAAGAATTATCCAAATCCCATATAATGAACCTCATGCATCCACTCCCATCCATTCTTGTCAAGATCTTGTCCAAAAGCATGTTGAAATATCCTTCGATAGAACAGTAGATCTCACCATCCCACTTATTCCCCTACATGATCCACTTTTACCATCCCCTCCATATCTAAATCCTACCATCTTACTTACTCCATCTCAAGATCCCTTTCCCTCAGCCCACCCAACTCAAGATCCTATCCTCCCATCTCCTCTGCTTCATGATCATACATCTCCCATAATCCATGATGATAGATCCATCAAAAAAGAACTAATTATCATATCCGAAGCTCCAACTCCTTCAGCTAGTAATGGACTCACATCTTGTGTTCCAAATAAAGAACATCATATTGAAAAAAGAAATGAAAATGTATTTCTAGATGTTGGTATCCCCGCTATTCCTGCATGGTCCCAAGTCCTTCCATCTTCACCCCAAAGTTCCCATCCATCTTATTCTGCATCTATTTTGGGCCCTCATCCTACTCCTTATCTCCAACCCTCCATTTTGGGTCCATATATCCCTTATCTAAATCCCACACCCTTTCCATCCATTTTGGGTCCTTACATACCTAATATGAATCCTTTATCCCCGCCATCTATTTTGGGACCTCCACCTTCCCTGTTTCCATCTATTTTGGGCCCATATCCTTCCTTCCCTCCATCCATTTTGGGCAATTATATCCATACATATCCTATATTCCAATCTATCCTTCCATCCCCTCAAATCCACCAGCTAGATCATCAAAGGCACTCACCCTTGAATCACTTCCAACCTTTAAACCCTATCACTCCATCAATTATCCCTCCATCTCCTCCATGCTCTTGTTCCCATCCCATGGCTAATAGAAGCATATTGGATGCCAAAATACAAAAGGATAAATCCAAAAATCCACAAAAATCCAAGTCTCAACATGTCCCTTCTAAAATACATGTTCAAAACAAGAAACATTTAATCCCAATCAAAGAAAAAGTCAAGAGGCCACAAAAGCCCAAGCTAAAAAAGTCAAAAATCATGTGGATACCCAAGATGCTCATAAAAGAAATGCATCTCAAAGAAAAATCTCAATTGGAATCTATTCATGCTACTCAAAAAGCCTCATCCATCCATCCTTCATCCAAATCCCCATATAAGCATCCTTCATCCCCCAAATCCACTTTTAGTCCATATGCTTCTTATCCTAAATTTCCCATCCTCCATCTTCCAACTCTACTTTTAGTCCTTATCTTTCTCTTCCTCCATTTTCTCCTCAACCTCGCTCAAAACCATCTTTCCCACTACTTTATCACCTCTCAAGGTGTGTGCCAATGATGATCTTTCCATTTTCCTCATCCATTTACCCACAAGCATTATGTCTTTGCATCCATTATCTGTCAAACTCCCACCCACCATTCCACTTGTTCAATCCAATCTTTTTTCATCCATCCTACCAACATCTATGAGCCAAAAATAGCTGAAGAAAGCCAAAATCATTCTAGCTAAGTTGAAAGTCAAAAAGTCAAAAAATAATAAAGAAAAATAAAGCGTCCACTGGTGAAAACTTGGCAATTCAAGCACCTTGGACAAGTACCATGATGAAAACTTGGCAAACAAGCGTCATGTGTAATCTCGCCATCCCAAACTTAGCCTATCACCCTCATGCTTTTGGTCATCTCTTGACATCCAACTCCATCTTCCAATCTATACACCTATGCTCCACCCTCCATCTTCCATCAATCACCATCCCCTTATCTCTTGTAGCTTTAGCCAACCATCCCAACTATCATCCATCTCCCTAGCCCCTTCAGCTTTTTCCATCCTAGCTTCAATCCTATCACATCCATCATAAGACCTCCTTTCGCATGTTATCTTCTGATTGGGGGCACTATATTCCTTGGAGATCTTGTCTTGTCCATCCTTCCTTGTCATTGGTATCTAGCTCTAGGCTATCCTCATGCAAACCCAATGTCATCTCTTTATATCCATCATAATCCTAGCTATCTACCATCCTATCCAGCCATCTCATCCTGCTCCTCTAGCTATCCTTGGTCACAAAATCTCTCATCATCATTGGATGCATCCTTCCAAATCCATATCTTTTGCTATCACCCCACCCTTAGCTTTCACATCTTGCACAACATCGAACCATCCCGCTATCTTATCATCCTGAGCTTTTTCCTGCTTGTAACTATCTTGGTCAGCTTCAGCTTGTAAATATCTTGGTCTGTCAGCTTGTACATCCTCTTTAGCTTAGTACCATTGTATCTATCCAGCTTTTGTGTTAGTTCCTCGTTGATCAACATCTTGCACACATCGCACACCTCTTGGTTAGCTATTCCAATGCATCCTTTAGATAGATTTCCTATCACCAAAGTGTTATCTTTCTTAGTTCAACTTGATAGACGCATCACTCATCCAAATCCACCAGGTTAGGTGCTCTCCAATAGGTCCTTACAGGATATAGCTTTCCTCATGTCTGATCTTGGTCTGTTAGTACCTCATCCTACCCATCTCGTTGGCAAACGGTTCTCTTTTGGATTTTTGCTTTCTTTTGATTTGGACTCTTCCCTGTTGGGTATTGAAATATCTTTTCCAAGAAATCTCCTTGTTCCCTCCTCAAGGTTGCCACGATCTTCCATATCATGGTATACTGCAAATGGGGCAATCAGAGCGTAAAGTCTTGATCATGTCTTTTGTTTGTTTTTCTTTTCTGCTTGTGGGTTACCCAGTGTCGGTTCCACGTTGCTTCCTTCAGGAATCATGTGTGATGCTAGGGCAATTCTTGTGTGTTTGTTTTGAGTCAGTCCATCAGTCCTCTGGACAGTTGGTGAAAAGACCTTGATGTTCTTGGTAACCTTGGCAATTAACCAACAGTCCTATAGCAAATCTAGTGCTCAACTACATGGTGGTACTTCTCTTCGAAGTATCCCCCCCGCTCAAAAAGCTTCAATGGTTTTCCTTCATCTCCATTATCCCCCATCCATATCCAGCATTCATCTCTCCTACCCCAGCTTATGCATCAGTATCTCTTTGAATCACTCCTCACCTTTAGCTTTAGGGATCCACAATCCTAGTCTTAGGGATCCACCAATCCAAATCAATCCACCAAGCCTCATCTTTCGAGATCCACAATCCTAGTCCTAGGGATCTCCGAAACCCATCTTCCACCAATCTGACTCTTTGAAATCCTATTGCATCAGCTTTTTTAATCCCCTCATCCATCTCCACATCCTAGATTCCTTTTATAGCGCTCCGCTCCTTCATCCTCTGCAATCCCTGAGATCTTAAGCTTGCTTCCTCTTGTGCTTCTGATTCTCCCTTTATCATTCTCCCATAGTGAGAGTTTGAGCTAACTAAACCTCTTCTCTTAAGCCAATCTAAGTCTTCTTGCTCATCTCAGATTCTTGTACTTTTCAAGAAGTCATCGAGCCTTGCTTTCTCTCCCCACCACCTTCTTGAGGGGGCATCTTGCAGTCAATTCTCTCCTCTTCTGCTCTAGCCTTGGGCATCTTATTTTCTTATCTTTGATGCCATGCCACTTGCGGCATCACATCAAAGAGGGGCAAAATGTAGACACCTAAAAACCTTTAGAAAATAAAGTATTTTTATTTTCTGAAAAATTCCTGATGACATCATCATTTATTAATTAATTATTTATTTAATTTATTTATTTATTTTTATGCCATTAAATGACTTTATCTTAATTAAAAATATTTAATTAAGGAATCCCTCCCAAAAATGTTTAAATCTTATTTAAACATTATTTCATTATTTATTAATTATTTAATTAATAAATTGACCAAAAAACCCAAAATAAATAAAAAATTTATTTTTTGCCCAAAACTTGGCCAATTTCCTTAAGACCACTAACCTCTTCCAAAATCTTCTAATCCTTCTTTAATTTTGATTAAAGTCTAATCCCATCATTTTCTACCCCTAATCCCAACTCAAAATATTTAATTAAGATTAAATATTAATCCTCATGTTTATTAAAAAAGTTTTAATAAATATCTCCTCAACCCAAACCCTTGAAATAAATAAAACTTTATTTCTTTCCTAAAAATCTAATTTATCCTCATCCTAAGAAGTTCTAGACTCTTCTAGAAAGTCTTCATCCTCATCCTAGGAAGTTCTAGACTATTCTAGAAAGTCTTTATCCTCATCCAAAGTCTAGACTCTTCTAGAAGATGTCTTTAAACCTAATCCTAATCCCCTCCTAACCTTGTCACATTCCCTAAACATGGGTTAAGACTTACTAACCCAAGCCAAAAGTTAACAAATATCTCCTCCTTCACCCACCCTCATTAAATGTCATCCACTTACCTATCCCTAAGCTAATCCTAAACCATCCTAATCCATCCTCTAATCATTTGCACAAGCCTAAGAAAGTTTAAAACTTTCCTAATCAAGTCCAAGTTGAAATTTCTCTCATCTCCCTCAAAATATCTCAACCATAAAACTTTATGAAGCCCACAAGGTCATAAATGACTCTTCCAAGCCCTTTTATTGCTCTTACAAGCCATTATGAGGGTCTTTATGAAGATTTTATCCCTTGAGCCTCCTTTGTTGACTCATCCTTCCCCTTTCCTCCATCCTCTCACCCTGTGACATGTGTCGCTCCTTGATTGGTTGTAAGGAAGCACAATCCATGTGCTCTCCTCTCATGCAATCTAAGCCCTCCATGAGCTTTTTCTCATCCTTGCATCTTAACCCTCAATCCCTCAAGCCTCTTGCCTATAAATTGGATCCTTCCCCTTTGCAAAATAACACAATCCATGAAGTAAAGTTATAATGCTATTTTGAGAGCCAAATCCATACTAAAGCCATCTATCCACACCAAAAATCCACAATCATCCATTGAAGCCTTTTTGAAGCATAAGCTTGAGCATACATCCTATCTATTTAGACAAAGCCACTCAACAAGAGAGCTTCTTATTGAGAGAGCCCATTAATGGCTCATATTCTCAATTGAGAGCTCATCTTAGTCTATCTTGAAGTTTATGAATTTTGTTTAGTTTGTAGAAGCTTTATTTAAATTTGGTTTCTATTAGCATACTAACATTGCTCATATACATCTACATCTTAAGAATGCCTACCTGAGATGACCAAAATGATCATCTACATCCTTTGAATACATAGTGATATCATCAAGGTAAACTAAGACAAACTTGTCAATCAATCTTTTGAAGGCCATCTTCATTGCCTTTTGAAATGTAGCACCTACATTGGTTAGCACAAATGGCATCTTACAATAAGAATAAGTACCCCACTTAGTGGTAAATGCAGTCTTGTATCTATCAGACTCTTTAACCAGCACTTGATTGTAGCCAAAAAATCCATGAAGAAATGAAAATCTCTTTGAACTAGTGACCTTGGACAAAATCTGCTCCATAGAAGGGAGAGGATGGTGATCTTTAAGGGAAGCTTGGTTAAGGTCCCTAAAGTCCACACAAAATCTAATTTATCCATTCTTCCTAACAAGGACAAGGTTTGCTACCCATGATGAGTGTTTGATAGGGAAAATTATATTGGCCTCAATCAATTTAGATAGCTCCTTTCTCATTAAGGGTTCAATTTTAGGGTTCACTGGCCTCTATTTTTGTCTTACTAGTTTTACATCATTAATTAAATCAATAGTATGCTGAAACAGCCTTGGGTCAAAGCCCTTTAAGTCATCATATGTCCAAGAAAATATATCATTAAATTCTTGACATAGATGAGTAAAATTTTCTTGTTCAATTTCAGAACATACCTTCCCCATTTTCAGGGATTTTCCATCAGCAACCATGACTAGAGTGTAGTCATCTTCATCAATAGCTAGGTTCATGGCCCTACCTCTTGCTTGATCATTAGGATTAAAAACACTCTCTAAGGTAATGAGACCTTTAGGTAGCTTGTTGGAGCTGAGGTTAATGATCTAATCACCATACTGATCCTGTAGTCTCAACTAGTTTCTCTCTGAAAACTTTGCCTCATTCTGCAAGAAGCTCACAATTTTCTCATCAGACTCAAACACTTTCCAATGGGTGTTTTTATTAGGGATGGTAGGCCTTACTACCACCTTGATTTGTTGCTTCTTCTCCTCCTCAAGATTCCCTAGCACATCATAAGATGCACCTATTGCTGCAAGTCTATCAGCATGTCTATTATCTTTTCTAGGGATGCTTTAAATATTAAATGCATTGAAACTTTCAAGAAAATCGCATACCCTATTTTTATAAGACTTGAGAAAACCATTCTTGGTGGTATTTTGATTTCTCACTTGATTGACCACCAACTCACTATCTCCATACACCCTTAAGGCTTGGATTCCTCTCTTTTGAGTAAGCAGGAGACCTTGAATCAAGGATTCATACTCGGGTACATTATTAGTGCAATTCAATTGGAGCCTAAAGGAGAAGTAGTACCTTGTGTAGGATAAATCAACATTACACCAGCCCCTAACCCAATCCTATTTCTTGAGCCATCAAAGTACATACTCCATATTCCACTCATATCTTCTTTAGTCTCCACAAGATTGGGAACTAAAGCATTCTTCTCTAATATACAATATGTACTGAGACCTGTCTCAAGGGTTTCTGACATAGGGTCAAATTGATATGCATTAGCCCATTCATCTAAGAGAAAATTAGGTATCTCTACTAGGGGAGTGGTAGGCTCATTCACTATGTCTTTCTCATCTATCTCTAGGATAGGGCAATTCATGTTGATGGGGTTGGGGGTGTAAGATTTAGTATGATGGAGGGCTTAAGGCTCTACTCTAATTGAAGCATTGGCTCCATATCTCATCTTAAAAGACATATATGACCAATCAGAAGATATAAAACCACCTATTTGGGCAGTAAAGTCTCTTGAGAGATAGATGGAAAAATATTGCTTTACCTTAGCAATAGAGATATCTTGGGTTACGCTACAACCAAGGCATGCATGTAAGGCCATCTCCACATTCCTAAGGATCCCTACAGTCTTGACAATACTACCATCCAACTATAATACATCCCTAACAATGGGCTCATATTTCATTCCCAAAGCATCAGCAACACACCAAGGCATCACTGAACTGCTAGCCCCTGAATCAATCATGCAATTATGGACTAGTTTGCCCCCTATAATTAGAGAAACATATAATGGAGGAGGTCTAACCTTTTTACTTGTTTCTACCTCCCTTGATTGTTGTAATACGCTTGTGGCACTTTCCATACTAGGTATCTAATCCTTTGGTTCAATTCTTTACAATTCTTGCTACAGCAACCTCTTTTGCATGGGTATAGTAGCAACAGCATCCCACATGGAGATATTCACATTTGTCTTCTTCATTTTCTCTACCACACTAAATGGCATAGTAGGTGCTTTGGTAGAAACTTTGGGAGCTGTAATTATATGAGGTTGAGATGGAATAACTTGAGGATCACTTGTATCTTTTCTACCATGATTTTGCCTTTGCTGCTGAAAGGTACTTGATTGATTATTTGCTACTTGCTCATGAGATACTGCATTTGAAGTTGAGGCCTAATTGGGAGGAGGAGGGACAACATCTTCCATAGCTCTTCTCTTGCTCCTAGTGTTATGACCAATGGAATCTCAGTTTACATTACAATGCTCCTCTATCTGATGATTCATAAAAGAGCAATCACCCTATCTTTACATATCTGAGGCATCTTTAAATCAGTCCTCCTTTGTATGATTATTTTACTACAGGTTCTTGGACTATCAAAGCCATAAAAGATTTAGCCTTCTGACACATACAATAGGCATAGGAGTAGTTACAAGAGGGACAAAAATCTTGATCTTGAGCCATATTTTTTTGAGGGACTATGGCCCTACTTTGGTTTACATTTGAGGTTGAAGCATGGCCACCCTACCTACTCTGATCAAAATAATTGTTCCAATGATTAGGATTTGGAGGCCTACCACTATTTGGAGCTTGATATTGCAATTGATGAGGCTTACTTCCTTGAGCTTGCTATCTTTCTAAAGTCACCACCTTGTTGCTCACTTTCTGCATCATAGAGAAATTATCCTCCAACCTCTTTCCTTGATCTTCTAACTTCTTCCCTTGATCTTGCAAACTTTTCTCTAGGTTCTTTTCTCTTTTATCCATGTTCTACATTAGAGATTCCATTATCTCTTTGATCTCATCTATCCCATTTGAAGATGTGGAGGCTTGAGGGATTGGGACAAGGGATTGTGATGTAGAAGTTATGGGAAGAGGAGCCATTGTTGGTTGATGATTTGGAACATCAAGGAAGAAAGGCATAGGAGGCCTTGGAGCTACCTTACCTCCTTGTATTAGGATGTTCTCTAATTTTATTGCTATGTCATAAGCATTAGGCAAGGTATCTCCTCCCATAGTTTGGATTGTAGTGGCAATATCACTATTAGAAGCTCTAAGGTAATGCAAGAACGCATTACTAGGGGTAGGCTTCACTGAAGTAGGTATTCTATCCCATGTCTTTTGAAATCTATAATTAAAATCAGTCATACATTCATGGGGAGCTCTTTTTATGGTAATCAACTACTCTAAATGTGACAAATAGTCACTTTTATCCTCAAAATGTTTGCACAATCCTATTCCTAATCCATCCCAATCTCTTATAGAACCATGAGCTAAACCTCTATACCATTGTAGTGCTTTTCCTTTCAAGGAAGAGGCTAGGAGCCTAATTGTGACATCATCCTTTGTAATACCATGGATATTGCAGATATTTGCAACCTCTTGAATGTATTCTGAGGGAGAGATAGAAGTTTCACCAGTAAACTCTAGTATACTCTTGAGGGCAGCTACTGGTATGTCATTTATTTGGGCTAATAAGAGAGGGCTCCCACCATTAAAGGTGACAAAAGTATGAGCTCTAGGCAATTCCATATAGACAAGTGATCTATTGATATGTGTTGATGGCAATCTAGGCTGAGATCTAATAGCAAGAGGAGTAGAGATAGATCTTGTAGGTGTATTCATTATTGTTGCACTCCTAACTGGTGATAAAGCTATTCTAGCCCTTCTTCTTCTAGGGTTTGAAAATGAAAGCTCTTGATACTAAAACTTACCTGTAGAAGATGCCCTTGTTTTAGCTCTCGGCATAAATCACTACAACTTTGGTCTAGAACCAAATATGTTTGAAGCTCAGAGTCACCAAGTACTTTGAAGAATGTGCCTATTGAAGGCTTAAACACTGAAGCTAGTACTATCTCCTCAATATTGATCTTGAGATCTTCCCTTTTGACACTAGTAGGTTTGAAATTTTAAAAAAAAATTGTCCCACCGGGCGTGCCAAAAACTATTGTCACTTAGGTTTGCACCCTTGTCCAAACCCTATACATGAGCACAACCTAGTGAAACATGGAAACAACCTCCAAGCTGTGCGACTTAAACTATGAGGTTGAGTCTCTGAAGAAGGCCAGCATTCTCTTACTATCAGGATGCACCTAACTACTCTTAGAGAGGAAAAGGGAGAAGGATAGCATGAAGGCAAATCTAAATAATCTAATCTAAAGAGGTGATGTGTTCAGACCAATCTCTGCCCATATATGCACTATTGAACCAGAATAAAACTAAGGATATATGCATCCAAACTTGCTTTAATCTAATAACCACATGCAAATCAAAAAACCAAGATGAATGACATAAGGAAAGAGAAGATTCACTTATATATCATTCAGAGGCCAGAAGAGATATAGTCATGCAAATTACAGACCTCTACAAAACACTGGTGAAGCCAAAGAGTTCTTGCACTTTCATACCAATGGCTAAAGGAGATAAGATAGAAAATCATACAGTTCAGAGGCACAGGGGATTTTATGCTAAAATTGTAGAGCAATAGTAGAGAAAAGTTAGAGAAGGATTGATCTGAACAAAATCTACAAAATTTTCCTTTATAGTGTACGCATAACTGAGATTTTCCCTCTAAAACTATCCCGCAACCACCTACCATTAAGTCCTGCAAGGAACAATCATGGGGATCTGAAGAAATAAGATCCAAGTATAGCTTTTAGGTACCAAAAAATTTGATTTTTTAACTAAAATAGGGCCTTGAGAAGACAAAAGCAGTGCCATTAAGCCACATTGACTAGGTAGATGGGTCAACTAAGATGGTGGAGTGTTCCTCTCTCATTCAACATTCACTTAGAAGTGGTTGGCATTGATCACAGGATCAAATCTCGCAAGAAAATGTGATTTCCATCATTTTTGGGTTCATGAACTAGTGGAGTCAGCAAGTCAACCTATCCTTGGCACCAGGACAAGCCACGTAGACCAACTACCTTTTATCTTCATGCCATCTTGTGGGGTCCTCCTGAGTTGACCATGCTTTTCTAACTAACCATGCCATCCTTTTAAACTCTTGACCATGATGGCTTACAACATAACTACTAGCCCTTAACTATCAACCTTGGCCGAGCCTACAAAGACACATGTCATCGAGGCACTATGTCACTATGGATATTCTTTGAGCACTTTCCCATAGCGAGATAGCACCCACCGTAGATTTGAATTGATCTGACGATCATGAGGACTCGCCATAATACTGTGCTATGCCCTTCAAACTTTTGGACCCACAAACCACTTGGATTTTGACTTAGTAATCGTACCATACCTGGTGACCCCAAAGAGATAGGCCCCACAGGGACATGCGGCAATAAGGCATTATGTTGCTATGGTAAAAAATGAGCAACTTTCAATAGCGTGATAATGCCAACCATGGATCAAATTACATCAGATAGTGCGGGGTTATCCAGTATGTAGCTGCGAGGAGGGTAGGCTAATGACATCATCTAGGACATGTTCCCTCCACCCATTTTCTCATATTTTATAACTTCCTTGCACCTTGATAATGCGAGAATATGCCAACCCTCGATCCTTGAAGATCTGACGGTGATCATAATTTGTGCAGGACTACATACCTAGTCAATTGGATGGGCCAATAAGATATACCTTCGTACTCTGACCTGCCTGACAATCCACCACAAAGGATGAGCTGTAATGTTTCTTTTGGGAAGGGTGGGCCTATGACATCAACTAAGACAGGTGTCACCAAACCGCTTCCCTACATTATTTAAAGTCTTCGCATTTTGATAATGCAGGGAAGCGCCGACCCTCGACCCTTGAAGATCTGATGGTGATCAAAACATGTGCTCTGAAACCTTTGTAACCATCTTCAGTAATGTCACCTGGGAAACATGTCAGCAAGGTGTTATGTCGCTATGGGTATGTATCATGCAACTTCCCATAGTGACATAATGCCCATCGTTGATGTTCCTTAATCTGGTAAAGAGCAAGATGGTTCTAACCTGTCAGTGTACCAACCAATGAGGATGGACCATGTGCCCACCTATCTGAAAAATTTTCATTTGTGACTCAACAAGGGAAGTAGGACCCACAATTGCCTAATTTTTCCATTGTGTCATTTTTTGACTGGGCGCTATGTTGCTAATGGTGAGAAGAACTAATTTCTCGATAGCGCCATAGCGCCATAGTGCCCTTCGATGTCATAACTTGCCATTGAAACCTAATCAAGACCCTTCTTGATGTCACCTATCCACATGTCAAAAAGGGGCATTTCCGCATTATTTAAATATCTCGCATCTTGGTAATGCGGGCATGCATCGACCATTGATCCTCTAAGATCTAACAATGCACAAGGTTGCAGGCCAGCAAAAAGAAATTTAGGAAATAGGGAAATAACATAAGGTTTCTCCTGTTCATTTTTTGATATTTCTTGGGCATAAAAAATGAAAGTGGGAAGGTGACCGTTGGGCAAGGAAAATGTTTAAAACTTGAATATTGGTGGGGCACAAAAATGAGCAACAATAACCAAGAAAAATATCTTCATCACTTCTTGGATCAAACTTACTAGTGTCATCATCTCTCTTAATATAACATTTTCTCCCAAATATTATGAAATACTTAACTAATGGTGAATGACCAAACCATAGCTCATAAGGTGTCTTGCTCATACCTTTTCTGATCTATACTTGATTTAGAGTATATACTATTGTTTTGACTGCTTCTCTCCAAAATTTCTTAAAATGTCATTCTTAAAGAACATCACTCTTGTTGCTTCTTCTATTGATCTATTCTTTCTTTAAGAAATCCCATTTTTCTTGGGTTCTCTAGGTACAAATAGCTTCCTTTTGATTCTATTCTCTTTACAAAATATGTTAAACTCTCTAGATGTGAATTATTTTCCTCTATCAAATCTCAAACACTTTATCTTAACACCAAATTTATTCTCAACTCTATTCTTAAATATCTTGAACTTCTCAAAAGCTTCATATTTTTCTTTAAGAAATGATACCCACATCATTCTAGTGAAATTGTTAACAAAAATCATAAAATACCTTTTTCCATACAATCTTTTTGTTCTAGAAGGACCACTTAGATTTATGTGAATTATCTCCATTTTCTCAGTGGTAGTGAACTTCTTGCAAGGAAATGATATTTTGTTCTACTTAGCCAAAAATATATTCCTTACATGCAACATTAGTAGGCTTAGTAATCTTAGGCAAGTCTCTGACTGGAAAAGTGCTACTAACCTTCACAATATTATCAAAGTTTATGTAATAGTATTTTCTATGCCACAACCAATTATTATCCACTTTAGCTACCAAACATTTCATTTTAGTAAGATTCAATTGAAATACATTACCTCTAGATCTAGTGCTAGTTCTAATCATCTTACCATCTATGTCATTGATAATGCAGGTCTTCTCAGTGAACTACAACTAATAACCCTTGTCCAACAACTTTCCAACACTCAAAAAGTTATGCTTCAATCCATAAACAAAATAAACATCATTAGTATTAGTTTTACCATCAAGATTAATGGATCCAATTCCTATTATATCATAGGCTGAATTTTTACCCACTCTAACAATACCTCCATCATTATTCTTGAACTTAACAAACTTATTCATATCATAGTCATGTGATGTGAGTAACCATTGTCAATTATCTAGTCATATTTCTTGTCCACTGGGGAAACTAGAGTTCTCTCTTCTCTAATTTTTCTATCAATATCATCTTCCTTCATAGCCACAAATACCAATTCATCATCACTTTCACTTTTACCATTCTCATTGGATTCTTCATCTTCATTAGCATACAAACAATTTTTATCTCTATATCTCCTAGGCTTAAAAAATTCCTTATAATTTTTGTCTCCTTTAGGAAATTTAGATGCATAATGAAAAAATTCATTACAAGTCCAAAATTTAAAGATTTTCTAACCATCTTTTTCTTTTTTCACAAGAAGAGCTATTCCTTCCTCAATCTTTTTGCCTTCATTAGATCTGCCACTACCAATAAAATATCCACATGTGCTTGCACTCCTTGTCAAATTAGGTCAAATGTTTACGTCACTGAAAGTTGTTTTGACTCTTGCTAGATCTCCAAACTATCTCATATGTTCTTTTTGTGATTCTAATCTTCCAAGCAATATTTCCTTTGTGAGATCCTTAATACAGGGCATTACTAGCTAAATCATCTAAGATACTGGGTTGAATGGTGGTATCAAACTTTTTAAGATCTTCCATATGACTTCATCATCTTCCTTGGTTCCACCATGAGACTAAATTCCTACAAAAATTTATCATATTTTGGAAATATAACTTCTTATAGATTCATCTTCCATCATTCTATCATCTTGAAATAAGCATATCCAATTCTGTAATCTCATTCTCTTTGCATCATCATCACCTTGAAAAGTAGATTCTAATGCTTTCCAAATTTCATAAGATGTTACAAGTGACTTTACCTAACTGTATTCATTTTCTAAAATAGTTGTTAGTAGATCTTCTCTTTCTCTCATGCTACACATGAATAGATCTCTCTCTTCTTCACTACATCCTTCAAGCTTTTCTTCTTCAATGATTGTCTTCTTACTCTTTGTCAAGATCCAATATCCTGAACCCATGCACAATAGATGGGGCTTTATCTTCTCCTTCCAACTATCATAGTTGGCCCTATAAAATATAGGGCTATCCTTTCTAAAAATATTTTCCATTGATCTTCCAAAGCTGTTCAACTTATCCTTCAAGGACCTGATGCTCTAATACCAATTGTTAGAATATATAGTCTATTAATATAACTGAGATGGGGGGTCGATCAATTATCCAACTATTATCACAGTTATCAACCTTAAACAAACTTAACTATATGAGTAATGTAGAGTGATACCAAAACAAGATACTCATACACAATAGCATTAGATATGTTAACTAGGGAAACCCTTGATTAGAGGGAAAACCCTAGAGGGGATGGTACCCACAAGATGATGTACTAATATAAATAATCCTTGTTAGAGGATGGATACTATTAGGAGTCTATGAATAAATTCAGTACATATGAGTCCCTGGTAGGATACTTTAAATCCCTATTAGCATATTCCAACCCTGTTAGGAGTTGTGGAAGATAGATGGACCCACTTCCCAAAAAAGTTTAAGGGAAAGACTAATGAACCCGTTGTCCAAATGATCTCTACATTATTCCTTGAAGAATAATAGAATGGCACTATAATGTTCCTTCCTCTTTCTTTGTCCTATCAACCAGACATCTTTTCCTCCAAATCTTGCAACCAGATCACCACTATCACATCCAATAATCCCTTGGATCACTTACGTGCATTCACTAATCACTTTTCTTGTTTTTGCACTTCACAATTCTTGCAATGATCACAACACTTCAAACATGCTTTAAAAACAAGAAAAAAATATTTCCTTAATACCATATCTTCATAAAAATTCTTTGAGTCAACCTTGAGGCTTTCCCAATTAATTATAATAATCTATAATTAATTAAATACAATTGCAATAGCACTATCAACTCATAGTCTATAGAAAAATTCATACAAGTGATAATAGGGCTTGCACACTAGCTGATGTCATTAGCTAACTATCCTCTATCACTATCTCATTGTGCATCTCTTGATACATCTCAGATGTAAGATAACCAAAAAAGATCAAGAATTTCTTTCCTAATACTTTGTCTTTGTACTACTCTTTGTATTACTCTAGTACAACTTTTGTACATCTTTGACTCAGACTTTTCACAATTGACAACATCATTTGGACACTATACTAAACATGTGGACATGACTAAACATTACCAAAAAATAAAACCAATTTTCATACCATCAAGACCTGTGTCTTCTACTAAACTAGTCTTTATAGAAATTGTGTTATGTTTACATCAATGACAGACATAGTTATGAATGCAACATGTCAATACAGTCCAATTCTTAATATACTCCCCCAATGTAGTATCATCAGTTTTCATGATAATAGAAAGAACATAAAGAACAAAAATATTTTGTACATATGTTTATGAAGGAGAAACAATCACCATTCCTTAACCTAAAATGCCAATTGAAGAAACACAAAATGTGACACTGACAAGTCATAGAAGAGGGGCCCTACTGAGGAACAACAACCTACCAAGCATGAGACTGTAGAAGCTAAGCAATAAGAAGAGAATGCTGATTATTAGAATGTGGAACCTAAGATACAATAAGAAGAACCCAAAGTGATTGAACATGCTGAACTTGGTGAACCTGGTGAATATTAGCAAGAACAAAGAAGAGATGATACTTAGGAGGTTACTGTTTTTATCCAAAAGTTTAATATGGTGCATCCAGACATTATTTTGGAAAAATGGATGGAAAATCTAAATGTTACAAATAAACATTTTGACACTTACAATTTGTTTTTCTAGTTTTGGTCATGTCAACTCCAAAGGTGTGCAAGTGTTCTTGCTGCAAAGGTGTGCTATTTTGAAAGGTAGCGCATTGATATTTTTCTATGAGTTGTAGTGGTGCCAATAATTTTCTATCAGTTGTAGTGGTGGTGACACTTAACTATCAATTCAATTTTTGAGTGTTTTATGCACTGACTACACATTTTGGCAACATAATAATTGATGGGAACCCAAAGTGAAGCTCACAATCACACCTAAAGAAGCGCTAGAAGCTCCTAGATCATCCTAAGTCTTCTCTCTTCTTATCTTCTTCTTTATGAGTTTTTGAGTCATGTAAAGGTTCATGCATCATGTAATTTATAAATTAAACAGTGTGGGCCTACTTAGCACCTATTTAGGAAACTATTTGTACATAATTTACTTAAAATTAGTGGTTTTAGCATGCTTTTTGTAAAGAAAAATCCCTAGATTCAAAATTTGCATTAAGGATGGGATTTTCTATAAAAAAAAATATAAAAGATGCATTAAAGGCTGATGTTTTGATACAATAAAGTATGTTATTGGTGCTCTCATTATATGTGTAGTCTTCTTGCTAGAATGTGCATTTTCTTTATGAATTTATGTTCATACATAATGATGGATCCAATGGTTTAATTATGTTCTGATGCTTGTGTGATCTATTAGTTTAGGTATTTTTTATTTTCTAACAAATTCCTCTATTGAGATGAATTGGAGAAAGGACCCCTGACTTCTTGCATAATAATTTGTCTTGTGTGGGCACACTTACCATGGCTATATGATTTGATTAATTGTGAAACATCTATCAATTTTTATCACTTCCATTGATGATTACATCAATGGATTTGATGACACATTACTCCTAATTTCATTGGGTTATTTTTTGTCTCTTTCAAAAAATCAATTCATGGACACATTGTGACTATGACTTATGTCCATTAGGAATTTCATTTTCTATAATTTCCTTTAAATTCTTGTTACTGTAGCTCTATTATTATTTTTTGAACATCTAGTTAGAATAAGCAATCATATATTTGCATGGTTGGAATTTGCATTCATCATAAAAATTAGGAAACACAAAGTACAAGATTTATAGATACTTGCACAAGCCTCCTTGTGAACATTCACATTTATCTTCAATTGAGCTACCTAGTAAGTTGAAAAAAAATCTGGAATCTTGGATTTGGTTAATTTGATCATCTTTTAAAGAGCGAAATTCATAATGATTTATGTCACTATCATCATTTAAAATGACTATTCAACAATTATGATATATTTCATTGGGATGAAACTAAATTAATCTTGAGGTATTTGAAAGGTACTTCAAATAATCCTTTATCTTTAGAAGAAAAAATATTCAACTATAGTGTTAGGCTAATCCATATTTGGGTGGTGATCTAAACAAAAGAGGACCGGCATTAGAATATGTCTTTATAGTTATCAAGGAAGTAGTTAGATGGGTCTCTAGATTGCTACAATTAGTTTCTCTTTTTTTACATAGAGGTTTGATACATGGCTCTAGTTGAAGCTTACCAACTAAGAAATGATATGGCAACAATAGTTGTTGAGTGTGTCGAGATTTATATAAAATTACTTTTTTCTTTTTTTTGGCTGAAGAAAAAACATTTTTATAGCTAATAATCACACATCTCATCATTTTTCTGAGCATATTGACTTGTGTGATCATTTCATTCATCATGTGATTGAAGAGGGTAAACTACATGATGCAAATATTATTACAAATGTAAATCCAACTGATGCATTGATGAAGATTATGACAAGAGAGAACTTTATATTTTGTAGGACTTCTCTCAATTTTGTCAAGCATTGGTTGTAGGGTTGAAGTGGGGAATTTCTAAATGTGTAGAATAATAGTTGGGTTTCAAGTGGTAGAGTATTAAAATAAAATCCAAAATACTTATTTCCCTCTAATTCCTTGTGGTTGTTCAACTTCTATTTTTTGATACAAAGCCTTTAATTGTAGTTATATATATTTATGTTATTATTGTAGTATATTTTTATGTACTTGAACAAGAAATTAAGAAAAGAATTCTTAACCTCTTTAAAGTGGATGTAACCATCTGGGTGAAATTGCTATAAAATGTGTTCTTGTGTCTCCAATATCTTTTCATCACCTTATTTATTTTTGTTTCTGAATACTTGTTTAAACATCCCATCAAATGCTCCATTAGTTCCATCATCATGCTCATTCCATGAAGAATAGAATATATAATGCTATTATATCTTAGAAATGCCTTTTTTACTAAGAGTTTTGTAGACCACTTAGCACCAATCTCTCCCACTTATCCATTTATGTAGATTATAGAATACATATATTCTATCATGATTAGAATGAACACATAATGGATTTAAAACATAACTCTAGAAAATAGTCAACAACTATCACTAAGTCAAACACCCTCAATCTCTAATTCATATTTAAAAAATTCCTCAGCGTTCAAGCCTTCCTATAAATTCTCTATTCTGATTTTGTGTATTCCTACGATAACATGAAAGAATTGGGGTGTCCTCCATATAGGATGTCATAAGTTCAATGCTCACTAATACATATGTGGCCTAGCCAACTTTTCCTTAAAAAAAAATATGCAAGACTTTTCTATGACCATCCTTATCTAGCACACTAGAACCATTGACTATATGTGGCTTCCACTGGGGTTAGGTAGTGATAGTCAATAGTTTGGGGCCATTTTTATGCATTAGTCTCATGCTACTAGCTAGGAGTTGTTGGGCCCATTGGAAGGCTGAAATATTCAACACTTCCAATGTGTCAGTTAAGCTATGCACTTTGTTACAATAATCTCCCCTTCAACGTGCTCCCATTCTAGGTGATCCTATTCTATATGTCTACATTCTCTTCTATCTCATTCTATTGAGCTCTCAATCTTCTTTCTCATAGTAGAATCAAACTATTCACCACAACCCATATGACCCAATCGAACACATACTTGACTTAGAAACTCGCCTCCTCTAGCTAATCACTCTACATGAAACCTTTCTTTGTTGTACATAGCCAAATATATCAATAATCTATACCAAAATTTTTCCAATAATTTCCATCTTTCTAGCTCTTCTTTTCCTAGCAACTCCCTTGCTAGTTTGGCCCCAAAGCCTAATATACTTTGGTTACTAGAGCATGACATCTCAGGTATAGTGTCTTTACCATAGTCTTCCTTCTCCATAAGTTGATCCATGAGTTTCATATATGTAATCCTTTCCATATTTGAGTGTATAGGAAAAAGAAAGGGTCATGAAACTAATAGATGCACACAATACCTTGATAGTATCCTACTCAATGGTGCGTTCACATTCTCAATCCTTCCTTTAGAATCCCTCTTCCCATTGCATATTGTGGTAGCTATACATTCCATACAAGGATGGCATCCTCTAGATTTTGATCATGTGATAGTATCACATACTTGATAGAATCATTTTGAAAGAATATCTCTACATGTCTCAATATTGTCTTCTAGAGAATACTTCCCTTTTAGGATATTGAAATAACAATGCATGTAAATATTTGTTGTGCTCCATGGTGGTCTCTCTTTAAGAATTAGAGACTTTGTAGCTCCCATGAGAAATTAGTTGAGAAGATGCAATACCATCCCAAATTTACTAAAATTTGTGCCACTTCCCTTAGAAAAAAGCACATCATACATGAATTTAAACTCTATAACTACAATATTGAATGCATCCTCTAGCTCCAGTAAGCTAAGCCCACAAAGCTCCTATCTCATTCGAGTCCTTCATCAAAACAAAAACTTACAAACCTTTACTTATACATTTTGAATAATTTATAGGAAAGGCAAAGACTATAGTATTTATCTTTTATATTATCCCTTGTCCCTTCAATGAAGGTGCTAACTATGCTTCTCTTATTATTCCTTCCCATGAAGAATTGTCTCACACTAACTCCATATCTATTTCTTCCATTGAAGATTCTCTGAACATTTCTTACATCATTTATATAGATGCTTCTTTTGCAATAGTTACTTGTCTCCCATGACGACATACCCATGATCTATTACAACATTTTTCTCCTTCAAATATTACCAAATTGGTAGACATGACCTAACAATTTGAGAATCATTTGCAAACTACAAAGCAAGCATTCTCTCCCCATATTTAGTCGCTCCTACAAACAACAAAAGAATAGCTAAAGAAAATGTGCATCCTTATACTAATTCTGATGAATAAATAACAAACACTACCACAAAGACTTAGTAAACCATGTTGAATACATGTATCAACCATAGCTCGTTATTGGCTATGGAATAGGAAATTATGACATCTAGTCTTTGTTGGATACAATTGATCAATTGTGTGTTGTATTTGATTTTAAAAAAATTTCATATCAAATGACATTCAATACATACCAAGCTCACTTGATTAGCAAGACAATTTTCCTTGTCTACCAAGCATTCTAAGTTTACTCTATGCAAAGGCAGTGTCTATCGAGCTCACTCAGGTGTCGAAGGAATTATGTAGAAAAAAGTGTTAACTGAGCTCACTTGGTTAATGAATGAAAGTTGAACAAAGTTAGTGCTAACCAAGTTTACTCAGTTACCAAAGGATTTTCTCAAGTTCATAGTTTTAACTGAGCTTTTGTTAGTTAACACAAGAAATTGTTTCAGGACTAGTTTTTATCGAGCAGGGTTAGACATTGAAGGATTTCATTATTTTGGTATAAGAAGCTTAATTATTTTAAGTATTTGTTCTAGTCAACTATGGTAATGAATATTGGTCATTCTAATTTGTATTTGAGCTGACTTAACAATTGGGATGATATAAGTATAAGGTCAATTTGAGATTTGAAGTGTGTGGAAGTGTGTTGATTGAATTGAAAAGAGTAAAGAGATGAAGAAAACTTGAAGGATAAGTAGATATCCTAGTGGAGTAGAAAAGTAACATTCAATTAAAAAGGATCAAGTATAAGTAGAATAGAGATCTAGATTCAACAATTTAGTTGCATCGCAATTTGGTCATTTCATTGTTACTATCTAATCATTGTAGCAGTGATCTAAAGTCTCTTAATTGAGTTGGTTTAATAGCTAGTTGTAAATCCTCTAAGAAGGTGGAAATTCCATTGAATTTTTCTAAGACCTTTTACAACGCCACTCCTAATAGGGTGATTAAATCCTCTAACAGGATATCACCCAATAGCATGTTTTGTAACCTTTAACTAGGTTGGATCCTAATAGAGCTCATTTTAGAAAAGTGAAAAATAGTAGCTAGTTACACTAGTGGTTTTTCCCATATTGGGTTTCCATGTTAAATCCTAGTGTCTCATGTGTTCATTTATTTTCTCTCATGCATGAAAATTAAGATTAATTAATTAATCACAACATCTTAAGGATAATTGATTATCGAGATACAGTAATTTATGTTTATTTATGCACCATCAATAGTAATCAGTTTTATTAATATAAATTTTAGGTTGACATCTAAGGGATCTCGGATATATTTTAGTGGTAACTGATTCACCCCCCACTCATATTAGTTACTCTTATATTTCCAACAATTGATATTAGAGATTTTGATGCTTGCATGAAGGTTTCAAGGACCTAATCTAAAGATTGGGATGTCTTACAAGAGAGAGATTCCAAAGCTAAATAGATACAAATTTTCAGCATGGCAGGGACTTATGAGGCTTTATCTAGCTGCCATTAGTGATTCAAATTGCAAATACCTTGATGAAGAATACAAAAATCATACTAGTACATTATCTATTGGAGATATTGCTAAGAAAAAGAACCATAACATCATGATGATTGACATTGCATTTTCTCTTAGCTATGATGAATTTGATGAGATCAAAGACTATAAAACTTATTTTGGTATGTGGAACAAGTTGAAGGATACCTATGGTAGTGATGAAAATGTAAGGAGGGAAAAATTAGAAAGCCTTAGATGACAATTTGATCATATGAGAATGAGAGAAGATGAAAATGTTACAAAATATGTGGAAAGAATCAAAGCCAGTGTTAGTGCAATCAAAGCTTTTGGTGGTGAAATCAAAGAAGAAGCTATTGTAAGTAAAATTCTCAGAACTTTTCTTCTCATCTATGCAATTAAAGTATCTTCTATTCAAGTAAAGAGATGTGATTCAAATAGCAAGTTAGGCTTGGATTCCCTAGTACGAAGATTTATAATTTTTGAGCTAGACAACTTTGACAATTATGTTCCAGCTTCCAAAAGTATTGAGCCTGCATTTGAAGCCAAAATTTCACTCAAAGAAAAAGGCAATTAGTTAGAAAGTGAAGAGAAAATTGAGAAAATTTCTCATAGTGATCTTGAAGTTGTTGAAAGATTAATTACAAAGAAGCATTCCAGGAGTAGAGGAAAGTACAAAGGTAAAGTTCTTCTAATGCATTTTTCATGTGAAGAAATTGGTCATATTATTACCAAGTGTCCAAATAGAGATACAAAGGATGAAAAGGAGAGACACATATACAAAGGCAAAAAGGAATTCAAAGGTCAAAAATCCCACAAAGAAAAAGCTAAGAAAACTTTTTTTATGGCTAAGAATTCTAATAATAGTGAGGATAAAATATTGTACATTGTTGTAAAAGATGAATCAGATGATGAAGGAGATAAGATGGCACTTGTCTCTCATGTTAGTAAAAATGATACATGGATCATAGATAGTGGATATTCACACCATATGATTGGAGAAAAAAAAAAATTTGAACATTTTGAACACTATGATGGAGGTAGTGTAAGATTTGGAAACAATGAACCTTGTTGCATAAAAGGAAAAGGTTGTATCTCATTAACCAATGAACTTATATGTGACAATGCTTTGTTAGAAACATTTAGAATAACTGAGAGGGGGGATGAATTAGTTATTAAAGGTCCAATATGTCAAATTTAAACCTTTTCACTTAAATATAGTATGCCCATTCAACCTATCATGCATCCAAGCTTAATCCTTTATCCTTGCAAGTTACTATAAATCAATATGTAGAAATGAAACACATGAAATCAACACATAACACAATGATTTACGTGGAATCCCAATTTGGGAAAACCACTAGTAACATGCTACCTTCTCTTTCACCCTTCTAAAGTGATGTCCTATTAAAAGCTACAACACATTGTTAGATGTGACCCTATTAAAGGATTTCAACACCTTATTAGGAGTGTGCCTGGTTAAAGGACTTTAGAACATTCAACTTGGAATGTCACCCCATTAAAGGATTTACAAATGGTTGTGAGGCCAACCTAAGTTCATAGGATTTTCATTATCTAATACAATTGCTAGTGTTAGAAAGTCTTTGACCTGATGTAACTTACAACTCAATCTTGCAGATATCAGATCACAATTTAGCTCACAAATTTTGCTTGGCTTTTTTCCTCTCTAGTTTTGACAGCTTTTCCATACTACAATCTTAGTCTCCTCAAGTCTTCTTCTCATTATGCCAATGCAATCTTCTCCTTGTGGTCACTTGATCAGATTAGAGTCTATGTGCTCTATTCTTCCTTCTCAATGTGTTCTCTTAGACACCACACTTACCCACACTCAACCATTATTCAGCTTCTAACCTATAACTCCTTATGTAGAAGTCTGGAATTCATTTCCCACTCAATTCTTCTTGCTCATAACTTGAAACTATTTGGAAAGATACGATGTAGCTTTCCCTCTAATTTGTTTCTTCTAGAAACATAATGTTAAATCCACCTGTATTTTCTTAAAATAGTTAACATAAATAAATTTTCCACTAGCTCATCATCCTTATCTTCTATTGTCATAGAAGTTTGCACCCTTGTCCAAATTCTTACCTAAGGAAAACCTTGTGAAACATGGAAACAACATCCAAGCTGTGGGACTTGAACTATGAGGTTGAATCTGCAGAGAAGGCTGGCTTCCTCTTACTATCAGGGCACACCTAACTATTCTTAGAGAGGAAAAGGGAGAAGGAGAGCATCGAAGTAGATCTACCTATTCTAATCTAAGGAGGTGATGCACCAAAATAGAGTGTTCAAACCAATCTCTGCCCATACATGCACTATTGAAGCATTATGACACCAAAAGATATACACATTTAGACTTGTTTTAATCTAACAACCACATGCAGATTAGAAAACCAAAATGAATGACACAAGGAAAGAGAGATTCACGTAGATATCATTCATAGGTCAAAGGGATCTAGTCATGCAGATCATAGATTTCTACAAAACATCAATGAGAGGCAAAGGATTCTTGCACTTTCACACCAATGGCTAAAGGAGATAAGAAGGATGTCATACAGTTCAGAGGCAAAGGAAATTTTACACTAAAGATTTGTAGAGAAATATCAGAGAAATCAAAGAAGGTTTGACCTTAACAAAATATACAAAAATTGCCTTTATAGTTCTAGCATAACTGAGACATCCTCTAACTGAAATTACTCTACAACCACTGCATTGAAGTCCTACGGAGAACAATCGTGGAGAAAATTTGATCTGGGTATAGATCGAAATGTAATGATATCTAATCTTCGTTGGAACAAGGCCTTGAGAAGATAGAAATGGCACCATTAAATAGTTCTGACTAGGTAGATGGATAGGATCAGAGGTGGTGGAGTGTTTTCCCATATTCAGCATTCATTCAAGGGTGCTTGGAAATCATCACAGGGATCAGATTGTGCAAAAAACCTTGATTTCCCCTATTTCTAGCTCATGAATCAACAAGGTTAAATAGTCATCTAGATTTTGGCACCAGGATGAGCCAAGTGGGCCAATGATTTCATTCTGCTTTGCCACCTCGTAGAGACTTCACGCATTTGATTATATCTCCTTTACCAACTACGCCACCTCCCAACCTAACCATGACTGCCTCAGGGAACTGTGACCTTAACTGCCCACCTCTAACTATTGCTACTTTCACTGAGCCCACTGGGACACGTGTCGCTTAGGCACTTGCCCACAATATTTAAAGTCCTCGCATCTCCACATTGTGAGAAAGCACCGATTGTCAATTTCTACGAGATCAACAATTGGGAAAGCTCCTCATGAAACTGTGCATGCCTACTAAAATCCCTCGACCCATGAGACACTCAGTATCTAACCTAGCCTAACCTGGCCCCATCTGATTTCCACCCTGCTATCATCTTGTAGCATACAACTGGCAATAGGTCCCACAAAGACACACAATAGCAAGGTGCTTTCCTACATTACTTAAAGTCTTCACACCTTCATCTTGCAGGCATGTCCTAACTGTGGATCAGATCACATTGGATGGTGGAAGGCACAATCAAGAACATGTGAGGTCATGGGAAAGGTGTCACAAAGGGGAATGCTCACATTATTTAACTTCCTCACAACTCAATCTTCTAGGCATGCACCAACCACTAATGTTAGGAGATCTGACAGTGCTCAAAATCCATGCCTTCTAAACCTCTATGAATATCTATCGTGACATCATCCAAACATGCATTGCCAGGGCACTTGCCTACATCGCTAGAAAGTCTGTCATAAAATAAAAATGTGGGAAAGAAAGCGCCAATCAAACTGCTAGCTAGACCTACCACCTTGCATCCTCTGTGGCCCATAAGAGAAAATAGACCCACCTGCCACGTGTCGTAAAGGGGCTTCCTCACAATATTTAAAGGTTGAGCATTTAGAGAATTCGGGAATGCACCCACAGTAGATCTAGGCAAGATCTGATAGTGTGGAAAGTTGCAGGTAAGAAGAAGGTTCGTTTGATTATTTTTTTTGCATTTTAAATTCTCGAGCATTAAAATAATATTAAACATTGAAGTGACCATTAGGTGGGGTAAGCGTTTGAAGTTTGAACTTTGGCAAGAAGCAAAAATGGATAACATTTCTGGCAACTCATAGGGGATGCAAGCTTGCTATGCACATGACCAGTGGCCTTCTACATCTGTTGGGCTATAGAGTAATAAAATTGTACATCAATGCACCATAAAACCCTAACCCTACCTCTATAGTAGCAAAACACTAAAAATCTTGCCCTCTGTCTCTGCAAATTGGAACTAGAGACCAAAACTTCTACAGCCTTCAAAACTTGGAAATTGGCTATCTCATAGAGAGAAACTTGTGCTCATGCACTTCTCAGAAAGCAAGAACCAACAGATAAAAACTACACTACCTATGTATAGGAAAATTCAAGCTCTATCAGAGACACGACTTGAGATGGATCCTGTTGACGAGGATGGGAAAAACTTCACCATCAGGCCTGCTCAATTGAAAAGCATTGGCCTACTTGCAACTGACAATCAGATAGGGACCACTCCATAGTGCATTGAATTTTGATTTCCTCCCTAGTTTTTCCCTGTCTGCATTCCATTTCAAAACTAAGTCATGCTCCCTAAAGGTTCTGATCCTAGCCTTCCTATTAAAGCTCCTCTTTACCTACTATTGATGTGTTTCTAGGGTTTGCATGGCCTAAATTCTTTTCTCTTCCAACTCCATTAGCTTTGCCATTCTTAATATCATGGCATCATCTTCAATTAGCTCTAGCTGATGAGCTAGTTCAAGGGATGGGAATTCCAATAAAATTGGAAGCCTTGCTTCTCTACCATATACTAACTTGAATGGTGAATTCCCTAACAACCTCTTAGGTGTTATCCTGTTAGCCCACAAAGTTGTTCTCAATTTTCTATGCGAACACCTCTGGTTATCTTCTATTGTCCTCTTTATAATCCTAATTAAATTATTGTTGGATGACTCAGCCAGGCCATTACCCTGAGGGTAGTAGTTTGAAGACGTGCTCAAATAGATATTATGGTCAACTGCCCATGCACAAACCTAAGCTCCTACAAAAGACTTTGCATTATCCGAAATAATGGTTGAAAGAGCACCAAACCTAGTCACAATTTCATTAAGGAACTCAACAACTAAAGATTTTTTGGCATCCTTCAATCTAATTGCCTCTGTCCATTTGGTGAAGTAATCTATAGCAGCCAAGATCCATTTGTGACTAGAACTAGAAAGAGGGTTGATAGGGCCTATGAAATCCAATCCCCATTGAGCAAAGGGTTGGTCCACCTGAATGGGATGAAGGGGAAGAGCTGCAAACTTTTTCTTACTATAAAAGAAAGCACATTTTTCACATTTCCTCACATACCTATGACAATCATGGAATAGGGATGTCCAATAGTAACCAGCTCTCATGATCTTCATTACAGTTGTTCTTGCTAAGAAGTGACCACCATTAGGACCATCATGAAGCTCTTTGATCATTCTTTTAGCTTGGTCTGTGTTAATGCATCTTAATAGGGCTCCATTAAAATCTTTCCTAAAAAGGACATCGTCAACTTTGACATAAGGAATTGACTGCAATCTATACTCTCTCCTTTTAGCTCTATCTAATCCTTGAGGGTAGTCATTGCCTAATAAGAAGTTCTTCATATCATCCATCCAATTCCTTGGGTCATCATTTCTTGCCTCTTGTTGCTCTGTTAGTATCATAGCAAATCCCTCATTTGATTCCTGAGATGATAACATCTATTTACACAATCCTTTCCCTCTTACCAGCTTGGTAATCTGGATATCAACATCATATTCCATCACTTTTGTAATCCAACCAGCTCTTTTCTCACTAATATCTTTTCTCAAAAGGAAATCCTTCATGTTGGCATGAGGTACTAACAAATGAATCTTATTGTGAGATAGGAGGTGCCTGAATTTCTTCAGAGCCTTGATAACTGCAAGGGCCTACTTCTCTACATAGATGTACTTGTCTTCATACTCTTTAAGCCCTTCACTAAAGAAGGCTATGGGTTTCTCTTCATCTTTGTCATTTGTTTTAGTCAGGACAACAGAAATCCTTGACTCACCACCTAGGGTATAATGGATGAAATCCTTTTCAAAGTTTGGATTAATCAAAGTAGGGGCTGAGGCTATGGCTGCCTTGATCTCTTCAAAAATTTCTCTCCCTTCCTTGGTCCGTGCAAAGACCATACTTTTCTTGAGCATAGTTGTAAGGGTTTTCACCATGGTAACAAGATTAGGGATGAATCTTCTCACAAAATTTATCCTGCCAAGGAAACTTTGATGCCCTTTCCTGTGTTTATTAAGAGGAAGAGCAAGTATTTCTTTTGTTCTCTCTGGATCAATAGTTAAGCCATCCTTAGATACAATGTGTCCTAATAATTTTCCTTGACTAGTAGCAAAGACACATTTTCTTGGGTTAAGTGATATCCCAAAATCTCTACACCTTAAGAATACCTACCTGAGATGATGAAAATGATCTTCTACATTCTTTGAATATACTGTGATATCATCAAGGTAAACTAACACAAACCTTTCAATCATATTCTTGAAAGCCATTTCCATTGCCTTCTGAAATGTAGCACCTGCATTTGTTAGCACGAATGACATCTTACAATAAGCATGGGTACCCCACTTGGTGGTGAATGCAGTCTTGTATCTATCAGACTCCTTGACCAGCACTTGATTATAACGGGAGAACCCATCAAGAAATGAAAACCTCTTTGAACCACTGACCTTGGACACAATCTACTCCATGGAAGGAAGAGGATGGTGATCTTTAAGGGAAGCTTGGTTAAGGTCCCTAAAATCCACACACAATCTAATTTCTCCATTCTTCTTCCTAACGGGGACAAGGTTTTCTACCCATGATGAGTGCTTGATAGGGAAAATTATGTTTACCTCAATCAATTTGGATAGCTCATTTCTCATTAAGGGTTCAATTTTAGGATTCACTGGCCTTTATTTTTGTCTTACTAGTTTGACATTATCAATTAAATCTATGGTATTCTAAAACAACCTTGGGTCAAAACCCTTCAAATCATCATATGTACAAGAAAATACATCATTAAATTCTTGACATAGATGAATAAAACTTTTTTTCAATTTTAGAACATACCTTCCCCAAGTTTAAGGACTTTCCATCAGCAACCGTGACTGGGGTGTAGTCATCTTTGTCAACAGCTAGGTTCATGACTCTACCTTTTGCTTGGTCATCAAGGTTAAAAATACTCTCTAAAGTAATGAGACCTTTAGGAAATTTGTTGGAGCTAAGATTAATGATTTGGTCCCCATACTGATCCTGCAATCTTGATTGATTTCTCTCTGAAAACTCTGCTTAATTCTACAAGAAGCTCACAATTTGTTCATCAGATTCAAACACTTGCCAATGTATGTTATTGTTAGGGATGGAAGGCCTTACTACCACTCGAATTTGTTGCTCTTTCTCCTCCTCAAGATTCCTTGGAATATTATAAGATGCACCTATTACAGCAAGTCTATCAGCATGCCTATTTTCTCTTCTTGGGATGCTTTGAATATTGAATGCGTTGAAACCTTCAAGCAAATCCCATACCCTATGTTTATAAGACTTGAGCAAACCATTCTTGGTGATATTCTGATTTCTTACTTGATTAACCACCAACTCACTATCTCCATATACACTTAAGGCTTGAATTCCTCTTTTTTGAGCAAGTAGGAGACCTTGTATCAAGGATTCGTACTCGGCTACATTATTAGTGCAACTAAATTGGATCTTGTATGAGAAGTAATACCTTACTTGTGTAGAATAAATCAACATCACACCAGCTCCCAATCGATTTTTATTTCTTGAGCCATTGAAGTACATACTCCACATCCCACTCATATCTTCTTTAGTCTCCACAAGGTTGAGGACTAGAGCATCTTTCTCTAATATACAATATGTATTGAGGCCTATCTCAAGGGTTTCTATTGTAGGATCAAACCGATATGCATCAGCCCATTTATCTAAGAGAAAATCAAGTATCTCTAATAGGGAAGTAGTAGGCTCATTCACTATGTCATTCTCATCCACTTCTAGGTTAGTGCAATTCATGTTGGTGAGATTAGGGCTGTAGGGCTCAGTATGATGGAGGGCTAGAGGCTCTACTCTAATTGAAGCTTTGGCTCCATATCTTGTTCTAAAAAACATATATGACCAATCAAAAGATATGTAACCACCTATTTGGGTAGTGAAGTCTCTTGATAGACAAATGGCAAAATGTGGCTTAACCTCAACAACTGATATATCTTGAGTGACAATACAACTAGGGCATACATGTAGGGCTATCTCTACATTCCTAAGGATCCCTACAGTCTTGGCAGTACTACCATCTAGCTATAATAAAAACTTAACAATGGGCTCATATTTCATCTCCAAAGCATCAGCAACACACCTAAGCATCATTGAACTACTAGCCCCTGAATCAATCATGCAATTGTGAACTAGTCTATCCCCTATAATTAGAGAAACATAGAATGGAGGAGGTCTGACCTTTTTACTTGTTTCTAGCCTATCTGATGGTTGCACTAGACTTGTGGCACTTTCCATGCTAGGTGTTTGATCCTTAGGTTCAATACTCTCCAGATTTTGTTGCAACAACCTCTTTTGCATGGGTATGGTAGCAAAATCATCCCACATGGAAATATTCCCATTTTTTTTCTTCATTTGTTCTACCACACTGAATGGTGTAGTAGGTGGCACTTTGGTAGAAACCTTGGGAGCTATATTTGTAGGAGGTTGAGATGGAACAAACTGAGGGTCACTTGCATCTCTTCTACCATTATTTCGCCTTTTCTACTGGAAGACATTTGATTGATCATTTATGACTTGCTCATGAGGTGTTGCATTTAAAGTTGAGGCCTGATTGGAAAGAGGAGGGGCAACATTTTCAATAGCCCTTCTTTTGCTCCTAGTATTGTGAGTAATGGAATCCTAGTTTACATTACAGTGTTCCTCCACCTAATGATTCATAAAGGAGAAATCACCTTGTCCCTACATAGATGATGCCTCTTTCAATTGGTCCTCCTTGTATGATTGTCATGCCACAGGCTCTTGGATGGTCAAAGCCAAGTAAGATTCAGCTTTCTGACACATGTAATGAGCATAGGAGTAGTTATAGGAGGGACAAAAATCCTAGTCTTGGCCATGTTGTTTTGAGGGACTATGGCCCTACTTCAGTTTACATCTAAGTTTGAAGCATGCCTACTCTACCTATTCTGATCAAAAGAATTGTTCCCATAATTTTGATTTGGAGGCCTACCACTGTTCATAGTTTGATATTGCAATTGATGAGCCTTACTACCTTGTGCTTGCTATCTTTCTAAAGTCACCACCTTATTGCTCATTTTCTGCATCATAGAGAAACTATCCTCCAGCTTCTTCTCTTGGCCCTACAATCTCTTATCTATGTTCAGCATCATAGATTGCATCATCTCTTTGATTTCATCTATCCCATTTGACGATGTAGAAGCTTGAGGGGCTGGAGCAAGGGATTGTGATGTAGAAGTTGTGGGAGGAGGAGCCATTACTGGTTGATGGTTTGGGACATCAGGGAAAAAGGGTATAAGAGGCCTTGGAGCTAACTTCCCTCCTTGTATCAATATGTTTTCTTCCCTTATTGCTATGTTATAAGCATTAGGTAAGGTATCCCCTCCCATAGTTTAGATTGTAGTGGCAATGTCACTATTAAAGGCTCTAAGCTAATGCAAGAAGGCATTACCAAGGGTAGGCTTCACTGAAATAGGTATTCTATCCTATTTTTTTTGAAATCTATAGTTGAAATCAGTCATACATTCATGGGGGGCTCTTTCTATGGTAGCCAACTATTCTAAAAGTGACAAATGGTCACTTTTTTCCTCAAAGTGTTTGCATTACCCTACTCCTAATCCATCCCAATCTGTTATAGAATGATGAGCCAAGCCTCTATACCATTGTAGTGCTTTTCCTTTCAAGGATGAGGCTAGAAGCCTAATGACCACATCATCTTTCGTAATACCATGAATATTACCAAAATTTGCAACCTCTTGAATGTGCTTTGAGGGAGAGATAGAAGTTTCGCCAATAAACTCTGGTATACTTTTAAGTGCAGCTATTTGTATGTCATGTCTTTGAGCCAAAAAAAGAGGACTTCCACCATTAAATGTGGCAAAAGCATGAGCTCTAGGCAACGCCATATAGACAAGGGATCTATTGATATGTGTTGATGGCAATCTAGGCTGAGATCTAATAGTAGGAGGGGTAGAAATAGATCTTGCAGGTGTATTTGTTACTATTGCACTCCTAACTGGTGATAAAGATACTCTAGTCTTCCTTCTTCTAGAATTAAAAAATGAAATCTCCTGGTACTGAAATTTACCTCTAGAAGATGCTCTTGTTTCAGCTTTAGGCATGAATTACTACAACTTTGGTCCGAAACTAGGTATATTTGAAGCTTAGAGTCACCAAGTACTTGAAGAGTGAGCCTCTTAAACACTTGAACACCAAAGCCTGTACTATCTCCTCGATATTAATCTTGAAATCTTCCTTTTGACACCAGTAGACTTGAAATTTTTTTGATTTTTGTCCCACTAGGCATGCCAAAAACTGTTATCGCAAAGGTTTGCACCCTTGTCCAAAGTCTTACCTAACGACAACCTTGTGAAACATGGAAACAACCTCCAAGTTGTGGGACTTGAACTATGAGGTTGAATCTCTTGAGAAGGCCAACTTCCTCTTACTATTAGGGCATACCTAACTATTCTTGGAGAGGAAAAGGTAGAAGGAGAGCATGGCAGCAGATTTACCTATTCTAATCTAAAGAGGTGATGCACCAAAATAGAGTGTTCAAACCAATCTTTGCCCATACATGCACTATTGAAGCATTATGAAACCAAAAGATATACACATTTAGACTTGTTTTAATCTAACAACCACATGTAGATCAGAAAACCAGAATGAATGACATAAGGAAAGAGAGATTCACTTAGATATCATTCATAGATCAAAGGGATACAGCCATGTAGATCATAGATTTCTACAAAACATCAATGAGAGGCAAAGGATTCTTGTACTTTCACACCAATGGCTGAAGGAGATAAGCAGGATGTCATACAGTTAAGAGGCAAAGGGAATTTTACACTGAAGATTTGCAAAGCAATATCAGAGAAATTAGTGAAGGTTCGACCTTAATAAAATCTAAAAAAATTACCTCTATAGTTTCAGCATAACTGAGACATCCTCTAACTAAAATTACTCTACAACCACTACATTGAAGTCCTACAGAGAATAATCATGGAGAAAATCTGATCTGGGTACAGATCCAGATGCAATGATATCTTATCTTTGTTGGAACTAGGCCTTGAGAAGATAGACATGGTGCCATTAAATAGTTCTAACAAGGTAGATGGATAGGATAAGAGGTGGTGGAGTGTTTTCTAGCATTCAGCATTCATTCGAGGGTGGTTGGAAATCATCACAGGGATCATATTGTGCAAAAAACCTTGATTTCCCCTATTTCTGGCTCATGAATCAGCAAGGTTAAATAGTCATCTAGATTCTGGCATTACGATGAACCACATGGACCAATTATTTCATTCTACTTTGCCACCCAATAGAGTCTTCATGCATTTGACTATATCTTCTTTACCAACTGCGCCACCTCCCAACCTAACCGAAACTGCCTCAGGGAACTGTAACCTTAACTACCCAACTCTAACTATTATTGCTTTCACTGGGTCCACGAGGACATGTGTCACTTAGGTGCTTCCCCACAATATTTAAAGTCCTCACATCTCCACATTGTAAGAAAGTGTTGATCGTCGATATCTATGAGATCGATGATCAGGAAAGGTCCTCATAAAACTGCACATGCCTACTAAAATTCCTGGACCAACAAGACACTCAGCATCTAACTTGGCCTGACCTAGCCCCATCTAGTTTCCACCCTGGTATCATCTTGTAGCATACAACTGGAAATAGGTCTCACAAAGACACGTGGCAGCAAGGCACTTGCCTGCATTACTTAAAGTCTTCACACCTTCATCTTGCAGGCATGCACTAGCCATGGATCAAATTGCATCAAACAGTGGAACGTACAATTAGGAACATGTGAGGTTGTGGGACAGGTGTTACAAAGGGGCATCACCACATTGGTTAACTTCCTCACAACTCAATCTTGCGGGCATGCGCCAACCGCTGATCTAGGGGGATCTAACAATGCTCAGAATCCATGCCTTCTAAACCTCTACAGATATTCATCGTGATGTCATCCAAACATGTGTCACTAGGGAACTTGCTCGCATTGCTACAAAGTCTATCAGAAAATAAAATGTGGGAAAGCAGGCACCAATCAAATTACCAGTTGGACCTACCACCTTGCATCCTCCATGGCCCATAAGAGAAAATGGACCCACCTACCACGTGTCGTAAATGGGCTTCCCCACAATATTTAAAGGTCAAGCATTTGGAGAATGTGGGAATGTGCCCACCGTAGATCTAGGCAAGATCTGATGGTGCAAAAATTTGTAGGCAAGAAGAAGGCCCGTTTGATTAATTTTTTTGCATTTTAAATTCTCAAGCATTAAAATAATATTAAACATGGAAGTGACCATTAGGTGAGGCAAGCATTTGAAGTTCAAATTTTGGCAGGAAGCAAAAATGGATAACATCTTCCACCTAGTTTACAAAATTCAATGTAATCACCTTATTGGCTCACATCTAGTGAATCTTTAACTTCTCAAATAATGTAACAGCTTGACATTATTGAAATATTGGTGCTCGACACATACTATGTTACTTGGCACCAACTACATTATACTGATGGTTGGCACCTACTTTGGATTCACTTGGCATCCACTAAGTTTTTTATCTACTTGAATCCTTCTATAACACTCAACACTTTAACTTCATTTAGCACCTAAAGTTCACTTGAAACCTGAAGTTCAATCAGCACACACTAGATTTAGCATTTTCTCTACTCCAACTGAAAATTTGCTAGGCTTGAACTAGCTTGCTCGGCATTCACTGATGAACTTAGTTAAGATTTGCAGTCAACCTTATTACAACTTATACTTCTAATGTTTCTAAGTGTGGCCAACCTCTATACCTTAGAATATGTTATCAATACACTATTTTATCAATGTAATAACTAAACCTTATACTTCATTACAACATCATAACTCAACATTTCCCTTAGGTGCTCTTGTTACCTCTTATTGACTACCTCCTCCTAATTAATCAACTAACTGATAGTACTTGGATCATATAAGCAATTGTCATTCCAATAAATAGAAAGTTTGACATCAATGACAAAACAATGATTGAAAACATTCTATATCAACTTCATCATTCTTCAACAATGATCTTTTCAATCATATTCCAAAAATCTCTCTCTTTGGCATTGATGGCAAACCAAATTGATCAACTAATCAAGCTGATCAACCTAGTTACTATAATACTTTTATCCAAAGAGAAAACTTGTCAATTCTTGTCTCCCTCTTTGTATCATATATCCTCTTTGCTAATACAAAACTAATTCCTCTAATCTCTTATCCTAATTTCTCAATTTTGCTTCTCCCTCTAATCCTCTACTACTAGTATTTCTCCCTCTTGTTGATTAGTTTCTAGTATTCAATCTCCCTCTTTGACAACAATACCAAAGACATAGCATCTTTATTATGTTGATATAGACTTTACATTTTTCAATCTTCTCCCTCTATCACCATACTTGTGACTGATTTGGGATTTTAGTTCTTTGATATCCTCTGCATCAATTTTCATTATTCCAACAATCAACTCCATTTAATGCACCAAAATTCTACTATTGCTCAAACAACCTAGGATAGGGGTTTTACCCCTAACTTACCTCTAAGATACTCAAAAGAATCTTTAGGTAGTGCTTTAGTGAAGATATCAACAATCTATTCCTTTGAGTGAATGTATTCCATCTTCACTTGTTTGTCTTCTACCAGTTCTTTTACATAGTGATACTTGATTGTAATATGTTTAGTTTTTGCATGCATTACAGGTTTCTTGGATATGTTGATAGCACTTTTGTCATCACAATAAAGTATCATTGGCTTAGTTATCTCCTCCTTCATTCCTTTCAATAGGTGTTTGATCCGTACAACGTTAGTACAATTGATGGCAGTTGTAACATACTCTGCTTTAGCTACAGACTATGAGGTACAAATTTGCTTTTTGCTAGTCCAGGTGACTAGTCTCTTTCCTAAGAAGAGTGCTCCTCCACTAGTGATTTTTATGTCATTAATGTTTCCTCCCCAGTCTCCATTAGTGTAGGCATTCAACTCAAACTTTTCAATCCTCTTATAGTACAAACCAAAGTCATCTATCCCTTTTAGATATCTCATTATTGTCTTCACTACCATAAGGTGATTTTCTCTTTGATTAGGAAAAAATCTTGCTACTATTCCAATAGCTAATGCAATGTTTGGTCTTTTATGTACAATATATTGCAACTTTCCAATCATGGACCTATACATTGTCTAATTGACTTCAGCAAACTCATCATTCTTAGATAGCTTGTGTCCTATTACCATTGGTGTGCTGACAAGTTTGGAATCCTCTAAACCAAATGTATTAAGTATCTCTTTGATATACTTTGATTGGGTCACAAATATACCATGTTTTAGTTTATTTACTTGTAATCCAACAAAGAACTTTATTTCTCTAAACATTGACATTTCAAATTCATGTTTCATTTTGTTAGCAAAATCTTTGCTTAGTACTTCTTTTCCTCCAAAACTTATATCATCCACAAAGATTTCTGATATTAGGATATCCTTACCTTCTTGTGATTTGATGTACATGTTGTTATTGTCATTTTTTCTTTCAAAGCCTATTTTCACCAAATATCTATGAACTCTCTCATACCAAGCTTTAGGAGCTTGCTTCAACCCATAGAGAGCTTTATGCAGCTTGCAAACCTTATCCTTGTTGTTTTCATCAACAAAACCCTCTGGTTTCTCTACATAGACTTCCTCCTCAAGTATACCATTTAGAAATGTAGACTTTACATCCATTTGGTAGACTTTGAAACCTTTATAGGTAGCATATGCAAGTAGAGTCCTAAATCCTTCCATTCTTGCAACAAAGGTAAACGTTTCCCCATAATCTAGTCCTTCTTCTTGTGCATACCCTTTGCAGACTAATCTAGCCTTATTTCTTATGGGCTCACCATTTTCATCTAACTTATTTCTAAACACCCACTTGGTTTTAATCATATTCTTATTTTCTAGTCTTGGAACTAAAGTCCAAGTCTTGTTCTTTTCAATTTGATCTATCTCTTCTTTTATTGCATTGTACCAATCATCATCTTGTAAAGCTTCACTCAATATCCTGGGTTGAACTTTTCTAAGAAAACATGTCTCACTTCTAAGTCTATTTCTTGTCATTAGTCTAGCCTCTTTGTCATGAATGATCTGTTCTACAAGATAGTGCCTTCTCACATACTTTGATAGCCTGGGCTTAGTCCTTGTTTCTATATTTATTCTTTTAGCATTAGAGTCACTATACACATCTCTATTAGGTAACCCTTCATCTCTTTCATGTGTGCTGATTTTAGAATCAGAATGCGCATTTCCTTCATTTTGCAACTCAGCATTCACTACCTATGACTCAATAGATACTTAAATTTTTCCCTGATTTCCAATTTGATTGACAACATCTTCTTCATCAGACATTCCCTCATAGAAGTATACAAAGGATTTTTATTCTTTTGGTTTCTTGGTGGATTCATCATTTTGAACTTTTGCATGCTCATCAAAGTTCACATTTGCACTTTCCACAACTTTCTTGGTGTTAGTATTTAAAGATTTGTAAGCTTTTCTTCTAGTGGAATAACCAAGGAATATGCCTTCATCACTTTTTGCATCAAATTTTGCATTCCTAGACTCTTTAAGAATATAGCACTTATATCCAAACACTTTGAAATATTTAACATTAGGTGAGTGACCATACCATAACTCAAAAGGTGTTGCATTAGTACCTTTTTTGATTTGAACTCTATTGAGAGTGTAGACTACTATACTTATAGGTTCTCTCTAGTACTTTAGTGTAACATTCTTTTCCATCATCAAGGTTCTAGCATAGTCAATCACTAATCTATTTCTCCTTTCTGCTATACCATTTTGTGTTGGATTTCTAGGTGTTCATGTTTGCCTTTTGATTCCTCTATCATTGTAGAATACTTCAAAATCTCTTGATGTAAACTCACCTCCTTTGTCAAATCTTAGGCATTTCAAGATTTTTCCCATTTTCTTCTCAACTCTGGCTAGGTACCACTTAAACATTTGGAATGCATCAGACTTCTGCTTTAGAAATATGATAGTCATCATTCTTGACTAGTCATCCACAAATAGCATTATATACTTATCTCCTTTGTAGTTCTACATTTCAATTGGACAACACAAGTTAGTATGAACTAACTCCAATACTTCATTGGAAGTATAAGTCTTTCTTTTGAAGCTAGACTCTGTCATCTTTCCTAGTTGGCATTGTTTGCACATTGTGTTGTCAGGCTTCTTCGATTTTAGCAGCCCCCTGACTTTCTTCATTTTACTAATGCTAATCAAATTGTCAAAATTCACATGACATAACCTCTTATGCCACAACCAAATATCATCAAGTCTAACAAAAAGACAAGTAGCATCTTCCATATCTAGATAAAACAAGTTACTCTTAGTCTAGTCATCCTTTCCTATTAGACTTCCATGAGTGTCATAGATTTTGGTAGTTCTATTTCCAAATTCTACTTTGCATCCTATGTTGCCTAACTATGATACACTCAAAAGATTATAATTCAAACCTTCAACATAGTATGCATTATCACATGATATCTTCTCTATAATTTGAATGCTACCTTTTCCTTTGATTAAACAAGGTGCATCATTTCCAAATCTAACACTATTACCATCATATTGTGTAAAGGCAATAAACTTACTTTTGTCTCTAGTCATGTGGTGTGAGTATCCACTGTCTATGATCCACTTGTCATTCTTGTTGACATAGGTTACCATTGATGTTGTTTCATCTTCATCTAATTCATCCCTCATTGCTATGTAAACTATTTCATCATCATTCTCATCAGAATCTTCTTCAACAATGTAGCATCTTTTACCTTTGTCCTTATAATCTTTGCTATCATCTTCTCTCTTGTTCTTGTACTTGTTTCCTTCTTTGTGGTTCTTCTTCGGTGTACACCTTGCAGCAATATGACCTACTTCATTACAATTGAAACAAATAATAGGTAGCTTACCTTTGAATTTACCTTTGCCTCTATGAAATCTTTTGGCTAGTAATGCTTCCAATTGTTCCACATCTTCTTTATTGGTGCCACTCTCACTAGATACATGTTTTCATTTTCTATTCTTTTAATTTGATTTCACCTCCTTAGTGTCTTTCAATCTTAGCTTGTCTTTGAAAGTAGATTCAAGGTTCTCAGGTCTATAGTTATCAAAGCTAGATAGTTTAAATGTAGTAAGTCTTTCCACTATTCCTTTAAAGGTTAGTGTGTTTCCTTGTACACACCTTAGCTCTTGAATGGCTGAAACTCTAATAGAATAGATAGGGAGAAATGTTCTCAATTATTTGGTATTGACAGTCTCTTCTTCCAACTAACCACCCAAACTTCTTATTGCACTTACCACTTCTTTCATTCTGGTGCCATATTGAACAACATTTTCTCCTTCCTCCATTTTCATGTCATCAAACTTTCCTTTGAGGATTTCTATTTTTTCTCTTTGAACATTTTGATCTCCTCCATAGACATCTAATAAGGTTTTCCACATCTTGCATACAGTGTCACATCCTTTGATGTCATCAAATTCAGCATAAATGAGTGCAAAGGAAATCTCCAACATTGCCTAATTGTGCTCCTTCCTTTTGTTCAAATCATTTATAGAGAGGGGTCCATCTAGATCTACATCTTCCATTGTAACTAAGGTTTTTGCATAGTCACCTATTGATCCAAGGTGTAGTTTCATTAGACTTTTCCATGCAACAAAGTTGTCTTTGTTGAGCTTGGAAACTTCTATCTTAGACATCTTGATCTTCCTATTGTTAGTACCTTTAAAATAAATCAATAGATGACTTTGATACCAATTATTAGAGATGTTTAGAAGAATTGAGAGTGGGGGGGAGGGGGGGTGATGAATTAGTTATTCAAGGTCCAATATGTCCACTTTAAACTTTTTCACTTAAATATGGTGTGCCCATTCAACCTATCATGCATCCAAGCTTAATCCTTTATCCTAGCAAGTTACTCTAAATAAATATGTAGAAATGAAACACATGAAATCAACACATAAGATAGTGATTTATGTGGAAACCAATTTTGGAAAACCACCAGTAATATGCTACCTTCTTTCTCACCCTTCTAAAGTGATGCCCTATTAAAGGCCTACCTTGTTAAAGGATTTCAAAACCTTGTTAGGAGTGTGTCTGGTTAAAGGACCTTAGAACATTCAACTTGGAATGTCACCCTATTAAAAGATTTACAAATGGATATTAGGCCAACTTAAGTCTATAGGATTTTCATTATCTAATACAATTGCTAGAGAATATTAGATAGTCTTTGACCTGATGTAACTTGCAACTCAATCTTGCAAATCTTAGATCACAATTCAGCTCACAACTTTTGCTTGGATTTCTTCCTCTATAGTTCAAATAGCTTGTCCACCCTACAATATTAGTCTCCTTGAGTCTTCTACTCATTATTCCAATGCAATCTTCTCCTTTTGGTCACTTGATCAAATCAGAGTCTTTTTGCTCTATCCTTCCTTCTCAATATCTTCTCTTAGACACCACACTTGCCCACACTCAACCACTATTTGATCTCTAACCAATAACTCCTTATGTAGAAATCTAGAATTCATTTCCCACTCAATTCTTTTTTCTCATAACTTGAATTGATTTGGAAATATACGATGTAGCTTTCCCTCCAATTTTTTTCTTCTAGGAACATAATGTTAAATCCACTTGTATTCGCCTAAAATAGTGAACATAAAAAATTTTGCCACTGGCTCATCATCCTTATCTTCCACCTCGTTCAAAAAATTCAATGTAACAAACTTATTGGCTCAAATCTGGTGAATCTTTGACTTTTCAAATAATGCAGTAGCTTGGCATTATTGAAATACTAGTGCTCAACACATACTATGTTACTAGCACCAACTACATTTTATTGATGGTCGGCACCTACCGTGGATTCACTTGGCATCCACTAAGTTTATTGTCTGCTCAACTCCTTCTATAACACTTAGCACTTGAACTTCACTTGGCACCTGAAGTTCACTTGGCACACATTAGCTTTAGCATTTTCTTGGCTCCAACTAAAAATTTTCTCAGCTTGAACTAGCTTGCTCGACACTCACTAATGAACTTAGTTAAGCTTTGCAGTCAAACTTATTACAACTTATACTTCTAATTTTTCTAAGTGTGGCCAACCTTTGTACCTTATAATATGTTATCAATAGACTATTTTATCAATGTTTTAACTATTCCTTATACTTCATTACAACATCATAACTCAACCTTTCCCTTGGGTGCTCTTGTTACCTTTTATTTATTAACTCCTCCTCATTAATCAACTCAATGATAGTACTTGGATCATATAAGTAATTTTCATTCCAAGAAATAGTAGGTTTTACATCAATGAAAAAATAATGATTGAAAACATTCTTTATCAACATCATTCTTCAACAATGATCTTTTCAATCATATTCTGACATGCTTATTGGTTTGAAGAACTAAAATATAATCTACTGAGTTTGGCACAACTAATCAACATTGGATTCAAGGTAAAATTCATGTATGACAAGGTAAGACTACTGGATGACGATGGGAATCTAATTGGATTAGGAAAACAGATAAAAGGTAACCTATTTTGTCTTGATCTTGGTAATTTCTCATGTCTCATTGCTCAAGTGGAAGAAAGTTGGTTGTGGCTAAGAAGACTATGTCATGTAAACTTTGATAATATAGTCAAAATAAGAAAATTTAGAAAAGTAAGAGGTATCCCTAGTTTGATAAAACTAGATGTTGGGTTATGTAAGAATTATCAAATTGGAAAAATGGGAAAGATTGGTTTTAAGAGAAAAAACTATCAATCCGAAGATGTCTTGGAAAATGTGCATACTAACTTATGTGTACCTATTGGAATAGAAAGTTATAATGGAGAAAAATTCTTTGTTGGATTGTTGATACAACAAAACAAAAATGGTATCTATATCACTCAATCTAAGTATATTAAAGAGATACTCAAGAATTTTGGAATGGAAGATTTAAAACCATTTGGAACCCCATTTGTACTAGACTAAATCTAACCAAAGATGATGACTCCAAAGAACTATATCAAGCCTTAGATAGATCAAGGATTGGGAAATTATAGTATGTAGTCCACACAAGGCCTGATATTGCCTTGGCAGTTGGAATAGTGCCAAGATTCTTGAAAAAACACAGAAAAAACCACATGATGGCAATCAAAAAAATATTGAGATATCTGAAAGGTACTGAAGACTATGGGTTATGGTACAAATTTGGAGGAAATATAGACCTAAAAGTGTTTACAGATGCTGACTGGGTAGGAAGTCTTGATGACAAAAAAGCACTAGTGGTGAAGCTTTCTTTCTTGGTAAAAGGTTGGTATCTTGGACAAGCAAGAAGTAGAATATGTGGTAGCAATAGTAAACTATTCTAACATTGTTTGGTTCAACCAATTACTAGAAGGAATGAAGGTTGAAATCAAAGAGCTAGTAGTCATGTATTGTGATAACACTAGCACAATTAACATATCAAAAAACCCAATGATGCATTCCAAAACAAAGAACATTTCTATAAAATATCACTTTGTCAGAGAACTAGTGGAGGACAAAGAAACCAGATTGGAATATGTCTATACAAAAAAATAGATTACAGACATATTTACCAAACCATTACCTAAGGATGCATTCTTGTATCTAAGAGGTAAGCTAGGGTTCATTCCCCTATCTGAAGCTCACTAAATAAAGTTTAGTGGTTCATCAATAGGAACTAAGTTGAAGATCAATTAGTTGATGTAGCTTAGTCAAGAGAATATTGCATATGAAACAATACTCAAGGTAAATTGATACTAATTTTTCATGTGTTGTCAAAGAGGGAGAAGTTTACTGTCATATCTTTCTGAAATTTATTTTTTTCATTCCAAGAAGGAGAAAGTCATGTAATTCCTTTATAGAGGGAGATGACTACAATAAAGGAGAAACTTTTGGTGTAAAATCAAAGAGGGAGAAACTTTATGTTAGAGGGAATCTTATTCTCAAATTTCATTTTGCTATGACATGTTGTGTTGCCATCAATGCAAAAGAGGGATATTATTGGATACAGTTGATTAATTGTGTGTTGTCTTTGATGTTACACAAATATCATATCAAATGTTAGTCAGTGCATACCGAGCTCACTTGGTCAGCAAGACAGTTTTCCATGTCTATTGAGCATTCTAAGTTTACTCTATGCAAAGGAAATGTCTACCAAGCTAACTCAGGTGTCGAAGGAATTATGCAGAAAAGAGTGTTAACTGAGCTCACTTGGTTAATGAAGGAAAGTTGAACAAAGTTAGTGCTAACGGAGTTCACTTAGTTACCAATGGACTTTTGCAAGTTCATAGTGTTAACCAAGCTTCTATTGGTTAACCCAGGAAATCATCTCAGGACTAGTTTTTACTGAGTAGGGTCAGCCAATGAAGGATTTTATTATTTTGGCATAAGAAGATTAATTATTTGAAGTATTGGTTCTATCCAACTATGGTAATGAATATTGGTCATTCTAATTTGTAATTGAGCCAACTTGACAATTTGGATGATATAAGTATAAGGTCAAGTTGAGATTTCAAGTGTGTGCAAATGTATTGATTGAATTGAAAGGAGTAAAGAGAGGAAGCGAACTTGAAGGATAAGAAAGTATCCTTGTAGAGCAAAAAGGTAACATTTGATCAAGAAGGATCAAGTATAAATAGAACAGAGATCTAGATTCAGTAATTCAGTTGCATCACAATAAGGTCATATCATTGTTAATATCTAATCATTGTAGCAGTGATCTTAAATGTCTTAACTAAGTTGGTTTAATAGTTAATTGTAAATCAGCTAATAAGGTGGAAATTCCATTGAACTATTTTAAAATCTCTTACAAGGCCACTCCTAATAGGGTGATTAAATCCTCTAAAAGGGTCACACCTAATAGTGTGTTTTGTAACCTTTAACAGGGTTGGATCCTAATAGGGCTCACTTCAAAAGAGTGAAAAATAGTAGCTAGTTACATTGGTAAATTTTTCCATATTGGGTTTCCATGTTAAATCATGGTGTATCATATGTTCATTTCTTTTCTCTCATGCATGAAAAGTAAGATTAAATAATTACCAACAACATCTTAAGGATAATTGATTACTAAGTTATAACAATTTATGTTTGTTTACCAACCATTAGCAATAATCAATTTTATCAGTCTAAATTTTAAGTTGAAATTTAAGGGATCTGGGATATATTTTAGTGATAATTGATTCACCCCCCCCCTCTTAGTTACTCCTCTTATATTTCAAATAGTCTTTCCAAATGGAGAAGTAAAATTGGAGCCTATATTCCATATATTTCAGTCCCGACACTATGCATCATGGTTCCAAGCATAGTTACAACCACAACATTTGTAGAAATGTAATCTCCCCACACAAAACAATGAAAATGTATTTGTGTCATCTTATATTTATGCACCCCAAGGACAACCAAAATAAGTGGGAACAACATGCTAATAAGTAGTAGTATCTCAACCAACCATTCCATTGGAATCAGTTGAGTGTAATCTATTGGGGCGTGAATCAGTTATATGACAATTTGAAACAGTTATCCTCTTAAACAATATTGATCATTCAACCAAAGTAAACAACAACCATAAAGAGATGCACATACACAATTACACCAAATATGTTGACTCCACCATCCAATTGACCTCGACACTATTCCTTCTAGAATAATATATGTGTAACAAGATTTTACTTCATCCTCTATCTAGTACATTAGAATCCTTCACCTTCAGATCATGCAATCATATCTGAAACTCTGTAATCAGTAACAATAACCCTTAAGATCACTTACATGCATTAATGAGTTACTCTATTTTTTTTTCTTAGTATTTTGCAAATCTCTTCTACTCATATATATCTAAAACACGAAAAAATATCTCCTTTATACCATACTCAATAAATAAATCCTTGAATCAACTTGACACTTCATTATCATATGTTAATTAAATGAAATACACATTTAATTAATGTTGTCAACTTACAGTTATACACAAACTTTCACATGTGCAACTTCTATACTTGCATAGTCTCTAACATCATCAATGGTCATTATACTATCTCTAGTTAACTGTGCAACCCTTCATTACAAATGTAATAAGCTATAGCAATCACACAATAAAAACTTCTTTTCTAATACTTTGTTTCCATGTGGTTCTCTATAGATTAATCATATCTTCTATACTCTATTGATTCAGGTTCTGCACACTTGTCCAAGTAACAAATAAACACCATAGCATATGCTAGTAACTAGGCATAAGAAGATAAGTGATAAATCACCCTTAATAAAAGAAACATAGTATGCTACGCTGTCAATATTTTAGAAACTCATTACTATGTTGTCATCAATGACAAAGATAATTATAAATTAAACATATCAATGCTCTGAAATGCTCCCCCATAGCATCAAAATTCATGCTAACAATCTCCCCCTTTGGAATTGTTGGCAACATAGGCACACTTGTCCAAGTAACAAATAAACACCATAGTATATGCTAGTAACTAGGCATAAGAAGATAAGTGATAAATCACCCTTAATAAAAGAAACATGGTCTACTACTCTATCAATCTTTTAGAAACTCATTACTATGTTGTCATCAATGACAAAGACAATTATAAATTAAACATATCAATGCTTTGAAATGCTCCCTCGTAGCATCAAAATTCATGCTAACAATCTCCCCCTTTGGAATTGTTGGCAACATAGATGAAAAAAAATCTAATTTCCAAGAATACCAAATCATGTTATGCTTTCTTTCTAATTGAATAATTTGCATGTCACTCTCTTTGCCATTGACATCAATGTCAAAGACAATACACAAATGGTTGAATTACTTAAATATACAGTAATTTATCAGCATGACCACAAGTTAGTTTGTTGCTTAAAAATTTTCACATATAACTCCATTAACAACTCAAGTTTCTAAAGACACTATTGTATATCAATTACCAAGAGTCCTCTACTAACTCTGTTCATCACAGATACTCCCCCATTGAGGAAGCATCAATATTCAGGCCAGTCTAACAATGGTGCTATATACCTTGGATTGATGCACTTCTACATCTTCTATTCTAAATTAGGCAAGGGCATAACCCCAAGAATACCTCTTAGGTACTCAAATGTATCCTTTGGTAGGGCATTTGTGAAAATTTTTGCAATCTGTTCCTTAGTGTTAATATACTCCAGTTTGATTTCTTTCTCTAAAACATTCTCTCTCAAGACATGATACTTTATAGTGATGAGCTTAGTCATAGAATGTAAAACAAGATTCTTAGAAATTTAACTATATCATAGTAAATGATAACAAGTTCTTTGAATGTAATTCCAATATCCTTCATCGTCTGCTTCATCCATATGACTTGATTACAAGTTGTTCACTACTCCAACATATTTTTCCTCTATAGTACTTTGTGTGGTGCAATCTTGCTTCTTGTTGAGCCAAGAAAGAATGCTCCTCCACTAGTGTTTTTTTTTTTGTCATCTATATATTCATCCCAATTAGCATCAGTATAAGTGCAAAGAGTAAAATCATTACTTATGTCATACCAAATGCCATAATTAGATATCCCTTTCAGATATCTAAATATCCTTTTTACAGCTATGTATTGATATTGTTTGGGATCAGCCTAAAATCATGCCACAATTTTGACTACATTAGCTATATTTGGTATACCATGAGTTAGATACTATAATCCTCCAATCATAGATTTGTACTTTTTTTGTTCAATAGTAGGTGTCTCATCCTTGCTTGATAACTTGTGACCAGTTACCATAGGATTTGCAACAAGTTTACAATTTTCTAGTCCAAATCCATTCAAAAAAATTTCAAATACTTGGTCTAAGAAATAAAGATACCTTCTTTGTTTTGAAAAATTTGCAATTGTAAGAAAAATCTTATTTCTCCTATCATGCTAATCTCAAATTCATTCTCCATGTCTTCTAAGAATTTTTTACTGGCTTCATCATTTCCTCCAAAATTGATATCATCAACATAAATCATAAAATACCTCTCTCCATAGAATCATCTTGTTCTTGCAGGACCATTCAAATATGTATGGATCAATTCTAGCTTTTACGTAGTACCAAACTTCTTGCTAGGAAATGAAACTTTCTTATGCTTAGCTAGGATACATTCCTTACAAATAATTTTAGTGGGCTTAATGATCTTGGGTAAATCTCTCACAACAAGTTTATTACTAGCTTTCACAATGTTATCAAATCTTCTATACCATAACCAACTGTAGTCAACTTTAGCTACTAAACATGTTATTTAGTGGAGTTTAACTAAAATACATTACATCTAGTTCTCATGTTAGTACCAAGTAGTTTTCCTTACTTGTCCTTGATGATGCATGTTTCATTACCAAACTGTAATTAGTAACCTTTGTCCATAAGTCGTCCAACACTTAACAAGTTATATTTCAGTCCATCAACAAAATAAAAATCACCAATATTTTTTATACCATCTAGAGTGATAGATCTAATTCCTTTAATGTAATAGGCTGCATTTTTTCCTACTCTAACAATTCCTCCATCATGGCTTCCGAATTTGACAAATTTTCTCATATCACTAGTCATGTGATGTGAACTTAGTGCACTTTATTCTTTGATTTCTCTATCAAGATCGTCTTTATTTATAGCTACAAATCCTAATTCATCTTCACTTTCATTTTGGTCAAGTTCCTCTTCCTCTTCTTCTTCATTAGCATATAAACAATTTCTAGGTCTTCTAGATTTGAATCTTCCCTTATACTTTCTTTCTCTTCTAGGACACTTAGATGCATTTTGACCTTATTTATTACATTTCCAACATTTAAAGATATTCTTATCATCTTTTTCTCTTTCCACAAGAAGAGCCACTCCTTCCTGGATCTTTTCCTCAATAGTCTTTTTGCTACTAGCAATGTCTCCTTGTGCTTTAGTGTTCCTTACAAGACTAGGTTTAATATTCAATGCACTAAATGTTGTCTCAAATTTTGTTAATTCTATAGATTTTTTTAGATCAAATTCTAAAGGTTCCAATCTACCAAGCAATGTTTCTTTGGTAAAAATAGTAGAACAGTGTATCATCAGTTGAATCATTTGTGCTAATGTCTTGAAATGTAGTGTCAGACTTTTCAAGATCTTCCATATCACCTCATCATTAGATTTCATTCCATCAACAGATTTGATTCCTAAAAAAATCTTAGATATTCAGCCAATATACCTTCTTACAGATTCATCTTCCATTATTCTAGCATCTTGGAATGTGAAATGCAAATGTTGTAATCTAACCCTTTTGCATGTGTATCACCCTCATAATTAGCTTCTAATTTTTTCCAAATTTCATAAGATGTTTTGAGTTGTTTTACTTGACTATACTCATTTTTAGGTAGAGCTAACAATATTGCTTCTCTTACCCTTATGTTGCACATAAATACTTCTCTCTACTCCTTGATACAAGTTTCAAGATTTTCTTCTTCCATAATGTTTTTAAATGCCTTGGTTACAAGCCAATGTCTTGGACCCATGCACAAAAGACAAGTCTTCATTTTATCCTTCTAGCTATCATAATTTGTGTCATCAAATTTTAGAATCTCCTTTCTAAACAAATTTTCCATGGATCTCTTGAAGTTGTTAAAAAATTTCTTCAGGGACCTAATGCTCTAATACCAATTGTTAGAAATAATAGTTCACCAATATAACTAGGGGGTGGGGTGAATTAGTTATATGACAATTTGAAACATTTATCCTCTTAAACAATCTTGATCATTCGACTAAAGTAAAAAACAATGATAAAGAGATCCACATACACAATTACACCAGATATGTTGACTCCATTGTCCAATTGACCTCGATACAATTCCTTTTAGAATAATAGATGTGTGACAAGATTTTACTTCATCCTTTATCTGGTACCTTGGACTCCTTCACCTTCAGATCATGCAATCAGATTTGGAACTCTGTAATTAATAATAGTAACCCTTAAGGTCACTTACACGCATTAGTAAGTCACTCTTCTTTTGCTTCTTAGTAATTCACAAGTCTCTTATGCTCATATATATATCTAAAACATGGAAAAAATCTTTCCTTTACACCATACTCAATAAATAAATCCTTGAGTTGGCTTCACACTTTATTATCATACATTAATTAAATGAAATACATAGTTAATTAATGTTTTCAGCTCACATTTATACACAAACATTCACAGGTGTGACTTTCGTACATGCACACTCTCTAAAGTCATTAGTAGTTAGTATACTATCTCTAGTTAACTATGTAACCCTTCATTACAAATGTAATGAGTTGTAGCAATCACATAATAAAAACTATTTTTATAATATTTTATTTCCATGTAGTTCATTGTAGATCAATCATATCTTCTATACTTTGTCAATTTATGTTCTGTGCACTCACCCAAGTAATAAATACACACTGTAGTATGTGCTGGTAACTTTGCATAAGAAGATAAGTTATAAATTGCCCTTAATAGAAGAAACATAGTTTGCTGCTCTATTAGTCTTTTAGAAAATTATTACGATGTTGTCATCAATGACAAACACACTTATAAATACAACATATTAATGCTCTGCAATGCTCCCCCATAGCATCAACATTCATGCTAACATAATAGTCCAAGATAGTAGACATTACATGACATGTTGTGGCCATGACGCTTTAGACAAGAACACACTAGTTAGCTCAAAGGATAGGAAAAAACAAAAATCAAAGCAAGAACACACTCAAGGTAGCTACCACCTTCATCGATACATTTTTGTATTGACAAAGATATGAGTAGCATGTTCCAGAACATGAGTAGAATAGGCATTTGTAAATTCTTAGAGTTTCAAATCTTTTGTTTGAGTGCATCAAATGGAAATTGTGAATAGGAATGCTTATTCCAATTTCAGTCCAAAAATGAACATTTGCAATTCTACCTAAATAGGTGGAATTGGAATATATATTGCTATTCTAGTTTTATTTATTTTAGAAATCATGAATTTTTAGGTCCCTGAATTCTCCATCAACTGAATCAAACAAGAATAGGAATATACATTCTTATTTTCTATTCTAGAATAACAATTCAATAATACATATTCCCATTCCCATATTCTTATTCCTACAGCCAATGTCATGGGAAAGTTGAGAAGAAATTAAGAATAATAATATGCTTTTGTTGATGTTATTAATTCTAACTCAATGTTTTAAGTGGTGAGCTCTAGTTAAATGAATAGTGGTATCGCAGTCTCTAGTCTTCTTTGTATGTTTAAACTCAAAGACAACTGAGTTAATTTTATCATAATTTCTGCTTCAAAAAGTTGAGCAATACTTTCAAATTCTTAAGTTCATACATTGATTTGTTATATAAATCATGCAATAGCATAAGAATTTTTTTTTAATGGAGTATACAATGTAATCAATACATTATTTTATTCTTGGTAGCTCTGTATTTCTTCAATATTTTTCCCTGCATGTTTGTTTCAATACCTAAATAGATCTATAGCAGAAATTTTGCATGGTATCAAAGCTAAGGCTGCTAGTAAAAGAAATGTATTCTTTTGTTTGCAGGTATTGAAGATGGAGTTTTTCAAGATGGAATTTGTAGTGTTTGCCTTTATCACTCCAATTATTTCAAGCTGATGTCACCAATTTTTCTCAGGCCCACAAATAGAGACTTACATTAAAATGTTCTAGCATCAAAGCTTGGACCTGATTTAGAAATAGGTCAAGATCATACTCTCTTTACATGGATCTTTCCATTATTTTCTTTTTAGCAATGCACTATTTTTGTAGATTTGACATGCATCTTGGTGTGAATCTTTCCTTTGCTTCCATACTTGATTAGATTTATAGACAATTTAACACCTGTATTTTCAATCAACAACTTGTTTATGCATGATTGAGTAGTGCCATTAGGGTCACTCAGACAGACTCATGTATCATCTGTATCCTTTGAATTGTAGATGTTTTGTCTATGTTTGCCATCTATCCATTGTTTGGGAGAGCTATGTAGACTATTGTCTATTGTAGCTTTGATTTGATTGACAAATGTTTTGCCTTTGTTTGTCATATGTTCATTGTTTGAATAGTGTTGTTTGGGGCACTCATGCATATTAATCGTGATCTTGATCTTGGTTTCAAAGGAGGTTCTTCATTCAACACTTTGGCAGTTATGATTTGACAGATATCCATTATATTTTTCATGTCACAAAAGAATTTCTATCAGTAGATTTTAAAGGGGGGTTTGTAGATTTTCCCTCTTATCTCAATTCTTTCAATTGTCATCTATATTCCTTAGTTAAAATTAAGGGGGGTTGTTGATGTTATTAATTCTAATTGAACGTTCTAAGTGGTGATCTCTAGTTTGAACGGTGATGTCGCAATCTCCAGTCTTCTTTGCATGTTTAAACTCAAAGATAACTGGGCTAATTTTGTCCTAATTTCTCATTCAAATAGTTGAATGCTAGTTTTAGATTCCTAAGTTCATGTATTGATTTGTTATATAAATCATGCAATATTATAATGATTTTTTTATGGAAAATACAATGTAATCAATATATTTTTTAATCCTTGGTAACTCTATATTTCTTCAGTTATTTTTCCTTGTTTCAATTCCTAACTAAATCTATAGCAAAAATTTTACACCTTTAACTTGGAAGCAGTGAGTGCACTCCCATAATTGGGAACAAAACAAGCCAAAGAGGAGGAATAACCAAGATAAAATATAATTCCATAAAGAGGAGGCATCAAGTTTTTGTTTTTATCCTCTATAATCTTTATAGAAAAGAAGATGAACAATATCAGTAAAATTATTATTTCCCATATGCTATTCCTTTTCCATTCCTATTTGCTCACACAATTTAGAGCAATTTAAACTAGGGTATAAAAAATAGAATATAGAATGCCACTCACGTAAAATATAAGAAAACCACAGTTAGCCGCTTGTTATTTTGTATAATATCATAAAAGGAAACTTGTTTTAGCAAGAAAAGAATGAAGGGATAGAGGCAAACCTACTTCATTTCCTTTTCAATCTCAGTAGCACTATTTACCTGTTGAGAAACATGTATCTCAACCTTGCAATCTTTTCTTGGAAAATTCTAGAATTAGTTTGTGGGATTTTTCCACTTGTTTATGCATTGGAAAGTGGTTAGTGAGTTGTTAAATGAGTCTTGTCCTTAGTAGAATATAGATAGGCCATTTTTAGAGCCTTGATGACTCATTTTGTGACTTTTATGGGGGTCTAGACTAAGAGACAAAATTGTGGACGGGATTACTATTTTTAACCTAGTTGTTTTTCCATATTGGAAATGTAAATGTCAAAAATGGGTAACATGTGGCATGGTAGTTTTACCCATGGTTTTTTAAAACCATAAGTGGTTTCCTAGTTGTAAAATCACTATAAAAGGAGGGCTTGGGGAGGTGTTTGTGTAATTGAGTTCAGTTTGCAAGACTGGTGCTAGAAGGAGTCTCTCCAAGTTTGAATTGTGGTGATGCGCTCCTGTAAGAACTTGCATTGCAAGTGTATTTTAATCATCTTGGTTTGATAATACATTGTGCGAGTTTTGGAGTGTGGGGTTTTTCTCCTGGAAGGGTTTCCCCATGGTAATCACTGTGTTGTGTGTTCTTTGTTATTTTGATTACTTTATTATGCATTTCTTGAGATCTTTGCAATAGTTACTTTGATTTGCATAATCGTTCTCTCAAAGATTAGCATAGGAAGCGATTCCACACACCTTTGCTTCCTTACAAGTGGTATCAAAGCCTGGCCAATTTTGGTTCTATTTTTTGGGTACAGGGTTTTTTGAGCTAATCAAGGTTTGAGTGGGAGCTTGTGTAGAGCATTTCATTTCTGTGTTGCAGGATTAAAAGATGGCAAGCATGTCAGGGAGAATTGATGTTGAAAAGTTTTCTAGCACAAATTTTGAGATGTGGAAGCTGAAGATGGAAGATCTGTTGATTGATCGGGATCTATGGGATGCGATTGATGAGAACAAGCTGAGGCTCACAGATCCAACATTAGCTGTACAATATGATGTGAATGATAGAAAAGCTAAAGGTCTCATCAGATTGTGTCTTGCAGACTCAATTCTGATTAATGTCCATGAACAACCTACCACGAAGAAGCTTTGGAAAAAGCTTAGTGAGATCTATCAAGCGAAATCACTTGTGAATAAGATTTTCTTGAGGAAGATATTGTATTCCTTGAGAATGGAAGAAGGTGGACAAATTTTTGAGCATCTGGAAAGGTTTAATATGTTGGTGACTCAGTTGACCTCAATAGGGGTGCTAATGGATGAAGAAGAAAGGTGTCAAATCTTGTTATGTTCGTTGCCAGACTCATGGGCTAGTCTTGTGATGGCTATAGGGAGCACTTCAGTTGTCTTGAAGATGGAGGATGTTGTTGGTTCTCTACTTTTTGAGGAGATGAGAAGGAAGGTCTCTCTGAATGCCAAAGAGGCTTTGAGTGTTTGCGAAAGACCAAAAGAAAGAGGCAAGAACGAAAATTAGCATGGCCATTCTAAGTCCAAAAATAAGGGGAGATCAAAATCCCCTAGTAAGTCCAAGGCAATTTGCTGGAATTGCAGCAAACCTAGACACTTTCGAAAGGACTGCAAAGAGGAGAAGAAAAAGAAGAAGAAGAAGCAAGATTCTGATTCTAAGTCTGAGAAGGAAGATGGAGATGCTTTCATTGCAGCCTTGGCCACTCATGCAGGTGAAAATGCATGGTTAATAGATTCAGGTGCATCTTTCCACATGACTCTTTATAGGAACTAGTTTAGTAAGTATGAAAATTTTGATGGTGGTAAGGTGTATTTGGGTGATAATTCAGTACTTGATATTGTTGGTTGTGGAAGCATTCGTGTGAAATTTTCTGATGGTAGAATTAGAAGATTTGATGGTGTCTTGCGTATCCCTGGACTAGCAAGGAATTTGTTATCTGTTAGTAAGCTAATAGATGCGGGTGTGCATGTACAATTTTTTGAAGCAAGTGTAAAAATGGTGAGAGGCACTATGGTAATAGCGAGAGGAAGTAGATTGGGTACATTGTACCAGCTTGATGCATGCACAGTCGAGTGCAATAGTACTTCTGATAAGATTGTGAAAAAGACTACTCAGTTGGAGAAGGAGAGAGTTTCTCTTTCAATAGATGGTCATGGTTTTTGGGTACCCAAGGGTGCTCTGTCTACCGAATCAAAGTTGCCTACAAAGAAGACTATGTTATGGCACAAGAGACTTGGCCACATAGGTGAGAAGGGCCTACGGACCTTGAAAAATAAGAACCTTGTTGATGGGTTGAATGACTGCAATCTTGAGTTTGATTTTTGTGAGCATTGTATTATGGTAAACAAAACCATATTTAGTTTTACTCGAGTTCTCATAAGTCTTCATGTATTTTGGATCTAATTCATTCGGATGTATTTGGTCCAGTTGATGTTCCTTCTATTGGTAGATCATTTTATTATGTTTCTTTCATTGATGATTTTAGTAGAAGAACATGGGTTTATTTCCTTAGGAGTAAAGCTAAAGTTTTCAGTCGTTTCAAAGAATTTAAAGAAATGGTTGAATTGCAGACTGGAAAGAAAATAAAATGCTTGAGAACTGATAATGGTAGTGAATTTTGCTCCAATATTTTTGACACATTTTGTAAAGATTGTGGTATTAAAAGAGAGAAGACAACTCTGTATTCTCCACAACAGAATGGAGTTGCAAAAAGAATGAACATGACCTTGATGGAGAAGGCTAGGAGTATGTTGCGTGGTGCTAGACTAGAACAAAAGTTCTGGGCTGAAGCTGTAGCCACTGCCTGCTACCTAATAAACAGGTCTCCTACATCAGCTCTTGTTGATAAGACGCCAATGGAAGCGTGGTCGGGCCACAAGCCTTCACTTAGACATCTGAGAGTGTTTGGTTGTGAGGCATATGCTCATGTGCCAAAGGAGAAGCGAGAAAAATTGGACAACAAAGCTGTCAAATGTATCTTCATCGGATATAGTTATGGTGTGAAAGGATACAAGCTTTGGGATCCTGTTGCACAAAAGGTATTTTATTCTAGAAGTGTTATTTTTAGAGAAAATAAGCCTTCTTCTATTATAGTGTAGCCAGAACAAATTAAAGAAAAGAAAGATGTGATTCAATTTCTTGCTACACCTGAGAAAGTTGAATTAAGGCCCTTAGAAAGATAAGATGTTGAAGAGTGCTCTACGAGTTCTAAATCATCAGAGGAAGAGGGAGAACCTAATCACGAATCTGAACCTCCTGAACCTGAACCAGATCTTGTTCGAAGATCTACTAGACAAAGGAAACCACCTGAAAGGTATGGGTATTCTCTTGATGATTGGAGGTGCATATTTGCATTGAATTCTAACATTGATGAACCGAGATCTGTAGAAGAGGCTCTTGGTATGAATGATTCAGAGTCCTGGAAAATAGCCATGGATGACGAAATGGCAACTCTTAAGAGGAATCAAGCGTGGGACCTTGTACCATTGCCTGAAGGACGAAAGCCTATTGGTTGTAAAGGGGTGTTCAAAAAGAAGATGGGTTCAGATGGAAGCATTAAGAAGTATAAAGCATGTTTGGTTGCAAAAGGTTACTCTCAGGTTGAGGGAGTAGATTATGGTGAGATTTTTTCTCTAGTAGCCAAAATGACATCCATTAGATTTTTTCTTTCTATTGCAGCAGCTTATGACCTAGAGATCGAGCAAATGGATGTGAAAACTGCTTTCCTTCATGGAGATTTGGAGGAAGAAATTTACATGTCATAGCTAGAGCACTATGTCGTGAAAGGTAAAAGTCATTTGGTCTGTAAATTGAAGAAATCCTTGTATGGTTTAAAATAGAGTCCTAGGATGTGGTACCATAAGTTTGATACATATGTGTTGAGTTTGGGATTTGTGCGATCTAAATCTGATCATTGTATATATTTCAAATCTGACGATGATGGTTTTCTGGTTATTGCCTTGTATGTCAATGACATGTTGTTTATTGGCAAAGGAAAAGGTTTGATTGCAAAGTTAAAATCTCAACTCTCAATAAAGTTTGAAATGAAAGATCTTGGTGCAGCTAGGCACATTTTGGGAATGGAGATTATAAGAGATAGACAGAACAAAAAGCTTTGGCTAGGCCAAAGTAAGTATGTTGGTACTATTTTGAAAAGATTCAATATGCAGGATTCAAGACCATTGAGTGTTTCGGTTACTGTGGGAACAAAGCTTTATAGCTCACAGTGTCCTACATCCCCATTGGAGATGGAAGAGATGAGTCGAGTACCATATCAGAGTGTTGTTGGAAGTTTGATGTATGCTATGGTTTGTACAAGACCAGACATTGCCCAAGCAGTGGGAGTACTTTCCCGTTATATGTCTAATCCAGGAAGAGCACATTGGGATGCAGTAAAAAAAGTTTTCAGATACTTGCGGGGTACCTCAGAGTACTCAATATGTTTTCATGGAACAGGAAGTAAGCATTCCTTGGATATTTGAGGCTATGTAGATTCAGACTGGGTTGGTGATGTTGATAGAAGAAGATCCACCAGTGCATATGTGTTTACATTATTTGGTGGTGCAATCAGTTGGATGAGTAAGCGGTAGGTTGTGGTCACTTTGTCCACTACTGAGGTAAAGTATATGGCAACTACTCATGCCTGCAAAGAAGCCATCTGGCTAAAGAGATTGTGTTCAGATATAGAGTTCAAACAGGGTGCAGTGACAATTTATAGTGACAACCAGAGTGCAATTTGCCTAGCAAAGAACCCGACTTTTCATGCGAGGACCAAGCACATTGATGTACAATATCATTTTGTGAGAGATATGGTCGAGGATGGCAAGGTGAAGCTGGAAAAGGTAGAGACTTTGGCGAATGTTGCTGATGCATTAACTAAGCCCGTGAGCACAGAGAAATTCAGATGGTGTTCAGAGTCTATGGGCCTCTCGGCCCCTAGCAATTAAGTCCATGATATTTCAGATCCCCTGACTCTTGCAAGGTGTTCGACAAGTGGGAGAATGTTGAGAAACATGTGTCTCAACCTTGCAATCTTTTCTTGGAAAATTCCAGAATTAGTTTGTGGGAGTTTTCCACTTGTTTATGCATTGGAAAGTGGTTAGTGAGTTGTTAAATGAGTCTTGTCCTTAGTAGAATATAGGTAGGCCATTTTTAGAGCCTTGATGACTCATTTTGTGACTTTTATGGGGGTCTAGACTAATAGACAAAACTGTGGACGGGATTACTATTTTTAACCTAGTTGTTTTTCCATATTGGAAATGTAAATATCAAAAATGGGTAACATGTGGCATAGTAGTTTTACCCATGGTTTTGTAAAACCATAAGTGGTTTCCAGGTTGTAAAATCACTATAAAAGGAGGGCTTGGGGAGGTGTTTGTGTAATTGAGTTCAATTTGCAAGACTGGTGCTAGAAGGAGTCTCTCCAAGTTTGAATTGTGGTGATGCGCTCCCATAAAAACTTTCATTGCAAGTGTATTGTAATCATCTTGGTTTGATAATACATTGTGCGAGTTTTGGAGGGTGGGCTTTTTCTCCCAGAAGGGTTTCCCCACGGTAATCACTATGTTGTGTGTTCTTTGTTATTTTGATTATGTCATTATGCATTTCTTGAGATCTTTGCAATAGTTACTTTGATTTGCATAATCGTTCTCTCAAAGATTTGCATAGGAAGCGATTCCATGCACCTTTGCTTCCTTACATTACCTTTGTATCAGTTGTTTACCCTTATCCTTTTGAACTGCAATGTATTAAATTGTTCCCTGTCCTTTTTGATAAATATTACTGCAATATGAATAAAATCGCCTTTCTTATGGATTTCAATCGACCTTGCTATGTATTGTGCAACTTTGTGGACTTACCGATGTACAAGTCCCGAGTTTGTATGTCTAGACCCCACTTTTTAATGAATGTTTCCACTTCTTTCACACCCATTGTATTGAGATTCAAACACTTCAAAGCCCTATCCTTATGATACAGTCTTTAAGTCAGATATTGAATTTCTTATCGAGCATCACATTGCTTGGCTTCACGTCTGCACAAAAAATCTCCCTCTTGTCTCCCATACCTGTGCTTCTTTGGTCTTTGATTGCCATCCAAATTTTAATTTCAAATTTTCTAACCAAACAAAGAATAGAGACTAAAGATAGGATGAGTGGTCCTAAACAATGATTTTTTCTAAGACCACAAAGAAAACATAAAAGGTGACTACTAGTAACAGGGCTAACATTGGCTCTGTTTAGGGATGGGTTTTCAAAGGAAACACAGAGAACCAAGAATCTTTGGGTACGGGAAAGGAAAAATTTGAGGAAAAACAACCATCAAAGCAAAAATGAACACTCACCTGAAACAACCGAAAAAAAAAAACTAAGAGACAACTACGTATAGATGAATATCTTGAGATCTTGTATGTTGTAGGTAAAGGACAAAATTGTGCCATCTGGATATGTGAGTCGAAAATAATTTGAACCAAGTTCTTTGTGAACCTTAAAAGGGCCCTTACATAATGTCTCAAGTTTTCCATGCACCCTTTGGTTCCCTCTGTTTGTCCCAAAGGAGGACTTCATCCCATTGCATTAACCTTTTAGGTCTAGCTTCATTTGATGTTATGTGATTTGGTCAACAATCCAATAACAAGACACAAATACAATAATAAGTATTAAACCAACTACGATAAATACATTCCAACGCCTAGAAGAGATAAATTCTAAAAGGACAAACAACCAAGTTGATTGATTTTCAAAAAAATAGAATTTCAAGAACTTCATAGCAAGTTTAAGATTTAAAAAATATTTTATTCTAAATATTTCAAAATAATTTGGTTATATTATAAAAAAAAATTGTGTATATACTTTCTACATAGTTTGGCTAGTTGAATGATTTAATTTATGCAGAGTAGTTGACATTAATTCTTAACTTGTCGTAATTTAAGAAACTTTTAGAATTTTGAGTGAAATGAAAAACTCCATAATTTCTTTATTTTTTTAATTTGTAAGAACATTTATTCCACTCTCTCCCCATTTACTTAGATTTCTTACTTCAAAATATTGGTGTTCACCTCTATGTGTAAATCTAAATATTTAATAAATTGCAACACTCTTTCACATTATTTTTATCAATCCTTACTTGCAATATTTAATTTAGATCTAACTCCCTAATGTTTTATCTTTACATTCTCTATTTGATTTTTTACCACCTAATATTTATTAATTTATTTTCTATTTCTCTTCTAAATACTTTAATCTTTCATGTACACATTTGTTTAACATTCATGTCGCAAACTACTCAAGAATTTCAAAGTACTCATCTACAAATACAAATAATAAGAATATAGAATAATACTAATGGAAAAAATTAAGTCTAAAATAAGCATTCTTTACAACCTTAACAATTAAAAACTAATTCTTTACCTCATTAATTCATATCAAAACTATTGAATTTACAGTTCATTCATTCTTATTAAAACTCCTCAAATCATTGTATAGGAAATGTAAATTTAGCACACTAGAAAGACTAGGAAGTACCTAGAGTGTTTTCACTGGAGCGTTCTTTCACTTTTATAAATCAAATAGCAGAAACATTGAATTTAGGAAGTCTCTAAAGGAGGCAAAAGAATTAATGTGATCAACGTACAGCAAGAGCGAAGTAGAAATTGATATTTCCATTGTTTTCAATGACACGTGACTACAAAATAGTTGACGCCTATTCATATCACGCCATCTCCACTTCCCGGTATCCTTCTCTTTTCTGGCGAAGACAAATCACAAAATAAAAATAATCTGAACGATGTCTTCGATGAAATGTGCCTATCGGCTTCACTACACTTGTAATCTAGCCCTCAAACGATTTTGTATTCCTTCGAGAACACACTATTTATTATATCAATATTTTATATTTACTATGTTAGAACTATTTATTACGCTTTTCTAATGGCCTATACTTCTTTCCCTACACTCTTCACTCTTAACCTAAAGGAGAAAATAATATTACAAGTAAAAATGAGAACCGACATTTTTCATTTCACTAATAAAGTTTATAAAATACTTTATAGATAATGAGATTTTATTTTTGAAAATTTTTATTTAAAAAAAATTAAAGTTCAAATTTGAATATTTATTTAAATTATGATTTAATTAAGAATAAAAATAAAATAATTTGGCTCTATTATATATTGACCGTTGAGTCACACTTTTGAAATATATGTGTATATCATCCTATTGAACTATGGAGTGGGAGGGTTGTAATCATTACTATATGTTTTTATATGAATACAATACTATCTCACATGTGTCAGATTCTAATCTATGAATGCAATAATTCTATGTTTACCCTATGTGATAAGCATCATCAATTAACAATGAACCAACCTTAGCAAAATATCTCTTATGCCTTCTTATATATGTAGGTATGATTTTTTCAACTTAAACATCACCGTAGACCTTAGGGTTTGATTAGATTCAATGAATATATCCATCATTTTATCCTTCTACTCTTTTCATGATACTTCTAGAAAATTCTCAGTAAATCCTTGTCTTTGATTGGATAACAAACTCAATTCATACATTTTAACACACCATCTTGTTAATCCTAATCATCCATGCACTTTTATTAATCCAAATATTAAAATATGTCGACCTCAAACTTGATTCTTTACAAACTATTAATTTGCTAACACTTGATCGTCATTGTGTTCTTATTCTTGGTTACTATTGTGTAGCTCAGTCTCTATTGTTCTATCACACTCAACTATCATTGGCTCGCTCAATCTTCACTATGCTTGATCACTACTAGATTTTTCTCCTTCAACTTGCTCGGTCATAACTATTAGTGGGTTAATACTATTTACATGACTAACTCTTAAGTTCCTTAATCTTCTTATTCATTAGCCTTCATTAAATGACCATAGTTAACTAGACTTTACTTGTATTTTACTCAACATGTTATCTTCTCTTCTATACATCACCTCAACTATCTTCTTCACTTCTTATGATGATTAAAAAAAATATCATCTTGTCAAAGACTAAGCGATCAAGTGTCCATTGTAATTCCAAAATACTTGCTCCTTATTACTCAACTACTTCACTAGTTCATCTTGTTATCTCTCTATTCAAATCCTCTTCATAAATCAATTGATATGGTGCTTTAAGCTATAAGTAAAAGTCTATCTAGTAGCTTATACATAAATAACAGCATAACAAATTTCCAATTGTAGTTTCCAACAATCTCCCTCTTTATCATCAATGATAATCCCTCCAGTTACCATGCAAACCATCTAGTAGCTTTTAGATAAACAGCAACATAATTTTTTTTTCAATTGTAGTTTCCAACAATCTCCCTCTCTATCATCAATGTAACCCCTCCAGTTACCATGCAAATACAAAAGAAATTCTCATGATTTATCAAATTCCTTTATGAACTCCTCCTGTAATTAATACAAATATTCATTAATATCCCTAGTTTCATTTTGATTCTCATCTTTTAGCCTCTTACAAGTCTCCCTCTATGATGCTAATTGTAGATTCAATTCTGACACCAAGTGCATTGGATCCCTCTTTCATATCTTGTGTCATGCCTGACCACTTCTTGGGTTTTACAGCTTATTAGGAATTTGTGGTTATAAGTTTTTCTCTGTAATTATGTTCTTTTTATCTGTTGAACTTGGTGATAATGTCCTTGGGACATGTGTTTTATGTCTGAATATTCAGCTTCTTTCAGGATTCTATATTTGAATTCTTTGATTTTACGATGCACTATACTTTTGAATTAATATTAGAAAGTATACTTCAGTTGTTTTGGCGAAACTAATTTGTAAACATTGCGAGTTATTTATTGGCCAATGTTAAATTCAGGTTATGCTATATAAATTTTCTTTACCTAGGTATAATTGTTTATAAAAACAGTTCTATTTGATGTTAACAGCTTAAGGAAATATATATATATATATATATATATATATATATATATATATATATATATATATATATATATATATATATATATATATATATATATATAGCTGAGCAGTCATTCAATTAATATTGTTTGGAGATTATAACCTTGGGTTTAAATTATTGGTGACTTATGCGACAGGTGGGGGTATTCATCTTAATATGTTTTGTAATCTTATATTAGAAGAGTAACATGCATATATATATATATATATATATATATATACATTATTTTGTTTTTTTTAAAGGTTTCTAAAATTATGGCATCAATATCTTTATGTGGTGTTTTTGTATAGGGCTTTAACCCATGGCTATTACCATTCCTAGTGGATTAGGACATATCATATTGTTTTATTGATGTTTGAAATGAGGTTTGAATAACACAAAACCTAATGGATTTTGCATGCTTTAATATCAAAGGGATATTTCCTTTGATCATAGCCAAAATATGGCAGAGGTAGTGGAATTGCCGTATACATGGCTCTGTTTTGAATGAAAGTTCATTAAATGCAGAGTAATGAGGTTTTATGGCACTGTAAGTATAGTCGGCCATTTCGTGTTGTTAGTTTGGATACCTAATGAGAAAGGGCTGGAATTTTGGCCACACTACTCTGATTGAAGAACACTTGTAACCCTTGTTGTTGTGGAATAAGGTTCATGGAAGAATTTGTTGAAAATGATCTCGAGTTTTTGAGGCCGAGCATTGTGGTGTTGCTCTCAGCCAGTTCTTTTGATAAACTTCTCTTGGATTATGTTGTTGATCATCGTATCCTCTGTTGCAAGCCAGTATTTGGGTCTTTGCATTTTGGAAGTGTGGTATTTATATTGGGCTTTGGCTTTCACAGCGAGTTGCTGAAGTTCTTGGTGCTGAGCAATTACCCTCTACTATCTCTCAAGTAGGGTCAATTTCTTACCCTAATCTCCCTCTCTTTATAACTGCATTTGTATCTCAATATGTTTGTTTATACACAGATTATCAGCAATATGTTGAGTATCTAACACTTAAGCATGGGTATATGAAAAGTTGGGTTATATGTATCTCTCAGCTCTGTATATATCCATACTTAAATTTGAGGTATGGTGATATATTTTGAGTTTTGTTGTATGTATATATATGCTATATACTTGCGAATGTGTAACATTTCTTGACCGAGGGTTAAGTTTTAATTCGAAAGGGATGTCTATGAAATTCGGGGCATAGTCTTTTTGTCAAACAATTTGCGTGAAGTAAAGTATAAGACGTGACATAGAGATGTCAGATTTGGTAAATTCAAAATATATTAAGTTTTCAATCATATTATTGTCATAGTCCATACTTCTGATGGTTAATAGTATAGTATCAATTTTAGTTGCATTAATTAATAGATTGTTGACGGTTGGTAGTGAGGATTTGTCGTTGTTATTTTGTTAAACAGTTTGCATATATTGCGAGTTCTTGGGTTTTTGATAAATAGTCCAATCTCACTCGATATATGATGTTTTAAATTAAGATTTATAGTCTATCTTTGGAATAAGGAAACTTGTGATTTGGTTGTGATAGTTTGCAAGGAACTATCGATTTAAAATGTTTGAATTTGGTGTCGTAATAACATACCTGCTATGTTTCTCTGTTCTTGAATCATGAGCTGACAACCGAACATTATCTATATCAAATAACATATAAAATGGTTTATGATCATATATGACTTTTGTATGATAATGGGAAAACCTCAAGTTGACTGTGATTATTCGAGAACAAATGATAATATGTCGATAATTGAATTAATTTGATATAAGAATAATTTTTTTTTAATTGAATATTAGCAATTCTTTGGTTATTTTTATTTTATTCTTTTATACACAATAGATTGGATAGTATTGTAAAAGAAAATAGCAGGTATTGTTGAATAATGGAGTTGTAAGTGTCAAAAGAGAACATTCTTCTATTTGGAAAATATGGTCTTAGTTGATAGTTACATAGAATACTGTAGTAAAAGTTTTTATAAACTTAGAAATTTGACTATGATTAGAAAAGAAGTCATATTGATTTGATTGTATAGCCAAAAATGTATGGCAACATTGTTATTGATCATCTATTCAAACAATGATGGGATCTGAACTTGTAAGAAAACTTTCAATGGTATTAGAATGTTGTATTACAATTTAGTCATAATGTTGAAACAAAAAGGAATTTATTTATATTAAAAGTTATACTCTGTTTTAATGAGAATCAGAGCTGTTTTTCGGATTCTATTGAAATGGAAAGTTGATTTCATTTTAAGTTTTAATTATGAAATATGTTGATGAAATTCATTTTCAAAACGAAGGTATCTTTTGTACTTGATCTTACTAATTAGCTATTTCAAAGGATAAGTAAATATTATTATGACAGCAGGGATGAATAGTATAGTACTAAGATCAGTAAATATCATTAAGTTAAGATTTTAATTTAATTGTATTTACGGGTTCTATTATTATAATATTTGTTTTTGTTGTTGTAGTAGTCTAAATTTACCTTGGAAATAGGCAATGCTAAGATATGTTTGAATAGATTAAAGGATGTAGTATCATGTTGAATATTGAATTATATCTGTAGCATGAACATTCTTAGAAAATCTGTTTGATGTGTATTTTAAGAATAGTTGTGATGAACGTATATCGGGGTGGCTGAATTTGGTTTATCCTATTCAGTTAATTGATTCAGTGATAACTATAAAATGAATTGGGTGGGTTAATTACCTATATAAAAGATAGTTGGCCTTACCTATGACTTAAACCTATATGGTTAAGTACGGAGAACAAGGCATATCTCTATTCTGTCGTTGACAAGTATAATAGAGAAACCCGTTATGTGTTGACTATGAGCATACCATACAGGGATGCAGTATCTTAGTGCCATAACGATGACACCTCAGTATATATATGTTTCATTTACATGTTATTCTTAGTGCGAGTTTAATTTTGCAATAATGAGTAAAGGTTTACTTCTTGCATATTAATTTTGGAATTGCACTATGTTATAGTGAAATAGACATCTGCATTATGGTTTTGTATATGTTTGGTCTAACATGCATGCAGGTGGATTACGCTTTTCAACTCAGTGTGTACTGAGCCCTCTTTTGTTTTGTGTTGCATCGTGTGTGTTTCCAGGTGTTTTGAGTTTACAAGTAGCTAAAGATGCTTATTGAAGTTCTTCCTGAATCATTATTCATTTGATTGTAGGGTCCATATTTTGGACATAGGCATTTAAGGATGAGATTGTACTTCATTATTGTACTGAACTCAATATGTTTTAGAATCTTTATGGAATTATATTTGGATGATGTTTACTTGTATTTTGAGGTTTTCAGATTGAGAATGGTTCAATCTGTGTACTTGTACTTGTATTAAGTGGAGTTTTATAAATAAATAAAATGATTGCGTTCTTTGTACTTGTTATTGTATTCATATTTAATTGTATTGTTAGTAGTAGTGTTACATTTGGTATCAGAGCATAGTTGGAATAATCAGGACTCTTGGGTTATAGGGTTTAACCCGTTATCAATGCATATTAATAGATTTTTGTTTTTAGGTTGCTATCATGCCTCCCGTCACTAGAGGAATTCGAGGATGTGACATTCCTGAGGATAACCTTGCTGGCAAAGGTAGAGGCAAAGATAGGGGCAGGGGCCGTGGTAGAGATCCTAGGCACCAAAATTTTGTTGGGAATGATCAGTTTGATCAAAATGCTGGGGCTGGAAACAACCAAAATAATCAGGCAGATCAAGCTATGGTACTTCAGAGGATATTGGAACATCTTGATAATATTGAGGCTAATAACCAGATTCTTGGTGGGGGAACAAATGATAGGAGACCTCTTGTGCAAGGTATTAACCTTCCTGTTGAGGAAGATCCAATGGAAAGAGCTCAACTTAAGGATCTTTCCAAGATGAAAGGACCATTATTCTACAATACAAAATAGGGTACAGCGGCAAAAACTTGGCTGCTGAACATTGAGTGATGCTTTGTCTTACACCATTACTTGAGTAACGTGAAGGTAAGATGGACAGTTATGCATTTGAGAGGATTTGGTTCCTTGTGGTGGGAGCAGTTTTGGAGAAGTTGGGCATTGATATCTCTCTAGTTACTTGGGAGCTCTTTGTAGAGTGATTCAAGGAGAGGTTTATGTCAGAATATTGGGGTCAGGCCCGTGTAGAGGAGTTCTTTCAGATTATGCAGTTTGGCTCTACAGTGGAAGCTTATGAATGTAGGTTCTATGAGCTTAAGAAGTTTTCTAGGTGGACTGAAAATGATAAGGCCATGATACAACACTTCATCAGAGGACTTTTTCCCAAGATTAGGAAGGAAGTGAGAAAATTTTGACCTTTGACTATGCAAGAAGCTTCGGAGTGAGCAAAGCTGATTGAGATGAAGTCTGGATATCATGAGGCTTCATACAAAACTAGCATAAATCCACCTACTTCGAATGTCAGTAGGAATCAAAAGCCTCCACAAGGCAGTTCAAAATCAGGATTTTTTAGGTGGGAAATTCAAGAAGAGAAAGTTCGGTAAGAACTCCAAGGGTTCAGAACAGCCTAAACCATCTCAACCACCTTAGAGTGTACAGAGTAATAAGCCATTTCCTAATCCTTCTGGTCAGAACATAGGATTCAGAAAATCCGTTGAGTGTTTTCATTGTGGATAGTTGGGTCATTACTGTATATGAGCAATGTTAGTATGCTAATAGAAACAAAATTTAAATAAAGCTTCTACAAACTAAACAAAATTTATAAACTTCAAGATAGACTAAGATGAGCTCTCAATTGAAAATATGAGCCATTAATGGGCTCTCTCAATGAGAAGCTCTCTTGTTGAGTGGCTTTATCTAAATGGATAGGATGTATGCTCAATATGCTTCCAAAGGCTTCAATGGATGATTGTGGATTTTTGGTGTGGATAGATGGCTTTAGTATGGATTTGGCTCTCAAAATAGCATTATAACTTTACTTCATGGATTGTGTTAAAATGACTTGGGAGAGGATTCCTTAAATAGGCAAAGGGCTTGAGGGATCAAGGGCTAGGATGCAAGGATGTGAAAAAGCTTATAGAAGGCTCAGATTGCATGAGAGGAGAGCACATAGATTGTGCTTCCTTACAACCAATCAAGGAGTGACACATGTCACATGGTGAGAGGATGGAAGAAAGGGGAAGGATGAGTCAACAAAGGAGGCTCAAGGGATAAAATCTTCATAAAGACCCTTCATAAGTGCTTTGTAAGAACATTTATGACTTTGTGGGCTTTATAAAGTTTTGTGGTTGAAGATATTTGTGAGAGATACCATGAAATTTGAATTTGAGGGTTTAGGGAGGTTTTAAGCTTGCTTAGGGTTGTAAAAATGATTAGAGGAAGGGTTAGAGATGGCTTAGGACTAGGCAAGTGGATGGAAAGTGGATTGCAATTAATGAGGGTGGGTGAAGGAGATATTTGTTAACTTTGGCTTGAGTTAGCAAGTCTTAACCCATGTTTAGGGAATGTGACAAGGTTAGGAGGGGATTAGGATTAGGGTTAAAGACATCTTCTAGAAGAGTCTAGGCTTTGGATGAGGATGAAGACTTTCTAGAAGAGTCTAGAACTTCTTAGGATGAGGATTTTATGAAATAAATAAAGTTTTATTTATTTCAAGGGTTTGGGTTGAGGAGATATTTATTAAAATATTTTTAATAAACATGAGGATTAATATTTAATCTTGATTAAATATTTTGAGTTGGGATTAGGGGTAGGAAATGATGAGATTAGCCTTTAATCGAAATTAAAGAAGGATTAGAAGATTTTGGAAGAGGTTATTGGTCTTAAGGAAATTGGCCAACTTTTGGGAAAAAAATAAATAAATTATTTATTTTGGGATTTTTGGTCAATTTATTAATTAAATAATTAATAAATAAGGAAATAATGTTTAAATAAGATTTAAACATTTTTGGGAGGGATTCCTTAATTAAATATTTTTAATTAAGATAAATGGATTTAATGGCATAAAAATTAATTAATTAATTAATTAATTAATTAATGATGATGTCATCAGGGATTTTTTCAAAAAATAAAAATACTTTATTTTTTAAAGGATTTTTAGGTGTCTACATTTTGTCCCTCTTTGATGTGATGCCGCAAGTGGCATGGCATCAAAGATAAGAAAATAAGATGCCCAAGGCTAGAGCAGAAGAGGAGAGAATGGACTGTGAGATGCCACCTCAAGAAGGCGGTGGGGAGAGAAAGCGAGGCTCGACGACTTCTTGAAAAGTACAAGAATCCGAGATGAGCAAGAAGACTCAGATTGGCTTAAGAGAAGAGGTTTAGTTAGTGCAAATTCTCACTACGGGAGAATGATAAAGGGAGAATCAGAGGCACAAGGGGAAGCAAGATTAAGATCTCAAGGATTGCAGAGGATGAAGGAGCGGAGCGCTATAAAAGGAATCCAGGATGGGGAGATGGATGAGGGGATTAAAAAGCTGATGCAACAAAATTTCAAAGAGTCAGATTGGCGGAAGATGGGTTTCAGAGATCCCTAGGACTAGGATTGTGGATCTCGAAAGATGAGGCTTGGTGGATTGATTTGGATTAGTGGATCCCTAAGACTAGGATTGTGGATCCCTAAAGCTAAAGGTGAGGAGTGATTCAAAGAGATACTGATGTATAAGCTGGGGTAGGAGAGATGGATGTTAGATATGGATGGGGGATAATGGAGATGAAGGAAAACCATTGAAGCTTTTTGAGCGGGGGGATACTTCAAAGAGAAGTACCACCATGTAGTTGAGTACTAGATTTGCTATAGGACTATTGGTTAATTGCCAAGGTTACCAAGAACATCAAAGCCTTGTCACCAACCATCCAGAGGACTGACGAACTGACTCAAAACAAACATGCAAGGATTGCCCCAGTATCACACATGAATCCCAGAGGAAGTAGTGTGGAAACGAAACTGGGTAACCCACAAGCAAAAAAGAAAACAAGCAAAAGACATGATCAAGACCTTATGCTCTGATTGCCCCATTCACAGTATACCATGATATGGAAGATCGTGGCAACCTTGAGGAGGGAACAAGGAGATTGCTTGGAAAAGATATTTCAAGACCCAATAGGGAAGAGTCCAAATCAAAAGAAAGCAAAAATCCAAAAGAGAACCATTTTCCAACGAGATGGGTAGGACGAGGTACTAACGGACCAAGATCAGACATGAGGAAAGCTATATCCTGCAAGGACCTATCGGAGAGCACCTAAGCTGGTGGATTTGGATGAGTGATGCGTCTGGCAAGCTGAACTAAGAAAGATAACACTTTGGTGATAGGAAATCTAGCTAAAGGATGCATTGGAATAGCTAACCAAGATGTGCGATGGGTGCAAGATGTTGATCAAGGATGAACTGACATGAACGCTGGATAGATGCAATGGTACTAAGCTAAAGAGGATGTACAAGCTAACAAACCAAGATATTTACAAGTGAGCTAATCAAGATATGGTACAAGCTAATGGACCAATGATAGGGATGATACAGATGGATAAAAAGCTCAGGATGAGAGGATAGCGGGATGGCTCAATTTGGTGCAAGAGGCAAAAGCTAAGGATGAGGTGATAACGAAAGATATGGATTTGACAAGATGCATCCAATGATGATGAGAGATTTTGTGACCAAGGATACCTAGAGGAGCAGGATGAGATGGCTAGATAGGATGGTAGATAGCTAGGATTATGATGGATATAAGGAGATGACATTGGGTTTGCATGAGGATAGCCTAGAGCTAGATATCAATGACAAGGGAGGATGGACAAGACAAGATCTCCAAGAAATATAGTGCCCCCAATTAGAAGATAACATGCAGAAGGAGGTCTTATGATGGATGTGATAGGATTGAAGCTAGGATGGAAAAAGCTGAAGGGGCTAGGGAGATGGATGATAGCTGAGATGATTGGCTGAAGCTACATACGATTAGTGGATGGTGTGAGATGGAAGCTGGAGGATGGAGGATAGGTGGATAGACTGGAAGATGGAGGTGGATGTCAAGAGATGACCAAAAGCATGAGGGTGATAGGCTAAGCTGGGGATGGCAGGATTACGCATGACACTTGTTTGCCAAGTTTTCATCATGGTACTTGTCCAAGGTGCTTGAATTGCCAAGTTTTCACCAGTGGACCCTTTATTTTTCTTTTCTTTTTTTGACTTTTTGACTTTGGACTTAGTTGGAATGATTTTGGTTTTCTTCAGCTATTTTGGCTTTTTTGGGATTTTTCACTAGCTATTGGAATGTTCAATTTTGTTGCTAGCTGTTGGTACACCGGATGTGTCATTTATGCAATAGATTAGATTAGATGGGATTGATGGTAGGAGATGGAGGGATGAAAATGATGGAAAGGAGCATGAGATGGGGATGCTTGCAAGAGCAACATTGGCACATGTTGGGATGGGTATGAAAAGAGCATATGGGGGATAGATGGTAGATGCGGGCGTGATGGAGGATTTGTGGAAGTGTGCTTGGGGATATAGGCACCCAAGATGGAGTTAGGAGATGGGGGACATGAGTCACTAGATGGGGGATTAGCAATGGTGGATGCCATTATGCATTGGGTTTCAACTTTTTTCTTGGGGATCCACATGGTTTTGGATTTTCTTTTCATAGGCTTTTGCATTGTTTTGCATTCTTTGATTGGATTTTGCCTTATTGGAGTATGTCTTTTAGAATAGACATATGATTGCCTAGGATGTGGATTTTTAGCTTTATGCATTTTGAAGTTGGCATTCACATTGCTGTGGTAAGCTTTGGGAAGATGGTTAGGAGAAGCTTTGTGAGATGGAGAGGATATGAAAGAGCATGTAGGGGGATGATGATGGATGATGTGCCCTGATATGTGCCTTTGTTGATCTTGCATAGAAATGGATGGAATGGGATTTTTATGATGGCTGATAGGAGGATGGAGGATGGTAGATTTTGGGACATGGGGACCCAAAATGGATTTAGCGGATGAAGGGGGGATATGGTAGGTTGTTTTGGGTTGCAAAGATGGTTGAGGGGGGATGACATAAGATTTCTTGAAGGAGTGATGGGAGGCTAGCATGGTGGGCTTGGAGATAGGCTTGGTTTGGGGGTGTGGTGTACCAACACCTTTAGATGGTGAGCCTTTGGACACATGTCCAAGACCATGAAATCCTAGATTTTTTTGTGCAATAATAGGCTCTCTGATTCCTTGCTCTTGTGGTCCTAAACCTTGACCTTGATAATGCCATCTATTGAGCATTTGAACAAGCTGAGAAAACTTTTTGCTTGCAGAAAATGGTAGAAGTGATTTATTAGGTGTATTGCAATGGGGAGATACTGTTCTTAATTCTTCTGCTGAGAGAGGGCCACCATGGATGAATGTAAGTGAACCAAGAGGGTAGATTATAGATGGTGGAATAGCTTGGATACGTGGTAAGATGGAAGCATGGAGCGGGGGAGATGGAAGGATAGGATCTTGATGTAGCTGGTGGGATGACAAGATATCTTGTAGTGGAGGAGATATGGCTCGAGGTTTTGGAGATGGAGGAGATGGTCACTGAACTATGGATGGAAGACATGGTACAATGATATCTTCATTTATGCTTTGGGGGATGTCAACATGCTTTTGGGCAGGATCCTAATAGGATTGGTTTGGAGTGGCTGGTGCGATAGGAGGTGAAGGGATGGATTCTTCAAAGGCAGCGGATGGATAGATGAGAGATTTAGTAGTGGAGATGGGTGAGTAGAAGATGGATGCATAAGGGTCATTACGAGAGATTTGGGAAATGCTTGGAGGCGATGTGGATAGGATTTGGAGGGATTTGACAGGTGGTGGGATTTTGATGCTTGCGGGAAGTGGAAGGATTTTAAGCAATTTGATGGATGGTATGGGGATGATAGCTATGGGAGATGGAGGTGATATTATAGATGGGGAAGCTTCATCACTGACTACTTCACATGGTTGGATTAGATGACATGGCTTATCGACTATTGGAGGCAACTTTTCTTGTATTTCCTCTAGGAGATTCCTTGGAGACTCGTGTGTCGAAGGTGGAGGTGGATTGACAGGAATAGCTAGTGTGATGGGGGTGGAAGATTGGAAGCTTGGTTGATGGGGTGATGGAGGGGAAGCTGGAATATCAGATGGCATGACTAGATAGTTTGGAATAACTCTTGGATTTTGGGGGATGCTTGGGGGAATGTTTCTAAGGCTTTCAATATACTCGTCATAGTCAACAAGATTTTCATCATCATTGGAATAGGAGGTGGCAGGAGCAAGGACAATGCGACCAAACACATCATGATAGGATTGGCACTTCATGCTTTGATGATGAGTTTTATGGGGATGGGGTCTTGCATATGGATGAACACGGAAGCTCATGGTTGGATTTGGATTAAGCATAGATTTTGGATTGGCTGATAAAAGATTTCCTAGGGAGAGTCAAAGCTGTATGACAGACCTAAGGAGGATTGGCTGGAGATTTTTGGCTTTCTTGTGGGTGGAAGACTTCAAGGGTATGCTATCAAAAAGTGAGAGTTTTGCTTTCCTATGTGTAGGATTCGTGGTGATTGTGTCAACTTAAGGATAGACTAGTGATCCTATGGCATGATACGAGATTGACCACTTGTGGATCCCAACCTTTAGCTCAAGGTGATGAGGGATACAAGTGACAAAGCTGGATTACCCTAGACAATGCTCTATCAAAAGGATAACCATGGTGAGGCTGGTGGATTGGTCGAATTGATTGGATAGCAAATTTGAGCAGAATGACAACAAATCTCTAAAGGCTTGGGTGTGATTTTGGATTGGGTTGCTAGCTGGCTGGGGGGGATGATTTGGAGAGACTTTGGATTTGGGATTGTTCTAAAGCAAGGAACTAGATAGATTTGGTTGCAGCGGGGGAGCTTGGATGATTTTCTGATGAGGCAGTGACTACGCTAAGTATGCCTTGAGCTGGGAGATTTTTTCTTTTTTGGGATTTTTGACCAAAGTTGGCAAACATTCATTCAAAATCTATGAACAAATAAGCAGAAAAAATTTTTGAGCAAGCACGTCAAACACACCAACATCCTAGGAAGATTTCTACAAGGATGAAATTTTTTATAGCTAGGGAGTCCTCGATATACGCAAGGTAGGTGAGGCCCAAATTCGTAGATGAAACCAAAAAGATGTCACATAGCCGAGAGGAGCAGTAACCCACTTCTCCTCTTTCACTTCTCAAGGGTATAAAGTTCCTTGAGCCTTAGCCCGAGTGACAAAATTTTGATCCCAAGAGAGGTGTCTTTGGATTCACCTCCTGATCTTTATACTCCACCAGAACGCTGGAGTTGAGGTCGTCCCAAGGGGTGATGAAATCCCCAAGCAAGCCTCCTAAAAAGCTAAGACAAGATTTTGGATCCTAATCTTATGCACCCAAGATGGCCTCGAAAGATGACAAGGGGAGAGAAGACTTGGATGATCTTGGGCTAAAAAACACGCTTGTTCTTTTACCAACTGACGCTTAAGTTTTCTGATCTAGACTTTGCAAACACTCATGTTTAAGATACAATGTTTATTCCAACTTTGAAGCGTCGACAAAAATAAAATTGATCGAAGAATGCAAACAAGAAGAAGAGTTAGGGTCAACAAGAAGGTAAACCCGTGCGCCCGGAGGCCCTCCACGTCAAGTATCGATTGATTTTTCTTTAAGGCATTCAAGATTGAGTGTGAGTTTATTTTAAGCCCAAAACAAAGGTGTGTGAGATTCGATTTCAAGCGTGCGCCTAGAGGCCCTCCATGTCAAGATTTGTCCAATTTTTATGCCCAAATGAAGTGTGAGCGAGATTAATGCGCATTCAAAGAATTTTCTAACTTAGAAAAACCACTAAAAACCCAAGTGAGTGGAGTTTGATTTGCGTGGAGCATTTAACACCCTCTTAGGTGGACCCATCCCCATAGATGGCACTGAGATTGCAACCAATGGTTAAATTGATGGGTGATTAAAGAGGGTGAGTCCAACGACAAACTCACTCAAAGCATTTTTATTTGTTTTTATAACTTAAAAGATTACAAAAATGTAGATTCTTTTTATGCTCCAAAAGATGATTATTTGATCTATGGCATTCAAGATTAGATTTGTTGTTTTAATCATGCATTCATAAAAAAACAAACTTTGATTTTAATCCATGGCACTCAAGAGTGATTTTAGCAACATGCATTCAAAGACAAGTGATTAAACATTCAAGTTTTTTCCTTTGAGCATTCAAGATTGAGATTTTGTGTGTTGTTTTAAGAACTTTGAAGTGCTTTGTTTTAACCTTAGATCATTCAAGATTGTTTTTGGACTCAAAAGTGAAAATGACTCTTTGGACTTTTCTTTTCATTCAAGATTTTGTGTTCTAGTTTGCATGTTTTAAGCCCAAAAATGATATTCCTAGATTGTTTTGATGCATAAAAAACCTAAGAAACATTCAAGATTTTGCAACAAGACATTTGTTTGGAACAAATAACAAAGATTTTTAGGACAATTTTGGCAACCATTTAGGACTCTTAGTTTTCATGAGATTTTTAAAAGAACTTTAACATATTTGCAAATGAAGTTCATTTTATCCTTGATTGATGCTTTGAGTTTGATTTAGATTTTAGTGTGCACTTAGTGTCGATTTTGAACCTTTTGAAATGGAAACTTGAAGTTCTTTTTAAATTCTCAAAAATGAAGTGTTCCTAACTTTGCATGAATGAATCTAAAACCTTGATGTTGCAAGGATGCAAATGATTAGATTGGTTTAGTTTCACTTCTTAAAAGATTTTTTCTTTTTTGCAAATTTTTAATTTTTTAATGAATTTAAGTATGATTTGGGGGTTCATTTTAAGCACTAAAAAGAAGTGTGTATGATTTTGCTTCCTTAAAAAAAAATGGCCAAGATCTCCCACAAGAAGAAGAAGAAGAAGTAGATGGAATAAGAAGACTATAGATAAGAAAAGGAAGAAGAATTCCAAGTGCTTTGTCCACCTATAAGCTTGAAAAATCTGCAAATACTATGAGATAGACTATGAGTTCCTTTGTCTTCTTCATGCTCATGTGGACCTACAAAACCAATTTATACAATCCTACCAATCACAAAAACAAGCAAAATTAGTCAAAATCAGCAAATGGCATACAAAACTTGACTAAAAAAGCTAATGAAGATGACCCATGCGGGGTCCCACCGGGCGTGCCAAAATGTATATGAGCAATGTTAGTATGCTAATAGAAACCAAATTTAAATAAAGCTTCTACAAACTAAACAAAATTCATAAACTTCAAGATAGACTAAGATGAGCTCTCAATTGAAACTATGAGCCATTAATGGGCTCTCTCAATGAGAAGCTCTCTTGTTGAGTGACTTTATCTAAATGGATAGGATGTATGCTCAATATGCTTCCAAAGGCTTCAATGGATGATTGTGGATTTTTGGTGTGGATAGATGGCTTTAGTATGGATTTGGCTCTCAAAATAACATTATAACTTTACTTCATGGATTGTGTTAAAATGACTTGGGAGAGGATTCCTTAAATAGGCAAAGGGCTAGGATGCAAGGATGTGAAAAAGCTTATAGAAGGCTCAAATTGCATGAGAGGAGAGAACATGGATTGTGCTTCCTTACAACCAATCAAGGAGTGACACATGTCACATGGTGAGAGGATGGAGGAAAGGGGAAGGATGAGTCAACAAAGGAGGCTCAAGGGATAAAATCTTCATAAAGACCCTTCATAAGTGCTTTGTAAGAACATTTATGACTTTGTGGGCTTTATAAAGTTTTGTGGTTGAAGATATTTGTGAGAGATACCATGAAATTCGAATTTGAGGGTTTAGGGAGGTTTTAAGCTTGCTTAAGGTTGTAAAAATGATTAGAGGAAGGGTTAGAGATGGCTTAGGACTAGGCAAGTGGATGGCAAGTGGATTGCAATTAATGAGGGTGGGTGAAGGAGGAGATATTTGTTAACTTTGGCTTGAGTTAGCAAGTCTTAACCCATGTTTAGGGAATGTGACAAGGTTAGGAGGGGATTAGGATTAGGGTTAAAGACATCTTCTAGAAGAGTCTAGGCTTTGGATGAGGATGAAGACTTTCTAGAAGAGTCTAGAACTTCTTAGGATGAGGATTTTATGAAATAAATAAAGTTTTATTTATTTCAAGGGTTTGGGTTGAGGAGATATTTATTAAAATATTTTTAATAAACATGAGGATTAATATTTAATCTTGATTAAATATTTTGAGTTGGGATTAGGGGTAGGAAATGATGAGATTAGCCTTTAATCGAAATTAAAGAAGGATTAGAAGATTTTGGAAGAGGTTATTGGTCTTAAGGAAATTGGCCAACTTTTGGGAAAAAAATAAATTAATTATTTATTTTGAGATTTTTGGTCAATTTATTAATTAAATAATTAATAAATAAGGAAATAATGTTTAAATAAGATTTAAACATTTTTGGGAGGGATTCCTTAATTAAATATTTTTAATTAAGATAAAGGGATTTAATGGCATAAAAATTAATTAATTAATTAATTAATTAATGATGATGTCATTAGGGATTTTTTCAAAAAATAAAAATACTTTATTTTTTAAAGGATTTTTAGGTGTCTACAATTACCAGTCTCAGTGCCCTAACTAGGACAAGCCAAAGGTAGGACCTAAGCTAGCTAGGTCTGAAGCGACAGTTGGTGATTCTGCCAGGAACCACCATATCTTTGCAACCCTGGATCAGAAGCAGGCCGAACACTAGAATATGATTATTGAAGCTCAGGGTAATACTCAAGGTATGAAAGTATCTATTTTATTTGACTTTAGAGCTACAGACTCATTTACTTCTTCTACTTTAGTTGCAAATAGTGGTATTCCTGTGGTTAGGGCAAGGGACAGATGGCAAGTGGAGTTAGCGTCAGGATCCAAGGTGAACGTTGATATTGTTGCTCCTGACTATAAAATTCATATGAAAACTTTCACTACTTTAGCGAACCTTAGGGTTATACCTTTAGGATCATATGACATAGTTTTGGGTATGGATTGGTTAGAACAACATCAAGCCGTTTTGGATTGCAAGGATAAGTCAATCAATTGTGTAGATGATCTTGGATTAGCTAGAGATATTGTGGAAATCAAGAGACCCATCTCTTTGTGGACAATTTCTGCCAAGCAATTGGCAAGGTGTGCTCAAAAAGGCTGCAGTTTGTTTGCCATATTGGTAAATGACTTAAATGATTCCATGGATAAGGGCTATTTTCACAATCATCCAGTCTTGCAGAGTTTTTCAGATGTATTTGTTGAAGAGATTCCAAGAATACCTCTGAGAAGAGAAATTGATTTTCGGATCGATTTAGTGCCAGGTACAAAACCAATTTCCAAGACTCCTTACAGAATGACAGCTCAAGAGCTGGTTGAACTTAAATTTCAGTTGGAGGAGATTTTGGAGAAAGGTTTGATTCATCCTAGTGTATCACCTTGGGGTGCTCTGGTAACTTTTGTCAAGAAGAAAGACAGTTCTTTAAGACTTTGTATAGACTATAGACAGTTGAACAAGGTCACTATTAAGAACAAGTATCTTTTGCCTAGAATTGATGACTTGTTTGACCAGGTCAAGGGTGCCCGAGTCTTTTTGAAGATTGATCTGAAATCTGGGTATCATCAACTTAGAATCCTAGAAGTTGATATTCATAAGACAGCTTTTCGCACCAGGTATGGACACTATGAATTCACAGTAGTACCTTTTGGTTTGACAAATGCACCTTCTGTCTTCATGAGCCTAATGAATGGTGTGTTTAGAACTTACCTTGACAAGTTCATAGTGGTATTTTTGGATGACATTTTGGTGTATTCTAACTCTGTTGAGGAGCATGAGCGGCATTTAGGGAAAGTTTTGGAATGCCTTCGTAGGAACAGACTGTATGCCAATCCTGAGAAGTGTGAATTCTTTAGATCAGAGATTTGCTACTTAGGACATATCATTTCAAGTGATGGAATTTTTGTAGATCCATCTAAGATTCGGGCTATTGTTGATTGGTCAACACCTACGAATGTGTTCAAGGTTCAAAGTTTCATGGGTTTAGCAAGCTATTACCGTAGATTTGTGTCAAACTTCTCCAAAATAGTGCATCCTATCACATCCATTCAGAGAAAAGGGAAGAAATTTGTGTGGACAGAGGAGTGCGAGGTAGCATTTCAGAAACTTAAGGAATGTTTGACCAGTGCACCAGTCCTGGCAGTCCAAATTCTACTAAGGAGTTCCTGGTTTGAACTAATGCATCCTTGGATGGCATAGAGGTAGTTTTGTTGCAGGATGGACGTGTTATTGCTTATGAATCTAGAAAGCTAAATAGTCATGAGGTAAATTACCCTACTCATGATCTCAAACTTGCTGCGATTATGCATGCTTTGACTAAGTGGCGGCAATTTCTTCTGGGTCAACATTTTGAGTTACATTCTAACCATCGAAGCCTTTAGTATCTTTTCACACAACTAGACCTCAACGCTAGGTAGTGAAGATGGATGGAGTTCTTGTGTGAATATGACTTTGAGATTAAGTATCTACAAGGGAAGGAGAACGTGGTTACTGATGCAATTAGCAGAAGGCAACATGAATTATCTTCTTTGATCTTAACAGTGGATCTTAGGGATAAGATTCTTCAAAATCTTTCTGCAGATCATTGGTTTTAGGATGTTAAGGCTGTTATTGATAGTGGCAGCATCTTAGAAGGGCATTTTGAAGGGTATTTAGTGAATCCTGAAGGTTTGTTGCTATATAGAGGGAGTGTGTACGTTCCTGAGTTGGGTGATTTGAGAAATCTAGTTATGTTGGAGGCTCACAAAGAACCATATTCAGCTCATCCAGGTGTCAAGAAAATGCTTGCTAACCTTAAGAAGCATTATTATTGGCCTGGAATGAAGAGACACATAACAGATTTTGTGGCTCGATGTTTGGAGTGTCAGCGATTTAAAGTTGAACATCAGCACCTTGCAGGATTATTACAGCCACATAGTATTCCAGAATGGAAATGGGACACCATTTCTATAGATTTTATAATTGGATTGCCTATTATAGCTCATAGGCATGATGCTATTATGGTGGTAGTAGATCATTTTTCAGAGGTTGCTCATTTTATTCCAGTTAGATCATCTTATAATGCAGCAACGGTTGCCAATGTATATATGGAACAGATAGTTAAGTTACACAAAATTCCTAAAAAGATTATTTTTGATATTGATCCAGTGTTTACTTCATCTCTTTGGAGATCCATGTAGTGAGAGTTAGGTACTCAGCTGAATTTTAGTTCAGCTTATCACCTAGAAATAGATGGGCAAACTAAATGTGTCAGCCAGATTCTAGAAGACATGCTTAGGATGTACATAATGGATAGACATAATAAGTGGGAGGAGTATCTACATTTGGTATAATTCATGTATAATAATGGATATCATAGTTCCATAGGTATGGCACCATTCCGAGCATTGTATGGTAGACCTTGTAGGACACCTCTCAGTTGGGACAACTTGGAAGACAGGACTCTTTTAGGACCTGATTTGTTGCAAGATTTGGAGTAGCAGGTGAAGAGGATCAGAGAACACCTTATTATTGCTCAGGATAGACAAAAGAAATATGCTAATAAGCATAGGATTGACCATCAATTCTTGGTTGGTGATAAAGTGTTTCTCCGGGTAAGGCCGCGTAAGAGTCCAATTTGATATGGAAAGGGATCCAAGTTAGCACCATGATTTGTAGGTCCGTTTGAAATTCTGGAACGGATTGGACCCATTGCCTACAAACTTGCCTTGCCACTGATTCTTTCACATGTACATAATGTATTTCATATTTTAGTATTACGTAAGTATATACCTGATATTGCTGACTTGCTTGATTGGAAAAATTTGCAGATTTTGGATGGTCAAATCATGCTGGAACCAGTACTGATTATGCAAAGCAGAACTTTGAGTTTAAGAGGAAGAGAAATAAAGCAGGTAAAGGTCCCATGGGACCCCAATGATGAAACATCTGCTACCTAGGAGGACACTGAAATAATAAGAGTAGCTCATCTGCACTTGTTTTCTGACTTCCAGGAGAATGTCGAATCCTAGTGGGGGAGGGTGTCATGCCTGACCACTTCTTGGGTTTTACTGCTTATTAGGAATTTTTGGTTATAAGTTTTTCTCTGTAATTATGTTCTTTTTATCTGTTGAACTTGGTGATAATGTCCTTGGGACATGTGTTTTATGTCTAAATATTCAGCTTCTTTCAGGATTCTATATTTGAATTCTCTGATTTTACGATGCACTATACTTTTGAATTAATATTAGAAAGTATACTTTAGTTGTTTTGGCAAAACTAATTTGTAAACATTGCGAGTTGTTTATTGGCCAATGTTAAATTTAGGTTATGCTATATGAATTTTCTTTGCCTAGGAATAATTGTTTATAAAAATAGTTCTATTTGATGTTACCAGCTTAAGGAAATATACATATATATATATATATATATATATATATATATATATATATATATATATATATACTTATTCAGTTTTCTCTTTTACTGTTGAGCAATCATTCAATTAATATTGTTTGGGGATTATAACCTTGGGTTTAGATTATTGGTGACTTATGCAACAGGTGGGGGTATTCATCTTAATATGTTTTGTAATCTTATATTAGAAGAGTAACATGCATATATATATATATATATATACATTCTTTTGTTTTTCTTTAAGGTTTTTAAAATTATGGCATTAATATCTTTATGTGGTGTTTTTGTATAGGGCTTTAACCCATGGCTATTACCATTCTCTAGTGGATTAGAACATATCATATTGTTTTATTGATGTTTGAAATGAGGTTTGAATAACACAAAACCTAATGGATTTCACATGCTTTAATATCAAAGGGATATTTTCTTTGATCATAGCCAAAATATGGCGGAGGTAGTGGAACTGCCGTATACATAGCTCTGTTTTGAATGAAAGTTCATTAAATGCAGAGTAATGAGGTTTTATGGCACTGTAAGTATAGTCGGCCATTTCGTGTTGTTAGTTTGGATACCTGATGAGAAAGGGCAAGAAATTTGGCCACACTGCTCTGATTGAAGAACACTTGTAACCCTTGTTGCTATGGAATCGGGTTCAAGGAAGAATTTGTTGAAAATGATCTCGAGTTTTTGAGGCCGAGAATTGTGGTGTTGCTCTTAGCCAGTTCTTTTGATAAAATTCTCTTGGATTATGTTGTTGATCATCGTATCCTCTGTTGCAAGCCAGTATTTGGGTCTCTGCATTTTGGAAGTGTGGTATTTATATTGGGCTTTGGCTTTTACGGCGAGTTACTAAAGTTCTTGGTGCTGAGCAATTACCCTCTACTATCTCTCAAGTAGGGGCAATTTCTTACCCTAATCTCCCTCTCTTTATTACTGCATTTGTATTTCAATATGTTTTTTTATACATAGATTATCAGCGATATGTTGAGTATCTAACACTTAAGCATGGTATATGCGAAGATGGGTTATATGTATCTCGCAGCTCTGTATATATCCATACTTAAATGTGAGGTATGGTGATATATTTTGAGTTTTGTTGTATGTATATATATATGTTATATACTTGCGAATGTGTAACATTTCTTGACCGAGGGTTAAGTTTTAATTCAAAAGGGATGTTTATGAAATTCGGGGCATTGTCTTTTTGTCAAACAGTTTGCGTGAAGTAAAGTATCAAACGTGACATAGAGATGTCAGATTTGGAAAATTCAGAATATCTTAAGTTTTCAATCATATTATTGTCATAGTCCATACTTCTGATGGTTAACAGTATAGTATCAATTTTGGTTGCATTAATTAATAGATTGTTGACGGTCGGTAGTGAGGATTTGTCATTGTTATTTTGTTAAACAGTTTGCATATATTGCGAGTTCTTGGGTTTTTGATAAACAGTCCAATCTCACTCGATATATGATGTTTTAAATTAAGATTTATAGTCTATCTTTGGAATAAGGAAACTTTTGATTTGGTTGTGATAGTTTACAAGGAACTATCGATTTAAAATGTTTGAACTTGGTGTCGTAATAGCATACCTGCTATGTTTCTCTGTTCTTGAATCATAAGCTGATAGTTGAACATTATCTATATCAAATAAGATATAAAATGGTTTATGATCATATATGACTGTCGTATGATAATGGGAAAACCTCAAGTTGACTGTGATTATTCGAGAACAAATGATAATATGTCGATAATCAATTTACTTTGATATAATAGTAGATTTTGTTTAATTGAATATTAGCAATTCTTTGGTTATTTTTATTTCATTCTTTTACACACAATAGATTGGATAGTATTGTAAAAGAAAAAAAAAATAGTTTTTAAGAAAACAGTAGGTAGTGTTGAATAATGGAGTTGTAAGTGTCAAAAGAGAACATTCTTATATTTGGAAAATATGGTCTTAGTTGACAGTTACATAGAATACTGTAGTAAAAGTTTTTATAAACCTAGAAATTTGACTATGATTAGAAAATAAGTCATATTGATTTGATTGTATAGCCAAAAACGTATGACAACATTGTTATTGGTCATCTGTTCAAACAATGATGGGATCTGAACTTGTAAGAAAACTATCAATGGTATTAGAATGTTGTATTACAATTTAGTCATACTGTTGAAACAAAAAGGAATTTATTTATATTAAAAGTTATACTCTTTTTTAATGAGAATCAGAGCTGTTTTCCGAATTCTATTGAAATGAAAAGTTGATTTTATTTTAAGTTTCAATTATGAAATATGTTGACGAAATTCATTTTCAAAATGAAGGTATCGTTTGTACTTGATCTTACTAATTAGCTATTTCAAAGGATAAGTAAAGATTGTTATCACAGCAGGGATGAATAGTATACTACTAATATCAGTAAATATCATTAAGTTAAGATGTTAATTTAATTGTATTTACGGGTTCTATTATTATAATATTTGTTTCTGTTGTTGTAGTAGTCTAAATTTACCTTGGAAATAGGCAATGTTAAGATATGTTCGAATAGATTAAAGGATGTAGTATCATGTTGAATACTGAATTATATATGTAGCATGAACATTCTTAGAAAATCTGTTTGATGTGTATTTTAAGAATAGTTGTGATGAACGTATATCGAGGTGGCTGAATTTGGTTTATCCTATTCAGTTAATTAATTCAGTGATAACTATAAAATGAATTGGGTGGGTTAATTACATATATAAAATATAGTTGGCCTTACCTATGACTTAAACCTATATGGTTAAGTACGAAGAACAAGGCATATCTATTCTATTGTTGACAAGTATAATAGAGAAACCCGTTATGTGTTGCCTAGGAGCATACCATACAGGGATGGAGTATCTTAGTGCCATAATGATGACACCTCAGTATATATATGTTTCATTTACATGTTATTCTTAGTGTGAGTTTAATTTTGCAATAATGAGTAAAGGTTTACTTCTTGCATATTAATTTTGGAACTGCACTATGTTATAGTGAACTAGATATATGCATTATGGTTTTGTATATGTTTGGTCTAACATGCATGCAGGTGGATTACACTTTTCAACTCAGTGTGTACTGAGCCCTCTTTTTTTTTCTGTTGCATCCTGTGTGTTTCTAGGTGTTTCGAGTTTACAAGTAGCTAAAGATGCTTATTGAAGTTCTTCCTGAATCATTATTCATTTGATTGTAGGGTCCATATTTTGGACATAGGCATTTAAGGATGAGATTGTACTTCATTATTTTCTGAACTCAATATGTTTTAGAATCTTTATGGAATCATATTTGGATGATGTTTACTTGTATTTTGAGGTTTTCAGATTGAGAATGGTTCAATCTGTGTACTTGTACTTGTATTAAGTGGAGTTTTATATATATATAAATTATTGCATTCTTTGTACTTGTTATTGTATTCATATTTATTGGTATTGTTAGTAGTAGTGTTACATCTTGCCCTCATAACTGTCATGTCTCCCTTTTGATCTGAATGGTAACTGCATACACATATCCCTTACTAATTCTGATATAGGATGGTAATTGTTCATAAATCTCTCAATCATATTATTGTTTGTTAGTGCAAAAAAATTAGTTATTTTCTAGGTAATGTTGGTTAGTCTTCACTACGAATGAGTCATCATACAGGTCGAGCTATTAAGTAGTAAACTAAAAAAAAATTAGTATGTGACAACGTAGTTATAGGTGCCAAGTGCACATAATTGTCATTGAAAATTTAATTAGTTGTCAAATGATTTAGGAGGCATTAAGCAATCCAAAAGCTAAAACTAGTTTTATGATCAAATTAAGTTCATGTCAAGAAGCAACATGTTGGAACAAGCATGGTCAAGTGCCAAAAGCTACATGAATTATGTCATACAGTTAGTTTTATTTGAGTTTGGAAGGATAAGAATTAGAATGTGACTAAGGATATTAATGAAGATATATATCATTCACATAGGGACCTCACAAATGGAGCTGATAAATTGTGAGAATTTCTTTTGGATTTGCATGGTTACTAGAGGTGTTGTCATCAATGCCAAAGAGGGAGATTGTTGGAAACAATGATTGGAATAATTTTTATGTTATCATTGATGTCAAACCTACTAGACATACTTTTACTAATAGTGTAGAGTGCCATATCAAATGATTAATAAAGTGGATCTAAAAAGAGAGATAACTAGATGAACTACTAAACTTGTTAGAGAGAGGATTGTGTGGTTGAAGGTGAATTAGAGGTTGAAGGACTAAGGTGGCCAAGAAGTGTACAAAGGAGATAAATAATTTTTATCACATTGAGGCAATTGAATATTAGAACTTGAGAATATTTTTCATTAGCATCCAAATGAAAACTAAAGTATCATGGTACTAATAACATTACAACTAGTGTATCAAGTGAATCTATTAATAGAACGGTCCTAACACACCTATTGTAAATATCCTAATAGAGTACTCACTTTATTGTGATATAAAAATCATTTAATCAAGGTTGAATTAAAATTATTTTAATATCTTCAGAGGGAAGACCACTCACAAGCTAGATCATTAGAAGTTATCAAACTATATATACCTAATAAGCACACTTTATTGCTGCATTAGTGACAATTTTGTGGGTGTCATCTCCAATGCAGCTTTACCTCCACCTTGAAGGGTTTTTGTATTACCATATTTGGTGTCATGTGTTGATCTATTTCTTATATTTGGTATTCATGTTATTAGATGTTAGATCTGATATTACATATTGATATATGATGTTGCATGTTAAGGTCTAAGGTTAAGGTTGAGATATGTGGTGAATCAAGTGTGAATGTGATTCATGTTTGAAGTGATAGAAGTTTAATGGATCCTAATTCATGCCCCCTTCCTCCCTCCCAATCCCTCTTAGCATCTTACTTTTCCTATTAGACTTTGAATATTTTCATGTTAGATCCATCCATCTTCTCATAAAAATTACCTCATCAACTTCAGTGAAGTCAAGCTTTACCTCCTCCTCAATAGAAGAGTATCTTCTCCCTTAAACATTCCTTATAACCAACTAGAAAACTCTTGTCCTAGTTAGTAGTTATCAACTCAAACAAGAATATATCATATCTTCAATCCTCAACTTGAATTTATCCCAAATCTAATCCAACTTAGCCATTATGTTCCTATCAAAGTGTAACTTCCTCTAATTGGTGATCTGATTCCAAGATTCTAGCTACCTCACACTCAGTGATCTACTTTCCATCCTCACAACCTATCACAACTTGATGATATATCCACTCAAGAAAAAAAATTTCTCTTACGTTAAGGTTTCATAACCAAACTGATCCATCTATGTTTCCTCTACAATTGTGAGCCAAAGCCATGATCTTCCACCCCACAACAAAGAGATCTAGGTATTTATAAATAATCAATCCACCACACAACTAGCACAAGATCAAATCCTTATCTGATAACATATGATGTAGGAAAAGGTTGGATGTACCCCACTTGGAGGTTACCTATCCCCAAACCAATAATGACACAATGAAAATAAAAAATAGATGGTGATTCAGATCAATTACTACATATATTCTCGTAACATAATAATAATATTATATCCATCTTAGGCTATAACACCATCATAGGTACAACCATTACAAAGTAGAATACAACTCAATCCTCATATGAAAAATCCACCTCCTAACTATCATCCCTTAATTTGCTTCGAGCTACTGCATGCTTAAAAATTGATTTATTGACTTAAGACAACACAAGACTCAATAGTTATACCTAGAAAGCCACAATTCTAGCTCACACATTACATTAAATAAACTCTCAAGACACAAGTCATTTTGGAAGATTAAATTAAATAACACTTAAGACAAGCCACAAGATAAAAGACACAACTAACTCATACGCTAATATAACATTATATGGCCTTATAAATAATCTGACATGCCATCCAAAGAGCCAAATCTAAGATCATGTAAGCTAACTCCCATAGATTAAAGCTCATGGAGATAATCTCCAATATTTACTCAATAAATGAAGAATAGTTATAGAACCACCAAAATATCACTACATTGAATAGGATCAATCCAAACATTATCCAAACAAATGGACAATTTACAAATAGGCCTCCAACATAAGCCTAAACTCACAGAACATAAGGTCCACAAAATCAAACTTTGGTGCTCTTGCATGAATCCTCTACATGGGGAATGCATTAAAATTCAATATGTTAAGTCCCGTACATGGGTAACACATTCAAAATTTAGGCATGTTAAGTTGCATACATGAGTGATACATTTTTAGCTTCCTTTTTGTGTGGCTCATAGTAGGATGTACACTTCTCACTGGGAAATCTAATCAAACTTTGTCTTCTTCCATTAATTAGTGATTTAGATATCTTATTAGGAATTTAAAGCTAGAAAAATATCAACCCTTAGTGGGTTAGAGAGATTCTTTGTCTCCTTGATCATGATAAGATTGTCTCATGTGTTATGCTCTACTTTACCAATAGTTTAGGTTGAGCTTGTACTCTCACTAAAGTGGGGCCTAAATGTATCATCTCAAATTGAAAGAACCTCAAATTAGTGATGGGTTAGAACTCATTTAGTGCATGTTCTTGGTAAATTTTGATTTGGGATGTATTTAATATCTTTTATTGTCTCTTTTAGATGAAATTGGGGTAGGATCTAATGTATCCTCCTTGGTATTCCTATTCTATGATAATAATAAAACATGAGGTGGGACCTATTTATATGGTGTCCTCCCTTTTCATCTTAGAAGAAATTGCATATAATAACAAGATGACTTTGTCTTCTATGGGTATAATGTGTACATATAGTATAAAGTCCTTTGGTAGTAACTTCCCTTAAGAGCACACACCTATTCTCCATATTTTAGTTTTACTCATATTTTTAATCCATTTTTTCTCTTAGGAAATCTATGTATTGTAATTGTATTCAATTGTAAATTAATGAAATATTTTATTAATTTTTTTTTTCTCTTTAATCTATAAACATGTTCTTCTTCTATAGCTAGATCAACCAGTGATGTGTAGGTTAAGATAAATTTTAAACATGGTATAAAATTTCTTAAATTTTACATGTTTTTTGTACACAATTTTCTATTTGAGAAATCTATTAACTATGAGTATTTATGGCTATATAAAAATTTATTGAAAAATATTAATTTAAATATTATCATTTAAGAAATTATAGGATGTAACAATATTATCTATAAAAATTATTTTATTGATATAGTCATTTTAATTTAAAAATACTTAGTATGACGAATAGAAAATGTCATAAAATTGAAGACCAAAATTTAATGTTTGGTAAAAAAAAATGTTTAATTAAGTTATCTATTTTCTTATGTCTTAAATAATGATTATTTATCATTTGATAGTAAAAACTCCTTCCTAAATCTATAACATTAGGATGGGAAGAGAAAAAAAAAAACTGATATTAAGAAAATTTCTTTATAAGTCACAATAGTTTGATTTATTAAAATAAAAAAGTTAAATTCAATTTACTTTCAATCAAACTATCAACCTGTCAACAAGGAGCTTAAGAGGAACAACCATGATACTATAGGAAATATGATCCTCATGCTCGAGCAAATTTAGGATCATAAAAGCATTGTGTGGATGGAAGGCACTATGGGATGGACTGCTTGGATGGACACTTATGATGATGTGCTACATTGGCCATTGGGCCCCTTGTCTCTTTTATGTTATTTTTAAATTAGGCTATGTTCTTATCGTACTTGCTCTAGTGATGAGGCTTGACCTCTTGTAATTACTTTTTGACACTTTGTGATCTGATTTTGTATTGGTGTACTCCTTATACTTAATACAAAAATTTACACATAAATAGAAGCTTTCATAAAAATAAAATTAGGTTTACTACATGTACAAAACAAGTGCTACATAGTCATTAGTATTTGTCGATTATAGTTATAATATTTAATATTAAAATTTTAATTTAAAAATGTAGCATAGAAATATACTTTATTACAGAAGTATAGTACATAAATGAAAGCAATGACAGTGTCAAAATATATTATAAATATATAAAATAATGTTTATTTAATATCTAAATTTATGCATAAATAATAAAAAGTAAAAAGTAATAATTAACTTTGTATTGATATTATGGATTTAAGAGTAATTTTATAATAATACATTAAAATAATATTTATAAGAAATATATTTATTTAATCACTTTGAAAATTGAAATAATGTGGAAAATGAAATAACTTCAATATTTTTTCATAACATTATGGATATTTGAATGAGGTAGTGGATGTGAACAGATTATCTTAAACTCGTTAGAAAATCATTTTTTTCATTTTAAAAAATAAATAAATTTATACATTACTTTAGAAAATAATTTTTGAACTATAAAAAAATTAAAATACTTCATTTTAATTGGTTAAAATGAATTTCATTAATAACTAGTTAATACAAAGTGATTACAATAGCATATGTCTATCAAAAAACACAAATAAAATATATATTTTATATTACATTTAAAAAATACAAAATATTAGATTGATTTAATATTATAATAGTAAAATCAATTAAAAATTTATATCAGACTTAAATATCTAAATGAAAATAAATAAGAATTTATAATATAATGGTAAAATTGAGCATTTTTTTTCATGATCAAATAAGAAGTTCCACATAGTGGCTTGTATTTGTCGAATAGTTTAATTTAGTAGATTAATAATAATAATAAATTAATAGATATAAAGAAAAATTGAGTATTAAAATGATAGCATTTAATTAATATCTAGATAATTTTTTATATTAAAAGTTAAAAAATTATTTTAAATATTGATTAGAGTTCTTTTGATTTTTTTACATATTGATTAGTAGATTGTTAAATAAAATGTCTTTTAATTAATGATCAATTAAAATAAATTAAAGAATACTTCATGTCTTTATATTTAAATAACATTTAAAATATATATATATCAAATAAAATAAAGATTGAAGATGATTAATTGTAGGTCTTAAACAATGATAAATTATAAGCCTTTCAGAAATATAGGTAACAAAATATTTAATGTTTATAGATAATAATAAAGATTTTTTTGTAATGACATTGACATGAATTGGTTCGATAAATCATTTCCACTACTTCAAGGAAAATTCAGCATATAAATATTTAACATTTAATTACCAATGATTTAATTATTAGATCAAGTTTAATGTATATACAATATTTATTTTCTCAAAAAAATAATGTTGTAGAATTATCCTTACTATTATCTATCTTATTCTCTTTTTTAACTTTTATTTAATTTAATATATAGTTTTAAATATAACTACTATGATAAAAATAACATAATTAGATTCAATTTACTCGTAAATAGAAGCTCTCATTAAAATAAAATGAATTTTACTACATGTACAAAATAAAATACAATTTTGTTTTTTAAGGCAAGAGCCTACAACACAATGGTAAAATTCTGAGCCTATTATCGAAGAGGTCTTGGGTTCAAATCTACTCACAATCATGCTTAATAAATAATAATAATAAATTACAACACATAATAATTAATCTTGGCTTTGGCCTCTTACTGATAAAAAATAAAAAGATTTCATATTATATTTAAAAATATATAAAATATTAAATTAATTTAATATAATAATTATAAAATCAATTAAATTGTAATTTTAAACTTAAAAATATAAAAGAAAATAGATAAGAATTTATAATACAATGGTTTAATTGTGTACCGCATTTTGACAATCAAAATAATAAGTGCTACATAGTGGCTTGTATTTGTTGTATAGTTTCATTAAGTAGATTACTCAAAATAAAAAATTAATAGTTATAAGAGAAAATTTGAGTTAATTAGAATGATAACATTTAATATATTTAATTATTATTTATATTATCTTATATTAAAATATTCATGTTTGGTACCTTCAATTAGATAAACTATTAGACCAAAGTGCGCGCACACACACACACACACACACACACACACACACACACACACGAGATGTTGATTATTAAATACACATTTGTGATTATAGTAATTAGATAATAAGAGACATACATGTCTTATGAAGAGATATGTCTCCCCATGTCTCATGTTTAATATAAATAAGAGTGATATTGCTGCCATTGGAAAATATATACTTTACTAACAATGCAATTACATTTGCAACAATCCGCACGAAATTCAACATGGTATCAAAGCAGTTTGAATTTTAAACCGATTCAAATTTGACTAACTAGATACAATTGTAGATTAATATCACACAATTGTTGTCTTTAAAAAAGTATTACATTCAAAGTTGAGTTGCACATCATGGAGTATTGAACACATTTATTTATTTATTTTGAAGATCATTAGGATATCATTTTGTTTGCAATGATGATGAAGAAATAATATATTGCCAAAACATAAAATAGAAATCTTTTCTAACACTTTGATCTTGTTGCATCCATTCTACCACTCACAACTTTAAGAGAAAAGTGTGATATTTTAAAGCATACCACAATATGTTAAAGTTTGTTACCATACAAATACATGGGAAAGGCTTTGATATTTCCCTCTATTAATCATTTCCATATTATCTAATGATTTCATTGTTTTGATGCAAGTATATAGATTATGCGATTGGTAAGCAACAAATTGTACACTCATGACAGAGAAATAACATTATTGACCATTCTGGAGAATACGACATGGACACTCAATAGCAATAAAGCATCCATCTCATTTTTGAATGCATTTGATTTATTGAGAAAAAACTATCAAAGGAGTTATTTTAAATCAAGAGGTAATGATAGGAAAAAATGAATACTTGACAAACTAGAGGATATTTGTCGATGTCTCTAAATTGTAGTAAAGTTTGAACATATATTGAAAGAGCTCATGCAAACTTTGAGAATGGATGTAGTGAATGGAATATCCTATATACTTTAGTGGGAGTAGTAATCCACATCCTTGACCAACACCCCAATGTTTGGAGTGCTAAAATGGTTGGGTATGACCTCTTAATATTTCCTCCATTCAATGATTGTCATCAGTCTGTGTAGCTTGTTCATGCCATGAGGTTTACACTCTCTCAAGGAGTTACATGGATGGCAGTACATAAGCATGGTATGTGACAATGATGGTCTTACTCTTGGTAACAAAGAAAGTAATGCATCTAAGAATGTATGCAAGAAAAATGCACAAGTGACTAGACCATATACTTTCCTTAATGACTATTAAGATGGATCTGGAATTTGTAACGCACTTCAACTTTTAAGGAGGAGATAAGACATTAATGGACCCACCAAGAAAATTTGTGGGGACATCGATGTTAAGGACCTTTTGTCTTGCTAACTACAAAAGGCAACTTTGGCATCTAGGGTGATGTAAGAGCATAACTATTGTGCTAAGAAGAGAATCAATGGGGTCCACATCTTCCTAAGGAAAAGGGATAGGGAGAGTGAGATTTAGAGGGAGTATGACATTTTATTAGAGGAAACCTTGAAAATTAGGGAGAAAATAGAGGATATGATCTAGCCAAACTTTGGTGCTCACGAAAATATTGACTCAGAGCAAGTAAACCATGTCATTGTGAATTCTCTAATGATCAATAAATTGTATTAGTCAAGATGATTGTGATTCATAAATATACATTGTGACTATGTGATTTAATGGGCCTACCACCTATGTACATCATGTGGAAGTGATGACTTCCAAATGACCATCACTTGTGTTTGCAGAAGTTATTGAAAGGTGACGATCTTACAATACCTAAGTTTTCTATTATGATGGATATCTTATGATGTCTATGAAGATCATGATAGATTAAATACTTTTCGGGGGGGATGTTTGTAGGGTAAGCATTATGAGAATGTACATGCACATATCTTATGAACATTTTGAGTACATGGTGAATTTTATGCAAATTGACCTTCAAGATGTCATTACATAGACTACTTGGTGAGTATCAAATGAGTTGACATATAGGAAGCCATTACTCACAGTTTTAGTGAATGTCTTGCAACTCAACATTCATGAGGCCATTATTCAAAGAGTACACAAAAAATGTTAAATGAGTTGACATTTTGGAGGTCATTACTCCCAATATCTTTATATTACATTGAGGTAATATATGGTCATTTGTTTATCCTCCTTAGCTAAGAGGGAGTGTTGATGTTTGGTAGCTTTAGTTGGATAAATTGTTAAACTGAAGTGCATATATATATATGAGATTTTATATTATTAAATAGTCATTTTTTATTATATTAATTAGATAATAATGGATAGACATGTCCCATAATTAATATAAATAAGATTGATATTGTTGTCACTAGAAAACATATACTTTACTAACAATGCAATTACATTTGCAGCCATCCTCAATAAATTCAACATAAAAGTTATAAGAATATTTTACATATTTATTAGAGTTCTTTTGAATTTTTAACATATTGATTAGTAGATTGTTGAATAAAATATCTTTTTATTAATGATTAGTTAGAATAAATTAAAAATTACTTCATGTCTTTATATTTAAATAGCATATTGTTTTTTTCAAAATTTCAAATAAAATAAAGATTAAATATGATTAATTGTAAGTCTTACACAATGCATATAGATAACAAAAAATTTAATATTTATAGATAATAATAAGGATTTGGATGTAATGAAATTGACATGAATTGCTTCAATAAATCATTTCCATTAGAAAATTGAACATATAAATATTTAACATTTAATTTACAATGAATTAATTATATGTAAAGATTAGATTTAATGTATATACAATACTTATTTTTTCTGAAAAGAATGTTGTAGAATTATTAAGATGATAGGCTTTTGATTGTGGCACACAATGGCCTAAAAATTGTCAAATGAACTAAAAAGTGTCTGATGGTTGGAAAGGAATAAACAGTCAAGCTGTGAAAAAGTTAAACTAAAGAAAGACATCATAAGAGAAAAATTAGGGCCACAATAAATTAAGTTCTGAAATAAATGTGAAAAATTCAATAGAAATACGTTTTAAGAATATTTAATATGAATTATTAAAGATAAATATTATTTTAACTAGCTTATCTAATATTGAGTCTGGGTTGCATTTATTTCCTTTGAATAATATTGTTCTATTAGCATAAAAATAGTATTCATAGAGCATTAATTTGGAAGTTATTTTTCCTATCCTTCACAATATATTCCCTTTCTTTTAAAAATTAAAATATCATAGTTTAATTTTTAGAGAGTAAAGAACATTGATTCTTTAAAAACTTAAATCAATTTATAATTAATTTTTATTTGGTCATGAACTAAGTCAAGTTAGTTTAATATCAAGAGAATTATTTTACACATTATATGTTAGTTAAATTCAATTAATTAGATTTGAAATGTTAAACTATTAATAATATTATTTAGCTGCCCAGAAGAGCTTTAGATACATTTAAGTATATTTTTTAGTTAATTCTTTGGGTTTAAAGTATATTTGTTAAGATTACTTTTTTTAAATGTTTTGTGTTTTTTTGCGTATGAAATGAAGTGTAAATAATTGTAAGTATTATGAAAGAAGGTTTTGTTAAACAATAAAAAATATTTGTATGAATGGAGTATTATTATAAATATATAGTAATATGATTAATTAGTGTAATATAGTTGTGAGTTAGGGTTTCTTACATAGTATCACCTACTTATCTCACAACATAGCCAAAATTAATATATATAGGTATTTTGCACTCTACAACCATGCTCTGCAACCACCCTCTATAAATTTTTCATCATCCCAAACTCCATATCCTCTTAGTCTTGGGAGAGATGGGTCCTCCCTCAACCTCTACCCCTCCACCCCACACACCCCCCCCCCCCCCCGCCCCCTAAAATCTTGGAATGGTTGCTTCCTCCTTTGTGAGGATAATTCTTTTCCGATGGAACTTGGGGCCATTCCCAACAATTGTGCTTACTTGGGACCCAAGCTCTTGGATGGCCCCATGATTAAGGATATCCCAAAGTCAAATTGGTTGGGGGCTATTATTGGATCCAAGAATCCTGTTGGCTCTATTGCTAAACACACATTCTCTTTAGGACCCATTGAACCCCTGATTTTCTTACCCGATTTGGTGGTGGACTCAATTTCCTTGGGGTTTACCCTATACCTTGTAAGAAAGTTTTTTTCTTTTTAACCCATAGTGGATACATGGTCATAAAATGATGCTCAAAAAAGTGGAAAATCAAGGGCTCTATTTCCATCTCTATGATGATTATGGTATCTTCCTATTTAGATTTATAGATGGAAATGATAGGGATGTGATCATGGATACATCTTGGAACTTTTGAAAACATTATTTGATGCTTGAAAAATGGAAGCTAGGTTTTAACCTAGAGAGATACATTTATAGATCTTCTTGAGTTTGGATCCACTTACATAGGCTCCCCTTGAAATTCTAGGATGAATGTGTTTTTAGATGGATTGGTAGCTCCTTTGGGCAGTTCATAAAGACAAATTTGATGACTAGCTCAAAGATCAAACTGAGCTTCGCTAAAATTTGTGTGAACGTGGGAGTGAAAAACCCTTACCAACCATGGTGGACCTAACATCTAAATGGGGAACCTGGTCACAATATTTAGTCTAAGAGAACGTTGCTCCTTTCTGCTAGAAATACAACAACTTTGGTCATCTTTTTGTGGAGTGCTCAAATAATGAGAAAATCGTGAACAAGGTATCTTCCCCAAGTGTGGAGGTGTCTGAGAGCTCAAAAATAGTTGAAAGGACTATTATACCCACAACCTAGGAAAACACTTGCATGGAGGAGCCTTAGTACTTGTGTGGAGGAGCCTCAACTAAATGGAACTCATTGCTTGGGTGAAACCAAAAGAACCTTGGTGAAAGAATGCACTGGTGTGCAAGGTAAGGAGATGAGTGATTTATTGAATGTTGTTGTTCAAGAAGAAGGGGAGACTATCAACATGTTGAACTTGGAACAACATTTGAGTGATGGTATGTTGGATATAGAAAGGTTTGTTGGGGAGTGGAGAGATATTTTAACTTTCCTATTGACTTGGATGGGCACATATATTGATAGTGGAATTTTTGTGGTCTCTATTCCTAATATTGTGGAACTCTTTCCCCATACTTCAGAGGGCCCAAGCCTTGATCTCATAAAAGACACTGGTGAATGGACAACCTCAAAGAGGAAGATCAGGGGGGAATAAGATAGATGTTGGATCGACTATGAGTATAGGGAGACCTCCAACTAGGAACATCTATCAAAAGGAAATAGGAAAGGATATTGCATAGGGGAAACAAAAACCCTGAAGGAGAACTAGAACCACAAAAGAGGAAGATCATATCCTAGAATGTGAGAAGGTTGAATAGCCCTAGGAAGCAGTATTAAATCAAAAAGAAAATCATTAAACTTAACATTGATATGATTCTTCTACAAGAATTTGAAATGAATGCACATTTTTTTTCACAAGTGGCTAATTATATTTGGCTAGGTGCTAAATATACCTATTGTGAAGTTAATGGAGCTTTTGGTGGTATTGCTGCGATGTGGAATCCTAATAGGTCTATGAGCATGGATATTTCCAATAACACCCATTTTGTTGTCACAAACTTCACCACCCACTCTGACAACTAGCCTACTTTCAATTTTTATACCCCTGACACTCACAATGGTGGATTTGATGTTTGGAATGAGGCTACTACTTTTGGTAGTTTCTATGAGACAAGAGAAATTTTGTGTATGGGAGACTTCAACACCCCACTATACAGTTATGATAAATTGGGAGGATTAGAGGATTTTTTGGATAGCATGCAAGACTTGGAGGATTTTTTCAGAAGAAATGATCTTATTGATGTTGAACTGCAAGGCTCTTCTTTTACTTGGTCTAATAATAGAATGGGGAAAATTATGATTCAATTTAGGCTTGATAGGGCTCTAATCTCTTTAGGTTCAAACATTCTCCAACACATCTCCCTAAAGGTTTTTTGAAGGACTATCCTAGATCATTTGATGATACATCTCTCCTAGACTCAAAAGGATACTAGGAGAAGGCATTTTAGGTATGAGATCATGTTGCACTTGCACATTGAATTTAGGGGCTATATTTTATGATGGTGGAAGGATCCAGTGGAAGGCACTACAATGTTGTGTGTTGCTAGAAAGTTTGACAGAATTAGAAAGGAGGTGAAAGATTGGAGAAAATCTTCATTTGGGATTTTATTCAAGAAAAATAAGGTTACAAAGAAAAAGTTGGAAGCCCTCCAAATGCAAGTTGTGCAAAACAACATGCAGATTAGGTAGCAAGAGGAGATAAAGTGTAGAAATGAATAGAGAACCCTTATCAATAGTGAGGAAGTTTTTTAGAAACAAAGATTTAGGATACAATGGTTGAAGGAGGGATAAAAAAACACAACATTTTTTCACAGATCGGTCTTGAGATGAAAAAAAGGAAACACTATCAATAGCTTGATGGATGATAATGACCATAAGGCCACTGAAATGGAATACATAGAGGATAAAGTAAATTTCTATTTAGAGGAAACATATAACCCACCAGGGGCCCAGATTAATAGAAACATAGAAAATGATACTTTGAGGCCATTTTAACTGATGATTGATAGTCAAATAAATGGGAAGATGACATTCAAGGTCAAAGAAGAGGGAGTTAGAAAGTTTTTTTTGAGTATGGATCAATATAAAGCTCCTTGTTCAAATGTGTTTCCTCCTACTTTCTTCTAGGTATTTTGGGGCATTATTAAGTGTGATGTTATCCATGCTTCTTTTGATTTTGTTAGAATGGGAAAGCTACTAAAGGAATGTTCGAATTCTTTAGAATAACTGTGAGAGAGGGGTGGGGGGGGGTGAATCAATTATTCAAGGTCCAAATGCCCTGTTAATACTTTTTCACTACTTTTAATGAATCCATACACTTTTCATCCATCCAAACTTAAAAAAAACCATATTAGCAAGTTACAGTAAATCAATATGCAAAGATAAAACATGCAAGATCAACACATGACACAATGATTTATGTGGAAACCCAATCTGGGAAAAACCACCAGTAACATGCTACTTGATTTTCACTCTTCTGAAGTGATGCCCTGTTAAAAGCCTGCCCTGTTAAAGGCTTACAACACACTGTTAAATGTGACCTTGTTAGAGGATTTCACCAAACTGTTAGGAATGGGCCTGGTTAAAGGACTTTAGAACATTCACTTGGAATGTCACCCTGTTAAAGGATTTATCTCATGGCTATTAAACCAACCTAAGTCCATAGGATTTAAACTAACTGTTACAATTGCTAGAAAGTAAAAATAATGACCTTTTGATCTGATATAACTTACAACATACTTTGCAGATTTTAGATCACACTTTCAGTTCAATCCTAATGCTTGGCTTCAATCACTTCAGCTCTGACTGCTTGTCTTCCTCTCAAGCTTCATCTCCTTGATTCTTCTAACTCATTGTACCAATGCATCCATATTAGGGGTCTTCTTACTGAAATAGAGTAACTATGCTTTCTTTCCTCCTTAGCACCTCCTTCAGCATTTCATTCTTTCATGCTTGACCGCCTCTCTCTCTCTACTATTTTTCTTCACTAACTTATGACTCCTTAAATAGAAATCTGATTTGCCTTTTTTGCTCAATTCTCCCTCTCCAATTTTAGGGTTTCAAATGGATTAGGTAGGATACATTGTATCTACCTCATATCTTGTTCTTATCTATAAACTTTGTTAGTTGTATCCTTAAAAACATTCTACCTGATGTTCTGTGCCACTTTCTCATCATTCTTATCTTTCATTTAATTCACAAACTTCTAGATAACAACCTTATCGGTTTAGATCTGGAAAATCTTCCATTTTTAAAATAATGCAGCAACTCGGCATTATTGTTTTACTAGTGCTCGACATCTTTGTGTTACTCGGCACTATTGGTTTTATTGGTGCTCAGCATCTCTGTGTTACTCGGCACTATTGGTTTTACTAGTGCTCGGCATCTCTGTGTTACTCGGCACCTATATCTTCTCGGCACTTGATATCACTCAGCACTTGAAGTTTACTCGGCACTTGAACTAGGAATTTTCTCGGCACATACTAGCTTGCTCGGCTCCTTCTCTCTAATGAACTTAGTTGAGCTTTACAAAAGACTTAGCTAAAACCTTACATCTTTGATATATTTTAGTGTGCCCATTCTCTGTGTCTTATGGTATATCATCAAATACACTTTTTCATCAATGGCTTAGCTGATCCTTGTACTTCATTACAATATCATAACTTCAACCTTTCTCTAGGTGTTCTAGTTACATCTTATTGATTGCCTCCTCCTTGACAATCAACTAATTGATAGTATTTGGATCACTAAAGCAATTGTCATTCCTGCAAGTAGCAAGTTTGACATCAATGACAAAACAATGATTGAGAACATTCTTTACTAGTTCCATTTGATCATTTCAATCATTTCCAACAATCTCCCTCTTTGGCATTGATGGCAAACCAAACTAATCAATTGATCAACTTAGTTACCATCAAGATTATATACGTTGTTTGCTACATTTCTTTGTTGCTACATCTTTACTACTGATCTCATATATCTCCGTCTTTCATATGTATCTCCCTCTTTCTTTTTATTGATCAAGTTTCACATTTCTCCCTCTTTGACATAAATGCCAAAGATGTAGCATCTTTATCATGCAAAATATGAGCTTTGAATTCTTGTTGTTTTCTCCCTCTGTCACCATGCTTGTGACTGATTTGGAGTTTCTGCTCCTGATGTCATCCTCTGCATCAATCTGTTAATATTTCAATGATTTTTTTTTTGTTGATGCAAGGCAGCATCCTTGTTGCCTTAAACTGCTTGTGTTAGGGGTATTACCACCAACTTGCCTCTAAGATATTTATTAGCATCCTTGGGCAATGGTTTGGTGAAGATATTTGCAGTTTGTTCCTTTAAGTGAATGTATTCCAACTTCACTTGTTTATCTTCTACCAATTCTCTGACATAATGATACTTGATTGCAATGTGCTTGGTTTTTGCATGCATCACTGGATTTTTGGATATGTTTATAGCACTTGTGTTATCACAATATAGTATCATAGGTTTTGTTACCTCTTCTTTCATTCCTTTCAATAGATGTGTGAGCCATACAATGTTTTTGCAATTGACTGCAACTGCTACATATTCTGACTCTGCAGTGGACTGGGATGTACAAGTTTATTTCTTGCTAGTCCAGGTAACTAGCCTTTTACCTAGAAATAATGCACCTCCACTTGTGCTTTTTCTATCATCAATGTTGCCTCCCTAGTCTGCATCTATATATGCATTGAGCTCAAATTTTCCATTCTTTTTGTAGTATAGACCAAAATTATCAGTTCCTTTAAGATATCTCATTATTCTCTTTACTTCTATGAGATGATTTTCTTTGGGATTAGCAGAGAATTTGGCCACTATTCCAACTTCTAATGTTATGTCTGGTCTATTATGTACAACATATTGTAGTTTTCTAATCATGGATCTGTACATTGTTTGATTGACTTTAGTTGATTCATCATTTTTGGACAGCTTATTTCCTATTGCCATTGGTGTGTTGACTGGTTTGGACTCCTCTAATCCAAACATTTTAAGAATCTCTTTGATGTACTTTGATTGTGTCACAAATATACCATGTTTGAGTTGATGTACTTGCAATCCAACAAAGAATTTGATTTCTCCAAACATAGACATCTCAAATTCATGTTTCATTTTGTCAACCTTTGCAAAGTACTTCCTTTCCACCAAACACTATGTCATCCACAAAGATTTCAGATACAATAATGTCTTTACCTTCTTTTGCTTTGATGTACATGTTGTTGTTATCATCAGTTCTTTCAAATCCAATTTGCACTAGATACTTATGAAGTCTCTCATACCATGCTCTAGGTGCTTGTTTCAGACCGTAGAGTGCTTTATGTAGCTTACACACCATATCCATGTTGTTTTCATCAAAAAATCCTTCTGGTTGTTCAATGTAGACTTCTTCTTCTAGTATGCCATTTAAGAAAGTAGATTTTACATCCATCTGATAGACTTTAAAATCTTTGTAGGCAACATATGCAAGTAAAGTTCTTACTCCTTCCATTCTAGCAACAGGGGCAAATGTTTCCCCATAGTCTATTCCTTCTTCTTGAGCATAACCCTTGCACACTAGTCTAGCTTTATTTCTAGTAATCTCACCATTCTCATCTAGCTTGTTTCTGAATACCCACTTGGTGCCAATCACATTCTTGTCAGTTGGTCTGGGAACCAAACTCCAAATTTTGTTCTTCTTTATTTGATCAATTTCTTCTTCCATAGCTTTAGACCAATTATCATCTTGTAATGCACTGTATACTATCTTTGGTTCAGATTTGCTAATCAGACATGATTCATGTCTTAGTCTGTTCCTTGTCATTGGTCTTGCATCTTTGTCACCAATTATCTATTCAATAGGGTGATGTCTTTTTACATATTTGGATAATCTTGGCTCTGTCCTTGTTTCCATGTTTGATCTTTCAAATTCAGGATCACTATGCACTTCGTTGTCAGGTTGTTCTTCATCATGTGTTCTGTCTTTAGAATCAGATTGTCCATTTCCTTCATTCTGTAACTCGACTTCTGAATGCAACTCGACATTCATTGGTTGGGACTCGGCTGAGACTGATCCTTGTTCTTGAGTTTCAATTTGATTGACATCATCCTCATCAATAGTCATTCCTTCATAAGAATACACAAAGGTTTTGTACTCTTCCATTTTCTTTGGTACTTCAGCTTGGACTTCTGTGTGCTCATCAAAATTTACATTTGCACTTTTCACAATTTTTTTAGTGTTAGTATTCAAACACTTATATACCTTACTTCTAGTTGAGTAACTAAGAAATATGCCTTCATCACTTTTTGCATCAAATTTTCCATTTCTAGCATCTTTAAGGATAAAACATTTGCAACCAAACACTTAGAAATGTTTTACATTGGCTGTGTGACCATACCATAATTCAAAAGGTGTTGTATTTGTACCTTTCTTGAATTGTACTTAGTTCAGTGTATGAACAGCTACACTTACAGCTTCTCTCCAGTATTTTAGAGCAACAGTCTTTTCCATCATTAGTGTTCTGGCACAGTCAATCACAGATCTATTTCTTCTTTCGGTAATTTCATTTTGTGGGCGAGTTCTAGGAGCTGACATTTGTCTTTTGATTCCTTTATCATTACAGAATATCTCGAATTCATTTGATGTGAATTCACCACCTCTATCTGATCTTAGGCATTTCAAGCTTTTTCCTATTTCCTTTTCAACTCTAGCCACATACCACTTAAACATTTGAAAAGCATCAGATTTTTGTTTTAAGAACATAACAGCCATCATCTTGGAATAGTCATCAACAAATAACATTATGTATTTATCTCCTCTATAGCTTTGTACTTCCATTGGACCACATAAGTCAGTATGAACTAACTCAAGTACTTCTTTAGATGTATAGTTTTTGCTTTTGAAACTTGACTTTGTCATCTTTCCTAGCTGACATTGTTTGCACATGATGTTATCAGGCTTCTTCAATTTTGGTAAACTTTTGACTTTCTTCATTTTACTGATGTTGACCAAATTGTCAAAGTTGACATGACATAATCTTCTATGCCACAACCATTCATCATCAAATTTTGCAATAAAAAAAGAAACATCATCCATATCAAGGTAAAACAGATTACTCTTTGTTTGATCTCCTTTTCCTATCAGTTTACCATCAGTATCATAGATTTTTGCAGTTTTGTTTCCAAATTCTACTTTGCATCCTATATTGCCTAACTGTGAGACACTCAACAAATTGTAGTTTAATCCTTCAACATAATATGCATTGTCACATGAGATTTGTTCTGTAAGCTTAATGGAACCTTTTCCTTTGATTTGACATGGAGCATCATTACCAAATCTAACACTATGTCCATCATACTGAGTAAAGTTAACAAACTTACTTTTATCTCCTATCATGTGATGTGAGCATCCACTGTCTATGATCCATCTGTCATTTTTGTTCATACATGTTACCAGTACTATGGGCTCTTCTTCATCAGATTGATCCTTCATGGCTACATAAACAACTTCATCATCATTGTCATCAAAATCTTCTTTAACAATATAACACTTTTTACCTTTTTTCTTTGTAATCTCTCTTGTCATCATCTCTTCTAAATTTGTTTTTGTTTCCTTCCTTGTAATCCTTTTTTTGTGTACACCTGGCAGCAATATGACCTACTTCATTGCAATTGAAACAAATGATAGGCATCTTACCTTTGAATTTTCCTTTACCTCTGTGAAATCTTCTAGCAAGCAATGCTTCCAATTGTTCCACATCTTCCTCATCATTGCTACTGTTACTGGATACATCATTTTTCTTCCTTTCTTTGATTTCACCTATTCAACATTTTTCAGTGATAACTTGGCCTTAAAGGCAGATTCAACATTCTTTGGTCTGTAGTTGTCAAAATTAGATAACTCAAATGCAGTGAGTCTACCTATTATACCTTCAAAACTTAGATTGTTTCCTGGTATACATCTTAGCTCTTGTATTGCTGATACTCTAATAGCATAGATAGGGAGCAAGGTTCTTAAGAACTTACTATTAACAGTATCTTCATCCAATTGACCAATCAACCATCTTATTGCACTTACCACTTCCTTTATTCTTGCACCATATTGAGCAACGTTCTCATTTTCCTCCATTTTCATATCATCAAACTTTCCTCTGAGACTTTCTCTTTTTTCTCTTTGTACATTCTGATCTCCTCCATAGATGTCTGATAGGGCTTTCCACATTTTGAATGTAGTGTCACATCCTTTGATATCATCAAATTCAGCATAGCTGAGTGCAGAGACAATTTCTAGCATTGTCTGATTGTGTTCTTGCTTGTTTTTCATGTCTTCTGCAGTAGGAGCATTTGTCGGATCTACATGTTTAGTGACAATTGAATTTTGGGCATAATCTCTTATGGATCCAAGATGTAGCTTCATCAAGCTTTGCCATGCAAAAAAATTGTCTTTGTTGAGCTTGGGAACTTCTCTCTTTGGCATTTTGATCTTTTCTGCTTATAGTCCCTTTAAACTAAATCAGCAGTCAAGCTCTGATACCAATTGTTAGAATTCTTTAGAATAATTGAGAGGGGGGGGGGGGGGTGAATTAGTTATTCAAGGTCCAAATGCCCTGTTAATACTTTTTCACTACTTTTAATGAATCCATACACTTTTCATCCATCTAAACTTTAAATCAACATGCAAAGATAAAACATGCAAGATCAACACATGACACAATAATTTATGTGGAAACCCAATTTGGGAAAAACCACCAGTAACATGCTACTTGATTTTCACTCTTCTGAAGTGATGCCCTATTAAAAGCCTGCCCTGTTAAAGGCTTACAACACACTGTTAAATGTGACCTTGTTAGAGGATTTCACCAAACTATTAGGAATGGGCCTGGTTAAAGGACTTTAGAACATTCACTTGGAATGTCACCCTGTTAAAGGATTTATCTCATGGCTATTAAACCAACCTAAGTCCATAGGATTTAAACTAACTGTTACAATTGCTAGAAAGTAACAATAATGACCTTTTGATCTGATATAACTTACAACATACTTTGCAGATTTCAGATCACACTTTCAGTTCAATCCTAATGCTGGCTTCAATCACTTCAGCTCTGACTACTTGTCTTCCTCTCAAGCTTTGTCTCCTTGAGTGTTCTAACTCATTGTACCAATGCATCCATATCAGGGGTCTTCTTACTAAAACAGAGTAACTATGCTTTCTTTCCTCCTTAGCACCTCCTTCAGCATTTCATGCTTTCATGCTTGACCGCCTCTCTCTCTCTCTACTATTTTTCTTCATTAACTTATGACTCCTTAAATAGAAATCTAATTTGCCTTTGCTACTCAATTCTCCCTCTCCAATTGTAGGGTTTCAAATGGATTAGGTAGGATACATTGTATCTACCTCATATCTTGTTCTTATCTACAAACTTCGTCAGTTGTATCCTTAAAAATGTTCTACATGATGTTCTGTGCCACCTGCTCATCATTCTTATCTTTCATTTAATTCAAAAACTTCTAGATAACAACCTTGTCGGCTTAGATCTGGCGAATCTTCGATTTTTCAAATAATGCAGCAACTCGACATTATTGTTTTACTGGTGCTCGGCATCTCTATGTTACTCGACACTATTGGTTTTAATGGTGCATAGCATCTTTGTGTTACTCGGCACTATTGATTTTACTGGTGCTTGGCATCTCTGTGTTACTCGGCACCTTTATCTACTCGGCACTTGATATCACTTGGCACTTGATATCACTCAACACTTGAAGTTTACTCGACACTTGAACTTGCTTGGCACTTGAAGTTTACTCGGCACTTGAACTAGGAATTTTATCGGCACATACTAGCTTGCTCGGCTCCTTCTCTCTAATGAACTTAGTTGAGCTTTACAAAAGACTTAGCTAAAACATTACATCTTTGATATATTTTAGTGTGCCCATTCTCTGTGTCTTATAGTATGTCATCAAATACACTTTTTTATCAATGGCTTAGCTGATCCTTGTACTTCATTACAATATCATAACTTCAACCTTTCTCTAGGTGTTCTAGTTACATCTTATTGATTGCCTCCTCCTTGACAATCAACTAATTGATAGTATTTGGATCACTAAAGCAATTGTCATTCCTGCAAGTAGCAAGTTTGACATCAATGACAAAACAATGATTGAGAACATTCTTTACTAGTTCCATATGATCATTTCAATCATTTCCAACAAGGAACTCAATTAGACCTTCATTGTTCTCATTCCTAAGAGAAGGGATCCTCAAAGACTGGAAGACTTCAAACCCATCAACCTTTGTAACACAATTTACAAGGTTCTTGCTAAGGCTATGATGAACCGCATCAAGCCTCTCCTAGAGAAATTCATTGCCCCCTTTTAGAGTGGGTTCATGCCTAGGAGGTAGATCCTTAATGTGATTATAACCACCCATGAGGTGATACACTCTATGGAAAGGTGTAAGAACCACCGTATGGCTCTTACACTGGATATCTTGAAAGCTTATGATAAGGTCAAGCATGATATCCTCTTTTCTATTCTTGCCAAACTTTTCTTTAATGAGAAGGTTAATGGAGCTCTTGGCAATTTTTTCTGATCCTCTCAAGTTTTTCACCAAGGTGACCCCCTGTCTCCATACCTTTTTATTATTGTGCAAAAGTTCTAAGGAAAAAATTAGTGTCTTTGACTAACTCTTACAAAATCAAGGGCATTAAACTAGCCTCTAGGTCCCCCCCACAAATCATATAGCAGTTTGCAGATGACACCTTCTTATTCAAAATCTCCTCCATCCATTAAGCTAGATAATAGAAAGTCACCCTAAATCAGTATGCACTGGTCTCTAGTCAATACATAAATTACCAAAAAAGAAAATTCATTTTCTTCAACACCATTTCCAACTTAAGATATAAGTTGACAAGTATTTTATGTTGCTAGGAGGCATCCCTACTAGATACTTATCTTTGCCTAACACTCACAATTAAGGAAGTTCCAAACCATTTTTGAATGGTCTAGTTGAGAATTTCCAAAAAGAGAAGTCAAGAATGAATTTGGTTAGCTGGGAGAAATTTTTTTAACCAAAATCTCTTGGTGGTCTGAATTTAGGAAGAACGGGAAACTTGAACAAGGCCCTATTAACCAGAATTGGCTAGAATTTGGTAAGCTCTCAAGATAGCTCATGCAACATAATTAAGGCTAAATACCACAAGAGATTGTCTCCTCACCAATTCCCCTTGGGCTTTTGATCTACCCTAGGGCTTCAAGATCTAGAAAAATATGGTTATACTAGAACGATCCTAAAAAGGGGGCACTAGTGGATTATGGTGAATGGTAATTCTATTGATTTTTGGGAGGATCAATGGATTTGTGATAGTCCTCTCATGCATACTAAGTTCATAACTCTCTAGGAAAAGTGCACTATATTGTATGTCCCTTAGATTTGAAGCTTCATCACCTCTAAAAGACAATGGATCACTTTCTAGAACCTTGAGCCTATTGATTTGGGAATTTCTCTAGAGTTATAGGACCTTCTTCATACTTATAAAACCCCCCTTGATCAAATTGAGGACTCCTTGGTGTGGAAATTCAAATCCTCAAGAAATTTTATGGTTAAGTTTGCTTATCTATGCTACACAGGGGAGATGGTTTCCCAAGCTGATTGGAAAAAAGCTCGATACCATTGGATCCTACTAGAGATAAACTTCTTTTGGTGGGAAACTTTGTGTCGATCGATCCTCACTATTGGTAGCCTACAACATATAGAGTGCCAACTCACTAATTACTGTATTTTATGTCTTCAAGATGCGAAATCTACTCCACACCTACTTATCCACTACCCCTTTGCCACAACTATGTTAAGGGAAGTTCTTTTCCAAGGGGAGGTCCAATTGTGTATGGAGAATGAATTGAAACAAATTATTCATTGGAACAGGTTGGCGGTGCATCCTTATCTCAAAAACTTATGGTCACATATTTGGAAAGAAAAGAACAATATGATCTTTAGGGAACAAACCAATAATAGTGTGGGGGTGGCCCAATAGGTTATTGGGATCATAAAAGAATACAATGGGATCTGGCATTGCAAACCCCCTTTCCCTCGTAGATCCTCAGGTGGTTTAGACATGAAATGGGATTCAGCGTGGAATGTTGAATGAATCATGGAACAATTTGACAATTCTAAAGTCTTGGCTAGAAAGATGATGTTATGGCTCCCTCCCCCTCCATCATGGTTCAAACTAAATTTTGATGGTTTTTCCATGATAGGGAGCACTACAATAGGAGATATCCTCCATAATAGTGTGTGAAATATGTTGGTCACCTATGCTGGTAACTATAGAGGAGACTCCAACAATGAAGTAGAATCTATGGCACTCCTATGGGGGCTAAGGATTGCGAGAGCTTAGGGGATCAATAAGCTTTCTATTGAGGGGGGTTCTATGCTTATTGTTAAGGTTGCTAAGGGAGAAGAATAGAGTAATTGGTTGATTAAACTCATAATTAAGGAAATCTGAAGGTTGTTGGAAGATTACCATGACATCCAAGTGGTGTATATATTTTAGGAATAGAATGGTGTAGCAGATGAGATGGAAAAATTTGGTCATTGTGCAAGGGATTTAATGAAATGGGAGGATGTTAGAATGTTTCCATCATCAACTGAAGTGATAATGGAAAGGGAGTGTACTTTCAAAAATTCCATATGATGAATCAAAATAGGTGGCAAGGTATCCTTTTTTTGCATGGGCATGAGGAAAAAATGATGCATAAAGGGCTTGTTTGGAAATATTGTATGAGGACCATGCATTAATGTTTTGGCTGCTACTAACATTGATTATTTCCATAAAAGGATGAAAAGTGAGGATTTGGAAAGATATAGAAAATGACCTACTAATAATCATAATGACAACTTACTCTATTCCCACACTAATATAGTTGGAATCACCTATTTATGGAGGGAAAGGGATCGCTCATACATACCGCAAAAGATGGATTTTTTTCTTTTAGGAAACATTGCGGAATTATGATGACTATGCAATGCCTTTTCATTTTTATCATTCAAGCTTCTCATTTTATATTTCATACCTTCAAAGAGGCAATGTCAACTAAAGATTTGGTTGTCAAGTTGGGTGAAGACATGGGTGTTAGTGATCGCATAGAACCAATTTGTGTAGAGAAGGGAATCTGTAGTAGTGAGGTAGCAATGGTCTACTTGCAAGAAGGTGGCCTCTTACTGTATATGGAGGGAATGAAGAAGCATGATGAGATTTCCTCGACATAGTTCTTCTAGACTTGGAAGGACAAAAAGGTGACTAACAATGGTATGAAATTTGAAATTTCTAAGGAAACCGTTGTAAGGACTAGAGAGTTTACTATAAGAGGAAAGAAATGGTAAAGGTAGGCTAAGGTTAATGAGAAGCCCAGTTTGTGGAAAGTTTTCAAACTCAAAGGGAACTGATGTGAATGCGTGAAGTATTTTCATGGGAAGCCCTCCCTTAGCCTTGGGACACCATTTGCTATGTGATTATGTGGTATGTCACCCTTAAGGACCACTTTTAGGTGATCTGTTATTACCACTTCCCTATTTTGAATCACTTCAGGAACCTTGACCACATTTTCTTCATGTTTCTGTTATTGCATTTGGTTGAGTATTCTATTTGTAAGGCTAGGAGGAAACATGATGAGGGTAAAAATTTCTACCTTATCCACTAGGGGCTCATGAACAAGTTGTATATCCAACACCTAGCCCAAAACCCACCTCTTTTGGTTAATCCTCTAGCCTCAGTGATCCTCCAAGTCTTCTTGGACCCTGGACCTCGGCCTAGCCATAAGAAGTTCAAAAAAAACCATAGCCTGTAAGTCAAAATGGACACTGGGGCCAAAATTAGCCTCATAGAGTCAGACTTAGATACTAAGAAGGGTTCAGATACTAAGAAGGGTACACTAAGCACTAGGAAAAAAAGTAAGTGCCCCTAGTTAGATAAATTAACCACCCCCCCCTCCCCCACCAACAAGATTCCACCTCTGAGTCTTCTGATAGTGATGTCAAACCCATGAGAAAAAAGAGATTACCTCAGTCTTCCCCTAGCACTCTCAGTCCTTCCCATAGCTCTAACACCATGGAGGCTACACTAGCTAGAAGTTAGGGGGAAGACATCACTTCCCCTAGGAAAGAACTCAAAAAATACTCTGGGAAGAAAGAGAAATACAACCATAGTAAGGGTAGAATGGAAAGGCCGGAACATTCTATGAAGGACCTAGCTGATAATCAAACTAGTATCTTCCAACGATTTGAAAAATTGGTGGAGTTTTCCACCAGGGTCATGCACTCTGTGGCCACAATCTTATACTTCTTGCAGGCTAAGAAGGAGGAGAAGGATCTAGGAAAAGCTATTGAGATCACCCACTCCATCTATGGTTTTTTAGTGGAGGACTCACTAAAGACCATCTTGGACAAACTGGTTAAGGGGGAGGGTGAGGATGTGGTCAAGGATGTTGCTAAAGTAAATAAGAAGGACAAGCAAGGGAAAGAAGAGGACATTTAGCTCTGGTTTTGGCATTTTCTATGTGTTTTCTTTTTATGCTTAGTACTTTGAACTTGATACCCCATGGAGTCTTAGCTTTTAAGATTATGTTGATTAAGAGCATCATTTTTTATAGGAGCTATTGGTGCATTTCACATACTTTTATGAATGTTAGTCTAAGGTATGATAGTACCATTAATCATGTTGTGGACATATTTTGTTTTTTGAAGTTTAAAGATGACACAGGATAGACAACTAGAAGGTTACCTCCGGCTGATTGTTTAGCCTATTTGTTACTTGGGGTCAGCCTCCCATTCTCTTTTGGCTGCTATCTAATACTTCAAAAACATAGCTAAATGTCAAAGTTTCAAATGTTATTTAGTTTTGCACCTACAATTAACAATTCCACCAAAGAAAAATGGAATTAAAGAAAGCAATTTGTGGAACATAATTTAGGTAATTATCTAAAAATAGATAGATTGATTATGTCTATGATTCTGTTCACTTGTATGGATAGAAGTAGAAAGTCTCCAATACAACCATTGAATTAGAAAACAATAAACAAGCATATGCTTACATGAAAATTCAGGGTACCAAAGAATCCAAATATAAGTTATCCCACACTTGCAAAGACACTTGATAAGGACAAGAAATATTTCCCTTCTTTTGTCACATTTAAGAAAACATACAATCACTACTACATAGAAGTGGGGTTAAAGACGATTATAGAAACAATTGTTGAGTCAATTGTCTTTATTTGAGATGAAATAAAAGTTGTTTATTGTCATAAATATCATCTTTAATTCAATGTCTTTAATTATTGTTGTTAATTATTGTCTCTTAAAGATGATATAAAACATTTACTTATTGTCTTTAATTATTCTCTTAAAGACGATATAAAACCTTTACTTATCGTCTTTAATCAGTCTCTTAAAGATGATATAAAACCAGGCTATTTATTGTCTTGTAGAGACAATTTCACTTGTGTCTTTATTTAGAAAGATTAGTTAGAGAGATGATTTTTTTTTTACTATTACCTTTATGAATGAATGTAATAAAAAATAAACAATTTAATTATATATAATTTTTAACATTTAATATTTACTATAATTATTTCCAATGTTTAATTCTTGCAAAGCACTAAACAAAATAGTAAAAAACTAACTCGAATAAAAAAATTATATTTATTTTTCATTTATTATCAATGTTGTCTTACAAAATAATGTGGGAGCTAATCCACAAAAGGAACACAGCATTAAAAACTAGCAGTTGCACGTTTATGTACACACAATAAAGAGTTGATGGGAGCATATTCTTTTCTCTAATGAGAAAAAATAGTTGACAAGTGATTAAAGGACCATAGAGCCCACCACATTTTTGACAAGTGATTGAAGAACCATAAGAGTTTAAGGGCGAGTGGTCTAAATGGCTTTTTTCCTTGATGAGAGTAGTGAAACTCCAGCTACAGAATCTACCATACTCATTCTACATACATCCTCAATGGAAGCCTCCCTTGATAGCATTTAAACTGTCAGGCTCATTGATGGTCGGGAAGAACTCATTCCTTGAGTGTACAGAGGGCCACTTGAATAATTCTTAAAGCCTTATACACAATAATTATCTCCAAATTTTGGATCCACAAGATCCAAAAGCTTACCTTCACTAAGCAATTCAAACACCTGCATTGCATAAATTGCATGTCAGCTATTTTTCATAATAATTTTTCACAAACCCTTTCATGGAGATGTAAAAAAATTCTTTTAAAAGAAACCCTCATACCTAACAAATTAGAAGTAGAAAGATACCATACCAAGTCCTAGATCTATACTTCTGATACTCACTACAAAAAATCTAGTTAGATTAGTTCAAGATTTGAAGTATATTTTAAGTATACCTTATCATGCCCCTATATTTTAAGTATACCTTATCATGCCACTAGCAACAAGTCTTTCTTTAGAATCTTGGACAACCTCATAAAGGTCTTCAATCATCTCTTGATGATGTGATTGAGCAAAAGCGAGACCCATATACTTTGTGAATTCTGGCCAATCTTGGGAAGTGATGACCTGGTTTGACATCCAGCACATCGAATTTAAATAAGATGTGACAAAGATTAAATGCAAATTTTACTTAAAGTGAGTCATTAGAAATCATGAGGAAATCCATTGATATCTCCCCTTTTTTCATCTCTATGGGAAGAAGCATACGTGCCAATTGTAAAACTTAAAATAAATTAAGTGAAAGAAAATTAAAAGATACAAAACATCCATGAACTAAATTAAAGAGGGTAGCATTATTTGATTACAGCTACTATGGAAGGACTTGTGTCATCTCCAAGGTGAGGGCAAGCTACATCTACTCAAAATATTATAGTTGGAACATCAGTGACAAGAGATATCCTCCTCTATAGAGCATCTACAAGAACAGTGTTCCTTCCACCCACCTATAACCAATCCCACCATATAAAATTGATTATGAAAAAATTATAACTTCCATGGGAATGAGTTCATGCAATATGAAAACATAGAATTTATTTTGCGTATTTGCAGTTCAAACAAACATCCATCAAATTTTACAACATATCACACTGTTCACCTTAACATTAATCTTGAGAGATACATTAGCCATGTGCTATTTTCTCTTCTTCTTTACATGTTTGGATAAACAACATTGAGAAACTATGGTGGGTTCGGTCTTGCATATCCTTTTCAGTTCTCCTCAAGAAAGCATAAGGACAAAAATCAAAACTCAACTTTCCATGCCTTCACCCCATATATCATGACCGCCTACTTGGAGCAATAGTAAAAGAATACATAGTTGATGACATATACCATAGAAAGGACCATTGTTATCAGGAAAAATTATAATCAGAAGCTCCAATTCCTTTTCCCTAAGTCTATTTTTTATTGCTGTGTACACACATTTCAATGCAGACTCAACTTGATTAGGAGGTGATGTATATAGTGGAACTGGTGGCTCTAAATTTAACTCTTGAAGAGAAACATCAGAGAAACATTGTGTTAAAGTGATGCAAGATAATCTTACTCATATAATGTAGTTTTCATAGTAAGATACCATGTTTAAAATTAGTATGTTAAAGGTTCAAGTCTATTCACCTGCCCTTTTTCACAGATTCCAAGCATTACAATGCAAATCTTAAAATTCAAGGTTTCTTAATGGCTACAAGTTGCTCACCTACAAAAGGTAGGCACATGGAAAGAATTTGAGTAGCATTAAGGAACACCAATCCAGTGATGGTGCTAACATTGAAAGAGAAGAAAAAGTTGGCTGATAAAAGACAGTGTGAAAAAGAAAAGTAAATGTAAGCATAAGGAAGTGCACAAGAAAATGTGATAAGAAGCAACAGATTGGTCAATATTAACAATCATGAAGTTATGAAATTGCAAGAGCCACAAGCCATGTACAGACCTAGAAGGGACTATTTCTAATGAAATGGCACTATTTTTCATACCATTTCTTATAAGAAAAATGGAGTACAAATAAGTAAATTGTAAAACGAGTCTTGTTTTCTAGTCTGTAGTGCAACACTAAAAGTTTCAAAGATAGATGATGGAACTTGAAATTTCTTAGATAAATCAAAGATGAATGAATAAATGGAAACCATCTCACCTGAAATTCTCATTTGAATGAACCGGTTACCTGAGACAAAAAAAAATTGAATAAACTTATCATTAGTTTATCTCCCCTCCTGGAGTTGGTTAAAACTGGCAGGAAAATATATAAACACAAGTTTAGAAGAGCTGGTAGTATTCAATTACATATAATTTCACAGTTGTCACAAACTAAGTTTTCAAAGACAACTGGAAACAACATAAAAATGCTTCCTTGATATATGTTTCCTCCATATTGGATACTCAAGAAAGAAAATCGTGATACATAAAACTAGTTCAACTTCCACTATCGAATATGTGAATTACACTATGTTGTAAGTATATAAATAAAAAAGAATTCAACAACAATAGAACTTCTGCCTACATATGTTACAATTGATAAAATGTATGTCAAACAAAACAAAACAACCAATCAAACCATTGACAGACATATGCAGGCTCCACCTTCATCTGCCTTTAAATCAGCAGAACCAAAATGTTTTGAAAACCCAATGCCAAACTCACCATGTGTTTCAGCTTCATATTTATTGAGGTCTTCCTGTGCATTCATCCCTGTGCTGATTGTTTTGGCTGCCACAGCTGCTACGAGGCATCCTTTCATCCATTATGCAAAACCTAGAAAAGTGTCAAACTAACCTTACAAAAAAAAAGGACAGGGTAAAACATTATAGAAATATGTTGTCCATAAATTCCCTTTATCAGGGAAATACAGTTTCAATTAATCAGAAACTATCAATTAAATATCATCACCTAGAAACACATTAAAGAGTGTTCACGACAAACTCTCAATTCCACGCAACCAAATGGTTATCTTGCACGATATAGTTCTATAATACTAAAGATGCTCTAATGAATTGGAATAAATCTAATAAAAGCATTGTACATGATAAACAAGCTGAAGAACATCTCATAGCAGATGAAGAACATGTAGAAACATAATTTGCAAGCACAAAACACTACAATTTGTTAAGCTTCGCATCTTCAAGGAAAATTTTGCCCTACACAACTTTTTCTCCATATTTAGCACTCGCTGGGGATATTGCGACACTGTTAAGAAACATGCCTATATCGCAAAACCTGGCATTTTGTGCCTACGAGAATTGAGTGATGAAATACATCGGTGGGCTTTTCCAGAGCATGCTTGATTTAAAAAAAAAAAGAAATGGAATAGATGATCACACAAGATATCTCAATGAAAATGCTTTTATTTGTGAGAGAAATATTTTTAGTCACACCCCTCAATAGTCCAATCATACGTCAAACAATCAGTGTTTCATTTTTGGTTCATCATACTACGCAATTCCTATGGATTCTTACCAAATATAGTCTCCACAATCTATTTTATCTGTCATGATCTATGGAATAGTCTGTTCTCTCACATTGGTAGTTGTGGAGGGCTCTGCCACCGTTTGAAATGCTAATGAGAATCAGCCAAAATCATGTCTGCTCAAATGTTCGTAGACAATCAGCAACCTGTGCATTAAGAACATTAGGAAAACTTGAATTAAGAAAAATTGTTTTAATGCTCCATCCAACATATGTTATCTGAAAATGCCACCTGTTCAACCCTTCATCAAAAATGTAAGCAAACTGTTACTGTTTTTTGCCAAAATGGTGACCCCAAGAAATTTATACTCGAGCTCTCCCTCAATATATGTGTGTCCTCTTGCATTGAAATTTGTGAGCTCTTTAGTTTAGCTAACAGAAAATTGCCAGCATCGTACACACTAGAATTTAGAAACTAAACACCAGGCTGAAAAGCTTGTCTAAATTTGGTTTAACAGTAATGTTAGCTAAGAAAGGGATTCATAGTAGGAATAAAATAGGGCAATGACAATTGACTAAGGTGGCATTCAGAAGCCTGGCTACAGCTACCACATCATAGATCTAGTAAGAAAGAAAACATTAATGAGTATGAAAGTGAATACAGAAACCTACCACATATTTTATTTTTCTTTTAATTTGTTGATGTTTCCTATGCTGTATTTGATTAAAGTCTCTGAATATGAAAGAAATTGAAGAAATGCATCCTAAATGTTTCTACTTATAGTTTCAAGACAGTCTACATATTTGTATTTGATTAAAGATGAAATTATTACCAAAATTCTGATCTCTTGGAAGCCTCCTTGAATCTTCATCCAATATTGTGGCCGTGATGAAACTAGGGTGTCTACAGGCATGAAATCTGAAAAAGAGTTTGATAGTAACTTTGAAAAATGAAATTTCCTAACCCTCTTAGCATTTTTCTCACTACCTCTGTTTTTAGCTTTGGATGTTGCTCTTTCATCAAGTAATCCTGCTTGTATATATTAAATAGTACTATTTGCAATATCTTCAAAAAATGCTTGAGACCTACATAACACCAATATTTGCATTTTAGATGTAGCAGTCTGAATAATAATGTAATAGGAAAATTGATACGATGTACCTGAACACTAGTTAGTGGTAGCAGCAAGTTGAAATGATTTCTCATTAAGGCCACTTTGCTAATAATGTAATTGTGCACAATTACATCAATAGAACATTGTACTAAATATACCCAATTGTTGAATTCATGAGTTCAATAGAGTAGATTATCTTACCCAATTCACCCACAAGTGTCTCAAAATTATATAAGAGAATGACAAATTAAAATAAGACAGTTTACCCTCTGTTCCAAGTGCAAAGTGAGGTAGTATTGCTTGAGCAAAATAAAATAGAACACCTAAATTTTCATGTTCCATCCGAAGAAAAATTCTAAAAAAGTGTGGTGGACCCAAAGTTATGTAGACAAAGAATAGAATTTTCAGAGAAACATCAGTAGCTGTAAATGAAATAAGAAACCATTGAGAACTAATCATTTATATTTAACATCAGATGCTTTCCAAAAATATAATCATTTTTACTGTAAGTGGTGGAAATATGTATGTAAGCACGTAAGAGGCCATAACGATACATTCTAAAAAAGATGATAAAGAAAATCAATTGAAATTAAAGGTGAAATCTGAAATGCTTCATTTTCAATGTGTTGAAGTTGTACTATTCTTTTCATGCCATATCCAATTTAAGACCATATGCAAATGCATCTTAACCGAACAATAAGTAGATCATGTTCTTCATTTTCCTCTGAATGCCTGAAAAAAAATATAAAATAAGATGTCTAAGAATATAATATAACTAATCAATTACAGTTTCTCATAAATGGAGAAGTCCATAAATATAATGCACAAATTATAAATAACAGTAGAACAAATAACTAGAAAGCAGATGAATGCTACATTGTCAATTTTGAAAGGAGAAACAAAGAAACAAAGGGCCTTTATGGTGATCACAACACTATACACAATTATAATGTTTTTAGTACAATGAACATAATAAATAATGACGACGTACTTAAATAGACCAGTAAATAGATTAGTAACAATGACAAAAGAATGTTTGTACTACATACCTGGCTTTTAAATCCAGGTTATATCACATCCATCTTCTTTCTTTGTGTTCTCTTTTTATGAGGCACCATTCTAATTGTGGGTGCAATCTGTTCATGACATTGAGAACCCTCTTGATAATTATTGTTTGCAACATGCTGAGATTTACGCATAGTTTCTTGCTGAGATGGCAGAATTATATTTGAATTGTTCTATGCAAAAAATATTTCATCATGTTCCCCTACCTCATCTCCATTCTCACTCTGTGGTGAGTTAGATTGTTGGGTTCCCTACACACAACACAATTTAAGAGATTGATTTGACATAATACCTTTGATTGAACTATTACGTAAGTTTTAAAATATTATAATAAACTTACCTCATTTTCATGACCACTGGCTAATATATCCCCTCAGTCTAGCATGTGTTTCCTCAGGCATTGGGAACCATTAAGCAAAGGAAATTTTAAGTCCTCTCATGATGCTTCCTTTTGAAATTGGTGAACCTGCATTAACAAATATAACCAATTTTTTAATAACTTATTAGATATAATAAAATCAAAACTTTGACATGACTTTTCTATGGAATACAAAATAATAAACATGAAAATATTCACTTACCAAGGCACCACGAATGCTATTGTACCCGCCAGATCCTAATATATGAGATCCAATACTTGACACCCTGGCTTGGGTTGCTTTTGTTGTATCTCGGAGACGTCTTTTAGAGCCTCCTACTGAAACTGGTATATCACTATGATTATCATGGTGCTTCCTCTTAAATTTTCCATCTTTAATGAGCTCATCCCATGTTGTTGGATCTGTAATCCAAGCTGGACATGGATAACTGAGGTCATTTTTCAACTTGCACCTTAAATTATCTCTTTTAGAATGTATATATTTCCGAGAAATTTCCAAAATGTATTCCTCATCAAAGCCAGGGTCACTAAATGCCATTATCACATCATTACAAAGTTCAGCTTTCTTAAGTTTGCATTGGTTCCTCCAATCTCGTTGAACTGTATTGCCAAACAGTTGCTCTGAACGATGATATATAAAATGAAAGAATGTCATACCAATTTCATCCTTTAAGACTTCACCTTTCGAGGATAGCAAGAGTGTAACTTCCTGTGCCCCTTTTGTAGTGACTAAGGAAACATTTGAAGTCTGAGGAGTTGATGTCGATGCCACAATAGGTACATGAGTTTCATTTTCATTTGTTTCCTATATGTAAAAAGAGAATTTCAAATCATTAGAAACCCAGCCAAAATATAAAACTATTTCCAATTTAAAACTTATTATTTTGAACATCAAATATGGAACCAGATAACTAAATTAGTTACCCTTGCTATTCATTAACACAAGACATTCTGGACATTACAATGGATAGTTTGAGATATTTTTTAAGGAAGAATAGACAAAATGACTCCCTTTCCTTTTTAGCATATGAGTGAGTTTGCAGAGTACCAAATCATGGTTGTGTAACCAGTAATTTATAAGGAGATATAATATTGAAGGTGGCAGCAATAATAGTTTCGAAATAGGTCTCTCAAAAAGGATTGACAGACCAGTAGGTTGTTGTCAAAGAGAGGGAATAAGAGGGTGTTTGTAACCTCACTTTTTTATGTTCTTTTAGTTGTGATTTGCTCCAAGAATAGGCTATGAAAAAAAAAAATCTGGTAGATTTGAGGAGGATCCACATAAATTTTACAAATACAACATTGATTTTCAATGGGTTTAACTATAAGAAGTTCAATTACAGCAACAAGCTGTAGAATCCCAAAACAGGGATTAGTTGTTTAGCACAATGCCAAAAGAGATGAAGGTGGGGACAATGCACTCCAATTATTTTCTATAATGTCACAAAAAATAAGCATGAAGTACATTATGTCTGAGTGAGGATTCTCTATAAATGAGCCTTGCATACATAATAATATGAGCTAGAATGTTACCAGTTAGGCCTATGGTTCTCATCGTGGCTATAAAAATAGTTGTGATCAAGCTATAGTTGCAATGGTAAGGCTATGGTTGTCATAGTGGCTGTAGAAAATACTTATATGTTAAACAACATGAAGAGCATCTCATAGAAGATAAACAACATGTAGAAGCACAGTTTGCAAGCACACAACACTAAACAAGCTTGCTTGTTGCAATGATCAGAGTCTAAACACTTCACCCAATAATTTTGGTACTACTAGCAAGACTAAAAAGAAAAGTGACACTTGAAATCAGTCACAAAGTGAAACACAACTTGAAATGAAATTAGTTGATAGGAATATAGTATCATAATAATACTTATAAATAATTGTACTTGTTCATCTAAAGCAGTCCCTGCAGTCCCCAACAATGTCCTCTCCCACAACTTGATTTGCTTATGTATTTCCTTCCTATATTCAGCATTTTCAGGAGAGTCTGGTAGGAGCCTTAATGTTTTTTATTGTGATTCTATAAGATTCCTCAACGAAGCTTGTTCAGGTGTTTGTGGGAGAATTCTGATTGAATCCACACTTGATGGATTATTTAATGATTTTGAAATACTCCTAGCATGAGTTTGCATGTCAATTACAACAGGGATAGTAGGAGCACCCATGCTTGATCTGAAAGGCATGTTATGAGGCATTGTGCTTGATATCACTCTTGAGGTAGGTGTATCCAGTTGAGATGTTGAGGGCATGACACATCTACTTGACATATTCTGCAAATGTCAAAAATAAATATTTAAGTGGTATAATATGGTAAACAACATAATCAAACCCAAACAAACATATGACTGAGTCTTACCATTTGCATTATATTGGGTGTACTAGACGGCATAATTGGATCATGCAAGCTTGGGGGAGCTACTGTAGAAATGCCCTATGACAAAAGAAAAAATTACTTTTAAAAAGGTGAAATAAGATAATTAATTGCACAATAACATATATTAGATCTTACCATCGCCATAGTGTGAGAGGTACTCAAGGGCTTACTAGGGGTTGGAACAACTTTGGAGATGGCCTACATTCCATAAACATAAATTAGCTCAACAGGTCACAAAAATTAAGATAATTGGACTTATAAAAGAAAACTTTCAAACTTACCTCCTGCACCATCCTAGTAATGTTTTCCCCTTGACCATTTCTTAGCATCTTAATAAGACCATTTAAGATCAATGGATCTCCCATAGTAGAGTCCGGAGCACCCATAGGCACATCCTTTAAGAAACACATAATGACATAAAATTACAAAATATTGATTAGACATGGAACAATCTTTTATTTCTTATAAACAATATACATTTTTTATAATATATAATAATCTATATGTTGTCCATGATACAGAACTATAGCATCCATTTCTTAAACTCAAAAACATTATGTTAAAATTCTAGCTAGAAGGTTGGTAGTACCTGATGTGTAATTTGGAATATGTTATTTGGCTAGGTTTATGTTTGTCATTTTTGTACCCCCCTCATTGCAACAGTGGCAATGAGTCTACTCTGGCTTTATTTTGATCATTCATTTTATAGAATGAAGATTTGGCCTATTTCTTCTTGGTAAATCTTTGGTGATATTACTAACTATATTTAACATGTCTACTCTGGCTTTATTTTGATCATTCATTTTATGGAATGAAGATTTGGCCTATTTCTTCTTGGTAAATCTTTGGTGATATTACTAACTATATTTAACATGGTGTGGGATAAGGTTGGAGAAAAGTCTTGTTATGGGTGCTCCGTTGTCTAATTTGTCACCCATATACTTTTTCTTAGTTTCATTGACTATTTTTTGCCACTTGTGGATTAATGTCTAATTTTGCTTCTTAAAATCAATCAGCCGAACCTATAGTATATCCAATTAAATCTGAATCAAAACTTAGTGTAACTTCCCTGCTTTTCTATCAGATTAGATGTTCTTTTGAATATTTTAAATCTTGGCATTGGAAGTGGCAATGAACATTGTAAGCTAAATATCCCATAGGTTATGTCCAGTACATTTATTTCTTTATTACTTGTCAAATTCAAAAGTTCTGCTTTAAACAATATTTACATATTCTTCATTTCAGTTATTTGCATTCCAACCCCCACATACCTGTTAGTCTGGAACATTGTAGTCTACCTTATGCAACAACGTCCATTTTTTGTGGTATAGATAAGGTTCTTAGCGTTTCATTTCAAAATGATAGAGGTTTCTTAACCAATTCCTAAGATACTAGTGCCCAATCCTTGACTAACTGGTTTATAAAACAATCTGGCCATTATTATAGTGTGGTCAGGATTTCTTCCATAACATTTTTCTAAACTTTTTCTTAACTGTAGCATCCTCCTGGGAAGTCCTGTAGCTTCACCTATGTGAGCATCACCTAGATGAAATGAGTACTACCATTGGTTCTCACAAGAGAAAGGCTTATTTGAACCATTGCTCATTAAACATGGGCACAATTTATTTGTCTCAAAAAACTACATAGTTGAATCTTGATAGAAATATCACAACATTAGATTTTACCCTATGTAGCTTCAAATTGTAGACTGTTGCTTTTGCAATGTGAATGCCCAGCAATTACTATCAAGTTATAACCGCAGAGGGCTATATTACATTTGTATTTTTATGGCTACTTCATTTTTTGAGCTGTCTAACATCCTCATTTGTTCATTTGAAGGTAGTGTAAAGTAGAGAGAAAGTGTGGACATGGTTGCTTCAATCAAAATTTCCATTTTTCATTTCATTCCTCACAGCCTTGTTCTGGTTTCAGACAACAGTTTCAGTTTTGCAGAAGAAGAAAGAAAATGGAAAGCAAAGTCACTGCCCAAGGAATTTGAAAGTTATAGCTTTCGATGTTGCACAGCCATTTGATTATGAATCGAAGATAAGTAATAAAATCAAGAAGAGTAGTAAGTTAAAGATTGGCATAGTGGGCTTTGGCAATTTTGGTCAGTTTCTTGCTAAGACCATTGTCCGCCAAGGTCACACAGTATTGGCTTATTCTGGAACAGATCATAGTGAGGTTGCACGTAAGATGGGAGTTTCATTTTAGACAGATCAAGATGATTTTTGTGAAGAGCATCCAGAGGTGATATTGCCATGCATATCTATCATATCAACAGAGTCTGTGTTGAAATCATTTCCAAGTCAAAGATTGAAAAGAAATACATTATTTGCAGATGTCCTTTGAGTCAAAGAGTTTCCACGCAATCTCTTTTTACAGGTGCTTCCCCCAGAATTTGATACATTGTGCACCCATCCTATGTTTGGGCCTGAGAATGGAAAAGCTGGGTGGAGAGGTCTTCCCTTGGTCTATGATAAGGTTAAGATTGGAGAAGGGTTAAGAGCTGAGCACTGTGAACGGTTTTTGTAAATATTTGCAAAAGAAGGCTATAGGATGGTTGAGATGTCCTATGTGGAACATGATCACCATGCAGCTGAAACACAATTTATTACACACACTGTTGGGAGGATGTTAGGGAAATTGAATTTGGAATCCACCCCAATAAATACTAAAGAATATGAGTCATTACTTCGAATGGTTGAGAACACTTGTGGAGATAGCTTTGATCTTTATTATGGTTTTTTTATGTACAATATTAATTCAACAGAGCAATTGGAGAGGCTAGAAATGGCTTTTGATGCTCTAAAGAAACAACTTGTTGGCCAGTTGCACAAGATTTTAAGAACAGAGCTATTTGATGGGGTTGCCAGAGGAGGAGTGCCTGAGCAAAATTCAACTCTTGCAGATCCAAAAAACACGAGTCCTTCGGATGCTGTTGTTCCATTACAAACAAAATAAATGAATTATCTGTTCTCTAGAAACCCAGTAGAGCCATGCAATTTCCTTCTTATCTATAGCCTAGCAGAGTGTGTTTGTTTAACATAGTTGGTAAAACTTTCTCCCTTTTTATTAGGAGACTTCTCTTGTAAAATTTCCTTTTTTCTGTTTGCTTGTAATTGCATGTCCTTTGAAGTAGAAGAGTAGGAATAACATCTTCTCTATGTAATTTTTGGATTGTTTTGTCATCAGAATTAGCTGACTTAGAAGTCAGCTGTGATATTCACTATGACCCCTGTCAATGCAAGACAAAATGAAAACAACTCCTTTTCTTTTCTCATGTCTTCCATAGAGTGGATGGAACGTTTTCAGTAGTGAAAGGCCACATCCTACCAGAGAATGATGGTTTGGATAAGAGGGATGATGGTTTGGATAAGAGGGATCTAGAGAATCTACTTGCTTTCAAAAAGGGCATTACGGCTGACCCCATGAAATCACTCTCCAGTTGGGTTTCTTCTAATGCAGCAAACATATGCTCCTAGAATGGTCTTCTATGCAGAAAGGGTTCCATAAAAGTTGTGGGCATAATTCTTCCTCACATGAAATTGGAAGGTACTATTTTTCCCGCCATAGCAGCCATCTCGTCACTGAAGATTTTGAATCTCACCAATAAATTTTTCACGGGAAATATTCCAATTGAGCTTGGCCAATTGAAAGCCTTAAGCATTGTAAACCTTAGTCATAATGGACTGGAAGGGTTCATCCCTATATCTCTCTCCAATTGCTCGCACATTCAGGGGATCAGACTTTCTGTGAACAACTTGACTGGGAGCATACCTGCAGAAAATGGCAGTTTGAGCAAGTTAGATCGTTTGATTTTGTCCTTTAACCATCTGAATGGAAGCATTCCAATGTCTCTGACCAATTGCTCACATCTTCAAGTGATTTCATTTGGGGAAAACAATTTGAAGGGTACAAAACCAGCAGGGTTTGGCCACCTGGATATGTTGGACAGTCTCTTCTTGGAGAACAATTGTCTAAGTGAAAGCATCCAATTTCTCTGAGCAATTGCACCTCTTTCCTTCAATTGAGCATTGGCTACAACAATCTCACAGGTTCAATTCCCCTTGATTTGGGTTCGATAAAAAATTTGGCATATCTCTACTTTGAACGCAATTCGATCAGTGGTAATATCCCTTCTTCTTTCAATAATTGTTCTGAGTTGTACTATATTGCATTTTCTTACAATGGCTTGACCGGAGACATTCCCTCTGAGTTGGGTAGGCTGGACAAGTTACAGAGTGTTTACTTACATTTTAACAAGTTAAGGTAATAGATCCCAGCATCCCTAGCTGTTTTTCTTCCCTTGAAGTATTGTTACTATCGAATAATGTGTTATCCGGCCCCATACCACCTGAATTAGGCAAGTTGAAACAGCTTAACCAAATATCATTATATATCACCATAAAAATCAGTGGCCATATTCCACAAGAATTAGGAAAATGTAATAATCTTCAATGGATTGGCATATCAGGAAACCGGATCAAGGCACCACTGCCCGTGAGTTTCTCCAAGCTTCCCCTAACAACCCTTGATATAACTCAAAATCTTTTTGAGGGCCGATTTCCAGAGGTTGTCTTGAATTGGACTCAATTAACTTCTTTAGAACTTGGTCTGAATGAGTTCAATGGAGCCATTCCAGAGGAGATAGGAATTCTGAACAAGCTCGTCCATTTGAGTTTGGGTCCAAATGAGTTCAGTGGAGCCGTTCTAGAGGAGGTAGGAAATCTGAACAAGCTCATCTATTTGAATTTGGGTACAAATAATTGTAATAAAAAAATTGGTATTTGCATTAATTTTAATCACCACAGGCCAAACACATAGGGCTACAAAAGGTTCTAATTGTAATGCAAAAAGTCCATCCCTCCTGTGTGCAACCTTTGAAACCAGCCTCTTATCTCCTCAACATAATAATCTATTATTCTGGCCCAATTCATCATTTTCCCCTGCTGCTTGTCAGTCTCCATTGTATCCACCATGACCAACAAACCTCATTTATGCATATAGTGTGACCACTACAAGCCATGAGAACACATTATTAAAAATGTTGTGGATGACTAAGAAAAAGGCTGGTTACAGTACGCAATCCTTGCATGCATCCTCAATCACATACTCCCAAATCAAATTATTTTGGCTACTTAACATTTCTGTAAATTGTGAAGGGGCCTTTCTCAATGTTTGTTTATAAATTAATTAGAATTAATACAATATAGGACCATATTTATGGAACTCAAACCATAGGTTGATTTCTAGCTATATTATTCATTGATTAAGATTGCTTCATAACAGAAATGACATTGATATTGCAAATGATAAAGACACAAGCATATGCAGACACATCCAATACACCAAATATAGTTATTAAGACTAATCTTTGCCCAGTCCAGAAAATAAAGAGCTAAATTGAGTCAGATATAACAATAGAGAAAAGCATATAATATTAATTGGCCTGTCTATTATGGTAGACATGAATATTTATTTCTACTTATAACTTGGTTATTGTCTCTATATAGCTGTGTGAATAGCACATGTCCCCAAATAGTGGCACTTAATCACCCCTTATTTATTTTTGTGGTGTCTATAGGACACACAACAAAAGGAAACAATCTGGTTGCTTGTACATTTAATTGAAAAATGAAAATATATAATTATATTGTATGAATCCTCACAACAATCATAAAGTGAACATTGTGAGCAAATAATGTCATCTTCACAAGAAATTTCCTCATCTGATGGAATATATATCCCATCATTAACAGGACCTAAATCTACAAATACATTGATATTATCATTTTCCTGCTCTTCAAATATAGGTAAATTCAAATCAATAAATTCATCATCTTCATGGACTTCAAGCCCATGTTCTTGCTCATGTCCTTGTGAATCTTCAGCAAACTCATCATGATATTCATCTTGGTCATTTGCGTCATTGGCAATAAAAGTTTTATCATCTCCATCTTCTTCATCTATTTCTTCAAGGGGAACTTCTTCATCTTCAACTAAATCGTGGCCCTCTATGTCTTCAACAAATGTTACTCTTCGTCCTCTTGGATCATAATCAATCACAAATGACCATCCCTGCTGTTCTAAATTAGGAATGAGGAATATTTGTTCACATTGATTTGGAAACACATAAGGTTCAGAAGTGGCTTCAAACCTAGATGTATTAATCATATAGAATCCATTATTGTGCTGAAATATAGTTTTTTCTTCACCCACTTTAATAAGCTTGTACCATTCAACACGAAAAATAACTTTCTTAAAAGAGACAAAATCAAGCTCTATAATATCCTCCACTTCTCCATAATATTGTAGTGCACTGGTGACTGGTTGTCTATCATTTGCATGTGAACGACATTCTACCTCAAAAGATGTTGAAACTCCACAATCATAAGTTTGTCTCTTTTCATCAACTTTTTTGATGCGGAAATGATGCCCAAAATTCCACATTCCTTTGTAATATGTTACCTAAATTTAGATTAAAAATAACTAATTAGATTCAATGCTACCAAATAATAATACTATTAAACATTTCGAACATGTTAATAAATATGCATCACCTCCCCGTTGTTCGATCCTTTAACGAAATTCAGTTGTTGCGGTGTGACTTTATTCCTCCCTTTTGATGCCTCGTGTTCAATATTGCTCTTTAGCCAATTCCATGTGCATCTATTTGGCCATTTTCTTTTATGGCTTACAGGAAGTCCTCGAGCAGAGTTTCGACCATATTTATTATATATGTTGGCCAAAACCATTTCACCATCCAATTTCTTTTGTTTAGCATACTTCTCCATCCATTCTGACATAAACTCAGAATTGTATGCAATATACAAATGTAATGCCTCCCACTCCTTAGCATCTATAATTAAAAATAGAATTCATAATTATTTAAAACAAAAGTCATCTATTATACAATTAAGATAAAAACTACTTTCATTTTTGCATACCTTTTATCCTCTTTGAAGTCCCCTGACCCTCTAATTTTTCACCTTCAAATGATGGAGGTTGGTTATAATTCCATAATAGTGGTGCTTCAAGGTGCAATTGAGGTAAGTACTCACTCAAATGAACCATTGATTGCAATACCATGTAACCCTCAACCATGGACCCTTCTGGGCGAGCCTTTTGCCTCACAAATTGTTTTAAAACTTTCATGTATCTCTCCACAAGCCACATTGTTCAAATATGAATAGGCCCACACAAATCAATCTCTTCTACTAGGTGTACAAGGTAGTGCTCTTGAGAATTAAAAAAACTTGGAGGGAAGCATCTTTGAATATCACACATCAAAAGTGGAATATTCCTCTTCCAATACTTGAGGTCATCTTGATGTATCTCTTTAGATGAGACCCACCTACACGTATTAAAGGTATTACAAAAAATTAATTATACATTACAGTCTAAAAGTATAAAATCATATGAAGCCATAAGAGATGGTGCATTTGAAGTGATAAGAGTCACCAAAATACCTCAAATATTTGGATAGTTTGTAAACAGCTAATGTCACATCATGGTCAAAACTACTCGGTATTGCTGCAGGCAATACATACTGCACAACCATTTACAAATAACCACATTAAATATGTAGTAACATATATTATCACTAAGATATACAATTTCATAAATATACCTCCAAATAAATGCAATGTTCCCCAAACTTACCTTAATCCAATTGTGCCAATCATGTGTTTTTAGGCCTGAGAAGTCTGATCCATCTCTCGTGAATAAATTTTTTAATGTAGCACCAAAGCCAGAAGGAAATCTTATGCTTTTCATTGTATTAATGATGTTAAGCTTGTCCTTTGATGTAAAAGTCCACGGAGCATGAACAAATGAGTTGTCTCCATGCAACCACATGTTCGGCATGATATTGGCGATTTGCAAATCCTTTCACAACTTTATTTGTGCTTCAAGGTTTGTTCCAGTAAGATGTTTCCACAAACACTCAGCCACATTTTTTCCAATATGCATACTATCAAATAAGTGCACTATTGGTAAGTTCTCATAATATTCTAATTTGTAAAAAATAGACAGTCTTTTCATTCCTAGTGGAAATCCCATGCCATTTCTTTTGTCATACGAGGACTTCCACCTAGCAGGGTTCATCCTTCTTGGCTTCCTCACTTCCAATTCCTTTCCATTGAAATCATTTTTCTCACGCACTCGATAGCGATGATTTTGTGGTAAGAATTGTCTATACTCATCATATACAATTTTATTAAGATCTTTTGAGTGTCTATACAACATTTTTGGCCCACATGACGGACAACCATGTTTCCCCTTTGTTTGCAGCCCTAAAATAAGAATGGATGCCATATTTAGAAAATGGTACAATGAACACGATAATATAAAATTCAAACAATAATTACAAATGTACTTTATATATATTACCACAACAAATAGAGAGCCCTGGGGCATCATGAATTGTCCAGATAAGAATTGCATGAAATACAAAGTTTCTATCATTGATGGGTCTTGATACATCATACATATTTACACCATCCCATAACTCTCGAAGCTCATCAATGAGGGGCTCCATGTAGACATCCATATCCTTTACTTGATATTTCCCTAAGAAGAAAAAAAGTTAATTATGGTTTTATCTATAATAAAATATATAAATATATATGTAATCTTCAAAAAATAATTGTATTCATGTTTTATAGTACCTGGTATGATAAGAGTTAGCATTGCATGCTCCTTCTTCATTGCCATCCAAGGGGGTAGATTGTTGTTAATAATTAAAACCGGCCAAACAGAATATGTTGTTCTGAGATCTCCAAAAGGATTGACACCATCCATTGCTAGAGAAATTCTTGCATTCCTTGGCTCACTATTAAAATGTGGCCATCTTTCGTCAATATCTTTCCAATATTTGCTATCTGCAGCCATATGCATGACACCATCATGGCTCCTCCCTTGTGCATGATAATCCATATATTTTGCCAACTCCTTACATTTGAACATCCTCTCAAACCTTGGCTTTAGTGGAATGTGTCGTAGTACTTTATAAGGAACCTTCTTCGATACTTGATCTTGATGATACCTCCTTGTATGACATACTAGGCACTATTGCAAATTTGCATTCTTTCCATAGTATAATATATGGTCATTGGGGCATGCATCATATGTTTTGTACTCCATTCCAATATCTTTCATTATTGAAGATAGTTCTCTATGAGAACGAGGTAACTGATTATCCTTTGGAAGTATTTTGTTTGACAAAAGCCTACATGATGCATCAAATGATTCTTATGAGTATACAAGATATTCAAAAACTTAAAAACATCTGGAGAAAATTAGATTGTGGGAATATTAAATCAAACCTTAATATATCTGTAAAGCATGTGTTTGTCAATCCATGTGTAACCTTCAAGTTCAACAACAACATAATTGTTGCCAATATAGATGTATCAGCATTTGGGAAAAGAGGCATCCTAGCCAACTAAGATAGGGGTGAATCAATAACTTCTTCTGCAGATGTGTAGAAGTCTTGGATGAATTCATTGATACCAGCCTCATGTATGTGCGAAGTGGTTTCATCCATAAATGTGTCTTCGTCTTCATCTTGAGTGTGGCTATCTTCAATGGCATTCATTGATCCTTCAACAATATTACGAACTGGAAGTGGCTTTTCATCATTACAGCCATTGAAATGATCAATATAATATTATAATGTATTAAATAATATATGTATTTGTTTATCTTTAGGAGTACCAATTTGTTAATTATAATTTACCTCTTCTATGTAAACTCCATACTTCAATTTGTGGATACGAACCATTCGCCGCTTCTTTAGTTTCCTATTTTGGCACCTCTTGCAAGTACAATATATCTTTTCATTGAAGTATTCTTTTGTCCCTGGTTTAGGTCTTGCTACTCGTTCATTTGAATATTCAGATGTTGATGTACTATTTCCTTGAATGCACAATGTACTATCAACAGTAAGGCCAATTCTCATTAATATATGTAATAAGGCTATATCAGGGCCATAGTTAGTATGTTTATATTTGTTTAATCATGTTTTCCTATTTGGTGTTCAATATAAGGCCATTAGTGCGACATACATTTCCTAGTTAGAAATTTGGTCAACAATGGTCAAATAGGTCAAAATAGATTGAAAAGGCATTTAACTGGTGAAATGTTCTTAAGTTGCAAGGAGTTGTTGCGAGAAGGGTGTGCACACGCATGCATGTGTAACTAGTGTGTAACACTGAGGAAGCTTGGAATAGGAACCATGTCTCTATGTGGATTGTATTCCTATGAGGATAATGGGTACTATTCTATCACAAGGCAATGACCTTACTCATCTAACAAAGGGTAATATTTTTAATGCTCTGGTTGGGTAACAGATGATCATACCTTGGAGATGAATGTTAGTAATGTCAACACCCATGGTTTTTAAAATATAGAAGAGGCCTCGTAGGAAGAGAATTAGCAATCTACCAACAAGAAATTAGAAACACAATAATAAATATATCAATTACTACATATGCTACCTAGTCAAGCTTAGGTTAATGTTTTATATCATGAAAAATGATAATGTAGGAACAAAAAGAAACAAAAAGTACCTGGTCTGCCATGTCATATGGATGCCAAGAATATATCTAAATAGAAGGCTACAAAGAAAAGTGCATGGATGCCAATTAGGATCATTATATAAAAAGGCATTGAAATATATGAAAATACATAATCCATTTCGATATAGCACTTACCCAAAATATTGGAAGAGGTACTTTTATATGCAAAATTTGCAATTTCAGCTTTCTAACAACCCTGCAGAAACTAGGCACTAGTTAGCGAGAGGGTATAAGTCTCAGTCTTAAAATTATTGCTTAATTTTTGGATTCAAAACATAAAAAATATTGTACCTACTCAAAAAAATTGTCATTTTATGTAATGGAAAAGCATTCTCTACTTTCTATGTTGGAAAGTAGATATCCAACTCAGTAGATTAGATTAAAAAAATGAAGCATGTAGGGAAAATAAATTTACATTAACTATGGCTTCAGACTGGTTTCCAATTACACCGTAGCTTGCAATTCATAAATAACTTATTAAATCAGTTCCTTCGCTGACACATGCTCAACTAGAAGATTATCATACATGGGAAACAAGGTTGCCATGCAAAACCAGACCCAACCCTTTCAATTTACCCATCAGAATAGAGTAATGGGTAGGGACAATAGGTAAATGGGTATTAGATATAGAGGATTATAATATATACAAGGCATGACTCTCACCTGTTAGACATGATTTGAAGTGTGCAAAAATGTCAGGATCAATAAGGTGGTCAAATCTCTTTCTGATCTAATTTTCTACAATAATAACAATAACTGGGTTAAATTTTATGTAATTATACCACTTACTAACCCACAAAATCGTGCAAAAGCTGACTTTCCACATATTTTCTGAACTGAATGTTGGGTATCAAAACCATGATTTCCATAGCCTTGATAATTACCATGGTGGTGTATATTAAAATGGTAATTAGTGTCTGACGCAGAATCATCTCTACATAAATAAAGGGCATTGTTCACTTTTCTTGGCCTCCACTGTGACGCACACCTAAGGTTAGAGACACGCCTCCATGGCTTCCTATTTGTCTAGGAGTTAAATCTTCGTGGGAATAATTGTCACCCATTCCAGCAGATTCATGGTTGTAAGTTAAATTAATTGTATTACCATATTCTTGAAAGCTGTTGCCATCCAAATCAGGTCTAAATCTCTTCATGCCTTGTTCAAAATTAATGCACCCATGTGTTTCATCAAGTAGTTTTCTGTCAACCCCAATGGTTGGTCCTGTATTTACAGAAGATAGGGAATCAACATTAATTCTCCTTTTATTCATGCTCATATCTAATTCTCTTGTGCCATCAACTTATCCCCTGAATGAAACTGTGATTCTAGAGGTATGCTCAGGGCTGTACCACTACTTTCCTAACCAGTCTGTGACGTGCTTCCACCATCATCAACTTTGGAACCTTCACATTCGTAAGAAGATTGCTTATCATATACACTCCTCAATCCAACATCATCTTTCCATTTTTGTTCATTTTATTTTCATCTCCCACTGGACTTTCAGTTTTTTTCCTTGACTCATTTTCTTTATCTTTTTGGTAGAGGCATTCATATAAGATGTCTCCTTTAATTCCTGTATGTACATATCTTCTACAATTGGCTTCCATAGCCTAACTCTGGCATTTATAAACCAATTTGAAACCTAAAACAAGTTGTGCCAATATTTTTATAGATTAATTATTCCAACTGGTAATCTTTAGCATGTTCTCTTATAAGTTTCAATAACATTAAATGCCGGCAAAAACTTCAAGTAGTGCCTAATAATATATAATTCCTAATAGTATACCCTCAATGGCCTCTCTAGAAGAACAACTTCCATGAATCTTTCAGCAAGTAGAATAACAATTTGTGCAAAAATGGTTGATACAGTGAGTGGTTGGGTTCTATAGGAAAATAAAGTGTTGAACAACATGAGAAAAATACAAGGAAGGATTCCAAGGTCCACATTGGAAAAGTCGTGATAGGCAAAGAAGAATCATCACTTACAGAACTGTCAAGGCAACCTCCTCAACTGGGGACTGCTCCTCCACTGTTTTTGCATGTCCATTACCATTATGCTCCACTGTCAAAGCAATTATTAGACCTCAAGCTATTACAACCATGTACTGGCACTTTTTCACAGAATCTTCTGTTCATTCATTACACCCATATACCAGCATTTTTTCATAGAATCCTCTGTTCAGTCATTACACCCATATACCAGCATTTTTTCACATAATCCTCTATTCAGTTAGAGCTTTTGAGTTGGTTTCTTATGCAATGGTTTAAAGTGCTGCAAAACTTGATAGTGTTTTGATGTGTCTGGCATTCAGTCAACTAACACACAATTCTCCAAATCTTGGTTGATAACCATTATAAAGAATGAAATTCTGCTCTACAATGAGGTCCTGAATTTTTGTACTATTGTGGTTTTTTTCCTTTTTTTGAGCTACTTTTACACTTGATTCCATTAGCAATATTTTAAAATGGTATGATGTAAGTCATTTATGAAAATTTTATATAAATGTATTCAAGAATTCTGTAGTGAAAGGTACAGGCCCATACAACATGCTTCCAGTTAGATTGAGGTGGTAAATGTGAGAAAGATTTCCTACACTAGGAGGAATGCAGCCAGAGATCATGTCATTCTCCAAAGACAAAGAGCTAAGATTAAAAAATTTTCCATAACTCACAAAGATCGGACCACTATACCCTGAATTAGCAAGCCTCAGCTCTTGACGCCTTCTGAGGCTCCCAAACTCAGCTGGTAAAGGATTGTTTTCTGTTGTAAAGTATTGAGGGTTTATAAGGTAACCAAAGAAGGGGGAAGCCTACAAGTAAATTTTTGGTTGCTAATAGCAATAAAATCCATGCTTTTCAGGTTTCCTAGAGCTACAGGAATGTGTCCTGTGAGAAAATTGGAGGTCAAATCTACTTATAAACTTTATGCTTTAAACATATTCATAAGCCATTACACATATTAGCATACAGATGCAAGCAACAGTTCATCATTTTCTCTAGAATTAAAATACTATGATGAAATCAATTTAAGGAAAAGAACTAGGGAAGCCTTCAACAAACTTTTTGACACCTAAATGTTTTCAATTGAATGACCAATTATTCTTCCATTGTAACAACGACAGTGAATGATAAATTAAAAAATACTCAACAACAAATTTTGTCAAAGAAAATTAAAATACAGCTAATAACTTTGACCTTGCTGGCCATAGTTGAAGTATGTTCTTTAAGGTCTGATTCATCTTTGATATTGAGCTTCTTGAGTGGGTTTTTGTCAGACAGAAATGCACTTTAGTTCAATGCTTCAAAGGTGTCATTCAGATTTCAAATGTTGTGCTTGCCATGGATGTACAGAACAATTGTGTACAACACAGTTTTAAAAGGAACCCATCTCTTCACTTTTTGATAGATCTAATTCCTGGAAAGTATGTTTGTGGAGCAATGAAACATTAGGCAAGATACATTAACCTTGACTAAGTCTTGCAAAAATGTGGTCTCATGAGGTGTTTAGATTGAAGGACAAATTATAAACAAAAATGTAACCTGTGCTAGTATTTCTCAATCAGATACGGTGACCAATAGTTATGCACAAAATTCATCTTTGCCAGCATACTCACTTCCTGTGCCTAGAAAAAAAATTTAGTCTATGGAAGAGGCATGAGAAGGGTAGGAACACCTATCAAAGAATAGAAGTAAGGAGTTTTAGATGTTGTGATTGGTAAATGCCTTATAAGATGTCAATTTCAATGATGGAAGTCATAGTGTCGTTCAGATTTCAAATGTTGTGCTTGCCATGGATGTACAAAACAATTCTGTATAGCACAATTTTAAAAGGAACCCATCTCTTCACTTTCTGATAGATCTGATTCCTAGCAAGTATGTTTGTGGAGCAATGAAACATTAGGCGAGATACATTAACCTTGACTAAGTCTTGCAAAAATGTGGTCTCATGAGGTGTTTAGATTGAAGGATAAATTATAAACAAAAATGTTGAGATGCACTATAATGTTGAAAAAAAATGCAGCCTGTGCTAGTATTTCTCAATCAGATACGGTGACCACTAGTTATGCACAAAATTCATCTTTGCCAGCATACTCACTTCCTGTGCCTAGAAAAAAAATTTAGTCTATGGAAGAGGCATGAGAAGGGTAGGAACACCTATCAAAGAATAGAAGTAAGGAGTTTTTAGATGTTGTGATTGGTAAATGCCTTATAAGATGTCAATGTCAATGATGGAAGTCATAACATAGTATGAGGATATTGGTTAACAAATTCCTAGATCAAACTTAGTTTTATGGGATTTTTCAATAGAAATGATGTTTGTAATCAATTAAAGGATTGACAAAACACGCTGAATAAATATGAAGAATGGACTTTGTTGAAAATGACATTTGGAAATGTTCTCATCTTTGTAGATAAATATTGATAATTTAAACTCAATAATTTCTACTTGTTTGAATCCAATTATACTGCTCCAACAAGGAGCCCTGTTTATAGGCGCCAATATCTTGCATACTATTGGGACCTACCAAATATAAGAGCTCAGCTAAAATGGGAGGTTCCTTACTATTACAGAGAACCTAGACCCAAGGTATGGGAATATGGTAACTTGGAAGGTCATTATTGGCATTATCCTTAGCCTGTGAAAGATAGATATTATTCTCATTGGCGAAAATATATAGATTGGCATCCCAGATCTTATGAAAGAGATGTCATAAAATTTTGATGGAGATTTCAGTAGGGGTTTTCGTAGATTTTAAAGACCCATTTACATTATTCACACATTTTAGAAGCTGGTACTCTTCTCCTCTCTTTCCTAGAGATGAGAAATTTTGCAGATTTCTTTCTCTATTGAGGTCATAGTCCAGTTAGAGGTTGGTTATGTATTGTAACTGAAAATTCAGGTAGATTGCAATGTTGCCATTTCTAAGATTGATTTTAACAATAATAGAGTTAATATACAATTAAGCAAATGAATAAATAGATATTTAGATATAATTATTTATTCTATGTTTTTGAATTACCCAAATTTTAGGTCAAAGAGCTATGGATTCACCAAATGTCAAAGAAACCAGCACTGATGCAAAGGAGAATGACATGGAGACTCCCATGGTTAGTAAAAAGAGAGACAAACGCACCATGCATTTCCCAAGTGCCATCAAGACAAGTGCTTATAGATTTGATGGCGAAGGAAATTATTCCAGTAAGGAGTGGGATCTAACAGAAGGGCAGGGAAAGGAGTTCCATTGGTACCATGTGGAGTTTCGAGGTCTAATCATAAATTGGCCCTCGCTGCTCAATACCTAATTGACGTGCTCTGCCCTCCTCTAAAACTTTATGACATTCTGGCCCTTGTAAGCAATGGGCCATTCATTTGGAATATTGATGGGGCTCTTGTTTTTAGGATTAATTCTGCAGGCCCCACGAATAGCAAATTTACACATAGGCTTGCAGCCTGGATCACTAAGAATACTATCATTATCGTATCTCTAGGGAAGGTGCCAAGGCTCAGTTTTTCTATGACAATGCAGCAACCTCTTCTTTCTGATATTCCAAGTGTGGAAAGTCCTCACTACAGAAGGGGTTCAATCATAGGTGCAGAGGAGGGATCCAAAATAGGGGGTCAACAACAACAACCAAATGTGACCATCATCAGAGAGCATGTGCTAGAATTTCTACTTACCATGAAGAGCCCACACGAAAATGCTTGAAGAGTCCAAACCCTAGGAGGATCCATGGCGTTCAGAGTTAAAAGGTAACAGACCATGTCACAATAGGGCAAAACAATGTAAAAAATACAATGTTAATGAAAACACTGAATGGTCAGGATAGCCCACGGCAGGGCATAAAAATTAAAAAAACCAATTTAAGAGTTTAAGTAGCCATGACAACTAGCTGTGTCTTACCTCAACAAACTGCGTTTGAGCCAAAAAACTGCATTTGAGATCGTCCAGGATCTGAGCAGTCGACGATTTCCAGCCCACGCGTTCTTTTTCTGTTAGATTGAAAACCCAAAATCCGGAAGAGCAGATTAATTACAAACCAGAAAACTCTAATGCAAATAGAGAGGAAACCGAGCCCAATATATTAAACAAACAAGAGATCTTTAGGGTATTTAAATACATGTTTATTGTGTAGATCGTTCCCATTGAAGACGTCGATGACTAGGGCATGATAGATGAGAATACAAAATGTGACATAAATCACGCATAACTCATCTTGAGTTGCAGCCATATCCATCATCAGTCCTCTAGCCTCTGTGCGAAGAGCTGCTGATCCCCTGTTCGAAATGCCGATGAAGCCATTTTGACAACGCCGAAACTGAGTCGAGCGCCCAGAGTTTTGGAAAGATAATGATCAGTCATATTAGGAAAACTCTCACTTTACCTATTGTCTTTATTTAAAACAATAAAAAAATAAAAAAATTATTTAAATATAAAAAATATCTTAAAGACATTATTTATATTTTGTCTTTAACTATCGTCTTTAATACTGTTGTATGTAGTAGTGAATATATGCTACTATCAACATACACATTGCACCTCTTAGTGCAAGTGCTAGTCCTTATTATTAACTATCTTATTTTCTTGTTTAACTTTTATTTAATTTAATAAATAGTTTCAAATGCAATATGCAGCAAATACATACAATAAGAAAGGGAATTTGTTGACTTGAGAAATTATTTTAATAATATTGAAAGCCACCGCTGGCATATACTAACCCGAATCCAGCGGATTATTGGGGAGGATATTGTTGCCCGCCATATGCAGACGAAGCATTTGGCATGTGTAGAGAGGTGTCTAGTGATTGATAGCCTATTGTGTTGTATTGTGGTGGATAGCCATAAGGTTGTGGATAGCCATATTGTTGCTGATATAACAACTGGGCTTTCGCTTGTGCTTCCAGCAGTGCCATCTGCCGTGCTGCACTAATTTGGTCTTCTGTAAATTGCGATCTAAAGAGATCCTCCGTGACCCTCACTTCCTTTTCTGATAGCTCCTTCAGCTCCCTTTCCTTCTGTTCCAGTTCTCTGCGCATCTGTTCCCTCCGCTCCTGGTCCTTCTGTTCCAGTTCCTCCTGCAATTTGATTCGCTCTTGCTCCACTTCCTTCTGTAGTTTGATGCGCTCCTGCTCCAGTTCCTTGCGCTCCTGTTCCTTTCGTTCCACTTCCTTCCGCTCCCGCTCCTTGTTCTCCCGTTTCACGCGCTCACTTTCCATCATTTCCTTAACCTGCCGTTCAAGGGTCGCTTCAACCTTCAATGTTACTGCAGAGTCAGATTGCTCTCCAAATCCCATATGCCCCAGTAAAACCCATACCTGACTCAGAAACTCACCCCCGCTAGCCAAGCACTCTGCATGAACTCTGGCCTTATTGTAGGACGCCATGTATATCACCAGCTGACCCCAGTACTCCGCCAATAATTTCCACCTTTCTTCTTTTCCCTTCTCCTTCAAAATGCCTACTATTTTATAGGCCGCTCCAAGTGGAGATTTGGCTTCCATGCTTGCCGGTTCTATAGCATCGGAAGTAGAATGTTTACCCATTAAACTCTCTATCGTGCTCTTGGGCATCTTCAGAATCTGCTGCACAAGATCCAAGTATGCAATCTTTGCCATATCCGGGTGGAGAGGCAAAAGACGGGCGCGACAGAAGCAGATATGCACAGTACCTCGACAGTACTCTGCTGAAACGTACATTGTCGACATTCTCTTCGTCTTCCTCTTCGCACATTGTGGTGGCTAGATGTAACATCAGAACGATCTCTTCCAGATTGTACCACTGATCTGTGAATTCATGTATCTCCTCCAGGATTTTCCTGTAAATATTTCCCATTGTGTTTCCTCTATCACCATCCTGAGAAAGCTTCCCTTTTAGGATGGCAAAAATGAAGCACTTGAGATCGTCTTGAACAGAAACTTTGTGGGCGTGCTTTAGCTTGATGTATCCCGTTACAGCAAAAGAATATTTGGGTAAGAATCTAGCCAATTTCCACACCAAACGAGAACCATTATAGCAAGTCTCGATCAAGCAATGTTGGTGAACTGATCCTCTGCTCCGGTTAGAGGCACTTCTTCCGAGCAGATTGTGAATCATATCCAGCACAATCACAACTTTCTTTATTACTATCATTCCCAAGTCTCTGCTCCACTTCAAGACGCCCTCTGGGAGTGGATGTTTCAAATCATCAACAGTAGCGCAGATCAAACGGACCCTGGTCCAGTCCGATGTCATAATTCGACATAGCTGAAACACCTCCACCACAAGCGCCACTGAAATCACAACATACGTGACTGCCCGCTGTGCTTCTCTGTATTCTTCTTCCTTCAATATCAAAAACCCCGCCACTCCCACGAGAGTGGCGTTCAGAAGGCGTATTAGGACACCCCACTTACCGAACGCTGTGCGGCTGAATTTGGAGAAGAGGGCGTCGTACATGAATTTCAATTCCATTTCTATAACTTTGAATGCTTTGTCTCCACCAAGCTTTTCCCAAAAAGCTATAGTCTCCGGCCACTGCCATTCTTCAAAAGACAGATTTACAATCCTCCGCTTGTACATTTTGAATAGCGCATGGGAGAGGCAGAGATTGTAGTCCATACCTTCAATATGAGCGCTCTTGACATCATCAATAGCTACTATCCCTCTTCCTTCCAGTAGGGCCCCTGCCTCTATATCTCTTCCTTCCTCTTTGTCAATCATTCTCTCCAGTTGCTTCTCGCCCATAACCACATACCCCCGACGTCGTACAACATTTCTTTCAATTGAAATTGAAGAGCCCTCCGATCCTTCTCTGTGCACTTGCTTCTCTTCCATAGAAACATTCCCTCCCTTCATATATTTGGAAATCGGCAGACATGACGTAACAATTTGTGAGTAGGTGCCAAGCCACAAAGCGTGCGTTCTTTCCCCGTACTTGAGGAACCCAACGACCAGAAGAAGAATAGCAGAAGCCAATGAGTAGCCTTCCAATGCTGATGAATATATCACATACACTGCCACTGAAACCTGATAAATCATGTTGAATCCATGCCTCAACCATAGCTCATTATCAGCCATGGAATAGGCAGTGATCGCATCTGGTCCCCCCAAATGCAGCAGCAACACTGGAGCCCATAGTCCGTATATCTCATTGCGTACGCTGTGCATCATGGTCGCAAGTGCAGATATGGCCACAGCGTCTGCAGAAATGTAAGCTCCCCACACCACAAAGCGGAAAATTGCACTTGAAATATAATATCTGCGCGTACCCAAAACAACCAAAGCAAGCTGCAGTAACATGCTAACGAGCAGTAGAATCCTTACCAACCATTCCGCTGTAATCCGGAGTGCTAAATCTTGCATGACACTCGACAGTGAACGACCTCCTGCATCCATTGATCCCAAACAAGGACGTACGAGATGACAAAGGAAAAAACAATGCAATTACCACATGACGCTCGTCCTCACGGTAACCTCCAGCTTTATAGATGGCATTTTAATTTTAATAGTCATCTGGAGCTCATAACCATCATGCCAAGGTTAGTACCAAAGATCTACTGACAATCTAGTCTAAAAGGACGCAACAATGAGTACATTGCCATAGTTGGAAAGAAAAAGAAAGTTAATTATCCACCCATACAACGAAGCAAATGGGTTCTTCGTCCACTTTGATAAATGTTTAGAAGCTTTTCCGTGAAGATCACATGTTTTGATCTGAGTGGGGAGGCAAACGTATCTTTAAAGAATTCATTTAAAACAGTTTTGAAGGCTTCATCGTTAAGATAACTAAGTTTTTAAGAGAGTGTACAAAGAAAAATAAGAAAAATAATGGACATTTGAATACATTTGATTTGGTGATGATGATAAAAAGAGAAAATGTCATCCATCAATATTCAAACCTCAGGAAACACATTTAGATCAAATTTAAGGCTAAGATAAATTTTACAGATACCATTACCAATATCTTTCCATACATTCACTCTTACCATGGAATGATGATAAAGTCTTGATGATATCATTAAAAATGCATATTTTACGAAAGACACTTCATGTCTTACTATCAAATGATTATAAGGTCTTTGATGATACCATTAAAAAAAAAGTATGCAAGACCGCCTAACACATCCCACGTGCTAATAGTTTATTTTTGAAGTTGGTGTACAACTTCAACAAATCTTCCAAAGCACTAGCCCCCATCGGCCCCCTAAGGAGGGAGAGGAAAAGTAAAAATAGCTGCAACTTTAAAGATGCCGTTTTGATTTTAATTAAATATGAAATCTAATAGATTTCATGGCAAGGTTAAGAATAAAGATATGCTAACAATCAATTTTAAATTGTGCAGCAGCGATTACATTCCCACAGTTGGAAAAGAAAAAACTAAAGAGAAGGTGTTCGTCACTTTAGGTAGAGATCGATTTAGGAATTTGTTCTCCTTCTATAATTTTTAATACAAAAGAAGGCAGAAAATTGTAGAACTAAGAATATAATTGTAAACTTTTATTTAAAGGGAAACATGTTTGTAGAGGATTTTATTTAAGTTTGAAGACAATTATAAGAAGATAAATTATGTTATAACTAAATTATAATTCTATCATATATATATTTGGAATAAAAAATCTATCAATTTATTATAATTACAATTTTATAAAAAAATTAATATCAATCTTTCAATATAATGATACTATATATAAATATATTTTAGAATATCATAATTAATAATAAAAACCTTCTAACTAATTAATTTTACTATTTAAATAAAATATTGTTATAAATTTTTGTTAATATTATTAATTAATAGAATAGATAGTTGGTCATTTCATTCACCATAGACTATATAGCAAAATCGTGAATATAATTTTGATAAACAACTAAATATATATTTTCAAACTAAAGAAAACTATTTTTCTATAAAAAAAAATTATTGGATATTACTCTTAAAAGAAAAAAGTGCAATTTAGACTAGCTGCACCCTAGCAATGGTCATAAGAAGTACCTCCTCACCTTCAACATATTCAACATGATGGAAGTCCACAAACCACCATTTGATATATCAACTTTTATGCCACTTTAGGTATTTGAACAAGCTCATAAGAACCATATAACCTTTCCATTTAAATACAACCCTATGAAAATCATTTAATTAAGCCAATAGGGTTTTCCTTTGAGGGATCTTGTGACTGTACACATCTTTTTTTACTATCGCACACTCAAAACATGTCTCAATTTCTTTTTTTAGTGCATAAGGCTTGTCATACTAATAATCTCATGGAGGCTTTAGCCATTTTACATCATGCGGAGCAATGATTTTTGACAAGATGACACAAAGTTATCTCTAAATTTGACTCTCAAGTGGTGGTGAATTCACTTATGTCATAGTTACCGAAGGATGTTAGTTGGCTATTGACTTCAGTTGTTAATCAAACTTCTCTCTTTTGTACTTCTCTAGAGTATGTTAATTTTAATTACATTCCTCAATAATGGAACAAAGCTATTGACTGTTTGGCCAAATGGGCATCTGATCATGCTCAGGATTGGACTATTGTGGATAGGGGACAACTTCCCTTAGATTTGTCTCTTGAGTTAGATGACCTTATTGCTCAGAATAGAGCTCCTTGGTGAGCTCTCCTTTTTATTTCTCATTTTTTCTTAATAAATTTTTATGTTTCTTTTATTAAAAAAAACACATCTTACGTTGGTATCACTGAATTTTTTTTTATCTCATTGATTTTAGAATGTTTGACACAGTTAGTCTGAAGATTTTTTAAAATTATTATTATTACTAAATATGAGGATTTCTTGTTAGAGGATCACATAAAATAAAACATAGATTTTGAATTTTTTTTTAAATATAAGAATTTTTCAATATAGATATAGCATTATAAAAAAAAATTATAATAAAGAAAAATTTATTTATAAAAATACAATTAGACAATTATTATTTAAAATATGTTTTAAGAATATTCACTAAAGTATAATTAGTTTTTTGATTTAAGTACACTGCAATGCTATTTTTTATGTATTTATAAAAGGATTTCTTGGATAGATAAAATATTGTATATTTCATTGAATAGGGAAAAAGAATAAATTCCATAAAAACAATATATATATATATATATATATATATATATATATATATATATATATATATATATATATATATATATATATATATATATATATATATATATATATATATATATATATATATATATTATAATTTAAAATATTTGATTAACATAAGTAATAATAAAAATTAAATATGACAATAAAATTTTAAAATAATGAATATTATAATATTGAAATAAAAAGTATCTATATATAAAAATAGGGAATGCTAATTTAGATTTTAGAGATATTGATTTATCATGTTCATATCAAAATAACAATATGAAAATTTCCTAAGTCATGGCACCTAAATATCCCAAAATGAAATCTATTGCAAATATGACCTACACACTTTTAATCTAACTCCCTTTAAAATAAGTCCAAATAACATAGTTTGACCCAAAAAAATAAAATATGTTTAGAGCGTGGTTAGGTATTTTCATATCTAAACTTTTTTCATGATTATTCGAAAGTATATATGTCAACATTTCTAGCTACAATATCATCACACTTATTTTTCTTTATAGTGATTGGCTAATATAATACTACATCAATTACAATTTTGAGGTAGGTATGACTAATAATAGTAACATATATGTGTAAATTTTAAAATTTTAAAATTTATATTCATTTTTATTTTTTTCCAAAAAAATATGTAATAATTATAAGCTAAAATATTTATTATTTTACTATTACATATATATGGTTATATATATCATAAGATACTTTTATACATTTTACTATTTGATTAATTATTAAATTTATAAATTTATTTTGTACATATAGTAAGTTTACAACTATTTATACTATTTCATATCTTATTTACATTTTTTTTTTTCAAACATAGCAAATCATTGTAAAATTTAAAAGCTTGAAGTCAAGAATCTATAATACAACATAACTTTGGAGTGTCTGATTAGGGAGATCTTTGGTTCAAATCTGCTTGAACTTAATGCATCTTAATATTTGTGATAACACTTGTTGATTTAATGCTTAATATTTTTTACAACATTGCACTCAAATACTCTTAACATAAAAGTATTTATTCCCTATATTACCTATAGTCAAATGAAACATATCCCAAGTATCAATCTCACAAATCTTTTTAGAATATTTTGGACACCTTGACAAAATAACTTGGGTAAAATCATAGATATGTGTTAGCATTTATGATACCAAAACATGTTTTGGTCAAATTTCATTTCTCTATCAAAAATCTTTTTCTTTTTTCAAAAACTAGAAATACCTTTATATAGATCTCAGATTCAATATCATCATTATATAAATTTTTGAGTGTTTTGATTAGTTATAATATGTTATAATTTCAAAATATTATAAGTTGAGATTTCAACATTTCAAAACATGCTCACTCAAAAAAGGAAAAAAAATGGTAAATCATATCAAAAAAACTAAAAAAATATATTTATCTCTAGAGGAGAGAGTCTTCTTCATGAATATGTAATTTTTTTTTCAAGAAGGTGTAGATTTGGTTGGGAAGTTTTGATGGGAGGAAAAAAATGTTGGTTTCTAAGAAGGTTGAACTTGAGTACTTATAACAAAGAAAATATGCATAAAAAATAAGTATTTCTTTTTTTCATTCCCTAGCTATACTTGTCATCTATAAGATGTTTTCAAATTAGAACAAAAAAGGTGATTTGCATATATTTTCTTAACAAGAACTACACCCTATATTTTTTACAGTGACAAAAGGTACTTCAAAATAAAATAAAATGAATAAATTCTTACTCAAAAAAATTATAAAAATGATAGGCATAAAATTTATCCAATTCTACACATTTCATCAGTTTACATAGCTTCAAATTCAAAACACAAATTCCATTTATTTTGTCATTGACGTTGAACTGGCATATTTTGATATCTCGTTTCGTTATAAAAGGTGACACAGGCTTGTGCTTTTACCCACTTGTTAATGTAGCCAAAAAACCTTAGTTATAAGCATGAGATTTGCCAAGTAGACATGTTAATGATTGATATTTCATTAATATTTTCAAATTTAATACCCACTCATATATTTATCTTATATTTTCACATTTAATAGTTGGATATGTTGTGTATTTGACAAAGAATTAAGTTTATTTTTCAACCTTTTGTTAATTCTATTTAATTGTGTTGTATATTACATTTTTAAATTTATTTGAATTCTTTTAAATATTTATTGAATTGTGTGAACAAAAGTCTTTATTATTATTTATCCTTGTTAATATTTTCAAATTTGATGTCTACCCATATATTTTACTTAGTCTTTTTGTATTTAAATATTTTTCTCTATGTACATTCTTTAACTATCATGTACCATGTACTATTCTTCACCACATTCTTGAATATAGAAGCTAGTAAAACTACTTGATGTAATTCTACATGTTTAGCCAATGTTCTCCTTCAATCTATACCCCAAAATGTAAAACAATCCAAACACAATAATAAGAGAAAGGGAGGGAGCTTCATTACAATAACTATTTCTCTAACAAACCAAGGTGTGAGACTCACAATCCTTACAATCTATCTCATGACTTAATAGTTCTTGACTCATTAATTCTCTTGATTCAATTTTTTTTTTTTTTTTTTTGCACAAGTTTTCTCTCATTGAATAATCTTCCATGCATATTGATCAACAATTTTACTTGTGCTCAACACAATAATGTGAAGACATTATTTTGCAATTTCTCTTTAGGTTTATAAGATAGCAAACATTGACAAATGTATTATACATAACTAGCAAGTATCAATCTACTTGGAATATTCCTCGTCCCTTCAATATATTATAGATGTATATCTTCCTATCAATATGACTTTTGCACCTTATAGAGTGCAATTGCTAGTAATATGAAGATAAATTGCATTAAATATTCAACATTTTATTAATTAGTGTTATTTTAAAATTTACAGTTAAATATATTACTTTTAGACAAATGGTTTTTTAAAAATATGATAAATTTTTAAAAAAATCATATAAGATTTTATTTAAAAATCAATTAACATAAAAGAAACATAAAACCTTTAAATCACTTCTTACTTACCAAATTAATGTTATTTATTGTTTCATTCATCCCTTTCTATCTATAGGTAGGGAACTAATGTCCCCACCTACTTCTTTTAATTAGTTTTTAATCAATAATTCTTTTGTTTCAATTGGTTGGTCTTATTTTTATGGTATTATTATTTTTCCCACTCTATAATATCAGAAAATAAAATATCTAGAAAGTTCTAGGAAATTTTGGAACTAGTCTCCCTCTCTTCTATCTTCCTTAATAAAATGGTGAGCATGATGGACATAGAAAATGAATTCAACTGCAGATGTTTTGGCTATGAAGACTGAAATTTTCTTTAGGAATGGTATGCTAGTATAGGGCTTGTTGGCTCTTGATTTAATAGTTTGGAAATAACCAAGAAACCAGACCAATACATCTAAGGTTAGTAAATTCCTATAATGGATGCATTTGACTCCAGTCTTGGGCCAACTATAAGGATAAATCCTTCTTCTTCTTTAGGCTCTATTAGACCTAGGTGGGTGGACCTCAAACTCTTTATATGGTACCAGTGTAAAAGCATGCAACTGAATCTGGAAAACAGATAAAATCCCTTAATCTTCTATGTTTATGCAAGCATTCATGGGTGAAATGGCTGATAATAGAGCACATGAACCTAATAAACTAAGTGAGAGAAAACTCTTTTAACTCTTAAACACAAAAGGAAAGATATTCAATTAAGATTTGTATCTCAACATCATCTAGGTATGCAAAAATAGAGAACATGTATCCTTCAAGCTGACCAGTCCCTTATCCATTGGGCATCAACTAAACCTTAACATACATATGGGTACCTAAAGTATACTCATATATTCAAACAATTGATCTATCCATTTGACTTGCAAATAGACATCTGTCTTCATAACAACTCTCATACTATGAAATCCTTCTAGTGTAACCTGAAACCCTGTCAATGTAAACAAGCATTTACATGGATCTTTGCTAGACTAGCAAATTCATCTTGACATACAACCTTAAGGGATTGCAAATGGGTTCAAACTCTTTGTTCTCAAACACAAAATATTACAAATAATAGAAGAAGGAGACGAGAACCAGAATGAAACTAAAAGAAATGAAGCTCTTGCATTAATTTCCTTGAAACAAATACACCATCTATATATCAAACTTAGAAAATACATAAAGAATGACTATGTACTATAAAATGCTTCAAAAGAAATACAATACTAATGTTCATAACTGAAGAACACTGATAAAATTGGTATCACAACTGTGAGAAAATCTCAGGAGACTGGAATTAGACTAGTCTCACAATCCTCCTAAAATATTCAAAGAATTGGAACCCTTATATATAGGAGAGAAGATCTTCAGGAAATGTAATATGGAATTGACATCTATCCTACTGAAAGAGCCTTCAATCTTGAGTTGTTGAAACTAAACTTCCTCATCTACGTGCAATTGAAAACCATAAATGAACCCCAGAATATTTGATATATCCCCTTTAACAATTAGTAAAATATCCCATGGAGAAATATCAAGAAATCATCAAACTATACTGAGGCTCCAAAAATCTAATCTCAACATGTCACATTTTCTTTGTTGTGAAAATCAACATGTGCTGTGCCAAAAACATAACTACTCCCAACTACATCAAAAAATAATCAATTCATCCTTACAATTGCTGGAGAAGTCAAATCAGATGAAAATATCTCTATATTTGATTGCAATTTTCATTGAGAAGCCCCCAAAATTCTACTTTGCTCTGTGAAATTCTCTGTATTCTGATAGCCTTTTGCAATTTAGTGGTTCAATAAATGGTGAGATCATGAATTATATTCGAGCATTGAAATCACACAAATGAGCTCTGAACCAAATTAACTACCATTAGCCATTTTTTTCTCAAGTTACATCAGAATTTCAAATCTTATTTGTTGATTTCACCGGATCGGACAACCTTAATTCCAAAAAGTAATAAGCTTTATGTCCTTAGGAGCAGGGCCATGTGTCGCATTACCACTTACCTGCATTGCTTAAATTTCTTGCATCTTAAAATAGCTGGTAAGTGCTAATCATTGATCAAGACAAGATCAATGACTACACAAATTTACACTTGACTAAGGCCCAGTCACCCATTCTAACCAATAGGAAGTCTCCATGTGAGTCTGTGCCTTCTGGCAACCCCCACACAAGTGGGTCCCATATCACCTTTTGAGTGAATGAGTACTTGACGTCATTCTTTCCATGTGTCAAGCTAGTGCATTCCCGCTTTCCTTATTGAACAAGCATCTCCATATTGTAGGATTGTGCCAGCTATTGATCTTTGAAGGATCTATGGTTGAAAAAGGTTTGATCATATTTGGCAGAGAAGCCTCTTTAGTGGCACAACTAGCAATACATGTCAGCAATCACTTTACAACTTGGCATATTGCAGCATATACTAAGGCTTCCCGACCCCACCTTGCTACATGTCCAAAAACTGCTTGCCCACTTTATTTAAAAGCCTTGCATCTGAACATTATAGGAATATGGTACCCATTGATCTAAATGAGATCAACGGTCAGACAAAATTAATAATACTTCGGGCATTTTTCAAAATAATCCAGTGAAAAAGAATATGGTTAATGAATTTTAAATGAGCCTTTAATAAAACCATGCTTGCCTAAGCCTAACCTTAGGGTAAAATGATAAACCATTAAAAAACATTTTTCTAAATATATTTTGAGGATTTTTCAAAACTAGGGTAAAATAAGATAGGGCACTAGGGTTTCCAAGAAATTCTCTAAAGAAAAACCGTGATAATTTAATAGAATTTCAAAGACACAGAGACTTGGCTATGAACTATGGAAACCTAAGGGTTTGAAAAATACAAGGAACAAAACCCTAATTTGCAAGACACAAAGACTCAAATGATTTTTCACTAAAAAATTCCCAAAATTTTTGCATTGTGAAAAATTAAACCAACAGTGACTCTGTCTAGGGATGATAGACTACTTGAGTCTATGCAAGAATTGAGAATCTTTGGGAGAGTAGACCACATACTTGGTATAGGAATGCCAACTTTTTTAGAGAGCACAGAGCAACACATAGAAAAAAGAAACAAGAAACCAAACTATATAGAGAGACTATTTATAGGGATTTACAAAATATATAGAATGTACAGGAAAACCAAGAACCCTAAAACTACTATTCATAGAAGACAGATACCTTTAAGAAAAGTACCTCTTCAAGAATTGTCCATGAACTGGAAATTCAAGAATACCTCCAATTAAATCCTTCAGAAAATATGAATCTTCTCCATTTTTATCACAAATGTTATATGGGCCAAGCCATATTCTATCAAATTTACCATGCTTTCCTTTATCTTCTAATCTAGCATTCCACATCAGTACCATGCCACCTATTTCAGAGTTCCTCTCAGTGGCTCTTTTTTCATATAATTTCTTCATTTTTTATTGTAACTAAACATTTCGAATAGAAGATTCTCTCCTTGTTTCTTCTAGTTGCAAAATATCATCCATTCTGAGTTGCATCTCATCAATGATGTCATCTTCATATAGTTGAACAAATTTATACATCTTCTTTAGGTTATTTTGTGGAATTCTAGCTTGTATGCCATAAACTAGATCAAATGGGGCACATCTAATGGCCTTTTTCATAGTAACCCTATCAGCCCACAAAGCTAATGGCAACTTTGAATCCCACGCCTTCTTGTTTTCCCCTAGAATTCTTTTGATAACCTTTAGTATACTCTTATTGCTTGATTCTACCAGACCATTCCCTTGAGGATGATAGGGTGATGGTGTGTACTCTGTAATGCCATATTTCTTGCAAAAAAATTTATATTCCTCTGATCTGAAACACATAGCATTATCTGTTACAATCTTTTGTGGGCATCCAAATTTGGTCACAATATTATTTGAAATGAAATTAATCACTACCTTACTTGTTGCATTCTTAGTAGGGACTACCTCAACCCACTTGGTGAAATAATCAATGGCTACTAAGATCCATGAATGACCACCACTAGACTTATTTGTGATCTCACCTATAAAATCAATTCCCCACAGTTGAAAAGGTGTCTGCACTTCAACTAGTCTTAATGGAAAATTCCCAGAGAATTTTAACTTTCCACTAAACCTTTGACAAGCATCAAAAACTTTTACAAACTCATGAGTATCTCTAAAAAGTGTAGGCAACCAAAAACTAGCCTAAAGAATTTTATGAGTAGTGGTTTTAGCCATATATTGACCTCCACATACACCTTCATGCATATCTTTCAAAATTCTTTTAGATTCATTTTCATCTACACACTTCAAAAGTACCCCTTCCATATTTCTCCACCATAATTGACCCTGCACTATAACATACCTTATAGCCTGCAACTTGAGGGATCTTTTCTGGTTATTTGTTAGCCTTGGTGGAGATTTCATATTTTGCAAATAATAAATTACATCTTTCTACCAATCAAAGATACCCATATCACAACTATTGTCCTTGCAACTATCATCAAGTTGATTAATTTGGTTTGCCTCTAAATTAGCTTCTATCATCAATTTAGCCAAACCTTGACCCTTGACCAATTTGGTAATCTGAGTATCAATATTAAATTCTTGTATCCTATAATGCACCTACATCTCCTACCAGATACCTCTAGTTGTTAAAAGATGTCCTTCATAGCAGTAGTAGGAACAAAAGTAATGAAAGTAGCTCCCATTAAGTAACATCTAAAATCCTTAACTCCTTTCACCAATGCATATGCCTATTTTTCATTGATGTCATACTTAAGCTTTTTTGCTTGCAAAGACTTGCTGAAGAATGCAATAGGTTGCTCATAACCTTCTTCATTTTTCTGTAACAGTACTATAGCAACCATGTGAAATGGGGCAAAAGAAAATATATGCATTGGTTTGTCATAATTAGGAGCTCTGAGAATAGGGACATCTTTAATAGCTTGCTTAATTTTTTGAAATGCAATACTAGGTTCACCATCCCATTTTATCTTAGATCCCCTCTTTAGCATTCTTGATATAGGCCTACTAATCTCTACAAAATTTGTCACAAATCTCCTAAGAAAATTGATCTGTCCAAAGAATGACTAGATTCCTTTAACACTCTTGGGTTTTTGAATCTTATCTATAGCCTCTACCCTTTTGGGGTCAATCCTCACTCCATGCTTGCCAACTAGATGTCCTAAAAAATTTCCTTTAGTGACACCAAAGTTACATTTCCTTGGATTTAAAGATATTCCATATTTAATGGCTCTGATGAATACCTTTTTAAAGTGCATACAATGAACATTTTCATCCTTGGAATAAGCAGTAAGGCCATCTTGATACACAACTAGAAATTTGTCAAAAACATTAGTAAAAGCTATATCCATGGCCCTTTAAAAAGTAGCCCTAACATTAGTAAGCCCAAATGGCATCTTGACATAAACATAAGTACCCCATGGAGTAGTGAAAGAAATCTTAAACTGTTCTGATTCTTTGACAACTACTTGATTATATCCTGAAAACCCATCCATCATGGACATCAATTCTAAACCAGTGACCCTTTGCAACATGGCTTCCATATTGGGTAAACCATAATTATCTTTTAATGAAGATATGTTGAGATTCCTAAAATCAACACACAACCTTATATCTCCATTTTTCTTTCTCATTGGTACTAGATTGGATACCCAAGAAGAATGTCTAATAGGCTTTGTAATTGCAGCATCTCTTAACTTGATCAATTCTTCTTGTATTTTGGGAGCCAAGGTCAGATTTATTGGCCTTTGTTTTTTTTTGAAAGGCTTAGCATCTGGTTTCAAAGGGATTTCATGTTGAAAGAGATCTTCCTTATAGGCCTTTAGATCATCATATGACCATGCAAACACATTTCTATACTTCCCTAACAAATTTATTAGATCTTTCCTAATTTTAGGAGGCAATTTCTTACCAATATATACCTTTTTAGGTGTTTCCTGAGTTCCCAAGTTCTCTTCCCCTAAATCCTTGGCATTATACCCATTAGTATCCATTTGTGACCTATCTTGGTTGTCAAAAATAGTTTCTAAAACAACTAGACCCTTTGGAATTTTGTTTGCTTTCAATTGTACAACTTCTTGCCCAAAAATTGTATCTTTTCCATCTACATTTTCTACATAAGCTGCACAATCAATTACTTGTCCTAACAACATATGCTCATAATTCAAAAATCTTAGAATATCCTTATCATCTTGAAACACTTGCTAGTTTTGAACATTATCAGGGACAAAAGGTCTAGTTTGAATCTCAATTTTAGACACACCAAAAAATGTGATATCATCAGATTTTATTACTATGTTTTCCTATAAATCTGCCATTTTATTATTTTTCTTATCTTTCCAAATAACCCCAAATGCATCAAAACATTCAATCATGTCCCACATTGCATTTCTATGCTATTTCAATCTTTTATTATTTGACACATAAGCATTGTTGACTTGGGATACCACCAATTTAGAATCTCCTACAACATGTAAACACTTTATCCCATGCTTATGAGCTAATCTAAGACCTAACAATAGAGCCTCATATTTTTCTATATTGTTAGTTCAAGGGAAACTTAAAGTAAAGGAGAATTTGTATGTTACCCCTGCTGGAGATATCAACAAAATGCCTACACTAGACCCCTCTTTGCAACATGCACCATCAAAAAACATAGTCCATAAATCACCCTTGTCTATTTTTATGTCAACTTCCATTTCCATCTAAGACTTATGCTTAGATATTTTCAAAGTCAAGACCTCAGCTCTGAATGCATTAATAATTGTATCCACAAAATTTTTCATATTGTTTTCTACATCTTCCTCTATCATGTATATATTTTTAGGCTCCCTATTGACTTTTATCAAATTCCCCTCAATATTAAAAGTTCAAACCAAAAATCACACTATAGACTTCCACCCATAGCAGCACTCCATTTTCTTGATAATAACATGCCATACTGAGGTGGAATGTCAACAACCAATGCACTCATAGTAAGTTCTTTGTCCAGTCAGGCTATTAATCTATATGGCAAAGCATTTATAGTGCCTATGACTATCACTTCTCTTTTATCCATAGCACAACATCTTCCTTGAGTTGTATCTACTTTAAAGCCTAATTCCTTCATTATTTTAAAAGGCATCACAGTGTTAGAAGCACCAGAATCAATCATGCAATTTTTTAATGTTTTACCATTTACTAAAATGCTCAAGAAAAATGGTTCAACATTGCCCAAACACTGATTTATAGAATTATCCAAAAACATTTGATGAATTTGAGAGACAACTCGTTCAACTTCATTTTCCTTTACTTCTTCTTTAGTGCTTTCTTTGGGACTATGATTTTCATTACAATCCTGACTTACCCTTACATCAGTATTTCCCAACCATGCTATAGCTTTATTTTAGTGTTCAACAATTCTTAGCAATTTTGACAATGGAACCGTAATAGTAATCTGAGATAAAATAACAAGCATATCTATGGAAGAACCAAGAGGATCATCACTAGTCAAATTCCTTTTCTCATCTTGTTTGTCCAAAATGTTCAGAGCATTTTGATGATTCTTATCATGTTTTGTGATGATCTTTGATAGCTTCTCATCTATTTTTTTGGGGACATTATTTGAAAACTCCATTTCTTTAGGATTTTCTCCTTTCTTTTGTTCCCACCTTCTATTAGTAATTTTAACCTTCACAGCAGGAGCTTCTTTAGGTTTCACAATTTCCCCCTTCTTAGGATCAACCCCTTTTATGAAGATACTAGCTAACTTATTACTTTCATCTCTCTGAGTCATGTTTCTAGTCTGAACTTGAGCTATCATATTAGTAGTAATTTGATCAATCTCTTCCCTAGAAGGTTTTCTTAGTGTTACTTCTTCCTTTGCATTTACCATGTTGCACACATTTTCCTCCACATCACTTTCATTAGAAAATACTTGCTATTGTATGACATTCTAAAACTGCCTTTGGTCATACACATCTCTGTCATAATCTTCATAGTCAAAATAATGAGATTCAAATATATTGCATCCTACATCATCATTATTTTCTTCTTGCTCATGACACTTTTCTATTGTAGTTTGATATCCTAGGAATGACAATGCTACTACACAAGATTCAGGGGAATGGGTAATTGACATGCAAAACACCAAGTAGGTTCAGCAACAAATTTAGGGTCATCTACCAAATTTATAGAATTTTTTGACAAAGGATTATGGGTCACCTTGTTGTTGTTGTTTTTGGGAGGAGGGATACTAGGCTGACCATCCTTCCAAGTAGTGTTATAAGGAAAATTTTTCAGCCTATTTTGTCTATTGATTAGTGGGGTTCCTATCATTCTTCATCTAAGGAAGGTTTAGACCCTTTATAACATTTAGAATCTGACTCATTTCACTAGGCTCTTGCTTTTTTCCTCCTATGGCTTTATTTTCTTCCTTTCTATTTCCCTTATTCCCAAATAACCTAGGATAATCTCTTTTGCTTTCTAATCTCCCTAAAATCCTCAAATTATTCTCTATATTAATGGAAATCCTGAAAGCATCTCTTAATGTCCTATGCTCTTTATCTCTAAGTTGGTATGCCATTTTACCATCAAAAGCATTTAGATAAGTGATCAAACATACCTTGTCATCAATTCACATGGATTGCATTATCTTGTACATCCTTTTCTAAAATCTAGTGTTAAATTCAATAATACATTCATTAGGCAACCTCTTGATATTATTGAATTCACTCAAAATATAGCTCTGATTTTTCTTGTCACCATATTGGTCTTTGAAACAATACTCAATATCTTTCCAATCAACAATAGACAATTCAAAAAGTCTTTTGAACCATTCTCTAGCATCTTCAGTTAATGACTAAACAAACAACTTCATAATGACATCTTTAGCTTCAATCTCATAATCACTCATCATATTAAGAAAACTCCTTAAATGGTCTTCACAAGATATAGCATTATTTCCATCAAATTTAGGTAATCTTTTCCTCATTTCTTATGGGATGGGGTTTGGAAAACTAGGGATTCCATCAAAACATATTTTCCTATAGCCTTCTGATTGAACAGGTCTTCTTTGTAAATTAATTTTCGGGTGATTAGCACTGTCTTTCTTAGTATCATTCATTTTATTACTAGTACTAGCATCACCAATAGATTTGTTAAGATCTACTTTTTGTAAAGATGAAGACAAGAAAGAAACAAGCACCTTAGTAGTATTTTGATTTGCATCATTAGATCCATCATCATCTTTAGGTGTAGTTGTAGACTGCTTCTTGGTAATTTCCAAGAATTTGATCTTATTTTTCATCTAAGCTATAGTAGCGTCAATTTTTGCAATCTCCAATCTATTGGTTAAAGAATCCATTTCTTTTCTTCTCTTTTCCAATTCAATATCAGAAAGTGACATGGAATCATGGATTTGAACTGTCTTTATTGGCTCATTGATCTTAATACCAATCTCCTTTTGTTTTCCTTTGTCCTTAGCCCCTACAACAACTTCCACATTTTTTACTCTATTGTTATCAACTTCTAGAGTAGTATAGTTCTTAATCTACTATATTATAGATCCCTCTTGATTCATTTTTTGAGTTTCTAGCAAATTTTGCTCTTGCCTCTTAAGTTGTTCAACTTGTCCTACAATCTCAGGCTGCCATGCACTAGCTACTATCTCATTTTTCTTCTTTAGAGCAGTGATTCACCTAAGTAATTCTTGCTTTCCTTCATAAGCCTTCGTGATCTTGTCTTCCCTTTCCTTTTGAAATCTCCTATTAATAGCTCCTTGCTCAGAAAGCTGTGCTTTCAAAATTTCATTCTCATCAGGATCAAGGATAGTGAATTTAGACCCAGATGTTTTCTCATCATTAAAACTTTCAGGTCTAAGTCTCTAGGTCTCACCTTTTCAAGAGAATAATCTAACATGAAAGGATTTGTGCTACGCTGGAAAAGATTGTTACTAGTCCTATCCTCAAGACTAAATACCTATGGTTGCACTTTTTTTACTTGACATATCATTTTAGGGGTATTATAGAAATCATAATCAGAAAAAATTGGGTGAGATCTTGGACCTTTGGAGAAAGGCACCTTTTCAACAGTAGAATGGCGAATGTTATCTTTCCCTACTATTTTCCCTTGTGAATAGATTCCTTTATGCATCTGACTTCCCTTCACAGCCTAGTTCTATCTTCCTCTAGGAGGGAGATTAGTTTGTAACTTGATTCTTGGGTTTTTCCTCACATTTTCTCGTGTATTTTTCTTTTCCATATTTTGAAACAATAAATTCCTTGAATCTTGACACTAGCTAAAACCTTTTGAGTCGCCACCCATTCTACCAAAATGGTAATAATTACTAGATAGATCACAACCACTTCACTGATAATCTAGGCAAAGTGAAAATATCTTTCCAAAACCATGGGAAACCTTAGCATGAAATGCTTACTTCAAACTCTACCCAAGGTAAACATAGATCTTAAATGATATACTAGTTTAAAACAACATAGAGTGTGTTCCCCAATAGAGTCACCATTTTTTTGGCTCCTGATTTAACAGTTTTTGAAATAACCAAGAAAATAGACCAATACATCTAAGGTTAGAAAATTCCTATAATGGATGCACTTCACTGTAGTCTTGGGCCAACTATAAGGATAAATCCTTCTTCTTCTTTAGGCTCTCTTAGACCTAGGTGGGTGGACCTCGGACTCTTTATATGGTACCAGTGCAAGGGCATGCAATTGAATCTAGAAAATAGATAAAATCCCTTAATCTTCTATGTTTATGCAAGCATTCATGGGTGAAATAGTTGATAACAGAGCACATGAACTTGATAAACTAAGTGAGGGAAAACTCTTTTAACTCTTAAACACAAAAGGAAAGATATTCAATTAAGATTTATATCTCAAGATCATCTAGGTATGCAATAACAAAGAACATGTATCCTTCAAGATGACCAGTCCTTTATCTATTGGGCATCAACTAAACCTTAACATACAGATGGGTACCTAAAGTATACTCATATATTTAGACACTTGATCTATCCATTTGACTTGCAAATAGACATCTGTCTTCATAAAAACTCTCATACTTATGAAATCCTTTTGGTGTAACCTGCAACCCTATCAATGTAAAGAAGCATTTACATGGATCTTTGTTCCACTAGAAAATTCATCCTGACATACAACCTTAAGGGATTGCAAATGAGTTCAAGCTCTTTGTTCTCAAATACAAAACATTGCAAATAATAGAAGGAGGTGAGAATCAAAATGAAACTAAACAAAATAAAGGTCTTGCATTAATTTCCTTGAAACCAATACATCATCTGTATATCAAACTTAGAACATATATAAAGAATGGCTATGTACTATAAAATGCTTCAAAAGAAATACAATACTGATGTTCATAACTGAAGAACACTAAGAAAATTAGTATCAAAACTATGAAAAAATCTTAGGAGATTGGAACTAATTGGTCTCACAATCCTCCTAAAATCTTCAAAGAAGTGGAACCCTTACAATCAGCAAAAAAGGAAGATATATAGGAGAGAAGATCTTTCAGGAAATGTAATCTGGAATTAACATCTGTCCTACTGAAAGTGCATTCAATCTGGAGTTGTTGAAACTAAACTTCCTCATCTACCTACAATTGAAAACCATAAATGAAGCCAAAATTATTTGATATATCTCCTTTAACAATTAGCAAAATATCCCATGGAGAAATATCAAGAAATCATCAAACTATAAACCATAAATGAAGCCAAAATTATCTGATATATCTCCTTTAACAATTAGCAAAATATCCCATGGAGAAATATCAAGAAATCATCAAACTATACCAAGGCTCCAAAAATATGATCTCAACATGCCACATTTGCTTTGCCATGAAAATCAACATGTGCTGTGCCAAAAAAATAACTACTCCCAACTACATCAAAAAATAATCAATTCATCCTTACAATTGCTAGAGAAGTCAAATCAGATGAAAATATCACTATATCTGATTGCAATTTCATTTGCAACATTAAATTTACAATTTTCACTGAGAAGGCCCCAAAATTCTACTTTTCTCTATGAAATTCTCTATATTCAAATAGAATTTTGCAATTTAATGGTTCAATAAATGGCAAGATCATGAATTATATTCGAGCATTGAAATCACATGAATGAGTTCTGAACCAAATTAACTTTGATTAGCCATTTTTTTCTCAAGTTGCATCAGAATTTCAAATCTCATCCATCAATTTTACTGGATTGAATGGACTTAATTCAAAAAAGTAATAAGCTTTATGTCCTTAGGAGTAGGGCCACATGTCCATTACCGCTTACCCACATTGTTTAAATTTCTTGCATCTTAAAATAGCAAGTAAGCTCCAATTGAGTATCAAGACAAGATCAACGACTACACAAATTTACACTTGACTAAGGCCTAGTCAGCCATTCTAACCAATAGGAATTCTCCATGTGAGTCTACACCTTCTAACAACCCCCATGCAAGTGCGTCCCATATCACCTTCTGAGTGAATGAGTACTTGACATCATTATTTCCATGTGTCAAGCTAGTGCATTCTTGCTTTCCTTATTGAATGAGCATCTCCATATTGTGGGATTGCGCCAGTCATTGATCTTTGAAGGATCTACGGTTGACAAAGGTTTGATCATATTTGGTAGACAAAACCTATTTAATGGCACAACTAGAAATACATGTCAGCAACCACTTTACAACTTGGCGTACTACAACATATACTAAGGCTTCTCGACCCCACCTTGGTACATGTCCAAAAACTGCTTACCTACTTTATTTAAAAGCCTTGCATTTGAACATTGTAGGAATGTGGTAATCATTGATATGAATGAGATAAATGGTTTGTTAGTCTCATAATGGTTTTGACATTTGAGTGCCAACACACTTAACCACTTTCTACATTGAAGCTGAGCCACAACATGTGCCGAGTCAGAAAATCCAATAGGTGCTAAGTCATCTTCAGGTGCCGAGTGAAGATCAAGTACCAAGTGACTTCGAGTGTTGAGCATGATATAGGAGCCGAGTGATATTTAAGTGTCGATTCATAGATGATTCCAAGCAAAACAGAAATGCAACAGGAGCCAAGTGAGATAGTTTTTTTACATGTGTCGAGCATCAGAAATTAGTAAGTGTCGACTAACATAGAATGCAAATATGAGTTTGTAACTTCACTAACTCAGATGTAAATCATTTTTATGGCCAAAATTTGAAGATCTAGAAGGATCAAACAGGTAAGATCAAATCTTTTATTTTTCCTATGCAAACTACATGTAGCCAATTAAAAAATGAAGAAGGCATGCAACCAATAACAAAAGTGCAAGGAATGAGCAGGAAACAGAGATTCAATATGGATCGTAGATCCACACCTAACCTTAAGTCATTGAATGTCTTTATAAGGAAGATGAAATCTCATTGTATAATGAATGGATGAAGGAGTGTGTGGGGAAAATATAATAGAGTTTAGAGTGAAGAGTAAAAAGACTTAGAGGAAGAGAGCAGTTGTTAGACATTCAGTTAATCAGAACAAAGCAAGGGATATGAAAAAATATCAGATATCAGAGGATCAAGATCAAAGAAAGTAGATCAAGTGCCTATATTCAGCAATCAAGGATTGTAATCTATCAGGTTTATTATACCTAATACTCTCTAGCCATTGTATTAGAAAATAAATCCTATGTTGATAGGTTAGCTTAACAGCTATTTTGTAGATCCTTTAAAAAGGTGATTACATACTTTAACAAGGTAACACTTCATGTAAAGTGTTTGTAAATCCTTTAACAAGGTCACTATTGACATATTGTAAAGCCTTTAACAAGGCATGCCCTTAATAGGGCAGACCATCAGAAGTGGTTAAACATTATTGCTACAGTGATTTTGTGGGTATCATCCCCACCCCAATTTTACCTTCTTATTATTGGAGGGTTTCTAAGTTACCAAAATATCAAGTGTTATGTGGTTATGCATGTTTGTTACTCATGATTTTTTAATGTTTACATGCATGCATGTTAATTTCAGTTATTTGTTACTAAGGATTTAAAATAGGCTAAAGGTGAATACTTCTGAATCACCCCCTCTCCCCCCCCCCCCCCCTCTTAGAAGCATTCTTCCCATTTGAATATTCCAACATGGTCACACAAAATTAATAATACTTTGGGCATTTTTCAAAATAATCTAGTAAAAAAGAATATGGTCAATGAATTTTAAACTAGCCTCTAATAAAACCATGCTTGCGTAAGCCTAACCTTAGGGTAAAATGATAAACCATTAAAAACCATTTTTCTAAAAATATTTTGAGGGTTTTTCAAAACTAGGGTAAAATAAGATAGGACACTAGGGTTTCTAAGAAATTCTCTGAAGACAAACCTTGAGAATTTAATAGAATTTCAAAGACACAGAGACCTAGCTATGAACTAGGGCAATCTAAGGATTTGAAAAATACAAGGAACAAAACCATAATTTGCAAGACACAAAGAGTCAAATGATTTTTCACTAAAAATTTCCCAAAATTTTTGCATTGTGAAAAATCAAAACAAAAGGGCTAAACCCTCATGGTTTTAGATGCCCAAGAGATCCTTTCTTCCTATTGCAAGGGTTATTCTCTCTGTTGGATTGTATTATTTTCTTGAATATTTTGCTACTCTTTCTAGCGATTGCCTCTCAAAAATGGAAAAATCAAATAAGAAGAGAAAACCTCTATCTATTTTGATAGCAACAATACTTTATTCAAGACATTTTCAACCCACTAAAACTTCAAATAGATGCATTCTGTTGTTCCACCATTTTAAGGTGTTTCACCATGAATCATTTATCTAAAAGCATCATATAAATCCCTTAAAAATCCATTTCTCAAACTTTAATTGGTGCCCTATGTTCCTGATGCAACCCTAATTTTGTTAAAGAATAATTCAAAATTTGACACAATACAAATGTTTTAGAAAACCATAACTCCTCATTAAAAACTCTACAACTCTACTCTGTCTATACCATGAAAACAATTACCTACTTATTACAATTCTAAAAATTACCATATTTGCCAAATTTTTGGGGAAAATAGAAATTTCCATTTTTGGTAATTTTTAAAACTCTTCCTATGAATTCCAATTTTTCCCAAGATAATTCCCCAATTAAGGCAAGACAAATTGCCAACTAATCAATGAAATCAAAGATACAATTTCAAATTTATTACAAAAACAAAATTCTAAAAAAACTAGAAAAGAACACTAAAAGCCAATTTCAAAGGTCAAGATTAGTTTTTAGGCTCTTGGAAAAATATCAAAATGGCCACCTATCGAGTTGAGCTCAATCAAAAATCCAAATAACTCCTTCTAGTGCAACTACCTATTAAATTTCAGCCAAAACCCACATCTGAGTCAAAAGTTATGACCCTCAAAAGTAAATCTCAACCAAAACCCACATCTAAGTCAATAGCCTTGACCCTCAGATGCCCCTGCATCATTCTCCCCTACTTGAAAAGAACAAAGCTCCTACAAGTTTCGGTCCTCAAACTGCTTCCATTTAGGCTCATCTAGCTTCTGTAACTCCCATTCCATAATCCAAGTTCTATTTGTTGGTGCCAACCCTTCCCACTACACCAGATATCTATTGTAGTCACCCTGGCAAATCTAAATAGTCTTCTTGTCTAGAATTTGTGCAACCTTTTCTCTCTTTTTGATGGGTATGGTGTGTGTCCAATCTACCTCATCCTCTTTTTCAATAGAGGTATCATCACCATGGAAAGTATATAAATAAAAAATGTTAAACACATGAGATATATCAAGACCACTTGGGAGCTCTACCTCATATGCATTATCATTAATCTTCTTCAAAATCTTGTAGGGACCAATTTTCTTATATTTCAATTTATGATAAGTCCCAGTAGGAAACCTCTTCTTTCTGAGATAAACCATCACTAGATCCCCTACATTAAAAACTTAATACCTTCGAGTAGAATTTGTAGAAGCTTTGTACCACTGATTGTTGTCCAACAACTTTTGTCCTACATCTTCTTGCAACTAGTGGAGCTGCTCTGCAAGGGTTCTCCATTATCACTGATTTTGTCACCCAAAGGAAGCTACACCAAATTGAGAACACCTTGAGGTTTATGTCCATAAAAAAATTGAAATGGTGACTGACTAGATAACCTATTCGCTGAGATTTTATAAGAAAATTCAGCTTGAGGCAATGCCAAATCCCATTTTTTGGGCTTCTCTCCAACAATACATCACAATAGATTACCCAAACTATGATTGACAATTTCTATTCGTCCATCTGTTTGTGGATGGTAAGCACTACTAAATTGTAATTTTGTTCCCATTTTTATCCATAATGCCCGCTAGAAATGACTCAAGAACTTAGTATCTTAGTTAGAGGTGATCATTTTTGGAACCCCATGCAATCTGACTATCTCAAAAAAGAATAACTCAGCCACTATGGTAGCATCACTAGTTTTCTTACAAGTCATAAATTTAAATAAAATATAATATGTTGATAACAATTCATAGGCTATCCAACTTATCATAACACATTGCACTTTTTGAACTTGTCATAGGCTAGTACTATTGCATTCACTTTGCACAATAAGTGAATTAGTTTTAAATCAATCGACCAATGAAAATGAACTATTTCTTTGTTCATAAAATATTTCTAAAGTTCATATATAAATTTATTATTTTCATATATTATCTATATTATTTATCTTATTGATTTTTTTCATTTGCTATTATAAGACCGTCTGTAAAGCTTCTTCCATGTTCATTTATTTCCAGCTAGACTTTCCACTAGTTATTAACACATGATCATTAACATACTTTTGACATAATTTTTTCTTTTACATAGATTTTCAATTTACTCCGCATCATTACTAAGATCTCAATTTCTCGCTTGTACCCGATATTGTTTAGTTATAATAAAAAAAGTTTTAACTGATTCCAAAAGACGTCGAAAAGCTAGACAATTTTCAGTTAATTTTCATAACTTTAAAGATGAAGGTTCTCACAAAGTTTAGGGCAATAGTACCCAGATTCCTATCCAATCAGTCCTACCAAAAGGAAAGATATATATTCGGTGCTCAAATCCTAGCAAATCATATCAAAACGTCCGAACAGAAAAAGAGAAAGAAAAGATTTAAATAACATCTCCTGCTGTAGTAAATGCACAACAATTTGCATAGCTTTTTTCATCCCCCATTGACCCTGGTATTGCTCCCTTATAGCACTTCTGCTCGCTTTTCCAATCAATGTATAAATACATGCCCATTTTAGTGTTAATGAATCAGGTAAATCCTCTGCGTAAGACCTTAGTAGTTGCTTTGGTTGTGTATGTATAAGTCAAAACTCAGATGGGTGGTGTCTATCATGTTGGAAAATACAGTGATGAGTTTTATTTTAGGTTTTTAGATAACCCACCTGGAGGAGAGATTGTGAGAGGAAATGTTGTTCAAATTTTCTAGGCAAGACCGTTCTACATAAAGGGGGTAGTAGAGTTGATGTAGCAGCTTTAGCATAAGCGTGGAGATTTGGAAGTTTTTCTACTACCACCTCTCGCAGGGCTAGGGCTGAGGTGGCTTTACAGGAAGGTGCCACGGTGGTAAGAATTGTCTATACTCATCATATACAATTTTATTAAGATCTTTTGAGTGTCTATACAACATTTTTGGCCCACATGACGGACAACCATGTTTCCCCTTTGTTTGCAGCCCTAAAATAAGAATGGATGCCATATTTAGAAAATGGTACAATGAACACGATAATATAAAATTCAAACAATAATTACAAATGTACTTTATATATATTACCACAACAAATAGAGAGCCCTGGGGCATCATGAATTGTCCAGATAAGAATTGCATGAAATACAAAGTTTCTATCATTGATGGGTCTTGATACATCATACATATTTACACCATCCCATAACTCTCGAAGCTCATCAATGAGGGGCTCCATGTAGACATCCATATCCTTTACTTGATATTTCCCTAAGAAGAAAAAAAGTTAATTATGGTTTTATCTATAATAAAATATATAAATATATATGTAATCTTCAAAAAATAATTGTATTCATGTTTTATAGTACCTGGTATGATAAGAGTTAGCATTGCATGCTCCTTCTTCATTGCCATCCAAGGGGGTAGATTGTTGTTAATAATTAAAACCGGCCAAACAGAATATGTTGTTCTGAGATCTCCAAAAGGATTGACACCATCCATTGCTAGAGAAATTCTTGCATTCCTTGGCTCACTATTAAAATGTGGCCATCTTTCGTCAATATCTTTCCAATATTTGCTATCTGCAGCCATATGCATGACACCATCATGGCTCCTCCCTTGTGCATGATAATCCATATATTTTGCCAACTCCTTACATTTGAACATCCTCTCAAACCTTGGCTTTAGTGGAATGTGTCGTAGTACTTTATAAGGAACCTTCTTCGATACTTGATCTTGATGATACCTCCTTGTATGACATACTAGGCACTATTGCAAATTTGCATTCTTTCCATAGTATAATATATGGTCATTGGGGCATGCATCATATGTTTTGTACTCCATTCCAATATCTTTCATTATTGAAGATAGTTCTCTATGAGAACGAGGTAACTGATTATCCTTTGGAAGTATTTTGTTTGACAAAAGCCTACATGATGCATCAAATGATTCTTATGAGTATACAAGATATTCAAAAACTTAAAAACATCTGGAGAAAATTAGATTGTGGGAATATTAAATCAAACCTTAATATATCTGTAAAGCATGTGTTTGTCAATCCATGTGTAACCTTCAAGTTCAACAACAACATAATTGTTGCCAATATAGATGTATCAGCATTTGGGAAAAGAGGCATCCTAGCCAACTAAGATAGGGGTGAATCAATAACTTCTTCTGCAGATGTGTAGAAGTCTTGGATGAATTCATTGATACCAGCCTCATGTATGTGCGAAGTGGTTTCATCCATAAATGTGTCTTCGTCTTCATCTTGAGTGTGGCTATCTTCAATGGCATTCATTGATCCTTCAACAATATTACGAACTGGAAGTGGCTTTTCATCATTACAGCCATTGAAATGATCAATATAATATTATAATGTATTAAATAATATATGTATTTGTTTATCTTTAGGAGTACCAATTTGTTAATTATAATTTACCTCTTCTATGTAAACTCCATACTTCAATTTGTGGATACGAACCATTCGCCGCTTCTTTAGTTTCCTATTTTGGCACCTCTTGCAAGTACAATATATCTTTTCATTGAAGTATTCTTTTGTCCCTGGTTTAGGTCTTGCTACTCGTTCATTTGAATATTCAGATGTTGATGTACTATTTCCTTGAATGCACAATGTACTATCAACAGTAAGGCCAATTCTCATTAATATATGTAATAAGGCTATATCAGGGCCATAGTTAGTATGTTTATATTTGTTTAATCATGTTTTCCTATTTGGTGTTCAATATAAGGCCATTAGTGCGACATACATTTCCTAGTTAGAAATTTGGTCAACAATGGTCAAATAGGTCAAAATAGATTGAAAAGGCATTTAACTGGTGAAATGTTCTTAAGTTGCGAGGAGTTGTTGCGAGAAGGGTGTGCACACGCATGCATGTGTAACTAGTGTGTAACACTGAGGAAGCTTGGAATAGGAACCATGTCTCTATGTGGATTGTATTCCTATGAGGATAATGGGTACTATTCTATCACAAGGCAATGACCTTACTCATCTAACAAAGGGTAATATTTTTAATGCTCTGGTTGGGTAACAGATGATCATACCTTGGAGATGAATGTTAGTAATGTCAACACCCATGGTTTTTAAAATATAGAAGAGGCCTCGTAGGAAGAGAATTAGCAATCTACCAACAAGAAATTAGAAACACAATAATAAATATATCAATTACTACATATGCTACCTAGTCAAGCTTAGGTTAATGTTTTATATCATGAAAAATGATAATGTAGGAACAAAAAGAAACAAAAAGTACCTGGTCTGCCATGTCATATGGATGCCAAGAATATATCTAAATAGAAGGCTACAAAGAAAAGTGCATGGATGCCAATTAGGATCATTATATAAAAAGGCATTGAAATATATGAAAATACATAATCCATTTCGATATAGCACTTACCCAAAATATTGGAAGAGGTACTTTTATATGCAAAATTTGCAATTTCAGCTTTCTAACAACCCTGCAGAAACTAGGCACTAGTTAGCGAGAGGGTATAAGTCTCAGTCTTAAAATTATTGCTTAATTTTTGGATTCAAAACATAAAAAATATTGTACCTACTCAAAAAAATTGTCATTTTATGTAATGGAAAAGCATTCTCTACTTTCTATGTTGGAAAGTAGATATCCAACTCAGTAGATTAGATTAAAAAAATGAAGCATGTAGGGAAAATAAATTTACATTAACTATGGCTTCAGACTGGTTTCCAATTACACCGTAGCTTGCAATTCATAAATAACTTATTAAATCAGTTCCTTCGCTGACACATGCTCAACTAGAAGATTATCATACATGGGAAACAAGGTTGCCATGCAAAACCAGACCCAACCCTTTCAATTTACCCATCAGAATAGAGTAATGGGTAGGGACAATAGGTAAATGGGTATTAGATATAGAGGATTATAATATATACAAGGCATGACTCTCACCTGTTAGACATGATTTGAAGTGTGCAAAAATGTCAGGATCAATAAGGTGGTCAAATCTCTTTCTGATCTAATTTTCTACAATAATAACAATAATTGGGTTAAATTTTATGTAATTATACCACTTACTAACCCACAAAATCGTGCAAAAGCTGACTTTCCACATATTTTCTGAACTGAATGTTGGGTATCAAAACCATGATTTCCATAGCCTTGATAATTACCATGGTGGTGTATATTAAAATGGTAATTAGTGTCTGACGCAGAATCATCTCTACATAAATAAAGGGCATTGTTCACTTTTCTTGGCCTCCACTGTGACGCACACCTAAGGTTAGAGACACGCCTCCATGGCTTCCTATTTGTCTAGGAGTTAAATCTTCGTGGGAATAATTGTCACCCATTCCAGCAGATTCATGGTTGTAAGTTAAATTAATTGTATTACCATATTCTTGAAAGCTGTTGCCATCCAAATCAGGTCTAAATCTCTTCATGCCTTGTTCAAAATTAATGCACCCATGTGTTTCATCAAGTAGTTTTCTGTCAACCCCAATGGTTGGTCCTGTATTTACAGAAGATAGGGAATCAACATTAATTCTCCTTTTATTCATGCTCATATCTAATTCTCTTGTGCCATCAACTTATCCCCTGAATGAAACTGTGATTCTAGAGGTATGCTCAGGGCTGTACCACTACTTTCCTAACCAGTCTGTGACGTGCTTCCACCATCATCAACTTTGGAACCTTCACATTCGTAAGAAGATTGCTTATCATATACACTCCTCAATCCAACATCATCTTTCCATTTTTGTTCATTTTATTTTCATCTCCCACTGGACTTTCAGTTTTTTTCCTTGACTCATTTTCTTTATCTTTTTGGTAGAGGCATTCATATAAGATGTCTCCTTTAATTCCTGTATGTACATATCTTCTACAATTGGCTTCCATAGCCTAACTCTGGCATTTATAAACCAATTTGAAACCTAAAACAAGTTGTGCCAATATTTTTATAGATTAATTATTCCAACTGGTAATCTTTAGCATGTTCTCTTATAAGTTTCAATAACATTAAATGCCGGCAAAAACTTCAAGTAGTGCCTAATAATATATAATTCCTAATAGTATACCCTCAATGGCCTCTCTAGAAGAACAACTTCCATGAATCTTTCAGCAAGTAGAATAACAATTTGTGCAAAAATGGTTGATACAGTGAGTGGTTGGGTTCTATAGGAAAATAAAGTGTTGAACAACATGAGAAAAATACAAGGAAGGATTCCAAGGTCCACATTGGAAAAGTCGTGATAGGCAAAGAAGAATCATCACTTACAGAACTGTCAAGGCAACCTCCTCAACTGGGGACTGCTCCTCCACTGTTTTTGCATGTCCATTACCATTATGCTCCACTGTCAAAGCAATTATTAGACCTCAAGCTATTACAACCATGTACTGGCACTTTTTCACAGAATCTTCTGTTCATTCATTACACCCATATACCAGCATTTTTTCATAGAATCCTCTGTTCAGTCATTACACCCATATACCAGCATTTTTTCACATAATCCTCTATTCAGTTAGAGCTTTTGAGTTGGTTTCTTATGCAATGGTTTAAAGTGCTGCAAAACTTGATAGTGTTTTGATGTGTCTGGCATTCAGTCAACTAACACACAATTCTCCAAATCTTGGTTGATAACCATTATAAAGAATGAAATTCTGCTCTACAATGAGGTCCTGAATTTTTGTACTATTGTGGTTTTTTTCCTTTTTTTGAGCTACTTTTACACTTGATTCCATTAGCAATATTTTAAAATGGTATGATGTAAGTCATTTATGAAAATTTTATATAAATGTATTCAAGAATTCTGTAGTGAAAGGTACAGGCCCATACAACATGCTTCCAGTTAGATTGAGGTGGTAAATGTGAGAAAGATTTCCTACACTAGGAGGAATGCAGCCAGAGATCATGTCATTCTCCAAAGACAAAGAGCTAAGATTAAAAAATTTTCCATAACTCACAAAGATCGGACCACTATACCCTGAATTAGCAAGCCTCAGCTCTTGACGCCTTCTGAGGCTCCCAAACTCAGCTGGTAAAGGATTGTTTTCTGTTGTAAAGTATTGAGGGTTTATAAGGTAACCAAAGAAGGGGGAAGCCTACAAGTAAATTTTTGGTTGCTAATAGCAATAAAATCCATGCTTTTCAGGTTTCCTAGAGCTACAGGAATGTGTCCTGTGAGAAAATTGGAGGTCAAATCTACTTATAAACTTTATGCTTTAAACATATTCATAAGCCATTACACATATTAGCATACAGATGCAAGCAACAGTTCATCATTTTCTCTAGAATTAAAATACTATGATGAAATCAATTTAAGGAAAAGAACTAGGGAAGCCTTCAACAAACTTTTTGACACCTAAATGTTTTCAATTGAATGACCAATTATTCTTCCATTGTAACAACGACAGTGAATGATAAATTAAAAAATACTCAACAACAAATTTTGTCAAAGAAAATTAAAATACAGCTAATAACTTTGACCTTGCTGGCCATAGTTGAAGTATGTTCTTTAAGGTCTGATTCATCTTTGATATTGAGCTTCTTGAGTGGGTTTTTGTCAGACAGAAATGCACTTTAGTTCAATGCTTCAAAGGTGTCATTCAGATTTCAAATGTTGTGCTTGCCATGGATGTACAGAACAATTGTGTACAACACAGTTTTAAAAGGAACCCATCTCTTCACTTTTTGATAGATCTAATTCCTGGAAAGTATGTTTGTGGAGCAATGAAACATTAGGCAAGATACATTAACCTTGACTAAGTCTTGCAAAAATGTGGTCTCATGAGGTGTTTAGATTGAAGGACAAATTATAAACAAAAATGTAACCTGTGCTAGTATTTCTCAATCAGATACGGTGACCAATAGTTATGCACAAAATTCATCTTTGCCAGCATACTCACTTCCTGTGCCTAGAAAAAAAATTTAGTCTATGGAAGAGGCATGAGAAGGGTAGGAACACCTATCAAAGAATAGAAGTAAGGAGTTTTAGATGTTGTGATTGGTAAATGCCTTATAAGATGTCAATTTCAATGATGGAAGTCATAGTGTCGTTCAGATTTCAAATGTTGTGCTTGCCATGGATGTACAAAACAATTCTGTATAGCACAATTTTAAAAGGAACCCATCTCTTCACTTTCTGATAGATCTGATTCCTAGCAAGTATGTTTGTGGAGCAATGAAACATTAGGCGAGATACATTAACCTTGACTAAGTCTTGCAAAAATGTGGTCTCATGAGGTGTTTAGATTGAAGGATAAATTATAAACAAAAATGTTGAGATGCACTATAATGTTGAAAAAAAATGCAGCCTGTGCTAGTATTTCTCAATCAGATACGGTGACCACTAGTTATGCACAAAATTCATCTTTGCCAGCATACTCACTTCCTGTGCCTAGAAAAAAAATTTAGTCTATGGAAGAGGCATGAGAAGGGTAGGAACACCTATCAAAGAATAGAAGTAAGGAGTTTTTAGATGTTGTGATTGGTAAATGCCTTATAAGATGTCAATGTCAATGATGGAAGTCATAACATAGTATGAGGATATTGGTTAACAAATTCCTAGATCAAACTTAGTTTTATGGGATTTTTCAATAGAAATGATGTTTGTAATCAATTAAAGGATTGACAAAACACGCTGAATAAATATGAAGAATGGACTTTGTTGAAAATGACATTTGGAAATGTTCTCATCTTTGTAGATAAATATTGATAATTTAAACTCAATAATTTCTACTTGTTTGAATCCAATTATACTGCTCCAACAAGGAGCCCTGTTTATAGGCGCCAATATCTTGCATACTATTGGGACCTACCAAATATAAGAGCTCAGCTAAAATGGGAGGTTCCTTACTATTACAGAGAACCTAGACCCAAGGTATGGGAATATGGTAACTTGGAAGGTCATTATTGGCATTATCCTTAGCCTGTGAAAGATAGATATTATTCTCATTGGCGAAAATATATAGATTGGCATCCCAGATCTTATGAAAGAGATGTCATAAAATTTTGATGGAGATTTCAGTAGGGGTTTTCGTAGATTTTAAAGACCCATTTACATTATTCACACATTTTAGAAGCTGGTACTCTTCTCCTCTCTTTCCTAGAGATGAGAAATTTTGCAGATTTCTTTCTCTATTGAGGTCATAGTCCAGTTAGAGGTTGGTTATGTATTGTAACTGAAAATTCAGGTAGATTGCAATGTTGCCATTTCTAAGATTGATTTTAACAATAATAGAGTTAATATACAATTAAGCAAATGAATAAATAGATATTTAGATATAATTATTTATTCTATGTTTTTGAATTACCCAAATTTTAGGTCAAAGAGCTATGGATTCACCAAATGTCAAAGAAACCAGCACTGATGCAAAGGAGAATGACATGGAGACTCCCATGGTTAGTAAAAAGAGAGACAAACGCACCATGCATTTCCCAAGTGCCATCAAGACAAGTGCTTATAGATTTGATGGCGAAGGAAATTATTCCAGTAAGGAGTGGGATCTAACAGAAGGGCAGGGAAAGGAGTTCCATTGGTACCATGTGGAGTTTCGAGGTCTAATCATAAATTGGCCCTCGCTGCTCAATACCTAATTGACGTGCTCTGCCCTCCTCTAAAACTTTATGACATTCTGGCCCTTGTAAGCAATGGGCCATTCATTTGGAATATTGATGGGGCTCTTGTTTTTAGGATTAATTCTGCAGGCCCCACGAATAGCAAATTTACACATAGGCTTGCAGCCTGGATCACTAAGAATACTATCATTATCGTATCTCTAGGGAAGGTGCCAAGGCTCAGTTTTTCTATGACAATGCAGCAACCTCTTCTTTCTGATATTCCAAGTGTGGAAAGTCCTCACTACAGAAGGGGTTCAATCATAGGTGCAGAGGAGGGATCCAAAATAGGGGGTCAACAACAACAACCAAATGTGACCATCATCAGAGAGCATGTGCTAGAATTTCTACTTACCATGAAGAGCCCACACGAAAATGCTTGAAGAGTCCAAACCCTAGGAGGATCCATGGCGTTCAGAGTTAAAAGGTAACAGACCATGTCACAATAGGGCAAAACAATGTAAAAAATACAATGTTAATGAAAACACTGAATGGTCAGGATAGCCCACGGCAGGGCATAAAAATTAAAAAAACCAATTTAAGAGTTTAAGTAGCCATGACAACTAGCTGTGTCTTACCTCAACAAACTGCGTTTGAGCCAAAAAACTGCATTTGAGATCGTCCAGGATCTGAGCAGTCGACGATTTCCAGCCCACGCGTTCTTTTTCTGTTAGATTGAAAACCCAAAATCCGGAAGAGCAGATTAATTACAAACCAGAAAACTCTAATGCAAATAGAGAGGAAACCGAGCCCAATATATTAAACAAACAAGAGATCTTTAGGGTATTTAAATACATGTTTATTGTGTAGATCGTTCCCATTGAAGACGTCGATGACTAGGGCATGATAGATGAGAATACAAAATGTGACATAAATCACGCATAACTCATCTTGAGTTGCAGCCATATCCATCATCAGTCCTCTAGCCTCTATGCGAAGAGCTGCTGATCCCCTGTTCGAAATGCCGATGAAGCCATTTTGACAACGCCGAAACTGAGTCGAGCGCCCAGAGTTTTGGAAAGATAATGATCAGTCATATTAGGAAAACTCTCACTTTACCTATTGTCTTTATTTAAAACAATAAAAAAATAAAAAAATTATTTAAATATAAAAAATATCTTAAAGACATTATTTATATTTTGTCTTTAACTATCGTCTTTAATACTGTTGTATGTAGTAGTGAATATATGCTACTATCAACATACACATTGCACCTCTTAGTGCAAGTGCTAGTCCTTATTATTAACTATCTTATTTTCTTGTTTAACTTTTATTTAATTTAATAAATAGTTTCAAATGCAATATGCAGCAAATACATACAATAAGAAAGGGAATTTGTTGACTTGAGAAATTATTTTAATAATATTGAAAGCCACCGCTGGCATATACTAACCCGAATCCAGCGGATTATTGGGGAGGATATTGTTGCCCGCCATATGCAGACGAAGCATTTGGCATGTGTAGAGAGGTGTCTAGTGATTGATAGCCTATTGTGTTGTATTGTGGTGGATAGCCATAAGGTTGTGGATAGCCATATTGTTGCTGATATAACAACTGGGCTTTCGCTTGTGCTTCCAGCAGTGCCATCTGCCGTGCTGCACTAATTTGGTCTTCTGTAAATTGCGATCTAAAGAGATCCTCCGTGACCCTCACTTCCTTTTCTGATAGCTCCTTCAGCTCCCTTTCCTTCTGTTCCAGTTCTCTGCGCATCTGTTCCCTCCGCTCCTGGTCCTTCTGTTCCAGTTCCTCCTGCAATTTGATTCGCTCTTGCTCCACTTCCTTCTGTAGTTTGATGCGCTCCTGCTCCAGTTCCTTGCGCTCCTGTTCCTTTCGTTCCACTTCCTTCCGCTCCCGCTCCTTGTTCTCCCGTTTCACGCGCTCACTTTCCATCATTTCCTTAACCTGCCGTTCAAGGGTCGCTTCAACCTTCAATGTTACTGCAGAGTCAGATTGCTCTCCAAATCCCATATGCCCCAGTAAAACCCATACCTGACTCAGAAACTCACCCCCGCTAGCCAAGCACTCTGCATGAACTCTGGCCTTATTGTAGGACGCCATGTATATCACCAGCTGACCCCAGTACTCCGCCAATAATTTCCACCTTTCTTCTTTTCCCTTCTCCTTCAAAATGCCTACTATTTTATAGGCCGCTCCAAGTGGAGATTTGGCTTCCATGCTTGCCGGTTCTATAGCATCGGAAGTAGAATGTTTACCCATTAAACTCTCTATCGTGCTCTTGGGCATCTTCAGAATCTGCTGCACAAGATCCAAGTATGCAATCTTTGCCATATCCGGGTGGAGAGGCAAAAGACGGGCGCGACAGAAGCAGATATGCACAGTACCTCGACAGTACTCTGCTGAAACGTACATTGTCGACATTCTCTTCGTCTTCCTCTTCGCACATTGTGGTGGCTAGATGTAACATCAGAACGATCTCTTCCAGATTGTACCACTGATCTGTGAATTCATGTATCTCCTCCAGGATTTTCCTGTAAATATTTCCCATTGTGTTTCCTCTATCACCATCCTGAGAAAGCTTCCCTTTTAGGATGGCAAAAATGAAGCACTTGAGATCGTCTTGAACAGAAACTTTGTGGGCGTGCTTTAGCTTGATGTATCCCGTTACAGCAAAAGAATATTTGGGTAAGAATCTAGCCAATTTCCACACCAAACGAGAACCATTATAGCAAGTCTCGATCAAGCAATGTTGGTGAACTGATCCTCTGCTCCGGTTAGAGGCACTTCTTCCGAGCAGATTGTGAATCATATCCAGCACAATCACAACTTTCTTTATTACTATCATTCCCAAGTCTCTGCTCCACTTCAAGACGCCCTCTGGGAGTGGATGTTTCAAATCATCAACAGTAGCGCAGATCAAACGGACCCTGGTCCAGTCCGATGTCATAATTCGACATAGCTGAAACACCTCCACCACAAGCGCCACTGAAATCACAACATACGTGACTGCCCGCTGTGCTTCTCTGTATTCTTCTTCCTTCAATATCAAAAACCCCGCCACTCCCACGAGAGTGGCGTTCAGAAGGCGTATTAGGACACCCCACTTACCGAACGCTGTGCGGCTGAATTTGGAGAAGAGGGCGTCGTACATGAATTTCAATTCCATTTCTATAACTTTGAATGCTTTGTCTCCACCAAGCTTTTCCCAAAAAGCTATAGTCTCCGGCCACTGCCATTCTTCAAAAGACAGATTTACAATCCTCCGCTTGTACATTTTGAATAGCGCATGGGAGAGGCAGAGATTGTAGTCCATACCTTCAATATGAGCGCTCTTGACATCATCAATAGCTACTATCCCTCTTCCTTCCAGTAGGGCCCCTGCCTCTATATCTCTTCCTTCCTCTTTGTCAATCATTCTCTCCAGTTGCTTCTCGCCCATAACCACATACCCCCGACGTCGTACAACATTTCTTTCAATTGAAATTGAAGAGCCCTCCGATCCTTCTCTGTGCACTTGCTTCTCTTCCATAGAAACATTCCCTCCCTTCATATATTTGGAAATCGGCAGACATGACGTAACAATTTGTGAGTAGGTGCCAAGCCACAAAGCGTGCGTTCTTTCCCCGTACTTGAGGAACCCAACGACCAGAAGAAGAATAGCAGAAGCCAATGAGTAGCCTTCCAATGCTGATGAATATATCACATACACTGCCACTGAAACCTGATAAATCATGTTGAATCCATGCCTCAACCATAGCTCATTATCAGCCATGGAATAGGCAGTGATCGCATCTGGTCCCCCCAAATGCAGCAGCAACACTGGAGCCCATAGTCCGTATATCTCATTGCGTACGCTGTGCATCATGGTCGCAAGTGCAGATATGGCCACAGCGTCTGCAGAAATGTAAGCTCCCCACACCACAAAGCGGAAAATTGCACTTGAAATATAATATCTGCGCGTACCCAAAACAACCAAAGCAAGCTGCAGTAACATGCTAACGAGCAGTAGAATCCTTACCAACCATTCCGCTGTAATCCGGAGTGCTAAATCTTGCATGACACTCGACAGTGAACGACCTCCTGCATCCATTGATCCCAAACAAGGACGTACGAGATGACAAAGGAAAAAACAATGCAATTACCACATGACGCTCGTCCTCACGGTAACCTCCAGCTTTATAGATGGCATTTTAATTTTAATAGTCATCTGGAGCTCATAACCATCATGCCAAGGTTAGTACCAAAGATCTACTGACAATCTAGTCTAAAAGGACGCAACAATGAGTACATTGCCATAGTTGGAAAGAAAAAGAAAGTTAATTATCCACCCATACAACGAAGCAAATGGGTTCTTCGTCCACTTTGATAAATGTTTAGAAGCTTTTCCGTGAAGATCACATGTTTTGATCTGAGTGGGGAGGCAAACGTATCTTTAAAGAATTCATTTAAAACAGTTTTGAAGGCTTCATCGTTAAGATAACTAAGTTTTTAAGAGAGTGTACAAAGAAAAATAAGAAAAATAATGGACATTTGAATACATTTGATTTGGTGATGATGATAAAAAGAGAAAATGTCATCCATCAATATTCAAACCTCAGGAAACACATTTAGATCAAATTTAAGGCTAAGATAAATTTTACAGATACCATTACCAATATCTTTCCATACATTCACTCTTACCATGGAATGATGATAAAGTCTTGATGATATCATTAAAAATGCATATTTTACGAAAGACACTTCATGTCTTACTATCAAATGATTATAAGGTCTTTGATGATACCATTAAAAAAAAAGTATGCAAGACCGCCTAACACATCCCACGTGCTAATAGTTTATTTTTGAAGTTGGTGTACAACTTCAACAAATCTTCCAAAGCACTAGCCCCCATCGGCCCCCTAAGGAGGGAGAGGAAAAGTAAAAATAGCTGCAACTTTAAAGATGCCGTTTTGATTTTAATTAAATATGAAATCTAATAGATTTCATGGCAAGGTTAAGAATAAAGATATGCTAACAATCAATTTTAAATTGTGCAGCAGCGATTACATTCCCACAGTTGGAAAAGAAAAAACTAAAGAGAAGGTGTTCGTCACTTTAGGTAGAGATCGATTTAGGAATTTGTTCTCCTTCTATAATTTTTAATACAAAAGAAGGCAGAAAATTGTAGAACTAAGAATATAATTGTAAACTTTTATTTAAAGGGAAACATGTTTGTAGAGGATTTTATTTAAGTTTGAAGACAATTATAAGAAGATAAATTATGTTATAACTAAATTATAATTCTATCATATATATATTTGGAATAAAAAATCTATCAATTTATTATAATTACAATTTTATAAAAAAATTAATATCAATCTTTCAATATAATGATACTATATATAAATATATTTTAGAATATCATAATTAATAATAAAAACCTTCTAACTAATTAATTTTACTATTTAAATAAAATATTGTTATAAATTTTTGTTAATATTATTAATTAATAGAATAGATAGTTGGTCATTTCATTCACCATAGACTATATAGCAAAATCGTGAATATAATTTTGATAAACAACTAAATATATATTTTCAAACTAAAGAAAACTATTTTTCTATAAAAAAAAATTATTGGATATTACTCTTAAAAGAAAAAAGTGCAATTTAGACTAGCTGCACCCTAGCAATGGTCATAAGAAGTACCTCCTCACCTTCAACATATTCAACATGATGGAAGTCCACAAACCACCATTTGATATATCAACTTTTATGCCACTTTAGGTATTTGAACAAGCTCATAAGAACCATATAACCTTTCCATTTAAATACAACCCTATGAAAATCATTTAATTAAGCCAATAGGGTTTTCCTTTGAGGGATCTTGTGACTGTACACATCTTTTTTTACTATCGCACACTCAAAACATGTCTCAATTTCTTTTTTTAGTGCATAAGGCTTGTCATACTAATAATCTCATGGAGGCTTTAGCCATTTTACATCATGCGGAGCAATGATTTTTGACAAGATGACACAAAGTTATCTCTAAATTTGACTCTCAAGTGGTGGTGAATTCACTTATGTCATAGTTACCGAAGGATGTTAGTTGGCTATTGACTTCAGTTGTTAATCAAACTTCTCTCTTTTGTACTTCTCTAGAGTATGTTAATTTTAATTACATTCCTCAATAATGGAACAAAGCTATTGACTGTTTGGCCAAATGGGCATCTGATCATGCTCAGGATTGGACTATTGTGGATAGGGGACAACTTCCCTTAGATTTGTCTCTTGAGTTAGATGACCTTATTGCTCAGAATAGAGCTCCTTGGTGAGCTCTCCTTTTTATTTCTCATTTTTTCTTAATAAATTTTTATGTTTCTTTTATTAAAAAAAACACATCTTACGTTGGTATCACTGAATTTTTTTTTATCTCATTGATTTTAGAATGTTTGACACAGTTAGTCTGAAGATTTTTTAAAATTATTATTATTACTAAATATGAGGATTTCTTGTTAGAGGATCACATAAAATAAAACATAGATTTTGAATTTTTTTTTAAATATAAGAATTTTTCAATATAGATATAGCATTATAAAAAAAAATTATAATAAAGAAAAATTTATTTATAAAAATACAATTAGACAATTATTATTTAAAATATGTTTTAAGAATATTCACTAAAGTATAATTAGTTTTTTGATTTAAGTACACTGCAATGCTATTTTTTATGTATTTATAAAAGGATTTCTTGGATAGATAAAATATTGTATATTTCATTGAATAGGGAAAAAGAATAAATTCCATAAAAACAATATATATATATATATATATATATATATATATATATATATATATATATATATATATATATATATATATATATATATATATATATATATATATATATATATATATATATATATATATATATATTATAATTTAAAATATTTGATTAACATAAGTAATAATAAAAATTAAATATGACAATAAAATTTTAAAATAATGAATATTATAATATTGAAATAAAAAGTATCTATATATAAAAATAGGGAATGCTAATTTAGATTTTAGAGATATTGATTTATCATGTTCATATCAAAATAACAATATGAAAATTTCCTAAGTCATGGCACCTAAATATCCCAAAATGAAATCTATTGCAAATATGACCTACACACTTTTAATCTAACTCCCTTTAAAATAAGTCCAAATAACATAGTTTGACCCAAAAAAATAAAATATGTTTAGAGCGTGGTTAGGTATTTTCATATCTAAACTTTTTTCATGATTATTCGAAAGTATATATGTCAACATTTCTAGCTACAATATCATCACACTTATTTTTCTTTATAGTGATTGGCTAATATAATACTACATCAATTACAATTTTGAGGTAGGTATGACTAATAATAGTAACATATATGTGTAAATTTTAAAATTTTAAAATTTATATTCATTTTTATTTTTTTCCAAAAAAATATGTAATAATTATAAGCTAAAATATTTATTATTTTACTATTACATATATATGGTTATATATATCATAAGATACTTTTATACATTTTACTATTTGATTAATTATTAAATTTATAAATTTATTTTGTACATATAGTAAGTTTACAACTATTTATACTATTTCATATCTTATTTACATTTTTTTTTTTCAAACATAGCAAATCATTGTAAAATTTAAAAGCTTGAAGTCAAGAATCTATAATACAACATAACTTTGGAGTGTCTGATTAGGGAGATCTTTGGTTCAAATCTGCTTGAACTTAATGCATCTTAATATTTGTGATAACACTTGTTGATTTAATGCTTAATATTTTTTACAACATTGCACTCAAATACTCTTAACATAAAAGTATTTATTCCCTATATTACCTATAGTCAAATGAAACATATCCCAAGTATCAATCTCACAAATCTTTTTAGAATATTTTGGACACCTTGACAAAATAACTTGGGTAAAATCATAGATATGTGTTAGCATTTATGATACCAAAACATGTTTTGGTCAAATTTCATTTCTCTATCAAAAATCTTTTTCTTTTTTCAAAAACTAGAAATACCTTTATATAGATCTCAGATTCAATATCATCATTATATAAATTTTTGAGTGTTTTGATTAGTTATAATATGTTATAATTTCAAAATATTATAAGTTGAGATTTCAACATTTCAAAACATGCTCACTCAAAAAAGGAAAAAAAATGGTAAATCATATCAAAAAAACTAAAAAAATATATTTATCTCTAGAGGAGAGAGTCTTCTTCATGAATATGTAATTTTTTTTTCAAGAAGGTGTAGATTTGGTTGGGAAGTTTTGATGGGAGGAAAAAAATGTTGGTTTCTAAGAAGGTTGAACTTGAGTACTTATAACAAAGAAAATATGCATAAAAAATAAGTATTTCTTTTTTTCATTCCCTAGCTATACTTGTCATCTATAAGATGTTTTCAAATTAGAACAAAAAAGGTGATTTGCATATATTTTCTTAACAAGAACTACACCCTATATTTTTTACAGTGACAAAAGGTACTTCAAAATAAAATAAAATGAATAAATTCTTACTCAAAAAAATTATAAAAATGATAGGCATAAAATTTATCCAATTCTACACATTTCATCAGTTTACATAGCTTCAAATTCAAAACACAAATTCCATTTATTTTGTCATTGACGTTGAACTGGCATATTTTGATATCTCGTTTCGTTATAAAAGGTGACACAGGCTTGTGCTTTTACCCACTTGTTAATGTAGCCAAAAAACCTTAGTTATAAGCATGAGATTTGCCAAGTAGACATGTTAATGATTGATATTTCATTAATATTTTCAAATTTAATACCCACTCATATATTTATCTTATATTTTCACATTTAATAGTTGGATATGTTGTGTATTTGACAAAGAATTAAGTTTATTTTTCAACCTTTTGTTAATTCTATTTAATTGTGTTGTATATTACATTTTTAAATTTATTTGAATTCTTTTAAATATTTATTGAATTGTGTGAACAAAAGTCTTTATTATTATTTATCCTTGTTAATATTTTCAAATTTGATGTCTACCCATATATTTTACTTAGTCTTTTTGTATTTAAATATTTTTCTCTATGTACATTCTTTAACTATCATGTACCATGTACTATTCTTCACCACATTCTTGAATATAGAAGCTAGTAAAACTACTTGATGTAATTCTACATGTTTAGCCAATGTTCTCCTTCAATCTATACCCCAAAATGTAAAACAATCCAAACACAATAATAAGAGAAAGGGAGGGAGCTTCATTACAATAACTATTTCTCTAACAAACCAAGGTGTGAGACTCACAATCCTTACAATCTATCTCATGACTTAATAGTTCTTGACTCATTAATTCTCTTGATTCAATTTTTTTTTTTTTTTTTTTGCACAAGTTTTCTCTCATTGAATAATCTTCCATGCATATTGATCAACAATTTTACTTGTGCTCAACACAATAATGTGAAGACATTATTTTGCAATTTCTCTTTAGGTTTATAAGATAGCAAACATTGACAAATGTATTATACATAACTAGCAAGTATCAATCTACTTGGAATATTCCTCGTCCCTTCAATATATTATAGATGTATATCTTCCTATCAATATGACTTTTGCACCTTATAGAGTGCAATTGCTAGTAATATGAAGATAAATTGCATTAAATATTCAACATTTTATTAATTAGTGTTATTTTAAAATTTACAGTTAAATATATTACTTTTAGACAAATGGTTTTTTAAAAATATGATAAATTTTTAAAAAAATCATATAAGATTTTATTTAAAAATCAATTAACATAAAAGAAACATAAAACCTTTAAATCACTTCTTACTTACCAAATTAATGTTATTTATTGTTTCATTCATCCCTTTCTATCTATAGGTAGGGAACTAATGTCCCCACCTACTTCTTTTAATTAGTTTTTAATCAATAATTCTTTTGTTTCAATTGGTTGGTCTTATTTTTATGGTATTATTATTTTTCCCACTCTATAATATCAGAAAATAAAATATCTAGAAAGTTCTAGGAAATTTTGGAACTAGTCTCCCTCTCTTCTATCTTCCTTAATAAAATGGTGAGCATGATGGACATAGAAAATGAATTCAACTGCAGATGTTTTGGCTATGAAGACTGAAATTTTCTTTAGGAATGGTATGCTAGTATAGGGCTTGTTGGCTCTTGATTTAATAGTTTGGAAATAACCAAGAAACCAGACCAATACATCTAAGGTTAGTAAATTCCTATAATGGATGCATTTGACTCCAGTCTTGGGCCAACTATAAGGATAAATCCTTCTTCTTCTTTAGGCTCTATTAGACCTAGGTGGGTGGACCTCAAACTCTTTATATGGTACCAGTGTAAAAGCATGCAACTGAATCTGGAAAATAGATAAAATCCCTTAATCTTCTATGTTTATGCAAGCATTCATGGGTGAAATGGCTGATAATAGAGCACATGAACCTAATAAACTAAGTGAGAGAAAACTCTTTTAACTCTTAAACACAAAAGGAAAGATATTCAATTAAGATTTGTATCTCAACATCATCTAGGTATGCAAAAATAGAGAACATGTATCCTTCAAGCTGACCAGTCCCTTATCCATTGGGCATCAACTAAACCTTAACATACATATGGGTACCTAAAGTATACTCATATATTCAAACAATTGATCTATCCATTTGACTTGCAAATAGACATCTGTCTTCATAACAACTCTCATACTATGAAATCCTTCTAGTGTAACCTGAAACCCTGTCAATGTAAACAAGCATTTACATGGATCTTTGCTAGACTAGCAAATTCATCTTGACATACAACCTTAAGGGATTGCAAATGGGTTCAAACTCTTTGTTCTCAAACACAAAATATTACAAATAATAGAAGAAGGAGACGAGAACCAGAATGAAACTAAAAGAAATGAAGCTCTTGCATTAATTTCCTTGAAACAAATACACCATCTATATATCAAACTTAGAAAATACATAAAGAATGACTATGTACTATAAAATGCTTCAAAAGAAATACAATACTAATGTTCATAACTGAAGAACACTGATAAAATTGGTATCACAACTGTGAGAAAATCTCAGGAGACTGGAATTAGACTAGTCTCACAATCCTCCTAAAATATTCAAAGAATTGGAACCCTTATATATAGGAGAGAAGATCTTCAGGAAATGTAATATGGAATTGACATCTATCCTACTGAAAGAGCCTTCAATCTTGAGTTGTTGAAACTAAACTTCCTCATCTACGTGCAATTGAAAACCATAAATGAACCCCAGAATATTTGATATATCCCCTTTAACAATTAGTAAAATATCCCATGGAGAAATATCAAGAAATCATCAAACTATACTGAGGCTCCAAAAATCTAATCTCAACATGTCACATTTTCTTTGTTGTGAAAATCAACATGTGCTGTGCCAAAAACATAACTACTCCCAACTACATCAAAAAATAATCAATTCATCCTTACAATTGCTGGAGAAGTCAAATCAGATGAAAATATCTCTATATTTGATTGCAATTTTCATTAAGAAGCCCCCAAAATTCTACTTTGCTCTGTGAAATTCTCTGTATTCTGATAGCCTTTTGCAATTTAGTGGTTCAATAAATGGTGAGATCATGAATTATATTCGAGCATTGAAATCACACAAATGAGCTCTGAACCAAATTAACTACCATTAGCCATTTTTTTCTCAAGTTACATCAGAATTTCAAATCTTATTTGTTGATTTCACCGGATCGGACAACCTTAATTCCAAAAAGTAATAAGCTTTATGTCCTTAGGAGCAGGGCCATGTGTCGCATTACCACTTACCTGCATTGCTTAAATTTCTTGCATCTTAAAATAGCTGGTAAGTGCTAATCATTGATCAAGACAAGATCAATGACTACACAAATTTACACTTGACTAAGGCCCAGTCACCCATTCTAACCAATAGGAAGTCTCCATGTGAGTCTGTGCCTTCTGGCAACCCCCACACAAGTGGGTCCCATATCACCTTTTGAGTGAATGAGTACTTGACGTCATTCTTTCCATGTGTCAAGCTAGTGCATTCCCGCTTTCCTTATTGAACAAGCATCTCCATATTGTAGGATTGTGCCAGCTATTGATCTTTGAAGGATCTATGGTTGAAAAAGGTTTGATCATATTTGGCAGAGAAGCCTCTTTAGTGGCACAACTAGCAATACATGTCAGCAATCACTTTACAACTTGGCATATTGCAGCATATACTAAGGCTTCCCGACCCCACCTTGCTACATGTCCAAAAACTGCTTGCCCACTTTATTTAAAAGCCTTGCATCTGAACATTATAGGAATATGGTACCCATTGATCTAAATGAGATCAACGGTCAGACAAAATTAATAATACTTCGGGCATTTTTCAAAATAATCCAGTGAAAAAGAATATGGTTAATGAATTTTAAATGAGCCTTTAATAAAACCATGCTTGCCTAAGCCTAACCTTAGGGTAAAATGATAAACCATTAAAAAACATTTTTCTAAATATATTTTGAGGATTTTTCAAAACTAGGGTAAAATAAGATAGGGCACTAGGGTTTCCAAGAAATTCTCTAAAGAAAAACCGTGATAATTTAATAGAATTTCAAAGACACAGAGACTTGGCTATGAACTATGGAAACCTAAGGGTTTGAAAAATACAAGGAACAAAACCCTAATTTGCAAGACACAAAGACTCAAATGATTTTTCACTAAAAAATTCCCAAAATTTTTGCATTGTGAAAAATTAAACCAACAGTGACTCTGTCTAGGGATGATAGACTACTTGAGTCTATGCAAGAATTGAGAATCTTTGGGAGAGTAGACCACATACTTGGTATAGGAATGCCAACTTTTTTAGAGAGCACAGAGCAACACATAGAAAAAAGAAACAAGAAACCAAACTATATAGAGAGACTATTTATAGGGATTTACAAAATATATAGAATGTACAGGAAAACCAAGAACCCTAAAACTACTATTCATAGAAGACAGATACCTTTAAGAAAAGTACCTCTTCAAGAATTGTCCATGAACTGGAAATTCAAGAATACCTCCAATTAAATCCTTCAGAAAATATGAATCTTCTCCATTTTTATCACAAATGTTATATGGGCCAAGCCATATTCTATCAAATTTACCATGCTTTCCTTTATCTTCTAATCTAGCATTCCACATCAGTACCATGCCACCTATTTCAGAGTTCCTCTCAGTGGCTCTTTTTTCATATAATTTCTTCATTTTTTATTGTAACTAAACATTTCGAATAGAAGATTCTCTCCTTGTTTCTTCTAGTTGCAAAATATCATCCATTCTGAGTTGCATCTCATCAATGATGTCATCTTCATATAGTTGAACAAATTTATACATCTTCTTTAGGTTATTTTGTGGAATTCTAGCTTGTATGCCATAAACTAGATCAAATGGGGCACATCTAATGGCCTTTTTCATAGTAACCCTATCAGCCCACAAAGCTAATGGCAACTTTGAATCCCACGCCTTCTTGTTTTCCCCTAGAATTCTTTTGATAACCTTTAGTATACTCTTATTGCTTGATTCTACCAGACCATTCCCTTGAGGATGATAGGGTGATGGTGTGTACTCTGTAATGCCATATTTCTTGCAAAAAAATTTATATTCCTCTGATCTGAAACACATAGCATTATCTGTTACAATCTTTTGTGGGCATCCAAATTTGGTCACAATATTATTTGAAATGAAATTAATCACTACCTTACTTGTTGCATTCTTAGTAGGGACTACCTCAACCCACTTGGTGAAATAATCAATGGCTACTAAGATCCATGAATGACCACCACTAGACTTATTTGTGATCTCACCTATAAAATCAATTCCCCACAGTTGAAAAGGTGTCTGCACTTCAACTAGTCTTAATGGAAAATTCCCAGAGAATTTTAACTTTCCACTAAACCTTTGACAAGCATCAAAAACTTTTACAAACTCATGAGTATCTCTAAAAAGTGTAGGCAACCAAAAACTAGCCTAAAGAATTTTATGAGTAGTGGTTTTAGCCATATATTGACCTCCACATACACCTTCATGCATATCTTTCAAAATTCTTTTAGATTCATTTTCATCTACACACTTCAAAAGTACCCCTTCCATATTTCTCCACCATAATTGACCCTGCACTATAACATACCTTATAGCCTGCAACTTGAGGGATCTTTTCTGGTTATTTGTTAGCCTTGGTGGAGATTTCATATTTTGCAAATAATAAATTACATCTTTCTACCAATCAAAGATACCCATATCACAACTATTGTCCTTGCAACTATCATCAAGTTGATTAATTTGGTTTGCCTCTAAATTAGCTTCTATCATCAATTTAGCCAAACCTTGACCCTTGACCAATTTGGTAATCTGAGTATCAATATTAAATTCTTGTATCCTATAATGCACCTACATCTCCTACCAGATACCTCTAGTTGTTAAAAGATGTCCTTCATAGCAGTAGTAGGAACAAAAGTAATGAAAGTAGCTCCCATTAAGTAACATCTAAAATCCTTAACTCCTTTCACCAATGCATATGCCTATTTTTCATTGATGTCATACTTAAGCTTTTTTGCTTGCAAAGACTTGCTGAAGAATGCAATAGGTTGCTCATAACCTTCTTCATTTTTCTGTAACAGTACTATAGCAACCATGTGAAATGGGGCAAAAGAAAATATATGCATTGGTTTGTCATAATTAGGAGCTCTGAGAATAGGGACATCTTTAATAGCTTGCTTAATTTTTTGAAATGCAATACTAGGTTCACCATCCCATTTTATCTTAGATCCCCTCTTTAGCATTCTTGATATAGGCCTACTAATCTCTACAAAATTTGTCACAAATCTCCTAAGAAAATTGATCTGTCCAAAGAATGACTAGATTCCTTTAACACTCTTGGGTTTTTGAATCTTATCTATAGCCTCTACCCTTTTGGGGTCAATCCTCACTCCATGCTTGCCAACTAGATGTCCTAAAAAATTTCCTTTAGTGACACCAAAGTTACATTTCCTTGGATTTAAAGATATTCCATATTTAATGGCTCTGATGAATACCTTTTTAAAGTGCATACAATGAACATTTTCATCCTTGGAATAAGCAGTAAGGCCATCTTGATACACAACTAGAAATTTGTCAAAAACATTAGTAAAAGCTATATCCATGGCCCTTTAAAAAGTAGCCCTAACATTAGTAAGCCCAAATGGCATCTTGACATAAACATAAGTACCCCATGGAGTAGTGAAAGAAATCTTAAACTGTTCTGATTCTTTGACAACTACTTGATTATATCCTGAAAACCCATCCATCATGGACATCAATTCTAAACCAGTGACCCTTTGCAACATGGCTTCCATATTGGGTAAACCATAATTATCTTTTAATGAAGATATGTTGAGATTCCTAAAATCAACACACAACCTTATATCTCCATTTTTCTTTCTCATTGGTACTAGATTGGATACCCAAGAAGAATGTCTAATAGGCTTTGTAATTGCAGCATCTCTTAACTTGATCAATTCTTCTTGTATTTTGGGAGCCAAGGTCAGATTTATTGGCCTTTGTTTTTTTTTGAAAGGCTTAGCATCTGGTTTCAAAGGGATTTCATGTTGAAAGAGATCTTCCTTATAGGCCTTTAGATCATCATATGACCATGCAAACACATTTCTATACTTCCCTAACAAATTTATTAGATCTTTCCTAATTTTAGGAGGCAATTTCTTACCAATATATACCTTTTTAGGTGTTTCCTGAGTTCCCAAGTTCTCTTCCCCTAAATCCTTGGCATTATACCCATTAGTATCCATTTGTGACCTATCTTGGTTGTCAAAAATAGTTTCTAAAACAACTAGACCCTTTGGAATTTTGTTTGCTTTCAATTGTACAACTTCTTGCCCAAAAATTGTATCTTTTCCATCTACATTTTCTACATAAGCTGCACAATCAATTACTTGTCCTAACAACATATGCTCATAATTCAAAAATCTTAGAATATCCTTATCATCTTGAAACACTTGCTAGTTTTGAACATTATCAGGGACAAAAGGTCTAGTTTGAATCTCAATTTTAGACACACCAAAAAATGTGATATCATCAGATTTTATTACTATGTTTTCCTATAAATCTGCCATTTTATTATTTTTCTTATCTTTCCAAATAACCCCAAATGCATCAAAACATTCAATCATGTCCCACATTGCATTTCTATGCTATTTCAATCTTTTATTATTTGACACATAAGCATTGTTGACTTGGGATACCACCAATTTAGAATCTCCTACAACATGTAAACACTTTATCCCATGCTTATGAGCTAATCTAAGACCTAACAATAGAGCCTCATATTTTTCTATATTGTTAGTTCAAGGGAAACTTAAAGTAAAGGAGAATTTGTATGTTACCCCTGCTGGAGATATCAACAAAATGCCTACACTAGACCCCTCTTTGCAACATGCACCATCAAAAAACATAGTCCATAAATCACCCTTGTCTATTTTTATGTCAACTTCCATTTCCATCTAAGACTTATGCTTAGATATTTTCAAAGTCAAGACCTCAGCTCTGAATGCATTAATAATTGTATCCACAAAATTTTTCATATTGTTTTCTACATCTTCCTCTATCATGTATATATTTTTAGGCTCCCTATTGACTTTTATCAAATTCCCCTCAATATTAAAAGTTCAAACCAAAAATCACACTATAGACTTCCACCCATAGCAGCACTCCATTTTCTTGATAATAACATGCCATACTGAGGTGGAATGTCAACAACCAATGCACTCATAGTAAGTTCTTTGTCCAGTCAGGCTATTAATCTATATGGCAAAGCATTTATAGTGCCTATGACTATCACTTCTCTTTTATCCATAGCACAACATCTTCCTTGAGTTGTATCTACTTTAAAGCCTAATTCCTTCATTATTTTAAAAGGCATCACAGTGTTAGAAGCACCAGAATCAATCATGCAATTTTTTAATGTTTTACCATTTACTAAAATGCTCAAGAAAAATGGTTCAACATTGCCCAAACACTGATTTATAGAATTATCCAAAAACATTTGATGAATTTGAGAGACAACTCGTTCAACTTCATTTTCCTTTACTTCTTCTTTAGTGCTTTCTTTGGGACTATGATTTTCATTACAATCCTGACTTACCCTTACATCAGTATTTCCCAACCATGCTATAGCTTTATTTTAGTGTTCAACAATTCTTAGCAATTTTGACAATGGAACCGTAATAGTAATCTGAGATAAAATAACAAGCATATCTATGGAAGAACCAAGAGGATCATCACTAGTCAAATTCCTTTTCTCATCTTGTTTGTCCAAAATGTTCAGAGCATTTTGATGATTCTTATCATGTTTTGTGATGATCTTTGATAGCTTCTCATCTATTTTTTTGGGGACATTATTTGAAAACTCCATTTCTTTAGGATTTTCTCCTTTCTTTTGTTCCCACCTTCTATTAGTAATTTTAACCTTCACAGCAGGAGCTTCTTTAGGTTTCACAATTTCCCCCTTCTTAGGATCAACCCCTTTTATGAAGATACTAGCTAACTTATTACTTTCATCTCTCTGAGTCATGTTTCTAGTCTGAACTTGAGCTATCATATTAGTAGTAATTTGATCAATCTCTTCCCTAGAAGGTTTTCTTAGTGTTACTTCTTCCTTTGCATTTACCATGTTGCACACATTTTCCTCCACATCACTTTCATTAGAAAATACTTGCTATTGTATGACATTCTAAAACTGCCTTTGGTCATACACATCTCTGTCATAATCTTCATAGTCAAAATAATGAGATTCAAATATATTGCATCCTACATCATCATTATTTTCTTCTTGCTCATGACACTTTTCTATTGTAGTTTGATATCCTAGGAATGACAATGCTACTACACAAGATTCAGGGGAATGGGTAATTGACATGCAAAACACCAAGTAGGTTCAGCAACAAATTTAGGGTCATCTACCAAATTTATAGAATTTTTTGACAAAGGATTATGGGTCACCTTGTTGTTGTTGTTTTTGGGAGGAGGGATACTAGGCTGACCATCCTTCCAAGTAGTGTTATAAGGAAAATTTTTCAGCCTATTTTGTCTATTGATTAGTGGGGTTCCTATCATTCTTCATCTAAGGAAGGTTTAGACCCTTTATAACATTTAGAATCTGACTCATTTCACTAGGCTCTTGCTTTTTTCCTCCTATGGCTTTATTTTCTTCCTTTCTATTTCCCTTATTCCCAAATAACCTAGGATAATCTCTTTTGCTTTCTAATCTCCCTAAAATCCTCAAATTATTCTCTATATTAATGGAAATCCTGAAAGCATCTCTTAATGTCCTATGCTCTTTATCTCTAAGTTGGTATGCCATTTTACCATCAAAAGCATTTAGATAAGTGATCAAACATACCTTGTCATCAATTCACATGGATTGCATTATCTTGTACATCCTTTTCTAAAATCTAGTGTTAAATTCAATAATACATTCATTAGGCAACCTCTTGATATTATTGAATTCACTCAAAATATAGCTCTGATTTTTCTTGTCACCATATTGGTCTTTGAAACAATACTCAATATCTTTCCAATCAACAATAGACAATTCAAAAAGTCTTTTGAACCATTCTCTAGCATCTTCAGTTAATGACTAAACAAACAACTTCATAATGACATCTTTAGCTTCAATCTCATAATCACTCATCATATTAAGAAAACTCCTTAAATGGTCTTCACAAGATATAGCATTATTTCCATCAAATTTAGGTAATCTTTTCCTCATTTCTTATGGGATGGGGTTTGGAAAACTAGGGATTCCATCAAAACATATTTTCCTATAGCCTTCTGATTGAACAGGTCTTCTTTGTAAATTAATTTTCGGGTGATTAGCACTGTCTTTCTTAGTATCATTCATTTTATTACTAGTACTAGCATCACCAATAGATTTGTTAAGATCTACTTTTTGTAAAGATGAAGACAAGAAAGAAACAAGCACCTTAGTAGTATTTTGATTTGCATCATTAGATCCATCATCATCTTTAGGTGTAGTTGTAGACTGCTTCTTGGTAATTTCCAAGAATTTGATCTTATTTTTCATCTAAGCTATAGTAGCGTCAATTTTTGCAATCTCCAATCTATTGGTTAAAGAATCCATTTCTTTTCTTCTCTTTTCCAATTCAATATCAGAAAGTGACATGGAATCATGGATTTGAACTGTCTTTATTGGCTCATTGATCTTAATACCAATCTCCTTTTGTTTTCCTTTGTCCTTAGCCCCTACAACAACTTCCACATTTTTTACTCTATTGTTATCAACTTCTAGAGTAGTATAGTTCTTAATCTACTATATTATAGATCCCTCTTGATTCATTTTTTGAGTTTCTAGCAAATTTTGCTCTTGCCTCTTAAGTTGTTCAACTTGTCCTACAATCTCAGGCTGCCATGCACTAGCTACTATCTCATTTTTCTTCTTTAGAGCAGTGATTCACCTAAGTAATTCTTGCTTTCCTTCATAAGCCTTCGTGATCTTGTCTTCCCTTTCCTTTTGAAATCTCCTATTAATAGCTCCTTGCTCAGAAAGCTGTGCTTTCAAAATTTCATTCTCATCAGGATCAAGGATAGTGAATTTAGACCCAGATGTTTTCTCATCATTAAAACTTTCAGGTCTAAGTCTCTAGGTCTCACCTTTTCAAGAGAATAATCTAACATGAAAGGATTTGTGCTACGCTGGAAAAGATTGTTACTAGTCCTATCCTCAAGACTAAATACCTATGGTTGCACTTTTTTTACTTGACATATCATTTTAGGGGTATTATAGAAATCATAATCAGAAAAAATTGGGTGAGATCTTGGACCTTTGGAGAAAGGCACCTTTTCAACAGTAGAATGGCGAATGTTATCTTTCCCTACTATTTTCCCTTGTGAATAGATTCCTTTATGCATCTGACTTCCCTTCACAGCCTAGTTCTATCTTCCTCTAGGAGGGAGATTAGTTTGTAACTTGATTCTTGGGTTTTTCCTCACATTTTCTCGTGTATTTTTCTTTTCCATATTTTGAAACAATAAATTCCTTGAATCTTGACACTAGCTAAAACCTTTTGAGTCGCCACCCATTCTACCAAAATGGTAATAATTACTAGATAGATCACAACCACTTCACTGATAATCTAGGCAAAGTGAAAATATCTTTCCAAAACCATGGGAAACCTTAGCATGAAATGCTTACTTCAAACTCTACCCAAGGTAAACATAGATCTTAAATGATATACTAGTTTAAAACAACATAGAGTGTGTTCCCCAATAGAGTCACCATTTTTTTGGCTCCTGATTTAACAGTTTTTGAAATAACCAAGAAAATAGACCAATACATCTAAGGTTAGAAAATTCCTATAATGGATGCACTTCACTGTAGTCTTGGGCCAACTATAAGGATAAATCCTTCTTCTTCTTTAGGCTCTCTTAGACCTAGGTGGGTGGACCTCGGACTCTTTATATGGTACCAGTGCAAGGGCATGCAATTGAATCTAGAAAATAGATAAAATCCCTTAATCTTCTATGTTTATGCAAGCATTCATGGGTGAAATAGTTGATAACAGAGCACATGAACTTGATAAACTAAGTGAGGGAAAACTCTTTTAACTCTTAAACACAAAAGGAAAGATATTCAATTAAGATTTATATCTCAAGATCATCTAGGTATGCAATAACAAAGAACATGTATCCTTCAAGATGACCAGTCCTTTATCTATTGGGCATCAACTAAACCTTAACATACAGATGGGTACCTAAAGTATACTCATATATTTAGACACTTGATCTATCCATTTGACTTGCAAATAGACATCTGTCTTCATAAAAACTCTCATACTTATGAAATCCTTTTGGTGTAACCTGCAACCCTATCAATGTAAAGAAGCATTTACATGGATCTTTGTTCCACTAGAAAATTCATCCTGACATACAACCTTAAGGGATTGCAAATGAGTTCAAGCTCTTTGTTCTCAAATACAAAACATTGCAAATAATAGAAGGAGGTGAGAATCAAAATGAAACTAAACAAAATAAAGGTCTTGCATTAATTTCCTTGAAACCAATACATCATCTGTATATCAAACTTAGAACATATATAAAGAATGGCTATGTACTATAAAATGCTTCAAAAGAAATACAATACTGATGTTCATAACTGAAGAACACTAAGAAAATTAGTATCAAAACTATGAAAAAATCTTAGGAGATTGGAACTAATTGGTCTCACAATCCTCCTAAAATCTTCAAAGAAGTGGAACCCTTACAATCAGCAAAAAAGGAAGATATATAGGAGAGAAGATCTTTCAGGAAATGTAATCTGGAATTAACATCTGTCCTACTGAAAGTGCATTCAATCTGGAGTTGTTGAAACTAAACTTCCTCATCTACCTACAATTGAAAACCATAAATGAAGCCAAAATTATTTGATATATCTCCTTTAACAATTAGCAAAATATCCCATGGAGAAATATCAAGAAATCATCAAACTATAAACCATAAATGAAGCCAAAATTATCTGATATATCTCCTTTAACAATTAGCAAAATATCCCATGGAGAAATATCAAGAAATCATCAAACTATACCAAGGCTCCAAAAATATGATCTCAACATGCCACATTTGCTTTGCCATGAAAATCAACATGTGCTGTGCCAAAAAAATAACTACTCCCAACTACATCAAAAAATAATCAATTCATCCTTACAATTGCTAGAGAAGTCAAATCAGATGAAAATATCACTATATCTGATTGCAATTTCATTTGCAACATTAAATTTGCAATTTTCACTGAGAAGGCCCCAAAATTCTACTTTTCTCTATGAAATTCTCTATATTCAAATAGAATTTTGCAATTTAATGGTTCAATAAATGGCAAGATCATGAATTATATTCGAGCATTGAAATCACATGAATGAGTTCTGAACCAAATTAACTTTGATTAGCCATTTTTTTCTCAAGTTGCATCAGAATTTCAAATCTCATCCATCAATTTTACTGGATTGAATGGACTTAATTCAAAAAAGTAATAAGCTTTATGTCCTTAGGAGTAGGGCCACATGTCCATTACCGCTTACCCACATTGTTTAAATTTCTTGCATCTTAAAATAGCAAGTAAGCTCCAATTGAGTATCAAGACAAGATCAACGACTACACAAATTTACACTTGACTAAGGCCTAGTCAGCCATTCTAACCAATAGGAATTCTCCATGTGAGTCTACACCTTCTAACAACCCCCATGCAAGTGCGTCCCATATCACCTTCTGAGTGAATGAGTACTTGACATCATTATTTCCATGTGTCAAGCTAGTGCATTCTTGCTTTCCTTATTGAATGAGCATCTCCATATTGTGGGATTGCGCCAGTCATTGATCTTTGAAGGATCTACGGTTGACAAAGGTTTGATCATATTTGGTAGACAAAACCTATTTAATGGCACAACTAGAAATACATGTCAGCAACCACTTTACAACTTGGCGTACTACAACATATACTAAGGCTTCTCGACCCCACCTTGGTACATGTCCAAAAACTGCTTACCTACTTTATTTAAAAGCCTTGCATTTGAACATTGTAGGAATGTGGTAATCATTGATATGAATGAGATAAATGGTTTGTTAGTCTCATAATGGTTTTGACATTTGAGTGCCAACACACTTAACCACTTTCTACATTGAAGCTGAGCCACAACATGTGCCGAGTCAGAAAATCCAATAGGTGCTAAGTCATCTTCAGGTGCCGAGTGAAGATCAAGTACCAAGTGACTTCGAGTGTTGAGCATGATATAGGAGCCGAGTGATATTTAAGTGTCGATTCATAGATGATTCCAAGCAAAACAGAAATGCAACAGGAGCCAAGTGAGATAGTTTTTTTACATGTGTCGAGCATCAGAAATTAGTAAGTGTCGACTAACATAGAATGCAAATATGAGTTTGTAACTTCACTAACTCAGATGTAAATCATTTTTATGGCCAAAATTTGAAGATCTAGAAGGATCAAACAGGTAAGATCAAATCTTTTATTTTTCCTATGCAAACTACATGTAGCCAATTAAAAAATGAAGAAGGCATGCAACCAATAACAAAAGTGCAAGGAATGAGCAGGAAACAGAGATTCAATATGGATCGTAGATCCACACCTAACCTTAAGTCATTGAATGTCTTTATAAGGAAGATGAAATCTCATTGTATAATGAATGGATGAAGGAGTGTGTGGGGAAAATATAATAGAGTTTAGAGTGAAGAGTAAAAAGACTTAGAGGAAGAGAGCAGTTGTTAGACATTCAGTTAATCAGAACAAAGCAAGGGATATGAAAAAATATCAGATATCAGAGGATCAAGATCAAAGAAAGTAGATCAAGTGCCTATATTCAGCAATCAAGGATTGTAATCTATCAGGTTTATTATACCTAATACTCTCTAGCCATTGTATTAGAAAATAAATCCTATGTTGATAGGTTAGCTTAACAGCTATTTTGTAGATCCTTTAAAAAGGTGATTACATACTTTAACAAGGTAACACTTCATGTAAAGTGTTTGTAAATCCTTTAACAAGGTCACTATTGACATATTGTAAAGCCTTTAACAAGGCATGCCCTTAATAGGGCAGACCATCAGAAGTGGTTAAACATTATTGCTACAGTGATTTTGTGGGTATCATCCCCACCCCAATTTTACCTTCTTATTATTGGAGGGTTTCTAAGTTACCAAAATATCAAGTGTTATGTGGTTATGCATGTTTGTTACTCATGATTTTTTAATGTTTACATGCATGCATGTTAATTTCAGTTATTTGTTACTAAGGATTTAAAATAGGCTAAAGGTGAATACTTCTGAATCACCCCCTCTCCCCCCCCCCCCCTCTTAGAAGCATTCTTCCCATTTGAATATTCCAACATGGTCACACAAAATTAATAATACTTTGGGCATTTTTCAAAATAATCTAGTAAAAAAGAATATGGTCAATGAATTTTAAACTAGCCTCTAATAAAACCATGCTTGCGTAAGCCTAACCTTAGGGTAAAATGATAAACCATTAAAAACCATTTTTCTAAAAATATTTTGAGGGTTTTTCAAAACTAGGGTAAAATAAGATAGGACACTAGGGTTTCTAAGAAATTCTCTGAAGACAAACCTTGAGAATTTAATAGAATTTCAAAGACACAGAGACCTAGCTATGAACTAGGGCAATCTAAGGATTTGAAAAATACAAGGAACAAAACCATAATTTGCAAGACACAAAGAGTCAAATGATTTTTCACTAAAAATTTCCCAAAATTTTTGCATTGTGAAAAATCAAAACAAAAGGGCTAAACCCTCATGGTTTTAGATGCCCAAGAGATCCTTTCTTCCTATTGCAAGGGTTATTCTCTCTGTTGGATTGTATTATTTTCTTGAATATTTTGCTACTCTTTCTAGCGATTGCCTCTCAAAAATGGAAAAATCAAATAAGAAGAGAAAACCTCTATCTATTTTGATAGCAACAATACTTTATTCAAGACATTTTCAACCCACTAAAACTTCAAATAGATGCATTCTGTTGTTCCACCATTTTAAGGTGTTTCACCATGAATCATTTATCTAAAAGCATCATATAAATCCCTTAAAAATCCATTTCTCAAACTTTAATTGGTGCCCTATGTTCCTGATGCAACCCTAATTTTGTTAAAGAATAATTCAAAATTTGACACAATACAAATGTTTTAGAAAACCATAACTCCTCATTAAAAACTCTACAACTCTACTCTGTCTATACCATGAAAACAATTACCTACTTATTACAATTCTAAAAATTACCATATTTGCCAAATTTTTGGGGAAAATAGAAATTTCCATTTTTGGTAATTTTTAAAACTCTTCCTATGAATTCCAATTTTTCCCAAGATAATTCCCCAATTAAGGCAAGACAAATTGCCAACTAATCAATGAAATCAAAGATACAATTTCAAATTTATTACAAAAACAAAATTCTAAAAAAACTAGAAAAGAACACTAAAAGCCAATTTCAAAGGTCAAGATTAGTTTTTAGGCTCTTGGAAAAATATCAAAATGGCCACCTATCGAGTTGAGCTCAATCAAAAATCCAAATAACTCCTTCTAGTGCAACTACCTATTAAATTTCAGCCAAAACCCACATCTGAGTCAAAAGTTATGACCCTCAAAAGTAAATCTCAACCAAAACCCACATCTAAGTCAATAGCCTTGACCCTCAGATGCCCCTGCATCATTCTCCCCTACTTGAAAAGAACAAAGCTCCTACAAGTTTCGGTCCTCAAACTGCTTCCATTTAGGCTCATCTAGCTTCTGTAACTCCCATTCCATAATCCAAGTTCTATTTGTTGGTGCCAACCCTTCCCACTACACCAGATATCTATTGTAGTCACCCTGGCAAATCTAAATAGTCTTCTTGTCTAGAATTTGTGCAACCTTTTCTCTCTTTTTGATGGGTATGGTGTGTGTCCAATCTACCTCATCCTCTTTTTCAATAGAGGTATCATCACCATGGAAAGTATATAAATAAAAAATGTTAAACACATGAGATATATCAAGACCACTTGGGAGCTCTACCTCATATGCATTATCATTAATCTTCTTCAAAATCTTGTAGGGACCAATTTTCTTATATTTCAATTTATGATAAGTCCCAGTAGGAAACCTCTTCTTTCTGAGATAAACCATCACTAGATCCCCTACATTAAAAACTTAATACCTTCGAGTAGAATTTGTAGAAGCTTTGTACCACTGATTGTTGTCCAACAACTTTTGTCCTACATCTTCTTGCAACTAGTGGAGCTGCTCTGCAAGGGTTCTCCATTATCACTGATTTTGTCACCCAAAGGAAGCTACACCAAATTGAGAACACCTTGAGGTTTATGTCCATAAAAAAATTGAAATGGTGACTGACTAGATAACCTATTCGCTGAGATTTTATAAGAAAATTCAGCTTGAGGCAATGCCAAATCCCATTTTTTGGGCTTCTCTCCAACAATACATCACAATAGATTACCCAAACTATGATTGACAATTTCTATTCGTCCATCTGTTTGTGGATGGTAAGCACTACTAAATTGTAATTTTGTTCCCATTTTTATCCATAATGCCCGCTAGAAATGACTCAAGAACTTAGTATCTTAGTTAGAGGTGATCATTTTTGGAACCCCATGCAATCTGACTATCTCAAAAAAGAATAACTCAGCCACTATGGTAGCATCACTAGTTTTCTTACAAGCAATAAAATGAACCATTTTTGAGAATCTGTCCACAACAACAAAGATAGAGTCATTACCTCGCTATGTATGTGGCAATCCCAATACAAAATCCATACTCAAGTCTGTCCATGGTTTGATTGGTACTGGTAATGGCATGTATAATCCAGTGTTCTGGGAGTTTCCTTTGGCTACTTGAAAAACATGACACCTCTCTACAAACCTGTTGATATCTTGCTTCATCTTTGTCCAATAGTGCTTAACTACCACCAAAGTTATTGTTTTATCCTTCCCAAAATGCCCAGCCATACCACTACTATGAAATTCTCAAATAATATTTTCCCACATTGAGCCTATAGGAATACATAGCTATTTTCCCTTGAATAAGTAACCATCTTGCATTAGATAATCACCTTGAATAGTGTCTGCATGTCCACGTAATGGATTCTTCTACTGATCAACTTCCCAAAAGTCACTATTAGATTCATACAAGTCTTTGATTGCATCAAAGCCAACCAGCTCTATTTCCACAATATTTAGAAGAACAAATCACCTACTTAAGGCATCTACAACTTGATTCTATTTCCTTGATTTATGCTTTAGAACAAAGGTAAGCCCCTATAGGAAACAGGCCCATTTTGCATGTCTAGTGTTTAATTTCTTTTGTTTGTTCAAGTTTTTTAGAGCAATATGGTCTACAAATAAACTAATTCTAATATTAGCACATTCTTTCAAACATACTTAAATAACCTTGACACATGATTTTGAGCTTTTACAATTTACTTTAATATTTTTCGAAATTAATTTTATTATTCATTCAGTATTAACAAAGAACATTACACCCCATCAATTCCACAATTTTGTTTTCTAAACAATAACAATTTCCCCTTTAACTATCCTAATAAAATACATTGCAAGTTTTCTTTCTCACTAATCATGTCTTGATTTCCTAGGTTCACTATCTAATTAACTCCATGTTCCTAATGTTCTATCTAATCCTTACCACTTATGCCCCATCCCATGTATTTACCATAACAAAATTATTCTCCCTTCCCCAAGTCAAATTTCTAATCATGGGGTCATGTGCCCACCCAAAAACTTTACCCACGATGCTATGATAGGAGTTAATCATTCCCTTAAGCACTTGAAACAAGGTGGGGGTTTCTTGTCACCCATAACCTTAATGATAAAGGCTGACATGGATCAAATTCCAATGCCAACCCACTCCTTCCCTCACCTTCAAGAGTTGGCTTCTATTATCTAGGCGAATTGGTTTGGAAGGTTTTTTTAAAAAAAAGCCTTTGCATTGATTGCTTCCATCTTCATTGGTCTCCTTTCCCGATTTTGGCGCCTGGGATGATGATGAGTGTTAGGTGAGGAAAGAGAGGGAATGGATGGCATACTTTCTAAGGCACCTCTAGAAAAATTTAATGCCCCCTCCCACCCCCCCAAAGAAGTAAGGCTGCTAGGTTTTAAAAAAGGGGAAATATGTCTTTTTTTTTCTCCCCCCCCCCAATTAGTTTTTGAATATATATTATTATTTTTGCCAAACACTCTTGTCATAATTAACATGCAAGTCACCTCCTAGGTTTGGAAAATAATATTTTATTTATTTATTTATTTAAACCCTTGATTATTAGGTAGGTTGATAGTGTACTTAGTCTTTTTAAGAGAAAACTTCTTGTAAAGAAAAAATAATATGATGGTGACTTAATGTTTTATTTTGAAATGGTATAGGTAAGAAAATGTCATTTTATCCTAATATTATTATTTTATTGACTATATTATTGGATAGAGGCTTTTTTAGAAATGCCATACATTTTCTAGCAAGTTAACATGCACCTATAGGCCTTATTGTTAGAGTTAAGATTATTTAACTAGTTTTCTTCATATGATCTCTATGGTTATATATTATTGAGTTGATGATTTACTAACATAGTATAATTCCTTCCAATACATAATCTAAATAACAATCTAATATATTGCATATAACCACTATCAAATTGTTACCAAAATTTAATTCCCAAATACTTTTATACAAAGCACACATGAAATCTTTGCATGCAGCTTTAGGAACATCAAGTATTCTAATTCCATGGATGATATATCTTTATAACTACATTCTAATTACGAATACAATGATGATTGAAATGCATACTCTACATCCATAGAAAAGTTAAGATTGATCATAAAATGCATCTAGCTATTCTATCAAGGTGAAGAATAATAGGTTAACAAGAGATAAGTTTCTTTCAATTTACTAGTTTTCAACAATGATAGTTAATCCTTTAATTTGATGCGTTCATATCCAAGCTAATAGAAAAATAACATCAATATAATGAAATTCTTCTTCATGATTCCCTCAAGTCTTGCATTCAACACAAATATCAAACAAGCAAATAGGGTAGTGAAATCATCATATCAAGATATACAATGGAAGGACCTTTTTACAAGCATAGTTGAATTCACAATCTCTCCATTGACATATGTATGAGATCAATAACAATACTCCTACAATACCACTGAATCCACATAACAAGATGGAGTTGTCCTCCATTTCAATACAAATGTAATAGTGTTCTCTCCTTCTTGAAAAGGTAAGACTTCTCAATTTTCCAAAAATGTCTAGGACCTCAAGAAAAAACCTACAAATAAGAAATAAAATATATAACCATGGAGGCTCACCTCCCAACATAGACCTCAAGGAGGCCACCCACCAAGCTTGTGGAAACAAGGCTCAATTGGGATACATTCAAGCAACACCACAAGACAAGAACTAATATGGATCCAACATATTTACAACACAATCACAACCCCAACCAAGGTTAACAAGATGATTCACAAATGGAATCATAAACATTGGGTGAAGGTGGGCTCTCCAAAGACGAGAATTCCATATCCTTATGCATTAACAAATATTGCAATTGCATTATGCACAACAAGGCTTCCATGAAACATATGCCATCCAAGGCTCAATATGCACATGCCTCAACTAGGCTATCCATACTTTCTCTTTTCACATATCCTCACTTATACCTTCCATGGTAAAATAGAAGGGCATATGTCTTTCAATGGAGCCCATACTCTATAAAAACTATCCTCTCACCAAGAGAAGGATTTCTAAACTTCAATGTAAAGCCCAACTAACCCCTTCACCCCAAGCCTTCTCTTCCCTTCCAAAGGTGAGTGAAGCTTTCTCACCAAATACAACATTCAATCCAAATCAACAATTCAAGAAAATAAAACCAAATGCAAATGGATTCATCATGCACACTCACATACCCAAACATTTACAATCTACACCATATACAATATGCAAATCTTACAAGAACACTCTTACAATTTCTATCTTTCAACATTCATGATATGAGAGAAAACATGGCATGAAGCACTAACCTCCATCCAAGCTATGGTTATGAAATGGTGATGAAGATCCTTCCTTAGCTTCCAAGCTTCTTCTTCCAAAACCCTACTTATCTCTTCAATTAGAGAGTGGGTGAACAATCACTAAGTTTGGCACAAGCTCCCTAGAAATATGTCCACTTCCATCCTCACCAACCCCACTTATACCCTTGTACCTTCTACCAAAAGGAACTTACCCAAGTGGAGGGATGAGGACAAAAGTAATGTGACACTTTGATTTTTGAATTGTCTTGAAAATGACTAGTTTAGAGGGTCTCCTAAGTCCCCTAGGATAGCTTATGGTTATATTTAGACCCCAACCTATAGTACTACCATGTGGGTGACTTAATTTCACCAATATGTCACTTGGGAACCACTTTTAGGCTCTCTAAAGTTCCTATAAAATTTAATTTGAACTTCATCATGAAGGTGACTCATCCTAACACTCTCCAAGGTGAGTTAAATTAATTTCATAATGGGATTGATTTTAGGTTCAGTGACTTTATACCCAAAAATCCTATATGACATGTCATTAACACATAGACAACACAAGTGTCAAATGACACACACATTAAATACTTGACACATCACAATGACATGTCACTAATTAAGCATGATCTTTAAAATTATAACACTCATGCACAATCACATTATTAAATAAACATGATATAATGAGGTTTTGAATCTTCCAAATATTCACCTTGGCTTTACCATATTCACATAGGTTTGAACCTTGTTTCCTAGAATAGTTTCCATGGTTCAAGTTTCTTGCACACTCAACTTAAACGTCTGTAGTCTAATGAAAAAATATAGAAATATATGCAAATAAATGTAGAATGATCCATTATCACATTAACACACACCATTGATTCCCCTTTCTAATCATTTCCATAATATATCCAAAACAGTGCAATAACAATATATGGGTATCAACATTTATCTTTCTTATTGTAAGGAAACTTAGGTGTGGAAAAAAATTCCTACACTAATCTCTTAAGGAAAGTATGGTGCAAATCCTTTTAAAAATTTTACACTTGCAAATTTGATATCATATAAACAACAATATTGCAGCCAACCATGCATACAAAAAATAGATAGAGAAAGAAACACATAACACAAAGATTTTTCTAGTGAGGAAAAACCTTTCGGTAAAATAACCCCACACCTTCAAAACTTGCACAATGTATTATCTTCAATGCAAGGTTACAATACACTTGCAATGAAAGTTTAACAACAACAATAGAAGACTTCAGCAGCACCTCAGTACCTACACACCCTCATCTTCCTCTCTCTTGCATTTTCAACATGCAATACTACTTTTATGAACATCTTAAGACCCAACAAAATTCCCACAAAGGAGTTGCTCATTTTTCATGGCTCAACCACCAAGAACCATGCACAATGCCACATGTACATGCAATACCAAGAAAAGTGCATCCATCCCTTGAATAGGCAATGATAGCTTGTCATAGAATCTGCCAAAAATAGTAGTCACAAGAGAAGTGTAAGGGAATCCATCATACCAACCTATTTTTGGCATATTCTCTTACACATAACAACCACTCATTCTTGGGCACCCAAAAAAAGGGCCCCATGTCATGAGATGCTCTTACACCTATCATAGCTCATTCCTTAAATATCTCTTATGCATCATAGAAATCCGTCATAACCTTTTCAGCCATGATCTCCTTCACACACTTCAAGATGCCGACACATGTAAGTGATCAACATGCCAACTAGACATGTACACTCACATTTACATATTATTTGCAAAAATACATTTACAAAAGAAATAATAATAAGAATAAGAATTATACAAGGTTGAGACACCTTATTCCTAACATTCTCCCACTTGTAAAACACCTTGTAAGAGCTATAGGAACATAACAGGGATTAACTGCTATAGGCCAGAAGGCCTATAGACTCCGAACACCATCTAAACTTCTCTGTGCCCACTAGTTTTTTCAATGCATCTGCAACATTCTTTGTGGTATCCACCTTCTACAAATTTACCTTTCCATCTTCCACCATATCTCTCACAAAGTGAAACTACACATCAATGTGCTTTGTTCTGGCATGAAAAGTTGGATTCTTTGCAAGGCAAATAGCACTCTAACTGTCACATGAAATAGTAATCTTTCCTGCATTAACACCAATATTATAACATAGTCTCCTAAGCCAAATGGCTTCCTTACAAGCATGAGTAGTAGCCATGTACTCAAATTCTATAGTGGACAAAGCAACCACAAGTTGTTGCTTACTCATCCAACTGATGGCACCACCAAACATAGTGAACACATAACTGTTGGTGGATCTCCTTCTGTCAATATCACCTACCCAATCTGAATCCACAAATCCATGAATACAAACTGAATGTGAAGCTCCACAAGAGTTACCATGATAACATATCGAGTAATCTGATGTACCCCTCAAATATCTAAATACTCGCTTAACTGCATCCCAATGTACCTGTCTAGGATTAGCCATAAATCGGCTTAGAACTCCCACTGCTTGGAAAACATCTGGTCTAGTACAGACCATAGCATACATAAGACTCCCAACTGCACTAGCATAAGGTACTCTACTCATGTTCTCCATCTCACTAGGAGATTTTGGACAATCTTCTACAGATAACTTTGTTCCCACAAAAACATGAACACACAAAGGTCTACAATCTGCCATGCTAAACCTGTCCAACACAAACTTCACATACTTACTCTGACTCAACCAAAGTTTTTTGGTAGACCTATCTCTACTAATTTCCATACCCAAGATGTACCTTGCTGCCCCAAGATCTTTCATCTCAAACTGTACTAACAACTGAGATTTAAAAATAGAAATCATACCCTTACCCTTCCCAAATAGCAACATATCATCAACATATAATGCAACAATAAGAAGGTGATCATCTTGAACTCTGAAATAAATACAATGATCTGATTTCGATAGTACAAATCCAATTTACAACACAAATGCATCAAACTTAAGGTACCAGATCCTAGGAGATTGCTTCAAACCATATAGAGATTTCTTTAATCTTCAAACCCAAGATTCTTTACCTTTAACAATGTAGTGCTCAGGCTGTGACATATAAATTTCTTCCTCCAAATCACCATGAAGGAAAGTTGTCTTCACATCCATCTGTTCTATCTGTAAATCATATGATGCTGCAAGAGATAATAGAAATCTAATGGATGTCAACTTTGCAATAGGAGAGAATATTTCACCATAATCTATTCCCTCTACCTATGAATACCCCTTTGCAACCAATCTAGCTTTGTACCTTTCAACACTGCCATCTGCATAGAATTTCTTCTTGAATACCCATTTACAGCCAATAGATTTTCTCCCTTTAGGAAAAGGTACAAGGTCCCAAGTTTTGTTTTTCTCTAATGAAGCCATCTCATCATCCATAGCCTCAATCCAAGAACCTACATCTTCCATGCCCAAAGCCTCTTTCATAGATCTAGGCTCATCAGTGTTAGTAATCAAAGCAAAAGCACAACTAGAATCTAACATAGAATAACCAAACCTTTCTAGTTGCTTTCTTCCTATCGTGGATCTCCTCAAGGGTTGTGGTTGAGGTTGTTCTTCCTATTCTTCTGAACTATCAGAGCTACTAGAGCTCTCCTCGTCATTAGACCCAACATGGTCTCTCTTTTCAGTCTTCTCAGGGGTAGGAGGCAACTGAACAACATCTTTTTCATTTGGTTGTAGCACAATAGGAGAAGATGTTAGCTCTCTAAAAATAACATTTTTACTATACAACACCTTACTAGTCACAGGATCCCAAAGCTTGTATCCTTTCACACCAGCACTGTACCTGATGAAAATACATTTAACAGCTTTATTTTCCAACTTAGATATTTTCTCCTTTGGAACATGTGCATAAGCTTCACAACCAAAAAAATGAAGATGTCTAATTGAAGGCTTCTTACCAGACCGCACCTCCATGGGTGTCTTACCAACAAGGGTTGATGTAGGAGATCTGTTAACTAGATAGCAAGCTGTGGCCATAGCTTTGGCCCAAAACCTTTGTTCTAAACCAGCTCCACTAAGCATACTCCTAGCCTTCTCCATCAGTGTCTTGTTCATTCTCTCTGCAACTCCATTATGATGCGGGGTATAAGGAGTTGTCTTATGCCTCTCAATACCTTGTTCTTTACAAAATTGTTCAAACTCTACTGAGCAAAATTCACCACCATTGTTAGTTCTCACACACTGAATCTTCTTACTAGTCTGATTCTCTACAAGGGCTTTAAATTCCTTGAATCAACTAAAGACTTGTGTCTTACTTTTAAGGAAATAAATCCATGTCTTTCTACTATAATCATCTATGAAAGATACAAAAATATAGACTTGGAGATTGAAGGAACTTTTATAGGACCAAATACATCAGAATGAATAAGATCCAAAATATTAGAAGATTTGTGAGAACTAGAGTAAAACTAAACATGATTTTGTTTACCATAGACACAATGTTCACAAAATTCAAACTCAAGATTGCAATCATTCAACCCCTCAACAAGATTTTTATTTTTTAGGGTTCTGAGACCCTTTTCACCAATGTGACCAAATCTCAAATGCCACAACATTGTCTTTTCTGTAGGAAGCTTACCTTTCAAAGTGTTTGCATTTCCATCAAAACCAATAACCATAGAATTCTTCATTGCTTGTTTAGATGGTGAGGATGAAGAACTATTACATAGAGGAATACATGCATCTAGCTGAAATAAGGTACCTCTCCTAGTACCCCTTGCAAGCACTATCGATCCTCTCATCATCTTGCATCCTTCTTTCAAAAAAACAACTTGCACATCTACATCATTCAACATACTTACAGATAATAGGTTTTGTGCCAAACCTGGAATGTGCATAATTGCATTGATTCCCTTTACTCATCCATTAGGAAATTTGATAGTGACCCTTTTGCGTCCAACTATCTTTAGGTGAGAATCATCGCCCAAGTACACCTTTCCACCATTGAACTCTTCATATTTTGAGAACCAGTTTCGATGAGAGGTCATGTGAAAAGATGCACCTGAGTCAACCAACCACACATTATTAGATGCATGGGCTGCCAAAGATACAATGAATGCATCGCCATCTTCTTGAGGTCTTTCTGATGCTGAATCTGAACCTTTCTTCTTCTTCTTCTTCGGCTCTTTGCAATCTTTATGGAAGTGCCCACATTTATCATAGTTCCAACATTTTGCCTTGGAATGATTGGAAGTCTTTGACTTCCCATGGGATTTGGATCTACCCTTATTGTCAAACTTATTGTCATTTTTCTTCCCTCTTTTCATGGATCTCCCATGAAAAACAAGGGCATCTTTTACCGAAATGAAAGCCTTTCTTCGCATCTCCTCTGATAGTAGTGAAGACACCACATCATCCATTTTGAAAGTGAATATCGTGCTTTTGAGAGCCATCACAAGATGGTCCCATGAATCTGGTAAAGAATACAAAAGTGTGTAGCAATGATCCTCCTCCTCTAACTTGACACTAGATGATGTCAATTGTCCAGCCAACAAATTAAATGCATTTAAATGATCCGTTAAGGATCCACCTTCCTCCATTCAAAAAGAGTACAACTTCTTCCTCGGGAACAACTTGTTCACCAGAGATTTGGCCCAATACACAGACCCAAGTCATGTCCACAAACTATATGTGATTCTCTCATCTAGAACATTCAGAAGAACTACATCAGATAAATAGAGTCTTATGAGACCCTTAGCTTTATAGTCTTTGATATCCCAATCTGCTTGAGCTATAGTTGTTGGTCTTGTAGTACTTGAAGTCACTTCCCATAGGTCACGATCTTCCAACATGTCTTCCATCTTGAGTTTCCATAACTCGAAATTAGTGCCATTAAATTTCTCCACCTCCATTCTTCCATATGATGATTTAGGATGCTCTACACAAGATTCCCACTCAACTTGAGATTAGTTCAAAAAACCCTACCCAACAACTAGGATCAAAAGTTGATGAAGCTTTGATACGACTTGTAAGGAAACTCAGGTGTGGAAACAACTTCCTACACTAATCTCTTAAGGAAAGTATGATGCAAATCCTTTTAAAATTTTTACACTTGTAAATTTGATATCATATAAACAACAATATTGCAGCCAACCATGCATACAAAAAATAGATAGAGAAAGAAACACATAACACAAAGATTTTTCGGTGGGGAAAAACCTTTCGGTAAAACAACCCCACCCCTTCAAAATCTGCACAATGTATTATCTTCAATAAAAGGTTACAATACACTTTCAATGCAAGTTAAATAGCAACAATAGAAGACTTCAATAGCACCTCAGTACCTGCACACTCTCATCTTCCTCTCTCTTACATTTTCAACATGCAATACTACTTTTATGAACATATTAAGACCCAACAAAATTCCCACAAAGGAGTTGGGAATTTTTCATGGCTCAACCACCAAGAACCATGCACAATGCCACATGTACATGCAATACCAAGAAAAGGGAATCCATCCTTGAATAGGAAATGAAAACTTGTCATAGAATCTGCCAAAAATAGCAGTCACAAGAGAAGTGTAAGGGAATCCGTCATACCAACCTATTTTTGGCATATTCTCTTACACACACCAACCACTCATTCTTGGGCACCCAAAAAAAAAGCCCCATGTCATAAGATGCTCTTACACCTATCATAGCTCATTCCTTAAATAGCTCTTATGTGTCATAGGAATCCGTCATAACCTTTTCAACCATGATCTCCTTCACACACTTCAAGATGCTGACACATGTAAGTGATCAACATGCCAACTAGACATGTACACTCACATTTACATATTATTTGCAAAAATACATTTACAAAACAAATAAGAATAAGAATAAGAATTATACAAGGTTTAGACACCTTATTCCTAACACTTATCATAGTGAAATTGTCATTCTAAACACTATCACCATACTTATAATCAAGAAACATTGAAGTCATGTCTACTAAATTATTAAAACATATAAAATGGATCACAATATATATTTCCTAAGTGAAAATTACTAATATGCATACTTGTTAACTAGTATCATTTTAATCAAGTTAAACATAGCAACATTGCTAGCAATATCCCTTTATCACATTACAAGCAATTTCTGTGTGCTTTTCTAGGATTAATTCCTGAGACTATCAGAATGCTTCATAATTATGTCATCATAATTTAAAACCAATTTCCAAATGAAACCATATGTCTTGTTGTCCTACATTCATTTTTGTTCTCACTAGAGTGAATGCTAATTTATCTTTCCTAATTGCCTTATGGATCATACCTTTAATCTCATGACTAGGTTCTCAGCTTGAACATACTGATTCTCATTTTCATGGGATCTTATCTTATCAACCTAATGTTTTTGGATAGGGTATCAACCTTATCATAATCAAAATCTAGATCAATCTCTAATAGGATCTCATACATCATTGTTAATAACAAAAATGTCTATCATGACCTAATTAACTCCTAAACATATTCATTCCTTATAGTTTATAGTAGGGTATGAGTGTGGGCCTTACATCCCCCCTTAGCTATCAACTTCCTCATAGAATTCTCCTATAATCTGGGACACAATTTCCATATATAGGGTTTACCTTGATTGGGCATGAGTGTTCTACTCAAGAGCCCTGCGTTAAGATCGCCTCACATTCCTAACAATTTTACACATATTCAAGATATCAACTATAAAACATTGTCCCATAGCTCATAGAGGGATGATTCTTCTTAAAATTGATCAACTCGCCATTTGATTTGTTTGTTTATCATCCCAAGTTAGGGTACCTACTAATACCTAATATAAATATATTTTTGCAACTTCTTCCTAGATAGGTAGGGTGGTTGTTGTTTATATCTAGAATGTTCAGGCTCATTGTAGCATTCCCAGTCTCTTGGCAGTTAAGGATGGTTTATCATGAATAATTTATTTAATAGCTATTTCTATAATTATACCTCTTTGGTTTTTAGGTTAGTCTTTTTCATGGCATAGTCTCTTTACTTTTGTCAACTTGTTTAATAAGTGCCATTTCCATTTATAGGTCAGTGTTAGTTGTCTACCTATCTCCTATGTTGTAGCTTAGTTGTAATACTTAGTTGATTTCCTCCCTCTCACTTGTTTATTCTTATTTTAGCATTTTCTTTTTGTGTTAGTAGCTTTTGATCTTATATACTATGTCCTATTTGGGTAACTATTCATTTACCAATGTCATCATATTCTTCATTTGTTCTTACCAACTATCTTACTCCTTATTAGTTTTGAGTCACTCACTCACCTTAGCACTAACAAGGTCTATGATGATAGTCTGAGATCAACTTATTAGTGAAGGGTTGATATCTTTCATAAAAACTCCAAGAATTCATTGGTTTTAGTTTAACAACAAGATCCACTTACAAGTCCTCAATTGTAAATACTCGATGGTTATGGTGTTCTTTTGGATACATATTAATTGAGAAATCTGGCCATTACACTATTGTTTTGGTATACTTATTATATTTTAGTCAAAATACCATTGTGTATCCTTTAGCTTCCAGCCCTTATAGTCTTATCACTTTCAGTGCCTTTACCTAAGGTCCTTAGCATGGTGTGTTATTGGGGTCTATTCATTCGAGGGTTGAGGTATTTCCATGTTTATAGGGTTGAATGAAATCACATCTTATGATAATGAAAATGATGGTATTCAAATTTCCTCATGATGCTTGTTTAAGAATTCTCCCTGATATGACTAACTTATAAATCATAATACAACACACTTACAGAAAAATGCCTCATAAAATAACTTAAAACAAAATAAAATCACCAATTAATCATAAGTGTGGCCACAATGGTAAATCTTTTGCTAAAACAAGTCATGTCCCAAGGACAAGTGGACCATACAAAGAAATCATCATATATGAACATTATAAGAAATTACCAAAATATGCAAAAATCAAAAACAACAACAACAATTCATAACAATTCAAATTCTCAAAAGAATTGTAGTTGTACCAAGGTCTTACTTATGGAAAGAAGAGGAGGGTTGTGTTGGCATTAAGTTATTATTTCCATTAGTGACAACACTTACTAGATTTTGAATGATTATCGAGTGCATCACTCAGTCTACTGTGACTACTGAGCCTTTAGTGATTACCTTGTAGGTTCATCACTCTAGTGGTTCATACCGAGCATTCGTGAAGCTACTGAGTGGGTGTGCAGTCTAGTAGTATCTACCAAGCTTCACAGTTTACATCGAGCATCTCAGTATCTACTGAGTAGTCTAACTATGTCATGGAAGTGCAATGTTTATTGAGTGATGGAAGTGCAACATTTACCAAGTGATGGAAGTGTAGTGTTTACCGAGTGAAATCAAGGTAAATGAAGGATCCAATTTTTACCAAGTGACACTACATCTACCAAGTCACCTGTGGTTACCAAATTGAGAACTATGTCGAGTGATTAGTATGGAACAATCCTTCACTTCTACTGAGTGCATGATGATGCCAAGTAATGCAGTGGGAATCGAGTATCAGAAGGTCACCAAGTCAATTCAATAAACCTAAGTTTGCTACTGTTTGACTGACTCTGTAATATTTTTTTCACTTGCGTTTTGGCCAACCTTGCAATCATAATTGTTCGAATGATATATATGCAATTTATTATCATTTGCAATAGGTATGATGAAAAAAAATGAGTTCAAAGAAAGATATGTAATGTCTTGAAGTGGAAGTGCGAATCCGCAGCAGAGAAGAATATTCAGCAAGGTCAACAAGGGATAGTAAAGATTCATCACTCACAAGAGGTGATCTATACTTCAAGGATCTAATAAGAAAATCAAGTTTGTAAGTTGATCCACTATTTCATCCTAATAGGTGAATTAGTTTTGTAAATCCTTTAACAAGGTAGACTTAACAGTCTTAGTATAACTCTCCTAATAGAGTGCATACTTCATTGTATGTTTCTAAATCCTCTAACAAGGTGGACCTAGTAGTCCTTTGTGTTCCTAACAGGGCAAATCACCAAGAGTAGTCAATGTAAGCCTTAACAGGCAAACTTTATACTGCAGTATTGAAGTTTTGTGGATATCATCTCCACCCTAGTTTTACTTTCTATTTGGAAGGTTTTTGCATTACCAAATCTCTGTGCACATGTGTTATGAATGCTTGATCTCTCATATACAATAGATTAGATGAATGAATGGTGAATAATATATATGATTAAAGTGTTGAATTGTCTTAAAAGTTTTGAAGTTATTGATTCATCCCTCCCCTCTCAGTAACTTGTCATATCTTGAATATTTCCAACAATTGGTATCAGAGCTTTTGTGGTTCTCAGGATAAATTTTGATAGCTTGAGCAAAGATCAAGGACAATGGAGATATTCAAACTTGAAAAAGCTATTGAAAATGAAAAGCTAGATCTAGAAATGGCTATGACTCAATTCAGAGAAGCAAAGGAGCATCTTTCCCAATCCCTAAAAAGAAGGAAGGAACTTGCAAGACAAATGAATGACCATCAATATGTTGAAGAAAAGATTGAAGACCTTTTTCCATCAAGTAGTTCAGATGAAGTTAATGAGGCAATCAAGGAACCTCTAGCAAAGAATGGCTCTTTGCAAGAAGAAGTAAGAAAGCTTAAAAGAGAACAAGAAATCCAATCAATCAGTCTATGTGAAGTTTTGGAACAGAGAAACAAGGCAAATGAAGATGTAGAGGCAAGAAATAATCAATCCAATCAGCATGAGGATCTTATGGATCAACTATCTAATGCAAACAAAGAAATTATGAATCCAAGATCTAAAAATGAAAGCCTGAGGAATGATTTAATCATTGAAAGACAAATCAATGAAAGCTTACAAGGTGACTTAAGATCTAAAAGACAAATCAATGAAAGTTTGGAAAATGACCTAAATGCTGAAAAACAAATCAATGAGAGAATGATGAAATCTCAAGCAGATATGACTCAACTAAATCAACAAAGTGAGCTAAATCTTCATAAACAAAAGGGTAAAGTAGGACTTGGTTATAAGGAAGAAGGTGAAACCTCCAACAAGGTGCCCAAAGGAATCAAAAACCTACTTGCAATCACTGTTGTAAGATAGGTCACACATCAAACAAATGTTAGAGCAATGGAAAAGGAAACTTCAATGGTAAATGCTACAATTGCAGTTAGCATGGTTGTAAAGCTAATGAATGCAAGGAGAAACCAAAATTTGAAGGAAATTGTCACAAATGCAAGAAGCATGGTCACAAGGCATTCCAATGTAGATCCAAATCATTCAATCCAGCTAAACAACTTGTTAAGGCAATCTTTGGATGGGATTACAATACCTAGTGTAGATGTCATTACTGTGGAGAATATGGACACATTGGAAAAGACTACTCAAGGCATCACTTGAGAAAAAGAGATACAATAGTAAGATGTTATACATGCACTAAAATTGATCATATAGCCAAAAATTGCATGAATATAGGAAGAATTGAAGATGAAAAGAAAGCTAAAGCTAACAGCATTCAGAAGAAAATGAGGCAACAATGGATTCCTAAATCTACCGAGCAAGACAATTCAAATGATCGTAATGTCACTCAAGAAGTGGGTGACTCCACCACTTCTAACTAGACTCATAAAGAAGGATCTGGAACTGTATTATCAAGCTATATCTAGAGCAGTTCCAATTGAAAGGAAGAAAAAGATCCAAATAGTATTCTAGATACACAAGGATCAAAGAAAGCATATCTTTTGCCGAATTGCATCTACCGAGGAAGGTCGGTTGAAGACCTTGCCGAGCTAGGTTAAGAGGAACTAAAGTTATGTTCAATCACCAAGTTGCAAGCTTCTACTAAGCAAGTGAATGATTAATAGCCTGTCAAGCACTATGTCATCTCAGCTACCTTCATACCGAGCATTAATGACAAAATTTTCATCTAAAAGGTAGAATTTGATTTCATTCTTCATCATGATTTCAAAGCTAAGAATTTTTTAGGTGCAATTCAAGCAATTTCGAGTGATTCCAAGCAATTTTATAGCAAAAGATTTGTTCAAAAAAATCCTATCTTTTACCAAGCATCAATGGCATTTGGGAGTAGCAGTGGCACCAAGGCAAAGAAGGGTTCGAAGATGTTGGTAAAGGGTGCAAAATGGAAAGTGCCCAACTTCAAAATTATTCTGGCCATTGTAGAATCACTTGACCCTAATGGTGCTCAATCTCAAATTCCACCTAAGGTACTCCTCATAAATGATATTCATACACATTTTAAATGTTCTATTCAAGAAATTAGAAACCTAGAAATGGACAATGCCCTAGAAGAAATGAATGTTGATGGCTCTTTGAAACCCGAGCATAAGAATCTTGAAACCAAAGGTTTAACTCATATCTTGTGTATGCCAAGAAGCTTCAACACCAAGTGGATTAGGTATATTTCGAGTTGGGTGCATAATGGGAAACTATGGCTAGAGCAGCCAGTGTTAATCACAAAGAAGATGATTCACAAAATCATGGGTCTTCCTATGCTCAACAAAGTGAAGGTTACCAAAACCCTAGGATGGGATGAGTTGTAGAAGCAAACCCTAGCTGAGTGGGATGGTAGAGGTTTGAAGGTTAGCATTGTATCTGATGTTGAACTAAGATTTGGAATTCATGTCATTGCCCACAAAATCTATAGCTCTAGTTGACTGAACAGTGTACCCTGTGAGGCTATGGATTTGGCCTTCAAATTGTAAAGAAGAACCTTGAATTTGACCTGTTACAATTACTCTTGAAACAATTGACCAAGAACATGGAGAGTATAAGGACTTCAAAGAATAAACCCTATAAATTTGGATCTCTATTGACTTGTTTATTCTTCTATATTCAAAAATTCTTTCCATCTAAAGGAACTATAGTGTGCACAAAAGATATTCCCATTCTTTATCAGATAAATGAGTTTGTAGCAGAAATGGGTGAAAATTTTGAAAGCATCATGGACAATTATTTTGAATATTTGAAGGAAAAGATGAACAATAGGTTCTAAATTCCTCCAAAATTGGTTGAAGATTATAGAGATGATGTATGCTTTATGGTTGACTGTGATAAGGTATACATTCAGGCAGTAAGACCTTGAGTCGCATGGGTAAAACCTCTTCCCTATGAGGTAAATATTGATGAGGCCAAGGAAATTATTGAAGCACTGGTGAATGAGCTAGTAGACCCAAGCCAACCAATTTTTGAAACATATGATGAGGCAAAGGCCAGAATTGAGCTGAAATCAAGCTACCCCAAGCTATAAGCAAAGGCAAGAGGAAGATAGCTAAGTTGAAAACTGCTACCAGCCCTCTTATGCTTATAGAAGGAAAAGGTAAGGATGAAGAAGATGAAGAAGAAGAAGAAGGAGAAGAAGAAAGAGAAGAACATGAATTTAAAGACGAACCACCAAAGAAGAAAGGTAAGGCAATTATTACCAAACCTAAGAAAAAGCCTATTGCAGTATTCTCTAGAAGAACCAGGAAAGACAAGCAGGAACCTACATTTGTCAAGCCTCCACTCACATTTGAGGAAAGGCTAAAACAATTGGAAGAGGGAGTAGGCATTAAAAATTTCAAGGCATTGAAATTTGAAACAAGAATTGATGTTGAGAAAATGCAGATTGAGGAACTAGTACTCAATAAGATGGGTAAATGGAAATACTCTCCGGACCAGCTTGCCTCTCAAGTCTCCAAAGAACTATTGAAGATATTGCAACTGAGATGGGAGTCAGCCACCCAAACAGCTAAAGACATATATGAGCAATCTCTGAGGAATTTTTTGTTGAGTCTTACTGAAGTGGAAATAAAGGTAGTAATGAAGAAACATGAAGATAAAATGATGATTAGATTTCATACATGTTTAATTTTAATTAAGGACATTGAGCATGTTGTAAATGATGCAACAAACATGTGGAAGAACATCTATCATCTGCAAAAGCCTAGTATTGATCCTATTGAAATCAAGGATGATGAAAGTAGTGGCAGTGATGATTTTGATAGCACTTCATCCATCACAGTTACTCTAGGAGATCTGCATGCACTAATGGAAGAAAAAGAGGAAGAAGACAAGGAGGAAGAAGCACATGAGGAAGGAAAAGAAGAAGAGGATCCAGTTAAAATTGTAGTAGGAGTGATTGCATCCCGTCCTCACTCTCCACCAAAGACAGTTACATCTACTTTGGAGATAGCTTCTGCAAGAGAGATTGTACGTACAATAGTCACATCAATTTCTCAATCTTCACCAACCTCCTCCCAGGTCCAGGTATCTAAAAAAGAGATGCCAAGCACTTCATATACCAAGGTATTTGTCACTTCTTCAGTAATCAAGCCAGTATCCTCAGCTCCTTCATCATCAGTGATTGTATCAGTAAGTTCCATAATTTTGTTTTCATTAGTTCCAGCAAGTTTTACAGTTTTGTTTCCATTAGCATCATCTGTATCCACCTTGATTCCAATCAGTTCAGATACTACTATGGGTACTCTACCGAGTATGACACCATTTTTGGGAAGTGTTTCAATTTTTGATCTAGTCAACACTTTTGTTGCCATTCTAACCTTGAGTCCTATTCCAATTTTTACTGCTAGCCCTTCCATGTCCACCATTGTGTCTATTCCTAAGGTCAAACCAGTCATCACAGAAGTCAAACAAAAGCATCCATTAAAATTGTTGATCACTGGAAAGGAAATTGATGAAGACTTTGACCAAGACACCAAGATAATGATACCTAAGATTGACTATGACACTACTACCATTGATGAGGTTAGCTAGTCAACTCATAGAGATAAAAGCTACACAGAAGTAGTTAAGATCAGAAAGGGATAAGGAATAAAGAATAATTGAGAATGCCAAAGATATAATTACAGGTGCTATAGGTGTTGAAGCAGATTCTACTCAACACATTTTGATTCAGTTAGAAGAGGCTGTACAAAAATTTAATGAAGATTCTTCCGGTCAAGAGAAACTTATTGACAAAGTTGAAAAGAAATTTGATAATAAAGTGCTAGAGCATATTGCTCAAAAGATAGTGATAAAGAAAGTTGAATTGTCAACCTTTTTGAGAAATTTTGAAAATTCTTTCAATAATGTAGCATCACTTTTTGCTAAACTTTATGATGTTTCTAGTTTTACCAAAGAAATAAAGGATAAGTTAAATATGATTGACATTGATATTCAATCAAGTGCTTCCAAGCTAAAGATGGACTCCTCTTCCACAACCTCCCATCACACCAAAATCAGATATTTGGTAGATGTATAGGTAGAACTATTGAGAGAGGAAGCAAGAATCTGATCTATACTCATAGACATCCAACATAGGGTCCTTCCTATCATGGACACAATGCAAAAATGTATTACTCATTGCAAAACATTGGTCCAAGATCAAAACTTCTCAGTGGCTAATCACTTGATTCAATTATCAGTAGAAGTTCAAATTGCTCTCTCCACCTATCAAATTTTGTAGCAAACTTGGGATAGTACTTTTTCCACCATCCTCAAGGTACATCAAGAATTTCTATCTCACGTTGGTGTAGTCATATAAACTGTATATATGTAGTCCTTTGACATTATTCTCAAAAAGGGGGAGAGATTCAACATAATAAGTGAGGAGAATTATCACTACAAGTGATAGGGGGAGTTAGCACTCAAAAGAGTTAGCATGTGTACATAAGTATCTTTGTATATAATTTATCAGTCATCAAGGAGATATGTAGAAATGTATATGTAGTAGTTCTACAAAGATCAATTTTGAAAAACCAAAATTTAGTGAGTCAGGTTATGTACATATATTTTGGCTCATAAGTGTTTTGTCACTAATGCCAAAGGGGGAGATTGCTGGCATTAAGTTATTATTTCCATTAGTGACAACACTTACTAGATTTTGAATGATTACCGAGTGCATCACTCAATCTATAGTGTATACCAAGCCTTTAGTGGTTACCTTGTAGGTTCATCACTCTAGTGGTTCATACCAAGCATTCATGAAGCTACCGAGTGGGTGTGTAGTCCAATAGTATCTACTGAGCTTCACAATTTACACCAAGCATCTCAGTATCTACCGAGCAGTCTGACTATGTCATGGAAGTGCAATGTTTACTGAGTGATGGAAGTGCAACATTTACCGAGTGATGGAAGTGTAGTTTTTATCGAGTGAAATCAAGGTAAATGAAGGATCCAATTTTTACCAAGTGACACTACATCTACTGAGTCACTTGTGGTTACCAAATTCAGAACTACATCGAGTGATTAGTATAGACTGAGCCTTCACTTCTACCTAGTGCATGATGATGCCAAGTAATGCAGTGGATGCCAAGTATCAGAAGGTCATCGAGTTAGTTCAGTAAACCTGAGTTTGCTACTGTTTGGCCAACTTCGTAATGTTTTGTTCACTCGTGTTTTGGCTGACCTTGCAATTATAATTTTTGGAATGATATATATGTAATGTATTATCATTTGCAATAGGTATGATGAAAAAAAATGAGTTCAAAGAAAGATATGTAATGTCTTGAAGTGGAAGTGCAAATCAGCAGCAGAGAAAAATATTTAGCAAGATCAACAAGGGATAGTAAAGATTCATCAGTCACAAGAGGTGATCTATACTTCAAGGATCTAATCAAAAAATCAAGTTTGTAAGTATATCCATTGTTTAATCCTAACAAGTAAATCCATTTTGTAAATCCTTTAACAAGGTAGACTTAACAGTCTTAGTATAAATCTCCTAACAAAGTGCATACTTTAGTGTATGTGTGAGGCCTCACCCGATCCGTCATAGTACCAATAAGATAATTGCATTGCAGTGATTTTAATCCTATTTTTGGATACACTTTTGAGACTGTAGGGTTATGTCATTTTAATATTTGCATTTTGATGATTCACAATTACTTCTGCATATTATGACCTAATTGATGCATTTAATGATTCTATTCATGTTTTAAGCTATTGACATTGCTTTAATAGAAATTGAATGGTATAAATGCTTGTAATGTAAGAAGGCAATGTTACAGAGGAAATTAGAGTTAAAAGACAAATTTGGTTATGCATTGAGACCTAACCCGCATACCTAGGGATTCAATAGTTGTGGAGTCAGCATCTTGTTGCAATAATAAAAATAGACTATGAAGTTATTCAGAATATTAAATTTACCATGTTATGTTTGATGTTATAGTATTTTGAGCATTTTACATGGAAATAATTAGAAAAAGTAATTTAATTAAAAGAAATGAAGTATGAAACTCAAATGTCGAATGTGATATGTAAGAAAGGGAAAGTTAATTTGAGATGATGAAATATATGCAAGCCTAATGTTGAATGAGATAATGATTTATTTTACATATGCTTATATGATTTTCTTGGACTATTGACACTCGAGTTTAGTGTTCAAGAATTTGACCATGGGTTTAAAGGGGAATTAAGGCTCAAACTACTACAAATATGACATAGCCAAGGTTGAATCAGTGGAAAAGATTCAAACCTCATTGTAATGTGTTTTATTTTGTATATGTGAATGGTATGTGTGCATAGTAGCCTAGTTCATGTATTATTGTAAAATAAGTCATTTTTAATGTAATGTGATATTTTGTGTGTATCACTTGATACTTGTGTTGTCCTTGTGGAGATGTCATGTCATTCAAGGTTTGTCAAGAAGTAACCTAACCTAAACCTAACCCCAATGAAGAACCCAAGTTAACCTCACATAGAAAAAAATGCCATGAGGAGTCTCAATCAAAGGAAATTCGAATTTGGACTTGGCTAGGGTTTTTAGGGGTCATTAGGTGGTCCCAGAGTGTCTTTTATGAGAGAATAAGCTACCCATATGATCGTATAGCAAGTTAGGGGCCTAATTTTGATCATGTGAGTACCTAGACAGCCTAGAGGGCCCTTTTACCCATGCATTCTTCCATCAATTCGAATTTGTAGTTGTCATATCTATCTTCTCTCATGTTTTCCACTAATTCAAAAATAAAAAAAAATTAGGGGAGACAAGTTTGTAAGAGGAGGTGGCTTAGTGTTTTTGCTAAAAATATTTTGTGGGAAGGCTTTATTAGAGGGTCTTGCCAAACTAGTGGGGTGTCTACCCACTCTATAATTTTAGAGACTGTTAGGTTTCGGAGGGTGATTAAGAGAGCTCTACTAAAACTATCCTTACCCTAGCTTGGACCAAGGTTGGTATCTCAAACTTTCTTCTTTTGCCATTTATTTCTTTTAGCATGGTTACGCAAATCTGCAAGTGTGGAGTTTAACAATGGAGTATGCATTGCATTGTCAATCTTGTGTTATGAGCTTGTCATTGTGTTGGGAAGAAGTGAATGTGTTTTGTGCTTTTGGAGATCCTTTCTTGGTTGTGTTTTGTTGTTCTTCATTAGTTTTTCGTTGTTCTTGTTGAATGTGAGTGTTGATTGTGATTATGGGTGTGAAGGCTTCACTCACCCTTGGGAGGGCAAAGAAGCCTTGGGTGAAGGGCATTAGTTGGGTTTGACATTGTAAGTGAGAAATAAATATTTTTTTACCTCATGATGAGGTTTTTATTATCATGGAGCATGGGATCCATCATGGCCATGGATCTTGCTGTTTGGGAGGTACAAGGAGGTTTGGTGGATGAGGAGAAGATGGTTGTTTTGAAGGCCTTGAGAGGATATGCAGTGGCAATATGTTGTTTATATTGTGGTGGCCTTGAGAGGCAAAATGCATTGGCAATATGATACTTATGATGTTAGAATTTCTCCTCCTTGAAGAGGCCACCTTCACCCAATGTTTTATGATTCCAATGGTGAATCATTGTGCAAGCCATGGGAGGGTGTTGATTGTGTTTTGTGTTGTGTCTTCATGCAAAATTTTGTGATGTATGTGTGAAACTCGGTTTGAGCCTTGTTCTCGTAGTGCGGTGGTGGTCTCTTTGGAGGCCTATGGTTGGGTGGAAAGCACCCATGGTCATTGTTGTTTCCTTTTTTTGTGTTGCATATGCAGATTTTGTGCTCAAGGGAGCAATGGAAGCAAGCTTGGTATGGTTATCTTATGAAAGTTGCATGAAGATAAAACTTGTCATTTTGCTGCAATGGAGAACTCTCCATATTGTTCATATGGTTGTGATTAATGATTGCATACTAGAGAAGAAGGGATATGTCATTTTTCTGGAAGGAGATATTGTCTTTCATGGAATCAAATATTGTATTTGTAAAAGTAAAGTTTCTGCTCTCTTTCTTGTATTGGGCTATTAAAAAAAATCTCCATTTTGTATATGCTACTGTGGGGTATGAGTTCATTGGAGAAAAGAAAGTAATTAGAAGGTTCTGATAACTATTTGCATTATAAGACTCTATCTTTATGTTCTTAGTTTCAATTAGAATACTTGATCATCTTCTCAGTCATATGTGAGAGAGTTTCATGTTTAGAAATAGTCATAATTATATTTTGAATAGTAGTAGTAAGATGCATTTACTTATGGTTGCTCATGTAAAAAGATAGTAGATTTAACTCTCAAGTTTTAAAACACAAATGGATATTGGTATAATTCAATAGAGTAATATATTTGATGTCTTTATCATGTATTGGTATTAGCACTAATACTCAATGCTATGCTTAGTTTCCATGTCACCAAACCTTAAGTAAGAGTCAAAATTAATAATAATAATAATAATAACTAAGATGCAAAAATGGGTGAACAATAAGCTAAACTTGGAAATGTGTATTTCATTCTCTGGAAATTTGACGGGGAAGAAAAAAATAACCCACCTCAAGTTGCTAATATAAAGCAATAAAATAATCAAGGAGATATTCCCTAGAATCATAACTTAGATAATAGAAACAAAAAAATAAATAAATAAATCTATTCCTAAAACTTTGTAAGAAAAGACCATGTAAATCTCATGACCCTAGGTTGTCCCATTTATAAAACAACAAAAAAGAATAGGTCAATGATTAAATAAAACCTAGGCACCTATGTTCTATTTTAAACTAGGATGTACCCACCCACTAATACATTAATCTTTATATAAATACAAGAAAATAAAATGAAATAAACCCTAACCCTCTCAAGCACTATTCCTTCGCCTTGGAATACTTGGTGCATGTGTAAGAGATTTGGGAAGGGAACAATTCTGACAATATTGTCAGACCCAATTCCAAGCGCCCTTATCTTCAACTTAACATTGAATCGAGTTCCTATGTTTTGACATAATCAACACACTCCTTACTTGCCTACCTCTTGGAAAATGCGATTAGGAAGGATTAAATGGTACTTGGGAAGTGGTTCAAAGAAAATCTAAATGGCTTAATGCAGCATGCCTTGGGTGTACTGGTGGTAAAAAGGTAAGCCCATCTCTTGAGAACTTTTCAAACCTTTTTAGGCACCTAGTATTGCATGGAATTTGGTTGTACCCTTGTGTGTATGGTTAATGTTTCAACCTCTAACTTAGGAGAAAAGTGTTCTTCCCTAGCCACCCTTAATATGAAAGCAAAGCAAGGCGCCATTCTAGGGAGGATAGGCATATGGGGAAATGGGTAGCTCTTAGGTTAGTGAAAAGTGGAATGTTAGAGTGTCCTTTTTGCAGATTATTGTGTTGATTATTTAAGCTTTAGTAAAAGTTATGGATGGAAGTGCTTAGTGCTTAGTGGTTAGTGGTTAGTGGTTAGTGGTTAGGATAGATGAAGGGTGGGATTAACAATTGTATATATTGTGTCTTGGGTAGGATGATATATTGTTAAAAACATTTTATTTGTTTGAGTATAAATTTTAAGAGTGTTAAGTAGTAGTATACAACAATTAGGATATATTGGTTTATGAATGATATTTATAAAATTGCATTCCTTAAATTTGACACATCGTCAACATTTTGAATCTTATTAGGTCATTCAATGTATGGTAATACATAATACATAATATTATTTTTGAAAAGGTTAGAACTTTATTGGTAGAAAGAGAATAAATTGAGATACGTTGTTAAACAAATTAGTGGAAAATAGTTAAATAAGTATATCCAGTAGTAGTTAATTTTCGGGTAATGTAATGGATGGAGTATTATTAATGATAAGTGATAGTAAATATCTTAGTAAATGAAATTGTTGAGGGATTATGATGTTATTAAAAGGTTCTTTTATATGTTAGGAATGAAATCTATTATAATATGTTATGAGATTGAAGGTATGGAAACTAATAAATTGTGTTAGTAGATGTTGATATTAGATTAATCCAATGTAGTATATCTTTAACTCAATATTTTATTTCAAAAAAAAATTAGTGTGTTTTTTACTAGTAATTTTGGGTATGACAGTATGTTTGTAAATCCTCTAACAAGGTGGATCTAGCAGTCCTTTGTGCTCCTAACAAGGTAGATCACCAGAAGTGGTCAATGTAAGCCTTAACGGGCCAATCTTATACTGCAGTATTAAAGTTTTGTGGGTATCATCCCCACCCCAGTTTTAATTTCTATTTGGAAGGTTTTTGGGTTACCAAATCTCTGTGCACATGTGTTATGAATGCTTGATCTCTCATATACAATAGATTAGATGAATGAATGGTGAATAGTATATATGATTAAAGTGCTGAATTGATTTAAAAGTTTTGAAGTTACTGATTTAGCCCTCCCCTCTTAGTAACTTGTCATATCTTGAATATTTCGAATAGGTTGTCCTATAGTTACATTATAAATCAATGATATGCAAAAATCATTCCCTTGTATTTTCACTCATTTCTAAGAATAGGTCACAAGAGTGATCTACACCCTCATTTCTTATGGTTGTCAAGTCTTAGAAATTAATTCTTCTTTACCCTAATTAAGGGAATTACCTCTTGAAGGACCAAGGTCTATATTTCAAAGGGTCTTCGAGTTCCTATCAATGCCTAAACATCATTGAGATGAGCTACCACCCATTCAGTCTAGAATGTTGGTATGGTTGAAAAAGAAGTATTTTCATGTGTGACAAGGTTTGGATTCATTTACTCTCATAGCTATCGAGAGGGGGTTGTATAGAGATCCTTTTATAGTTTAATTTCCACGAGGTTGAGATAAATATCTTGTCATATCGTAAACCTTAATAGTTCCACAATGTTACCATGGCTAATTACATTTATCCATTTAGGATGCTCAATTTGTTGTTAATTAAGTAATAATACTTATAACGAGTTGATTCTCTAGGAGGCCTATCTCCTTTGCAATATGGTATTATGATATTATGATAACTTAAAATTGTATATTCATTTGTGGGCTCATTAATGGCCAGTTTTGTATAACCAAGGGCTCTAATACTAGAATTCCATGCCCTAGATCTATGAAAAAACACAACCAAATTTTTTTTTGAGGGTGATGGAATTTAAATATGTTCAACAATTGAGTTTTGGAGATGGTAAAGTTAATGGATGTAGTGAAATTTTTGTTTCATTGAAAAAAATGGATTACAACTTTCCTTATGAGACATCACCCTATCGTCCAACAATGATTGCAATAATAAATTATAATGATATTATGGTTATATACTTTTCTTCTTCTATCCTCTAATGGAGACACTCAGTATACACAAGTGAAGTTCAATTTCTCATCTTAATGTAGTTGCAATAGTTCTGGGGTTTGTAAGAAAAAGATGTTTAATAATTGTCCTAAAAGTTTTGAATAGAAGTTACTCTATCATGTACATATCCTTTCCCATTCATCTTCCATTTCAATTTTATAGTATATATATTTGTATTCCCTTAATTAACTTCTTAAATATTACCCCTTTCTCCGACCTTGATCCATACTTTTCTAAATCGATATTATTAATTAGATCTTTTGATTAATTAATAACTATTTATTTGATTATTATTATTATTATTTCTATTGCTTATCTTATTATTATTCTTCCAATTTACTCATTAAATCCTATAATTCCATGACTATTCACTACCAATCAATTAATCCATATTTGTTACAATCTATGCCTAACTTATATTCTAATTAATATAGTATAGGTATAGCTATTTAGGAAAACCCTTATGATTATCCTTTATTATCTCCAACTATATTGACATTCTATGACTAGGTAGTTTCCATCAACAGGTAAGTATTTATTTCTCAATACTTTTCTATATTGAGTTACTCTTAAATAAAAATTCTAATACTTTAATACACGTATTAAATTTCATCGAATGATACACGTATTATAAATTTTACATGTCCTATCTAATAGATCATTTTTTTCCCATCATGCTTACCCTTACACTTAAGATATAATCCATATTATCGTTACACATGCTACTTTTATTTATATATTATTATTATTTAAAAATGTTATTAAACATTCCACTCTATATTTTATTGTACTAACTATAATTCTAACTCCCTCTAAGCTTAATTGCAACTAAATATTTATTACATTATAATAAAGAAAACCTTCAGAATAATAAACACATCCTTTTCTCTACCTATGAAACAACCAAACAATTTCTTTCAAAAATAAACTTATTTTAATTGCCCTAAGAACCAATATCTTCTAACATTACTAACTATACTACCTAATCACGAATCGAACACTTTAACTAATTTGCCAAGTATTATTACATATGACTCATACAAATAAACCAATTCTAATATTAGCACATTCTTTCAAACATACTTAACTAACCTTGACACATGATTTTGAGTTTCTACAATTTGCTATAATATTTTTCCAAATTAATTTTATTATTCGTTCAATTTTAACAAAAAAACATTACCCCCCACCCCCCCCCCCCCCCATCAATTCCACAATTTTTTTTTAAACAATAACAATTTCCCCTTTAACTATCCTAATAAAACACATTGCAAGTTTTCTTTCCCACTAATCATGTCTTGATTTCTTAGGTTCACTATCTAATTAACTCCATGTTCCTAATAATCTATCTAATCCTTACCACTTATGCTCCATCCCATGTATTTACCATAACAAAATTCTTCTCCCTTCCCCAAGTCAAATTTCTAATCATGGGGTCACATGCCCACCCAAAAATGTTCCCCACTAATGATATGATAGGAGTTAATCATTCCCCTAAGCACTTGAAACAAGGTAGGGTGGGGGGGGTGTGCCTTGTCACCCTTAACCTTAATGGTAAAGGCTGACATGGATAAAATTCAAATGCCAACCCACTTCTTCCCTCACCTTCAAGTGTTGGCTTCTATTATCTAGGTGAATTGGTTTGGAAGTTTTTTTTTAGTTTTTTTAAACCTTGCGTTGATTGCTTCCATCTTCATTGGTCCCCATTCCTGATTTTTGCGCCTGGGATGATGATGAGTGTTAGGTGAGGAAAGAGAGGGAAGGGGTGGCATACTTTCTAGGGTGCCTCCCAAACCATTAATGCCCCCCCAAGAGGTAAGGCCACCTAGGTTGGGATGGGGCTGACAGTGTACTTAGTTTTTTTTTTTTTTAAACTTCTTGTAAAGAAAAATTAATATGATGGTGACTTAATGTTTTATTTTGAAATAGTATGGGTAGGGAAATGTTATTTTATCCTGATATTATTATTTTATTTACTATATTATTGGAGAGAGGCCCTTTTGAAATGCCATACATTTTCCAACAAGTTAATATGCACCTACAAGCCTTATTGTTAGAGTTAATATTATTTACCTTGTTTTCTTCATATGATCTCTATGGTTTTATATTACTAAGTTGATGATTTACTAACATAGTATAATGCCTTCCAATACATAATCTAAATAACAATCTAATATATTGCATATAGCCACTATCAAATTGTTACCAAAATTTAATTCGAAAATACTTTTATGTGAAGCACACATGAAATCTTTGCATGCAACTTTATGAACATCAGGTATTCCTATTCCAAGGACAATATCTATTTATAACTACATTCTAATTATGAATACAATGATGATTGAAATGAATACTCTACATCCATACAAAAGTTAAGATCGATCATAAAATGCATCTAGTTGTTCAATGAAGGTGAATAGTAATAGGTCAACAAGAGATAAGTTTCTTTCAATTTACTAGTGTCAACAATGATACTTAATCATTTCCTTTGATGCATTCATATCCAAGCTAATAGAGCAATAACATCAATACATTGAAATTCTTCTTCATGATTCCCTCAAGTCTTGCATTCAACACAAATATCAAACAAGCAAATAGGGTGGTGAAATCATCATATCAAGATATACAATGGGAGGAAGTTTTTACAAGCATAGTTGAATTCACAATCTCTCCATTGACATATGTATGAGATCAATAACAATACTCTTACAAAATGAATAAATCCAAATAACAAGATGGAGTTGTCCTCCATTTCAATACAAATACAATAGTGTTCTCTCCTTGCAAAGGTAAGACTTCTCAATTTTCCACAAATGTCCAAGGCCTCAAGAAAAAACCTCCAAATAAGAAACAAAACGTAGAACCATAGAGGATCACCTCCCAACCTAGGCCTCAAGGGGGCCACCAACCAAGTTTGGGGAAACAAGGCTCAACCATGATACATTCAAGCAACACCACATGAAAAGAACTAACATGGATCCAACATCTTTCCAACACAATCACAACCCCAACCAAGGTTTACACAATGATTCACAAATGGAATCATAAACATTGGGTGAAGTTTGGCTCTCTCCAAAGAGGAGAATGCCATATCCTTATGCATTAATAGATCTTGCAATTGCTTTATGCCCAACAATGCTTCCAAGAAACATATCCCATCCAAGGCTATCAATATTCACATGCCTCAACTAGGCTATCTATACTTTCTCTTTTCACATATCCTCACTTATACCTCCCATAGAACAATAGAAGGGAATTCATATGGCTTTCAATGGAGCCCATACTCCATGGAAACTATTCTCTCACCAAGAGAAGGATTTCTAAACTTCAATGTAAAGCACAACTAACCCCTTCACCCCAAGGCTTCTCTTCCCTCCCAAGGGTGAGTGAAGCCTTTACACCCAATACAACATTCAATCCAAATCAACAATTCAAGAAAAAAAAACCAAATGAAAATGGATTCATCATGAACACTCACATACCTAGACATTTACAACCTACACCATATACAATACAAAATTCTTACAAGAACACTCTTACAATTTCTATCTTTCAACCTTCATGATATGAGAGAAAACATGGAATGAAGCACTAACCTCCATCCAAGCTATGGTTAAGAAATGGTGATGATGATCCTTCCTTGGCTTCCAAGCTTCCTCTTCCAAAACCCTATCTATCTCTACAATTAGAGAGTGGGTGAGCAACCACTATGTTTGGGACAAGCTCCCTAAAAAGACCTCCACTTCCATCCTCACCTACTTCTCTTACACCCTTGTACCTTCTACACATAGGAACTTACCCAAGTGGAGGGATGAGTATTGAAGTCATGTGACACTCTGATTTTCGAATTGGCTTGAAAATGACTAATTTAGAGGGCTCCTAAGTCCCCTAGGCCAACTTATGGTGATATTTAGACCCCCAAACTATGCTACTACCATTTGGGTGACTTATTTTCACCAATATAACACTTGGGATCCACTTTTAGGCTCTCTAAAGTTCACATCCAATTTAATTTGAAAATTCCATCATGAAGGTGATTTTCCTAACACTCTCCAAGGTGGGGTAACTTAATTTCATAATGGGATTAAGGGCATGTGCAGGATCATGGTGTACCAAACTATGGCCTTAAGTGGCAGTGAAAAATCAACAAATCAGGGTTATGTCAACTTGACACATAATTTTGAAGTGGTTATGGACTTTATATCAAAAAGTTGTAAGAAAATAATCTGTAGGAAATTGAATCTAGTTTCTAGACTACTAGGTCTTATCAAGAGGAAAAAATAATTGATTGGTCAAAAGTTTGAATTTTAATGCAGTACTACAAAAATTTTAGGGCAAAAATAAAAAGTAGGTGTATGTCTGACCACCTTAATCAAAATCAAATGATAATATTTTTTCAATATAATTATAGATATGAAAAGTAGACTCATGCTCGGATGTGATGCATATTTTTCAGTATTTTTATTCCAAATAAATAATTAAATATGAATTTTCTACCAAAATATTTTTGGAAAAAAAAGTCCTATGTCTAACCATCTTAACTAATAGAAATTTTTACCAAATTTAATTTAAATTTATTTTTTCTTATACTAGACGAAGCATAGAAGGTGACACAACTTTTATATTCAAAAAATGTTATACCATTTGAAAGTTATAGCTATTTTTCAATCAGTATGTCAATCAGCACTTTACAATAATCTTCATTGATAATTAACTAATAAATACTTATTGAACTCAGAATTTGACAAAAAATATATTGATGAAATCTTGAAAGCGATATTAAAAAATATTTTTCGTTTCATTCAATTTCGATCAAAATAACATTGTCAGACGGCTATCCGAAGTCTGTGTATCACTAAAACTCTGTTCAAACACGTCTTTTGGGTTGATAGGGTAGGCTTGGTAAATACCAAGCCTAATCGGATATCCGATATGCTTCGGCAGAATTTGGGTGGGAAATTTTAAATACCAACCCATTTTGGAGGGAAAATTGCATTTAAAAGTTATAGTTTATGATTTATAAATTATTTCACTTATATTACTATGTAAAGATGTATATTAATATTATATATATATATATATATATATATATAATGTAAAGATATAAGATATAATCTATTAATATATAATAATATATTATGTTAATCTTATTACAATCTATAAATATAATTTATATTATTATTATTTTTACTAAATATAATAACGTAATATTTTTATTAAATATAATAACGTAATACACACACACACACACACACACACACACATATATATATGTTATTAATATATATATATATATATATATATATATATATATATATATATATATATATATATGTTATTAATATATATATATATATATATATGTATGTATGTATATTATTAATATATATGAGTCAAATGGGGTCATAGGTCAACCATTGACTCCCTTTGATGCATTAAAAGATAACATATGTCCTTAGGGGTCCTAGGACCCTTTACGACACATTACAATGGTTAATATGGGTCAAAGGGGGACATAGGGTGACCTATAACCTCTTTTGACTCATTAAATGATGACATATGTCCCTAGGGGTTCCAGGACACCTAGAGACATATTAAAATCATTCATATTGGTCAAAGGGGGTCATAGGGTGACCTATAACCCCTTTTGACTCATTAAATGATTACATATGCCCCTAGACCCCTAGGGACATATTAGAATTGTTCATATTGGTCAAAGAGGGTCATAGGCTGACCTATACCCCCTTTGACCCATTAAATGATGACATATGTCCCTAGGGGTCCTAGGACCCCTAGGGACATATTAGAATTTATATAGGTCAAAGGGAGTCATAGGGTGACCTATAAACCCCTTTGACCCATTAAATGATGACATATGTCCCTAGGGGTCCTAGGACCCCTAGGGACATAGTAGAATGGTTAATATGTGTCAAAGGGGGTCATAGCTTGACCTATGACCCCCTTTGACCCATTAAATAATAAAATTTCCCTAGGGATCATAGGACCCCTAAGGACATATTAGAATGGTTAATATAGGTCAAAGGGGGTCATAGGGTGACCTATGACCCCCTTTGACCCATCGACATATTGGAATGTTTAATATAGGTTAAAGGGGGTCATAGGGTGACTTGTGACCCCATTTGACCTATTAAATGATGAAATATGTCCGTAGGGGTCCTAGGACCCCTAGAGACATATTAGAATGGTTAATATGTGTGAAAGGGGGTCATAGGTTGACCTATGACTGCCCACGACCCATTAAATGACGAAATATGTTCCCCTAGGGATATATTAGAATGGTTAATATGGGTCGAATGGGGTCATAGGGTGACCTATGACCTCATTTGACCCATTAAATCACAAGATATGTCTCTAAGGCTCCTAGGACCCCTAAGGACATATTAGAATCATTCATATGGGTCAAAAGGGGTCATAGGGTGACCTATGCTACCCTTTGATCTATGAAATTATGACATATGTCCCTAGGGGTCCTAGGACACCTAGGGACATATTAGAATCGTTCATATGGGTCAAAGGGGGCCATAGGGTGACCTATGACCCTTTTTGACCCATGAAATGATGACATATGTCCCGAGGGGTCCTAGGACCCCTAGGAACATATTAAAATGGTTAATATGGGTCAGAGGGGGTCATAGGTTGACCTATGACCCTCTTTGATCCATTAAATGATGAGATATATCCCTAGGGGTCCTAGGACCCCATGGGACATATTAGAATGGTTAATATGGGTCAAAGGGGGTCATAGGTTGACCTATGACCCTCTTTGATGAATTAAATGACGACATATGTCCTTAACGGTCTTAGGACCTCGAGGGACATATTAGAATGGTTAATATGTATAATAGGGGGTCATAGGTTGACCTATGACCCCCTACAAGCTATTAAATGATGAGATATGTCCCTAGGGGTCCTATGACCCCTAGTGACATATTAGAATGGTATATATGGGTCAAAGGGGGTCATAGGGTGACCTGTGATCCACTTTGACCTATTAAATGATGCCATATGTCCCTAGGGGTGCTAGGACCCCTAGGAACATATTAGAATTGTTCATATGGGTCAAAGGGGGTTATAGGGTGACCAATGACCCCCTTTGACCCATTAAATGATGACATATGTCCCTAGGGGTCCTGGGACCCCTAGGGGCATATTAGAATGGTTAATATGTGTGAAAAAGGGTCATAAATTGACCTATGACCCGATTTGATCTATTAAATGATGACATATGTCCCTAGGGGTCCTTTAAGAATGGTTAATATGTGTGAAAGGGGGTCATATGTTCACCTATGACCCCCCACAACTCATTAAATGATGAGATATGTCCCTAGGCATCCTAGGACCCCTAGGGACATATTAGAATGGTTAATATGGGTCAAAGGAGGTCATAGGTCACTTTGACCCATTAAATGACGAGCTATGTCCCTACAGGTCCTAGGAATCCTAGGGACATATTAGAATGGTTAATATGTGTGAAAGGGGGTCATAGATTGACCTATGGCCCTTTAAGACTAATTAAATGATGGGATATGTCCCTAGGGGTCCTAGGACCCCTAGTCACATATTAGAATGGTATATATGGGTCAAAGGGGGTCATAAGGTGACCTATGACCCTCTTTGACCCATTAAATGAGGACATATGTCCATAGGGGTCCTAAGACCCCTGGGGACATATTAGAATCATTCAAATGGGTCAAAGGGGGTCATAGGGTGACCTATGACTCCCTTTGACCCATGAAATGACAACATATGTCCCTAGGGGTCCTAGGACCCCTAGGGACATATTAGAATGGTTAAATATGGGTCAAAGGGGGTGATAGGTTGACCTATGACTCCTTTTGATCTATTAAATGATGAGATATGTCCCTAGGGGTCCTAGGACCCTTAGGGACTTATTAGAATGGTCAATATGGGTCAAAGGGGGTCATAAATTTACTATGACCCCATTTGACACATTAAATGATGACATATGTTCCTAGGGATCCTAGGACACCTAGGGACATATTAAAATGGTTAATATGTTTGAAAGGGGGTCATAGGTTACCTTATGACCTCCCACGACCCATTAAATGATGACATATGTCCTTAGGGGTCCTAGGACCCCTAGGGACATATTAGAATGATATATATGGGTCAAAGGGGGTCATAGGATGACCTATGACCCCCTTTGACCCATTAAATGATGGCATATGTCCTTAGGGGTCCTAGGACCCCTAGGGACATATTATAATGGTTAATATGTGTGAAAGGGGGTCATAGGTTGACCTATGATGCCCCACAACCCATTAAATGACGAGATATGTCCATAAGGGTCCTTAGACCCCTAGGGACATATTCGAATGGTATATATGGGTCAAAGGGGGTCATAGGGTAACCTATGACCCCCTTTGACTCATTAAATGATGACTTATGTCTCTAAGAGTCATAGGACCCCAAGGGACATATTAGAATGGTTAATATGTGTGAAAGGGGGTCATAGGTTGACCTATGACCCCCCACAACCCATTATATGACGAAATATGTCCCTAGAGATCGTAAGACCCCTAGGGACATATTAGAACGGTTAATATGGGTCAAAGGGGGTCATACGATGACCTATGACCCCCTTTGACCCATTAGATCATGAGATATGTCCCTAGGCATCCTAGGATCCCTAGGGACATCTTATAATTGTTCATATGGGTCAAAGGGGGTCATATAGTGACCTATGACCCCCTTTGATCCATGAAATGATGACATATGTCTTTAGGGGTCTTAGGACACCTAGGGATATATTAGAATCATTCATATGGGTCAAATGGGGTCATAGGGTAACCTATGACCCCTTTTGACCCATGAAATGATGACATATGTCCCTAAGGGTCGTAGCACCCCTAGGGACATATTAGAATGGTTAATATGGGTCAAAGGGGGTCATAGGGTGACCTATGACCCCCTTTGACCCATTAAATGATGACATATGTCCCTAGGGGTCCTAGGACCCCTAGGGACATATTCGAATGGTTAATATGTGTGAAAGGGGGTCATAGGTTGACCTATGACCTCCCATGACCCATTGAATGACGAGATATGTCCCTAGGGATCCTAGGACCCCTAGGGACATATTAGAATGGTTAATATGGGTCATAGGGGGTCATAGGGTGACCTATGACCTGCTTTGACCAATTAAATGATGACATATTTATATACTATTAAAACTATTGTAGCATAATAATAATAATAATATAAATAAACACGAAATATTAATACTATTATATCTATAGTAATAATAGCAATACTATTATAGCTATAATAATAATATATATATTAATACTATTATGGCATAGTATTAATATATATATTAATACTATTGTAGCATAATAATAATAATAATATAAATAAACACTAAATATTAATACTATTATATCTATAGTAATAATAAGAATACTATTATAGGTATAATAATAATATTGATACTATATATTAATATTAATAAACCAAAGTTGGATTCCCTCCAATTATTATTCTAATATTAATACTAATCTAGTAAAGGTTGATTTCCCTCCAAATCTCATTGGATAAGATTAGATATCCGATCTGAAATCGGATATCTGATTTTCACAGGCACCAATTTCTAACATATCCCTGTCCTTGCAGACCCAACAACATCACTTTTTTTATTCTTTTTTCACAAATTTTGTGAAAAAGTGCATGTTGGGGCCCAACCAATTGAAAAAAATTCAAAAATATAACCTTAGGTGTTCGAATTTTTCATCTCAATGGGGAGCAATAGTCGTCAAAAGGATAAAGGCAAAAGGAAGATATCTAGTGATGACATTGTGACATATAGGGAAAGAGACAAAATGGAACACCGAAGAAAAAGACAAGGTATGCTAAATATCAGTCAAGTTGATGATGAATTAGTTGAAGGTTAAATCATAGAGTCAGATAATTAGTATGTATAATTGGGGAATGAAAATGTACCTATTGAAAATTATAATGCCAAAATTGAAAATTTAGAGAATGAAAATTTTGAAGATGAAATGCTACCAAGTCATAATCCAAATTGCATAATTGACCATGTCGAATATGACAATGCACAAGAACATTACATATCTCCTAATTATAATCAACATGAAGGTTCTAAAACACCAAAATAGATAATTAAAATTGATGAAATGATTATTACTAGTTTGGAAGGGAAAAAATTAGAAAGAACCATTCGGTTATAGGCTTCAAGACTATATCAGATGATTTTCAGCAACAAGACAGTGGTGAGCACTGTCAACTTTTCATGCACTTATTAAAGATGCAAAAGATGAGACCTATGCTTTCCAAATTGAAAATTCATGTCAATAAAAAGTTGGGAAGAAATGCCATTATTGTGAAGAATCTTTTCAGTGCTCTCAATAGCATTGGGAAAAATAACAGGGAGAAGGATAATAGAGCTGCTCGAAGGGTTATTACAACCTCTTTGGTAAGTCATCATTTGAGAAAGGGTAGATATATGAGACAAAATTGTATTGATTTGAATCTAAATTGTACTATTTTGAGAAGAGCACTTAGTTGACGAGAGAAAATTGATGATCCTCTTCAAAATGAAACATGGGCATTTGGTGGGAGACTTCCACATTTTGATAAGAAGCTATCCGATGATGTGAAGGAAGAAATTGCACAATTTTGGTGCTCTAACTCATGAGTATCACCCAATGCTAAAGATGTGTTCAAGTTGAGAATTGGCATCAGAGACTACATGCCACATCCTAAACACTATTTGGAGGTAAGTCAAACTATGTTGTTCAAACAATTTAGAGAGAGTCATCCAAGTCTTCATATATCACAAAGGGCTTTTGAATCTTTGAAGCCATTTTATTGTGTGCCACTCAAAATTCAAAATACATGTTGTTGCAAATATCATGTTGAGTTTTCTATGCACTATGAACTATTACGCTCCATCCGTTCTACTTTGCATAGTAAAGAAATGTTGGAGGATTGTGGTGTTAGTGAGCTTCCAAAATCATCAAGAGACTTGCTAGATCAACGTTTATGTCATAGAGTTGATGGTTGTTTCTTTTATTGAAATGCTTGCTTAAATGAGAATTGTTCAGAATGTGGCGGCTTATCCAAGTTTGACACATGTTTTCATGAGGGGTACGGACAAGATCTTGGAAAGAAAATAGTGCAAAAAAAGGTATACAAAACAGTGAAGTATACATTGAAGAGTGGAGGTGAGAGCTCTAGATGTGAATTGGTTGGAAAAGATATTAGTGTGGCTAGTTTTATTTCAGATTTCAAGGAAAATATTTTTTACAAGTATGCAAGACATAGTCATAGGTCTAAGTGGTTGGATGAACAATTTAGAATGTGCAAGGAGACTTTTTCCATTGGCACTATTATATCAGTTGTTAATTTTGCTGAGAACTACACATTGCAACCTCAAAATGAGACACAATCTCAGTATTACAACTCTATTCAAATTGCTATTTTTGTTCACATAACATATAGACATGCCCTTGATAGTGCGGAAGGCAATCAAAAGATTATTAGAGAGTATCATTTTTATATGAGTGATGATAGATCTCACTCTCACGAGTTTGTGCAACATTATTTCAAGAATTATTTTGATTTCTTATATGAGCATGCAATTGCTATGAATAGACATATAATTTGGTCAGATAACTGTAGAGGTCAATTCAAGAATGCTCGCATGTTTTATTGGTTGTGTAGGATGCATGTAGAGAGAGGGGTGCCTCATATTTGGAGTTTTTTTGAGTCTGGCCATGGAAAAGGGGAACATGATGGAGTGGGGGCATGTGTGAAGAGAGCTCTAGTCAAGGAGCAACTAAAGATTTCAGCAGCAAAGCTTCTTGATGCTCGTAGCATTGTTGATTGGTGTAGTTTAGTATTATCATAGGGGGGGACTCTTGATTCAGTGGTACGCAGGTTCTTTTGGTTGGTTGAGGAAGGGTCCATAGTTGATAGATTAGATTGTGCTACAGTGAGATACTCATAAAAAATGCATTCATTTTGGAGCTCTAATTCTAGTACATGGACCATTTGGACACGACAGCTAGCTTGCTTTTGTCCTAGTTTTTTTCAGTGTGATTGGGATCACTGTGAGTCAAGTGAGTGGGTGGACACATGGGCTCCACATTATCTTACTCCATTATCTATCATATCCTCTATCAGAAATGATGACATGGAAAGTTCACTTGAGCATAACCATCTATCAGATCTACTTCAGCTAGGACATGTCTTTGCATTGGTTGCACCACAAGGGAATGATGAGAATTCTAATTATTAGTTAGCACATTGTGTAAGAGGTAAACAAAAACTTGCATAACCAATCACAAATGATGATGGATTCACATATCCTATTGGTTCAATGGTTGTCGCTGGAACATGGTTACAGACATACATGCTTAGAAGAAATGGAATTCCTGCATTCGAAGACTATCAGAAGCACAAAATAATTCTCATATATTCACATCTTATTATAGCAACAAATGTAAAGTTGTTGAAGCATCAAGGAAGACCAAAAGTAAAAGAACTTTTTACTATTGCTAATGTTGATCATGAAGCCCTGTTGGAGACCTTAAAATAGAGAGAGGACCCTATTGGAACACTCGACTAGGTATATTTACTTCTTATGTTATTTTCTTCATAATGATTCAATGAACTAATGATTATCTTTTTTAATACAATAAGTTACTAATTTTTTTATGATATTGGAATGTACGTACATCATGAAAAGTTGGGGTGGGGGGGGGGGGGGGGGGGGGTATTGGGGAGAATTCCTAAGATATATGATGTATTATGACGTAAAATGTGAACTTTTTTTGTATATAGTTTTTGTAATAATGAAAAAGATAGGTTAAATTAGTTGCACATTCTAATTTGTATTTTGGTAGGTTCTTTGTAAGGAATTATAAGAGGAAGATATTGAATAAGTTCTTACAAATCATATTTGCATGTGATACAAGGCTATAAGGACATTTTTAAGAGCATTTATAACTATATTAAAGATGCTTGTGGATATCTTATTACAAATTTGGTTTTTTCCTTATTTGACATAAAGCTGACATTATGATTATTAAAACTATTTTTATCAAACTAATCAAATAAGAAAAATCTAGAAAGTACAGATGAACAATTAGAATACTTGATTTCTTCCATTTTGCAACCAATCATGGCATTTGAAAGCGTAAAGAGGCATAATATTGTATAATGTTTTGAAAGACTTTCATATTGAAAAGTTGTAAAGGACCATGAGATTTGAACTTTAGTAATGTCTAAGTTTGCATAGGGTAAGTGAGTCAATCCTAATAAGGTCTCATAATAATCTCAAGTCATTTCATAAGTTGAAACATTCAATAAGTCACTTAAAATTTAGCTTATTGCTTTAGAAAATTCAAATCTTGAATGTAACGACTACATGAGCATTTTGGAAGGAAACTCTATAGTTTAAATTTTATGAAATACAGGGAACACTAGTGCAAAGCACCTAATAAATTTTCTTTTCTTGATGTAATATGGTCTAGGAATAGATCTAATGATCTCCCTATGACCATCCACATTTGTAATGGACACAAGACCCCATGGTGCAACTATAAGCCTTGGCCATCAATTGGTCCAATAAAGTGGATTTTTGGTAAATTCCATGTTTTTTAGGTAAGTCTAGATGTTTAGAACATTTTTAGGGTCCCTAGGGGTTTTTAGAGTTTAGTTGCAATCAAATTTGCAATAAAACTTGTCTTAGCGCAAAAATTGCAAAAAGTTGCTTAGCAACTTTTGTAATTTTTTTGACAACTTTTCAAAATCTAACTCCTAACGGATAGAACTATTTGAATCATGAGTGCCATTAGCTTTGGGTGGGTGGGTGAACCCTAGTGACACCCTTGTTCCAACCACAAAGACCCTCTATCGTCCGTGGCCACCCCGTATCAAGGAGTCCCTAAGGTTCTCTAAGTGCATTTTGAGGTCGATCTTTTGAGGGTCATAACTCAGAGCTCGTGAGGGCTATTGATAAACTATCAAATGCTACAAGACAGTGATGTTGAGGCCTAAAATAACCTATCTCATTTTCAAGAGATCAAATTCCGTTTGGATTCGGCACATCGATCTCGCTCGATGCCAAAACTCACAGTGTGCCTCAGTTCATAGGTGCACCACAGTGTAACTTTGAAACCGCTGATCGTGGCATCGAATTGTTAGCACCATTAGCTCCGAATGGGTGGGTGAACCCTAGTCACACCCTTGTTCCAGCCATAGAGACCATCCATCATTTTTTGCCACCCCCTACTGAGGAGTCCCCATGGTGCTCTAAGTGCATTTCGAGGTCAATGTTGTGAGGGTCATAACTCGAAGCTCGTGAGGGCTATCGATGAACTGTCAAATGCTATAGGACAATGATACTGAGCCCTAAAATAATCTATCTCATTTTTAAGAGATCACATTCTGTTTGGATTCGACACAACGATCTCGCTCAATGCTAAAACTCGCAGTGTGCCTCAGTTCATAGGTGCACCACAACGTAACTTTGAAACCACTAATCTTGGCATCGAATTGTCAGTGCCATTAGCTTCGGATGGGCGGGTGAACCCTAGTCACACCCTTGTTCTGGCCATGGAGACCATCCATCATTTGTGGCCACCCCATACCAAGGAGTCTCCAAGGTGCTCTAAGTGCATTTCGAGGTCAATATTTTGAGGGTCATAACTCAGAGCTCATGAGGGCTATCAATGAACCGTTAGAGGAGATAAGTTTGTAAGAAGTAGTGGCTTAGTGTTTTATCTAAAATAAGTTAGTGGGAAGGCTTTAATAGAGGGTCTTGGCCAAACTAGTGGTGTGTCTACCCACTCTCTAATTTTAAAGACAGTTAGGTTTTGGAGGGAGATTAGGGGAGCTCTACTACAACTATCCTTACCCTAGCTTGGATGAAGGTTGGTATCTCAAACTTGCTTCTTTTCCATTTCTTTCTTTTAGCATGGTTAAGAAATATGCAAGTGTGGAGTTTATCAATGGAGTATGCATTGCATTGCATTTTGTAGTAGCATTCATGTGAGTGCTTGAATGGTGTTCAATCCATGTAGATTAGTGTGACACTATTGTGCATCTTGTTGTATTGTGTGGAGTATTGTGAGTATGAGGTTTGGATTTTCTCTATTTCCTTGTTGTATTATGGGTGTTGTATTATCCATTGTATGCCATAACCATTCATATCTTGCTGGGGGCGATAAGGAATGTATGGTGTAGAAAGGAAGTTTGAAGAGTTACAACTAATGGTAGTGGGTTTGGAGGAGGAAATATGGAGACCTTGAGAGGGCATTAAATTGTTGATTTATGATATCCCTGAGAGGGCATGAATTTTTTTGAATTATGATATCCCCGAGAGGGTATGAAAATTGTTTATTGCAGATATGGTTTCGTATGGCAAGTCTCCATCTTAGAACACACCTTCACCCTATGTTTATGGTTCCATCTATGAAGCCATTTTGAAATAGCCTTGGGGGGAAATTGTTCAAGTTTGTAATGTAATGTTTATGCATTGAAAGATTGTATGTGTATCCCAGTTTGAGCCTTGTTCCCTAGCGCGGGGGTGGTCTCTTTGAGGCCTATGGTTGGGTAGAAAGCACCCATGGTCCTTGTTATTTTGTTGTGTTGCATATGCAGATTTGTGTCCAAGGAAGCAATGGAAATGGCTTGGAATGATCATCTTGCATATTGATGTTGGATGAGAAAACTTGACATTGTGCCCTCATTTGTGAAGGAGGAGTCACTAGCTTGTTCACATTCTCAACGATCATGTTGGACAATGTTCATGCTACTCATTGTCCATATCTTTCAATGTTCATGTTCCTTATGATTTTGAAAATTCCCTTATGTTGCCCCATTGTAATGGAAGGAGATTGTATCATTGTTACCTAATGTACGTGTAGAGGAAATGATTGATAAGGTTGTATATGCATGTTTCATTTGGAGTTTATATTGTTATGAAAGCATTGGTATGAGTCACAGATTTACTTTGACATCATTGTTATCATTTGAAAATGTGAAAAAAAGTTTTCTCCTTGTGGTATTGTAAATGACTAGTTGATAATAACAATCCATAGATGTTATGTGATACCATTGATTGTATAAATTTAAAACTTAGTAGATTGCTTACAATCTTTTTGTGCACTCAATAATTTGGAAGGAAAATTTTATGTTCATATCACATGCACTCAATAAAAGCCAAGATTGATCTTGACCGCCCTTCTAGAGTAGCCCCCAACATTTCCTAAGCCATCATAATGCAAAAAGTTTTCTCCACTCCCCAAGGCGTATTGTTAAATCCGACATTCATTCTGACGTGTCAAGTCAAAACTTTTATCCTTGAGCTTGCCTCCTTGAAAAGGGGTTTCATCCCCATTAATATACTTGGGTGCATAGGAGAAAGGGTTTATGTCACATCCTTGTCTTATGCACTAGTCGTCTCCTCCTTGTAGTAGTGGTCACGTGTTCCCAAGCATAGGTAGTCAACTTGAAATTAAGGGGGAGTGGGATAGCAATCCCAAGGGATTTGTACTTAGGACAATGTCAAGTTGACATTTAATATGACTTTTTCACATTAGGATTGCTGATTGGAGGGATGGGAAAAAGATGTCCTAAGGCTTGGATTAGTCAAAATTCTGCACATGACCCACATGGGACCTTGTGGGGACCACATGTAGGAAGAAATGTGGCCTTCGTAAGAGTTAGGGAATGATGAGGATTTAAGATAGATAGGAGATTCACCCTTTAGATTTGTTTTTTTTTATCAGATAATTATTTAATCATTTCAAGTCTTGAGTAGAGGGTAATGACACTTAGTGTATTTTAGCTTAGTTTAAGGGTAATGTTTATATCAAGGGGCTCATTTAGAAACATGTAACAATTAAACCATATGGTAATTGAAAAGCTCAATATAGGAAAATAAATTAAATGAAATAAATAAGTTTATGAGAATGCATATATAATTGAACATGATGTTAAGTACGGAGGGTTTAATTAAATTAGTGTTAAGACTATAAATTAGGATAGTTGGATGTAGATATAATAGGTTTAATATGAAGTAAGTTGTCAGGATGATGGGATTGGAGAATCAAGGATAAGGATGGATGGTGGATTAAAATAATAACTCAAATCTAGTTTTATCTAGTCAATAAAGCACATTGATAGATAAGAGTTACTAGATAGAATTGAATACATGACAAACCTATGTAGATGTTGGATTTAATGTCAAGTTAAATTTATATTTGGCTTGAGGGAATGTTAGTTAGATAATTAATGTTGTAGATTCGATTGAAGATATTAGTAGAATATCAAAGTTGATAGAATATATATACCAATTTGAAAATGTATTGTAGGAATAAAGCATTAGTTAGCTATTATGTAATACAGGTCAATAGGCATGTCATTAGAGGTAGCTCGTCAGCTCATGTACCCTATGTATAATTAATGATAATATGATTCATGTACACCACATTTTACTATGTTAGTTGCATGAAATGATGAATACATATATATGTCAGAAAAATAAGGTATGTTATATACAAACATCATTTATATGCTTGCACCTAATCCTTGCATAAACAATTCATCTAACAAATTTAAATTGACACACTCAATACGATGATGTAGTAGGATGTGTTTAGATACTGATCATGAATTATTATTGAGTTAAGTACTTTGAATTGGCCCTTAGACTTACTAAGAGTTTCTCATTTTATGTGCTTACTAATTCGTACTATGAAACTACTTTGAATCTTAACATGCTTTGATAATAATAATATTGATAGTGAGAAAGTAAGCTTATGGTGAATAATTAGATGTAATAATGTAAAAAGTAAATGTAATAGTATAGTAATTATAGTAATTAAAATAGTAAATGTAAAAGCATAGCAATGTAGCTAGATTAGTTAGTAGTTGATGAGCTAGATAGTTAGTAATTGTCTTTTGTTAGAGTGAGTTTAATTTATGTATTGAAATAGTAATTTTTGTGTTTAGGAAACTATAGTGAGTGCTAGTTTGGTGAGGAAGCAATGTTGATAGAATGCATAAGGATGACTAAATAGAGTAAAGAGGGAGAAAATGACTCAGTATTGGTCCAATCTTCGAGAGGACCTATAACTAGTAAGATATGGATGCAAGCACATGATACACGTTTGGCACATAAAACAAATTGTTTATTCTATAAGTTGTGTATAGTATGTGTTGAATTATGGATACTATCAATACAAGTGGCCCCTTCTCCATCATGTAGACTTCGAAGCTACCTTTGGGGCATATCTTTTCTAATTTCCAATGGTCAGATCTGATATAGTGTGGTAGATAAGTGTACATTTTCTTATTTGACTAAGGGTGCTAATGTGATGAGTACTAAATCTAAATTCTCTAGATACGTGTGTTTAATTGATTAAGGTATACTACACTTCCACACCATATAGTAATTGTCACATTAATATATATTGTAATGATTAATGAATGTGTGTACATTGGTAATGAGGATAATAAGTAATTATGATCCCCTTCCCTTACATGCTAGAATCATGACCTAGTCCATATGATACAACCGACAGACATTAATAGAATATTAGTATCAGAGGCTTGTTAGGATATGAATTACCTCACTAATTTATGAGTGTTGTATCTTGAACTTGCTCTTTTGACTCATGATGCCAACTTGAACTAGACTATCATCCAATCTATTTGAAAACCACCTATGATTAAAATGTTACAACCGAATGACACTATCCACATGAGTCTTGAACTCCTATTCAATGATAACCTTGTTTTACAATATGTAATTTCTTATGCGACTTCATAAGCTACAAAAAAAAAATTGTTGTGTTTTTACTAGTAAAATTTAGGGTATGACACATGATCCATGATAAATTGAACAATACTAGATATTAAATTAATATGTATATCATTGTGCACATAAATGAAAAAAATATATATCAAAATAAATGTATCCATAGACAAAATTTTACACAAATATATATCAAAGATCATGTATCCATAGAAAAAGTACTCAAATATATATCAAAATGCATAGATCCATATACAAAATGTGGCTGATCATGCCATCAGAATGTGTATAATATCAATGTTTTTGTATACAATGTGGCATATGCCATCTCAAAATGTCTCATGATGCATCCTATGACAACTATACTATCCTAGGGTGCTCGTGGATGATCAAAATGTAGCCTCTTCACTGCACTAGGTGGATCAGATGCCTCCTACATAAACAAAATAGGAAAACCCAAAGTTAGACTACTAAATTTATATGATTCTACGTATCTAACATTGAATTACTCAAATGCATAATGATCTTTTTTGTAATGGAGATTAATACTATCAAAATTTCAAAATAAATACCTCTCTCGTCGACCTCTTGTGCCGGTCAAGAGTCCTCTCATATGCCCTCGGCAATGCTGGTACCTCTCTAATTGTGGGCTATATATATTCAAATACCTTTGTCAGATGAATCTAAAATTTAAACTATAACATTATAATTCATAGCATGCTAAATTTATAACATATTTAATCATGAATTAAAACTACAACTTACTATTGTAGGCTCTTCCTTAGGCGTGAGTGGCCACGTCATCAAATCTACATAACTCTCATGTTGGACCTCCTATGCACTAGGAGTCTCCTATGAGATACAAAATAGTAGTTGTTAATATCACAGAAATCAGTTTTGAATTTATTAATGAAGATAAGGATAATAAAAAATAAATGATACTTATACATACAATGGGGCTCTCAGTGTGAATGGAAATCCCTAATGGTCTATGACGCGAAATCTGTATAGGCTCATCACCAGTAGCGATGCCCTATATACAATAAAGAATGTAATTAAATGGGATTACCACAAACATTTTACAAGAATGCATCGATATTTAATCAAATAGAAAGCGCCTAATTACCTTTCCTTTGTCAGTGCGTGCTGGCTCACCCTCCACACTTTGTCCCTCTAGGACAGGTGCTACCTGCAAGATAAAAGAAAGATTAGCAACCATATATGCTACAATATCAAATAGAAAAAAAAATTGCGAACACAACATAATGTACAGTAGATGTCTCAAGGCCAAATGAAATGGCTGAGAGTGTGGCATCATCAATCTTTCTGAGCTCCTCCTCGGTCATCAACTAAACGTGAATGAAGATCACATACATATAAAAGTCAATATGGCTTAAAAATTAAAATTCCTCTATTATAAAAATTAACTTTAAATCACATATGTCATTAAAAAAAAATATATACACGTACCGATACCGAAGGAGTCCATGTCTCTTCATTCCCCTCCTCTCTCGCATTAGGGTCTATAGCCTCTGCATGTGTGTTTGGTGTATCCTCGTCTAATACAAAATGATACTCAGGAAGATCACCTATGGGAGCCAGGCAAATATTCTTGCATGTAATGCAAGTGTGAGGCACACAAACATGTGATGAGCTAGCCAATGATGAACTGGCACTAGCATCATCAACACGAGGAGGCAAGAATGACCTAGCCTAAGATATCATTAGGCTACTCAGCCTATGAATGGCTCTGATAGTCTGAGAGCTAGCCTCTATCATAATATCTGGATGCTGCACTTGAGGATGAGGGGAGATAACAGTGGGGAGGAAAAAAGTGCCAGCTTTCTTCCACTGGGAAGAGGGTCTGTCTTGAGGAGCTCCTAGTCCTAAGCCCATGTTGGGGTTCATGCTCTAATAGTTCACTTTAAGTTTCAACACAAATTTAGCATATAACTTTCTAAGGAAATAAAGTGGTATGTCTAAATTGCCATGTGGAGGGATATCAAAGACCATCCACCAACGATCCCAAAAGTTTGCACGTATGGCGTCATTTGAGAAATAAAGGCCCACGGGTCTATTTTTTTAAAAATGTAATGCTCCAGGTATCGGATATCCGATATAATCTGATATTGAATCGGATATTCGATCACCCGTTATATTTTATATATAAGATATATAACATATAGCTTTGAAATGTTATATTATATTATATTTTATATATTTTTATATATATATTATATTACATTAATACATATTATAATATAATATAATTATTATATTATATTATTATAATGTATTATATTATATTATAATAGTATAATAATATTATATTATAATGTATTATACTATTATAATATAATGTTTTTATATTATTATAATATTATTATAATAATGTCATGAATATCAGATATCTGATATTAAAATGGATAGCCGATAATATCGAATATTCGATGTTAAATTGAATATCCAATATTAGATCGGATATCCGATAAGGCTCGGCCTTTCCTTCCAGGCTTGGTACCTGGATAGGTGGAAAAAAGTTAGAGCGAATTTTGAAGTGCTTTTAGACATGTTCAAATTCTATTTTTTTCACATCGCCACTTTTTGGCACACCATGATCCTGCATATACCCTTAAGTTTAAGTTGAGTGACTTCATGTCCAAAAATCCTATATGACATGTCATTTACATATAGAAAACACAAGTGTCAAATGACACACACCCATTAAATACTTTACACATCACGATGACATGTCACTAATTAATCATGATCTTTAAATTTATAACACCCATGCACAATCACGTTACAAAATAAACACAATACAACAAGGTTTTGAATTTTTCAAAGATTCACCTTGGCTTTACCGTGTTCACATAGGTTTGAACCTTGTTTCCCCAAATTATTTCCATGGTTCAAGTTTCCTGTACACTCAACTTAAATGTCAATAGTCCAATGGAATAATATAGAAATACATGTAGATAAATGTAACATAATCCATTATTACACCAATGATTCCCCTTTCTAATCATTTCCACAAAATATTCAAAACATTGCAATATCAACATATGGGTATCATATATCTTTCTTATCTTATCGAAATTACCATTCTAAACACTGTCATCATACTTATAATCATGAAACATTGAAGTCGTATCTACTAAATCATTAAAACCTATAAAATGGATCTCAGTATATATGTCCTAAGTGAAAATTACTAAAATGCATACTTCTTAACTAGTATCCTTTCAATCACGTTAAACATAGCGACATTCCTAGCAATATCCCTTTATCACATTACAAGGGGTTTGTGTGTGAATTTCTAGGTTTAATTCTTGAGACTGTTAGAATGTTCCATAATTATGTCATCATAATTTAAAACCAATTTCCAAATGTAACCATATGTCTTGTTGTCCTACATTCATTGTTGTTCTCACTAGAGTGAATGTTAATTTATCTTTCCCAATTGCCTTGTAGATCATATCTTGAATCTCGTGACTAGGTTCTCAACTTGAACATATTGAGTCTGATTTTCATGGGGTCTTATCTTATTGACCTAATGTTATTGGATAGGGTATCAACCTTATAATAATCAAAATCTACATCAATCTCTAATAGGATCTCTTAAACCATTGCTAATAATGAAAATGTCGATCATAACCTAATTAACTCCTAAACATATTCATTCCTTATAGTTTATAACAAGGTACAGGTGTGGGCGTTACAATCCTCCTTGGATGGAATAATCATTGTCCTCATCATGAGACTTTCTCCCATATCTAGAGGCACTTCTTGTTCGGACTCATTGTTAGCCTAGAGTAGGTTCACTCTGGATGGCCCTCCTTGAGTTCTATCTTGCATGTTGAAATTGGAACACTCAAAAGCCTTGCGGCCTTCTTCTCTACACCTAAAACAAGTGAAAGGCCTTCTTTGGTTTTCCTAGCCTCTTCTGCTTCTATAGCCTCGACATCGCTGAAACCCCCTTCCTCTTTCTTGATATGAAGGATCTTGCCTAACATCTATACTTTTTTTGAAACCTTGAAAACTCTCTCCCTGGCCATTATTAGAACCTCCCCGAAATGGAGTTGATGTACCCCTTCGACCACCTATATTCCTCTAGTTATATTGCCTATTTTTCTTTTCTTTAGCCTTTAGAGCTAATTGGTAAGCTTCCTCCATACCGCTAACATGATGCATGCTTTGTTCATCTTGAATAGAGAATTTCAAGCCATTCACATGTCTAGCAGCCATTTGCTTGTTATTTTCTTGATACTCTATGCACATGGATAGCTTGTAGAACTTATTTGTATAGTCTTGCATTGAAGACAAGTTTTGCTTCAAATTTTGGAATTTGCAAAAGAAGGTTTTTGAATAATCCATGGGTAAGAATTTTTCTCTCAGCCTTTTCTCCATCTTGATCCATGCCTTAATCTTCTCCTTGTCATTTCTAACTCGTTACTTTTTGAGGTGATCCCACCATATCATTGCATGTCCTTTTAGTTTTGTGCATGCAAACTTCATCTTCTTTTCTTCTGTCATGGGTTTCCATTCAAAAAAATTTCCCATCTTGTTTATCTAGTCTATTAGTTCTTCTAGCTTAAGACTACTAGCATAGTCTAAAACATCAATCTTTACTACTTCATTCCTTCCTTCTAAAGCCTGGAGAACTCTATCTTCATAGCTCATTTCTCCCGGCCTCTCATCTTCATTTTCTCCCTCTTCATTAGATTCATTTCCTCTCTATATTCCTTGATTATCTAGTCACTCATTGAGTCATTCAATCTCCCCTTGCATATCTAGTGCCAATCTTTGCATTGGCATGATGCCTCCTCTTCCTCTTCCTCTTCCTCTCCCAACCATCAACCTATCTCTGATACCAAATGATGCAAACCCAATTTTGTTAAAAGATAATTCAAAATTTGAGACAATACGAATGTTTCAAAATACCATAACTCTTCATTAAAAACTATGCAACTCTACTCTACCTCTACCATAAAAACAAACACCTACTTATTACTATTCTGAAAATTACCATATTTGGCAGATTTTAGAGATTTTTTTTTCTATTTTTGGTAATTTTTAAAACTCATCCTATGAATCCTGATTTTTTCGAGGAAAAGCCCCAAACTAAGGCAAGATGAATTGCCAACTAATCAATGAAATCAAAGATATGATTTCAAATTTATTACAAAAACAAAATTCTAAAAAAATTGTAAAAAAACACTAAAAGCCAATTTTGAAGGTCAAGATGAGTTTTTAGGCTCCTTGAAAAATGTTGAAATGGCCACCTATTGAGCCGAGCTCAATCAACAATCCAAATAACTCCTAGTGTAACTACCTTTAAAATTTCACCCAAAACCCACATCTGAGCCTAAAGCTATGACCCCTGAAAGTAAATATCAACCAAAACCCACATCTGAGTCAACAACCTTGACCCTTGAATGCCCCTACATCAGTTCCTAGTTGATAATTTACATTGAAGAAAAATATAGGAAATATTTTGAGCAAGTATATAAAGTGCAGATAATGGGCATTGTTTTATTAGTCCCTGCCATAAAGGCAGAGACTGTAGTTTTCAAGTTGTTTTTCACATTAGTTCATATTTTGAAAGTCATGTAATTTCTAAAAATAATTCACTTAACCTATGTTTGGTGCAACTTTCCTTATTAAAATGAAAATTTAAATTTAAATTTCTATTTTTTCATTGGCGCTATTATATTTTCTTGGTGGTCTTTTTATTTTTCATGTGAAAAAATTGTCCAGAAAATAAGTTGGTGATGTGTCTTTTCAACTAAGTGTAATATGGCATAGCTTTTGGTTGACAAATGGCAATCATACCTCTCTATGGAAATTTTTAATTTGAGAAAGCAAGAAATTCATACATGTGGGATTTGCACAGAAACTTGTAGGTTTCAAGATTAATGAGGAGAAAATAGCCTATTTGCACTTCTTTATGTAGGGCTATGGAATGCCTTTACATTCATCTAGTGATATTTATAGCTTCTCTAGAAGGTTTTATGATAGAGATTGAGAAGTTTCTAATAGTAGAGTTGGTAATGAATCCAATGGAAGAGGCATAGAAGCAAATGTCAGTTTTAAAGCCTAAGCTAAATATTCCATAGAGTAGCAAAGTTTAAATCTTATAGTCAATTGTATTTATCATCAATCAAAATTTAGTGGTCCATATCTTTATAGGCATGGTAAATCCCCACACCTCAATTCATGCCCAAATTAAAATTTTCTATTTGATAATCAATAATCAATGCTATATATGAGATATTTTCATGTAAATTTTAAGAGCATTCTTGAATTAATGACTTAAATATAGTGTTGTTATAGAGAAAATGGATCAAAATGTTGTTTACTTGGTCCAAGGCCCAAACCATAGAAGTTATTTCCTTTGGGGAGCCTAAAACCAAAGATTTTCTATTGTAGCTTTTATTCAACTCACAATCTCTAAATCATTGATTACATTTGTGATGTAAGATATTAGTGTTCATATGTGCATATAAACACAAGATATATAAGGGTTTTGAAGTTTGATTTATATTCTCCTCTTAAATTGTTTTTATTTACATGTGTAGGCACTTGTTAGATGAAGCATTCAAGTCAGTGGTAGGGGAGAGGCAAGCCCATTTTTTAGTCGGGTATTTGACTGAATTATGTGATCTATTTTAGGTGAGATTTCTTCCATAGAAGCATGAACAATACAACCATATGACTCTCTTCCCCTTTTGTCAGGTATTCATAAAGGACCTCTTAATGATTTCCCGCTCTTGTTTTTCCGCAATGTAGGATTCATTACTCTTTTCCTATTTGTTTTTGGTTTCCATGGAGTTCTCTCCCAAAATTCTCTTTTTTTTTTTCATTGGCTCAAGTGATTTTTTTGAGCAATCTTTTTATTTTCTGCTAAAAAAAAATGACAAGAAATTGGGCTTAGGATTGTGGCAAATGGTTTTATATGTCCTCCATACAACTCTTACAAGGTAGTTGTTATAGGTGTCATCCATTGTTCCTACTAAAATCTATAGTAAATTTGATTTCTTATTGTGTTTTTGGTGAAAATTTTGGAAAGTACTTTTGTATGTGATTTATTCTGAGCAGTGCATGAAGATTGTAGCCACAAAATTGGTTATATTAAGGCCATTTATTAAAAGATTTCATAGTTAAAAAGATTGGAAATTTTGTCTAGATTTTTTAGGAATTTACAAGCAAAACCCTTGCAAATTTATGATGGTAATTTCTCTTTCTCTCAGTTGCTCATTTTTTTTCTAGAGAGCTCACAACAAACATAGATAAATACTTAAGAACCCCATTCTTTTTCTTCAAAAATATTTTATATAAAAGCTTTTGAATAGATCTTGGGTAGTAATATTTACAGTCAAAATCTAAAAACCTCGAGCACTAAAATTAGTGGTAATTTTTCCATGCTCTCATGTGCTTATTATGAGAAAAAGAATATGGTTGTCAATCTAGAATGTCCAAGTAAGTAATAGAGCAAGAAAATTAAGTTTCTAAATGTTAGTAAATAATATTTAACTTTTCAAATGTTTTACTTTCTATTCTAATATAAATTAAGAAATTTTTGTTGAAAACTCTTTGTGATTATTTAGAGATCATGTGCTCGCATCTTTGTATATAGTTTTAACTTACATTATATCAAATAGTATCAATATCTTGATAGTTATCAATAGTTATATCTAAATAAATACTCTTTATATTTACTATAAAGACTGTTTTTTAAACTCAAACATTCACCAAAGTGAAGCTTCCAATTTCAGACAAAATTGTTAACATAAGTTCTAAGAGTTTAAACTCAAATAGTTACTATAGTGAAACTTGAAGCTTCACACTACAACAAAGTGAAGATTCCAATTGCATACAAAATCAACATGTTCCAACAATTCAAACTCAAATATTATTTAAACTTCCATTTGTAAATAAAATTCTAAATAGTTTAACCTAATACATTCACTAGAGTGAAGCTTCTAAAGTTTAACCTAAAACATTCACTAGAGTGAACCTTCTATTTTCAACCTAAAACATTCACTAGAATGAAACTTCTATAGTTTAACCTAAAATATTCATTAGAGTGAACCTTCTATTTTTAGACAAAATTTTAAATCTCAACCTCACTTTCAAAATGTTTAAACTCAAACATTATTGGAATGAAACTTTCTTTAACAAAATGTGAACCTCATTTCCTCATGCAATATTAAAATTTTAAACCTCACTTTCTAAACAAAAATTTAAACCTCACATTCTAAACAAAAATTTAAACCTCTCTTTCTAAGGATTTAAATTCAAACATTATTAGAATGAAACTTTGCAAATAAAATTCTAAATAGTTTAACCTAAAACATTCAGTAGAGTTTTTATTACCAGATTCATTCAAAATCTCTCTCCCACCAGATTATCCAGATTATCCTAAAAAAAATTTTGGTATAATAATTATTTATAGCTTTATGTACATCCATACAAGAAATTAAAATCCTAATTATAGAACATAATTTACGCTTGGTATCTCTGCATGATAATAAAAAAATTGGCATATACCAAGAGGTGTCAATTTGCTTTCCCTAAAAGTCAAAGAACATTTTGTCAACCTCCAAAGTTGACTGATATGCCAATGACGCATAAATTTGAGGAAGCATTTGTTGTTTATTGGCTGCCCAAAATTTTTAAAAATTACGGTACTGGGCAAGTGGGATGTTGGCAGAATTATAGGTCGCGAGTTCGAACTGGGGGGCCTATTGGAGCTGAACGGAGCAGCATTGTCCTTGAATGGGTGAAAGTGTAAAGGGGGTTATGAGAAGCAATGGAGGTTTTCAAACTGACATTGTCACATTAAGGAAAACAAGCGGGGAAATATGGCTCCGTGGCTTCCTCGTGATTTAAAATTATTTGAATTAAACTTTGTTGCGTTGGCAAGAAAGGCCTCAAATAGGCGATCGACTATAATGTAATGTTTTGGGCTCACAATTATAGTACAAATACAAAAGTTGAGAGTAGTAGGATATGTGGGCGTTAGATTTATCACGTTGAATATTGACCATTGACCACATATTCATTAGTTTTCTCTATAGTCGCTCATAGTCAATATTGACAAATAATCTAATTAATGAATGGGTGGAGTGGGATGGTGTGAGCGTGTTAATATTAACTTTTATTCTTCTAGATTAAATTTGACAACTATCCACATGTCAAAAATTTAAATCTTATTATAAATAGAATATACTTTTAAAAATAATTTAATAAATACCACATTAAATATTTGTTTAAATTATAATATTTGGAGATATAAATATCAAATTTTTAAGATATCAAAATAAAAAGCTTATGTTAGTAAAAAAATTAAATAATTGGAAATATAAATAACTTTAGATATAGTAAATTAAATTATAATTATTTTTGTAGTGGATATCTATGGGCATTTCTTTAGATAGATTTATTTAAGATATCTATACTAGTTATAAAATATGCAGATTTACTCATATCAATGTTTGATTACTATGAATACTAATTTTCAACATGTATGAATTTAGATTCAAAATACATCCATTTTAAATTAAATTCAAAATTATTATTATAAAATCATGCTTATAAATTAAATAGTAAAAAATTTATGAATAATACAAGAAAAGAAATCATTGAAAGATTGTTCTTATTATTTATCCCATTTATATTCTTACATTTCGGTCTTAGATGTCATTCTATGAATTCTATTTTTAATCTTTTATTTTCTATTATTTTTATATGCTAACTCTCTAACTACTTCATGAATTCTTTTGGTTATGGCCAACTATAAATCCTATGAGGAAAACTCAAAGTTTCTTTCCAAATAATAAATACTTAGATGTATATGAGGTTGATAACTTTTATAATGAGTTTAACATAGATGAATACAAAGTAAAAGAATATTTTTTTTTTAAAAATAATAATAAAAAATTCAATTTTTTAAATATTTCACTAGTAAGTCATCCAAAAAAGTCATGAATCATATAAAAATATTTGTCAACCAAAAACATATTAGTGAGAAGTCACACTTATTGATATTCACTTCCTATTTTTAAATTGTCAATTTAGAACTAATCACAGTAACTTTGTTCTTACTTTTTTTTTCCCTATAATTTGTGTTCCTAAATATCATGCCAGTTTGTCTTATAACCCATTATAAATTTTACAAAGAAAAAGTGAAAGTTTATTTGTAAATAATAGACATTTAGACGCCTAAGACTTTGTTCACTTTGAATAATAAGTTTAAAATACAAAAATATATTTTTAAATTAGTTTCCATCAAATCTAAAATTATTCTTACAACCTACCAAGCATACTAGTAAAGACAAAAAAATATTATATTGGCTTCTTTTGTTGAATACCTTTGGAGTATACTTTTGATTGACCTATTTTATCCATTTTCTCATTTATATATTTTATGAATTCATTTATTATTTTCTATTTATAGACAATCTTATAATTTTTTAACTAATCTTTGTTTTAATGAAATGACTCAAACATTTATGGTGGCAATTTTAAACTATATATTTCCCATGTAAATGTGTTTAAAATAAAACCTGAATCCAAGTGTAAAATCATTTGATTAAGAATCAAGATATTATTCATCTAAATGTTTGGATGATAATCATTAAAAAAATGTTTTGAGATTTGACACCTTGCTACAATAGTTGTATAACCTTTCACACCCGACGATTTAATACTTGAACTCTACTTTGTCATCTACCTTGTAACCCTTGCACAAGGTTGGGACTCAAGCTCTCCCAAAACTCTTGCTAAACAAGAGCTCTAAAGAGCTGGAGTTCTACCTTGTGTAAAAATAATGAGGTATGAAATAGGAAAAAAATATATGTATATATAATTGTTCAAGACTTTTTAACATATATCATTCATTGGTATTTACAACTAGGAGTCAAATAATTTATTGCAATTGGAATAAGAAAGATAACCATTACTATAAGAATTATTTTAAATAGAAAAAGGAAAAGTAAAACTTTAAAATTTTTAGAAAATTCATCATAAAACTAGATTTTACAAAATGTCACAAATTAAAACTTCAAATTAGATGTCAAACAATGACTTTTTGACAAGGATAATACCAATTGTAAATAGTTTAAACTAGCCATATAGTTACAATTTAAACTAGAAAAAATATAAGAGTCAATTAGTTTCGAAGAATAATCTTAAAAAACTGGAAATGAAAACAAAATGGTTGTATAGTATTACAAATGAAGTTTAATTCACAATATTTTAAGAAAACTAATTATAAAAAAGATAAGTAAGAAAAAAACTCTATATCAATCTGTACACCTACAAAACAAAGTTTTAGTAATGTATAAATAACATGCAAAGGCCACTTAAAATACTCTACATAGAACTCTGTCCCACTTCCCTCCACTTCATGTATTGACATAATTGCTGAGCTCATTTTTTGCTGGAATTATTTGAACATAAAATAAAAAAGATCACTCAGACAAAACACTTCCACCAATGAAAAATTAGAAATTTTATAAGGAAAAAATCATTTTAATAGACATTAATCTTAAAACCATAATATATAGAAAATGATTTACTCCTATAGAAACTCAGGTATGAACTAATAGAAAGAAAAGATTGAAAACTATAGTCTCCACCTATAAATGGGCAGGACTAAAAATCCTCTATCTTTAATCTTCTATAAATTCTCACATACATAATTCATTCATAAGAAATTAGACGTTTCTCCTCCCTTCCATTCGGTACCATCAAGAGCAAAAAAAGAAAGAAATTGTAGGTGATAAGTAATATAGTTCAAGAAGTTTAATTTCAAATAGGAATATAAAGGTTAGTATGCATGCTATTGAAGAGTGTGCCTTTTGTGTGCCATGAGAAAGTGCTGCTTTGATAATTTATTTTCTCTATTAATGAAATTATATAAAAAATGCAATGAGATTCCTCACATCATTGCTAACACTTTACTCCTTAACTACAATAGATTTAAGTATGGAAGATTAAAAAGAAATAATTTAGGGTCTACTTGGTTCACAGAAGATGATGGGAATTAACATTTTCATAATCTGTATTTGAAATTGTTTGTGTTTGTTTCAAAACTGGCAAAATGGATTTAAAATACTAGACTTATAATTTTTCCTCAAAATCAGGTTATCCAACTTCCCACTAGGAACTAAGAATTCAAAATAAAAAAGGGTTACACTTTTTGAGGAATAAAAAGCAATAGATTGGACTATTCTTTGGAGCTCACCCACAACTCGAAGCTTTGAATACATTGTAATACAACATTGTTTACCTACATCTGTGTTAGAGCTGAAAATATAGATATTCCCTACATGATTTTAAATTATTAAGGTTTAGAAAGGATGAGTAGTTGTACATCATTTACTTCTCTCTACAAATTTAATGAGAGTCTTAATTTCAATTGGCAATTTTTTTTAAAAATTACTAAATTTTTTTTCTCGGTTCTATCAAATCATAGGTCTCTTATAATTTCTATGATCTTGTTGGATACCAAATTGTAACCAAACCCCGATTAAAATTTCTAGGGTTTTGGAGAGTTGTAGTAGTGGGGTGGGGTAGAATATCTCATATCCTTTTATAAGTCTATCAAATTTAATTATTTATTTTCAATTTTATTTTATATTCTACTAATGTGTGACCTTGTGCTTCACTATGGTGCTTAAGATTGATTTTGTCATTATCTGGCAACAAACCTTTCCCTACTCCTTCCTTGATCCAAAAAATATTTTGAAGAAGAAGAATACAATATTTGCATAGGAACAAAATATTACTACTTATAATTCAAAAGATTAAATAATGAACACCCTAAAAATATAGAATTTATTTATGAACTCCAAACAAGGAGAGGATCTAGCATGACAAATCAAATAACCCCAACAAAATATTAATTGTATAATCAAAAGAAGTTAAAATAATCAAAGAAAAACAAAAATCCTCCTTATAAGTGACAATGAAAGTATACATCTTATTTCTATAGATCCTAGATAAAAATAATTATATTTACATAAAACTTGGTTGATTTTTTTGACATTATAAAAATAATTACTATTTTCTTTTCTATAATTATTAGATAAAGAGGAAGTTACCACTAGTTCAAGAGAAGACAAAAGAAAATGTACAATTGCAAAAATGTCAAAAGAATACACAAAAAATGTTTCTAAGAAAAAAAAAATTTAAAATAATTTTGAAGGAGTTGTAAAATCCTAGAAAAAGTAACCAAAGATATGTAGCTATGTTATATTTTTTAACACATCAAACAATAAAAAACAACCCTACTTTACTTTTTAACACATAAAAAATAATAACTAATTTAAATGTAATTATAATAGATATATAATCAAGATTCATTGATTTCTTCATTGAAAAAATTAGTTTAAAATATTTTTAAGAAACTGCAACATTCCTACCTAAACCCTATAGTGGATGTCTAATCTCTATATTTTGACTTTGAAAAAAATTAAATCTATTATCAACCTTTCATTGTAATAATGAAATTTTATGGACACTAATCAGTCACAGTGAAAAAAGATAATTCACATTTCGCATAAAGAATACTAGAACATAGAAATTGAAAAGTGACAATAATGATAGGAAATCCCATTAAATATCAAAAAAAAAAAATTCCATAAAATATTCTATTACAAACCTAGAGTAAAGATTTTCAAAATAACCATCTTCTTTCTCAATTTCCAGAAAATGTTTGTGATACAAACAATAGTAAAAAAATGAACATACAAGCAAGACTATTGAAAAAATTGGTTGAATTTTCATTATAATAATTTAGAGACTATTTAAAATCAAGGTAGCTAAATTCCCTGACACAAAAATCCTTAGTGAAAAATTTTCCACAAGAAAATCTTACTTAAATGGCTCAAAAGGAAACTGTAGTTGGCTTGTTTAATGGGGAAAATAAATTGCAAAGATATGTGTAATTTATGTAGGCCCAAAATTTTTAAAAGAATTTACATGAAGTCTCATAAATAAGAAATTGAAAGTGTCTAATGCGGAAATAATAAAGACAACTAATGAGAAAATTAAAAAGACAACTAGGCTCACTATTTTGTAAAACAAGAACATAACACTATCACTTTGCGTTGAGTTAGTACACTCTACATTATTTGTTGATTATTAAATAGCCATCTAATAACTTACCTGAATTCTATAGAAGGTATAGAGACTAAGAAAACTAAAGTAGAACAAAATAACCCAATGTGTTACTACACATAAAATATATTTAATTGATTTGAACATTACATTACATTGCATAAACTTTGGAGAGGGCTTCAACCTTTCACAACATACGTACATCATTACAATTTTTTATTTTGAACAACCTCTTACAACTCTACGTAGCTGGACTCAACTAGGAGTGATTACCATTTTGCATTGCATTGTATATATCATAAATATGAGAATATCATCATTAAAGTCTTGATCACATACATTAAGTGCCAGCTAAATCTATAGATTGGATTTGGTAGATTGGATGGTGGATTTGATCTATGGTATAATATGTTCACATGTTCAAATAAATATAATCCATCAAAATCTACAAAAACGTGTCATACAATCAATAATATTGATTAAGAAAAATGAACTACTACTGTTAATATCTACAACTAAGCATGGTATAGAAAGACAATTGAACTCAAAATACACTCAGAGAATAGAAAATAGAGAGTGCAACATTACCCAAAAATTTGATGCCTTCCTTTTTTGATTCCCTAAAGCTTAGACTTATTTCGTACCTAGTCATGCTTACATCAAAGAGAGCACAAGAAAAATAAATGAAATTGGGAAACCATCAATTTGGCATGAAAAATTGATTATGTATTCTTATGGTAATGGGGAATAATATGATCAAATTATTTTAGCCCTACCTACCAAATCATTTTGTGTCCACCTTTGATTCTCTTTGTATGCACTTTGATTTTACAATATTATACATAAAGCATGGATTGGTAATAGTAAATGGGAGATTGCTAACTTGAAATCAAATTACCTACTCTAAAATGGAAGTTAATCTCATATCAAATCATAATGAAAAGAGGCTCATCTTTGTACATATTATACACATGAATTGTGTTTTCTGAATGGCTAGCTTAATACCATGCAAAATTTCAAAGCTTACTAGAGGGTCAAATATTTGCTGGCATAGACCTTTTGTGTGCTTCTTTGTCTAATTTATTTACAATCAACTGTATGACCTTTGATCTTTTCACTGTCCCTTGAAAAAATGGAAGTCACGGGATGAGAAGTTCAACTTTTTTTAATGGAATGTAGTGCCTACCCCTAGTTTTTTTTTTGTTATATTGTCAAATTCTTTTAGGCAATATTTTATGGCTATGTGTTATGATTTAGTGGTAGTTGAGAACCTCATTTAATTGATTTTATTTTATACTTAGTTTATATATTTGATTAGCTACTTGATACTCAATTATTTCATTTGTTTATGGTCATTCTTTCAATGATGATGCTTTATATGTTTCATATAGTGATTTTAGTAGTTTCATGATGACAATTAGATGGATGATGTATATACATTTTTTATGGTTACTTATCTCATACTTGCATCATGTGTATGGTGTACATGTATGTTTTACATGTATGTTTTACTTTATGTTTGACATTTCTAATGTGGCTAAGGGAGGGAGTCATAATCTCATGCTAGTGGCAATCTACACAATGTACAACTCTCCACCATTTGCTGTTTAGTTTAGATTTACATGCATATGTACATGATCATCTTTTACGTAGATTCTAGGCACTGGGTATTGAATTCGCTAAATTACCAAGATGAGGGTGCCCTATCGCATTATCTCAATGGTAAAGAGAGGAGATAGTTCTCATGTCAAAATCCTAAACTTAAGCCACTTATCATAGAATATAGGACAAGTATCTGAGTTATTTACCCTTCTAATTTCGTTAAGTGACATGAATTAAGTATTTTAACCCTTTGAGTTTGAATTTGTACTTCATCTTTATTTTAGTTTTCCTTTTTCAGTTTGTGGGTCTATTGTGACTTTCAATTATAATTAAATCAAATAAAGATATTATTGAATAACTTAATTTAACAGAAAACATTATAAAGAAAAATCAACTTTTAATTATATTTAATTAATTGAGAAAAACTAAATAGAGGAAATAAATTTAAAATATTAATTAAAAGTCCAAATTTGACATAATTATATTTATTTAATTTAATAATTATTAATATAAGAGTTTCATTTTAATAATAAATAGTAGATAATATTATTAGTTAAATTAATAAATATACTTTCTAAATACATCTTATTATTGAATAAAAAACAAGTGAGAATAGTTTTTAAAAAAAAAACTTTATTATAATTAAAATGAAAAAAGTATGCACAAAGAATTAATTAATTAAAATAGTAAAAAGAAAGGCTTTTTCATGTTTGTAAAATTGAAAACCCTAATAGGAGAAAATTCTTTATTAGGAGATTAGATCTTATTTCTCCACACATAGATTTTGGGAAGCAAAATTTAGAATTGGAGCAAAATGATTGTTGAAAGTTTTGGTGGGTTTGAATTTGCATGCATTCATAGGTTGTCTCATATTTTAGCTATTATTTTGAGGCAGGGTTTGAAAACCCATTATATTGCTCTATTAAAAGATCTGTCTACTTTGTGTCTTCCTGGGTGTTTGCATAATATTTATTAAATTTATTGTATTAATCTTTGGATAAAGAATTATGTTGTCAATTTTGAAAAGTAAAACTTATTAATCAAGAAAAATGCAACTAAGAAAAATTGTAGAAAAATTTAGAAAATTATTATGACTATATTCTTTTAAGACCCTTTCTAATTTGATTATAAAAAATTGGAAGAAAAAAACAAATTCAAAAGCTAGGGTTTGAATTTTAAATTTTTCATGTGATTATCATGAGTTTTCTAAATATAGATAAATATTTGTCTTATATCTAAAATGATTTAGTTGCTAAATGTATTGGAAAAATGAAAGATTAATTGAGAAGAAAGCATGATATAGCTAAACATATACATGCATGTGAAAAAAATTATACTAAATGTATAAAAACTAAGTACATAATGGTTGCATGATTGGAGATGTCAAAGGCTAAACTTATACATGCATGTGAAAAAAATTATACTAAATATAAAAAACTAACTATATTGTGATTGCATGATTGGAGAGGTCAAAGAGATTCGAGAATACTAACTGCATGTTTACTTTTATTTTATAAAAAATATAGTTTAGTTTTAAGATTTGATTTGTAAAACAAACATTTCTTTATGATTAATTATTAATTTTAAAAAAAAATTAAAAAAAAATTAAAACAATTTATTATATATATATAACTTATTTATTTTGAAAATTAAATAAATATATACTACTTATTTTCTTATAAGTGGGTTTTAATATTAATTCTTTTTAAAAAAGTCTGAGTGGGTTATAACTTGTTATATATTTATTCATGGAAGTGGAGTTATAAGTTTATACGTGCGCATGCGCACACACACACACACACACACACACACACACACACACACACACACACACACACACATTTATGACATAGCTATATTTTAAGAAGAGTTAAAGTTGACTTAGCTTTCCCACTCTTAGGTTGCTACCCAGTTTCATGTCATCTTAGTCTTTGAGGGGATAGCTCCCAACCCCCCCACTGTTACACCCTATCGGAGATAGCCCTTGTGTGTCTAGATTTGGAATTAGTTTTTTTCGCTAAGTCCAAGAATGAATAGGTGCTACATAAGGTTATAAATCTTGGCCTAGTGGAACCATGTGGCATTCCTGACGAATGTGTCTATTTGGGCCCCCAACCTCAGGGGGTCCCACGATGGCTATGGACAAGGCTATGACCCCAAAGTCAAACTAGCTAGGGGTTGTTGTTGGATCCAAGATTATTGTGGACTTTAGAGTAAGGATAAATTTAAGAAAACTCCCTTTGGAAAAATGTATAAAATTATGGCGAATAAAACATTAGTTCAAGGTAAAATAATTAATTTCTATTCACTAATTAATTTTTTTGAGAAGGAAATTTTTTAATTTTATTGTTATTTTATTTTCAACAACATGAAAATTCTATAAAATCCCGGTGAATCATTCATTATTGATGAAAAACATGGATAAAAGTATACATACCTAGAAACCATGCTTTTATTATTATAATTATATGGATCCTAATTGATTACCAAACATGAAGGTTAAACTTATCCCACTTATATCATTATAGTGTCCCTCAAAATTATTGAATGGTGGTATGAAGGCAACATCCCTATTGTTTATAATCATTGGAGGATCCTAAATCAATGGCCTAAATACTATTTGAGGCCAAAGTTTTAAAAGGATACTGAGTTTTAAAGAAAGTCTGAAAAGTAAAGACACATGTTCCCAATAAAATCTATTTTGGGCCAAAATCAGAAAGGATAAGAAGTTTCATAGAAATTTTTTGGAATAGAGTCATATGTTGAATCTACATACTTAACCTATTCCCTAACTTAGGGTATGCACAGGATCATGGTGTGCCAAAAAGTGGCGATGTGAAAAGGGTGGAATTTGAAAATGTCTAAAAGCATTTCGAAATCTGCTCTAACTTTTTTCCACCAATCCTGATATCAAGGCTAAAAAGTTAGGACCGAGCCTTTTTAGGTATCTAATTCATATCAAATACCTAATATAATATTGGGTATCACACATAATTGGATACCTATAACCTATGCAATAGATTTAAAAAAAATCTGAGAGCTCTTTTTACATTCTATTTTTTTTTGGTTTGAGTGTGGAAGTCAATTCAGGTATCAGATTTCATAATAGGTATCAGATAAGGTAAGTTCTATTTATATTTATTTGTAGTGTTTTGAATGAATATTATTATAAATTAATTAATTTTGAATTGAATTTGTTAAAAACTAGGTTTCTTTAATAGAAATTTTTGAAATTTAGGTTATTTTTTAATAGAAATTATGTTTTGCAAATTAATAGGTATGTTTGACCCAAATGATGATACTGAGGCAAGAAACAATGTTCCTCATAACTCTCCACCAAATGATCTAGTACCCCTCAAAACCATCCACTAAACAACCCCCTACCCCTTGAAAACCCTCCTCGAATTGAAGATTCAATGATATTTGAAAATCTCAGTAAATTGAGGGTTTTGCAAACCACATATAACACTATACCTACATTGGCTCCCATGTTATCCACATTAAACACCATAGTGGATAATATTGAAACACTTACCAATGAACAAAATGTTGCTCTTCACTAGCGTGATCAAATGCATGCCATGTTTGATGATCGGTTGGACTATGATGAGGTCACGACCCTAAATATAAGTAAAGATGATATAGTTAGCTTTTTTGTGGACCCACAAATTAGTAAACAAGTAGAACACACAAAGACAAACCTATCAATTGAATGGTGTACAAATGAGGCTATGCGTGTGAACTTTTGGGAGCGTTGGTGGATGATTTTTGACATCCCTCCACACATCAATTTAGAGAAGCCATTTTATTTCATTAGAAAATTGTATGCCAAATTTGTATTGGGCATCAAGGTGAACTATTGGAGCACAAGGCCAACATGGGTGTACAAGGAGAAGCTCCTAAGTATAGACCCTTTTCCTAGCAATTTTTTCCTCCCTACTGATGTGTCCCCCTTTCTCTAGTGCAACATCTTGATATCATTGTAGAGGCTAACTCTTAGAATATTAGAGAAATCCATAGCTTGAGTAGCTTCTTGATATCCTAGGCTAGGTCACCTTCCCGTGCTGATGATGCTAGCGCGAGTTCATCATTGGCGAGCTCATCACATGTTTGTGTGCCCCATACTTGCATAACGTGAAAGAATATTTGTCTGGGTCCCATAGGTGATCTTTTTGAGTATTAGTTTGTATTTGAGGAGGCTACACACACTGACGTGAGAGAGGAGGGGCATGTAGAGGCATGGAATCCTTTTGTGTCAGTATGTGTATGCATTTTTTTGTTATGACATATGTGATTTAAAGTCAATAATTATAATAGAGTAATAGAATAATTATTAACCCATACTGACTTATATTTATGTGATCTTCATTCATGTTTAGTTGATGACTGAGGAGGAGCTCAGGCAGGTTGATAATGTCATGCTCTCAGTTATTTCATTTGGCCTTGAGACATATATGGTATATTATTTTTTGTTTTCATTGTTGTTTCTATTTGATATTGGAGCATATATGGTTTCTAATCTTTTTTTTCTCTTGTAGGTATCACCTGTCAGTGGGGGGCAGATTGCGGTAATTAGGCACTTTTAAAGTGATTAAATATCAATGCATTCTTGTAAAATGTTTTTGGTAATGAAATTTAATTACATTCTTTATTGTATAGGGCATGGCTATTGGTGATGAGTCTAGGAAGATTCCATGTCACATTTCCATTTGTAGTGAGAGCAACATTGTATGTATAAGTATCATTTATTTTTTATTTTCCTTATTTTCATAAATAAATTCAAAACTAATTTTTGCAATATTAACAACTAGTATTTTGTATCTCATAGGAAACACCTAGTGCAGAGGAGGTTGGATGCCATAGTTTTGTATCTTTGTTGATGCAACCATTATATCAAGATGAGGAGTCAATAAAGGTAAGTTGTAATTTGAATTCTTTATTATATATTATAAATTTAGCATGCTATGAATTATAATGTTATAGTTTAATGTTTAGATTCATCTAACAAACATACTTGAAAATGCACAGGCCACAATCAACAAGGTTCAAGCATTGCCAAGGACATACAAGAGGACTCATGACCAGTGTAAGAGGTTGAAGAGATAGGTATTTATGATGAAAGTTTAATACTATAAATCTTCATTAAAAAAATGATCATTATGCATTTGAGTAGTTCAATGTCTAACTTTGGGTTTTCCTTTTTTGTTTATGTAGGAGTCATCCAATCCACCTAGTGCAGTGTAGAGGTTACATTTTGATCACCCACAGTAGCATAGGATAGTACTTTAGTGCCTGCCCTAGTTTGCATTTTTGCTATCATTGCCAAACTCTTTTAGGCTAGTTTTATGCTTGATGATTAGTACTATTATTTTGAGACTATCAGATATTGTTTCACATTCAGTTTATTATATGATGAGATTACTTGGTACTCTATATTTCATGTAAGCATGATGATTATTTAGTATTTTAAGTTGTAGATGATGATTAGTTAGATGGGTTTATTATCACATGTGTTTTCTTATGGATGCTTACCCCATACTGCATGTGTATGGTGTCCATGTTTGTTTTCTTTATGTAAGGCATTTTTGATGTGGTTATGGAAGGGAGTTGTAGTCACCTACTAGTCGGGATCTACATGATGCACCACTTCCTACCATTGCTTGCTTAGCTTAGAATATTATGTCTATACATGTGTGGATTTTATACAGATTGTAGGTACCGGGTATCAACTTCCCTGAATTGCCAGGATGAGCATACCCTATCACATTGTCTCAATGGTAAGAGAGAGGAGATAAAATTTTAAGTCCAAATCCTAAACTTTTAAGCCATTTGACCTAATTGAAAATTAGGATAGGTATCTGAGTCAAGTACCTTTCGAATGTGTCAGATGATGTTAATTCGTGATTATAACCCTTTTTGTTTGATTTGGTATGTGTTTTGCTATGATGGGTTTTCTTCTGTTGTTTTATAAGTCTTTGGTGTATTTTCTATTAATTAAGTCTAATTAAAAGATTAAATTAATGACTTAATCTAATAGAAAATTATTATGATATTTTAATATTTAATTATATTTAATTAATTAGAAAATTAATTAAATAAAAAAAATTAAATTTGAAGATAAAATTTATAAGTATAAATTTAGAACATGATAATATTTATTTAATTTAATAATAATATATTTAGAATTCATTTTAAAATAAATGCTAAATAATAATATTATTTAAGTTAATAAATCTTTTATCAATTAAGTTTCTAAAATAAATTAAAAGTGAAAAAGATATTAAATTATTAAAAAGATTCTAAATCACATGATGCGTGAGTAAGATTGAAAATAGTAGAATATTAATTAAAAGATAAAATAAGTGAATACAATAATGTATAGTGTGCATGGGATTTAAGAGTTAATAAATTAATACAAAATAGAAGTAAGGTGGAAAATTAAATAAAGTTATTTATTAATGCATTTAACATGCATGGAAGAGATTAAGAAAAGATTAATAAAAGTTAATTTTGAGTTAAGGGTTGTGAGCAAGGAGTTCTCTCGGGTGAATGCACAATCAGTGCCCCGATTTAAGGAGAGGGCTCTTTATCACAATTAGGGGATTCATTATTGAGGGATAAAAATTTTGGAGACGAATTTGGATGCGAATTTTGGAGAGCGAATTTTGGAAGGGGGAATTTTGGGAGAATTTTAGAGAGAAGATCTTGGAAAGGAGAAAATTCTCTTGCAAATCTTTTGGGTGGTTGTGATCTTAGCATCAGATCCAAGTAGGTTCTTGAGTTTTATGCACCCAGTTAAAATTATGTTACTTAGATAATCCTGTCTTTTTCGTGATTGTTGAGATTAAATTCTCTGGATGTCATTGTATGATTCTTTCGTGCTTTTGTTTGAATCTTATGATATTCATACTGTATCTTATATGTATACTAAGATTGAAAGAAAAATAAATCTATTTGAAACCCCATTCATAGGTAAAAGAAAAGACATAGTTAAACCAGGAAGGGTTTGAGATTTAAAATTTAATTTAGAAATTCAAATGGTTAATCAAATTTTCCTTGTAGATAATTTGGGAAAGATTTGAAATTGAAAATGGAAATTCTAAGTTGAAAAATTTGAGTGGTTGGTAGTAATTTTTCTATCTATTTAATGTTGGCAAACAATTATAAATATATATATATATATATATATAAAATAATGTTTGAATTAATTTTATAACATTTAAATAAAAATATATATATTAAAGAAAAAAGTGATAACATATAATTTATATTAAACTTTAATTATATCTATAAAAAAAAAATATAATATATTTGGAGGAGGTGGGGCCACCACCCCCCACCTCCCAATCCACCTACCCATTGACGGCCTGCATTGCATGAATCGCAATGTGCATCACTGCAAGTGCAGGGTAATTAAAAGGCTGCACAACTCTTAAATTAAGGTTGGTGGCTACAATGATTTTAAAATTGCTTAGTAAGTGTTTTGTGTTAAGTTTTAACATTGCAAGTTTTTAATGATATGTTTTTAATTATATATATATATATATATATATATATATATATATATATATATATACTAGCTTAGATATCTTTATACATCTATCTAAAACACACCGAGAGATATCAATCTCAAGGCACCTATTTCAATAAATAGTTATTGAGAATAGATAGGCGCCTCAAGATTGATATCTCTCGGCATGTTTTAGATAGATGTATAAAGATATCTAAGCTAGTAGCATCCGCAATGCAACATGTAAAATTGAAATCTATTGAATTATTAATCTAAATTATTCTTTTTAAAGCATGATGCTTAACATATCAATTATGTTTTATGGATAATGAAATTGTCATGCCCAAAATATATGGGCAAAACACACAATTTTTTTTTTTAAAAGGTTAAAAATTAAACTACTCTAAGTTGATATGTTTGTGTTCATAGATAAGGTATAGGTCCTCTACAACATCTTACATTGAAAATCTTGAGGATGAATCAATCATAAAATTTATATTCTTGTTATAAAATCAATGTTGACATTTGTTTCATTATTATATAATTTTTACAATATATAAATATTAAAATTATTGGATAACAATTTAATGAGTACGAGTCTAATTAAATAGAATTGCTTAATCGAGAACCAAATTTAAGAGATACCACATCTAGACATACACATAATTATACTCAATTCAAATTGAAAAAATTTAAATTTAAATTTAACAATTACTAACATTTTCTCTATTAAATCTAACTAAAAGAAGCAAGGTCATAGCTAACACTAAGTACACTAAAACTTTTAAATATATTAATTAAATTTACTATTTAGTTTAAAACTAATATCCAAATTTACTTTGCAATCTAACTCCTTATACTGAAAACTATTGATTAATTCAACTATCTTAAATTTAAAAAACTTTACACAATTAAGACATACTAGCACTAATATATATACAAAATCTACATTAACTACATACTTAATACCAATAGTTCATAACTAAACAAAAACTAACTATACTTACTAAAACTGAATACATTTAAAACTTAAGATTTATTCTAAAATAACAATAACATTAATAATATATCCAAAATTGAATAAATCAAAATCAAAACTAAAATTCATTAGTAAAGCTTTACTGATTTAAACTAAAACGACTAATTATATTTTAAATCTTGAAACTTTTCAAACAATATCAATTAAATTGACATTAAATTTCTACTAACTCAAATTACACAATCTAATACTAATTTAAATTACAACTAAATCTAACTATCTTAAATTTAAAATTATCATAATACTGACTAAACTAACAATCTTTTACCCAACTAAACTTACTAACTTGAAACATAAAATACTAACATTATTAACAACTAACTTTTAAACAAAACTTTAACAATAACAAAACATACTAACCTTAAAAATGTAACCAAACATTATAACTTAAATCTAAAACTAACTTAAATTTAATATAACCTAACAACAACTAAAATCTAATCAATGAATCTGTTAATTTTAAAATGTTGATTACAATTACATTAACTAAAATTTGAACAAAATTAAACTACTAACAATAACCACTAACATAACTATAGTAAACTCTAACATTTACTTCTCAATCCTAAGCTAACTCCTAACTAGTCCCCAACTACCCAACACATTCTCCTACACGTGACCCCATGTCTACACACGCTGACCTAGGGTACTACACACGATCCAAGCTATGTTAGGGTCATAGATCAAGGACGAAGGTATGAATTGAAGTTGGAGTATATATTTAAAACCATATAAAATGGCCAATCCCCTTCATTTTCAACTGACCCATCACTCAACACCTACCTAGGCCAAATGGGCCTGTCCCCATGTGTGGCCCCACTTGTCATAGGATGGAATGCTACCCAAGGCACTATGCACTATAGACCTATCTCCTTCTTTGCCTTGCGTGAGTGGTGGTCAAACAACTCCAACGTATATGGGAGAAGAGATGGGGGAGTAAAGTTAATACAGTAAAGTTTGAAGTTTAAAGGGACTATACTTAATAACATCTTCCCTTGCTCCCCCCAAATTGATATGACCACTGTACCTTGCTGCAGGGTGATTGGAAATTGCCACGCCTAGCATGAAATGGGAGATAGACAATAAGGTAAGAATTTGGGGGAAAAGTTAGTAAGGGTAGTAAAGACATAATTTTATTAGGTGGGTCTTATGGGAAGGAAGGGGGGGGGGAATATCTAGCATATAATATTACTTCAAACAACCTTATTTATTTTTATATACACGAGATGTAAATAAAGTTTATTTTGTTGGAGAATCAGGATAGGAATATTCTCTGCGGCCAAGAGACTTAATTTGCATTTCTCCATACAATTTCTAGAGAGTGTTTTTCACTCCTAGAGATGCATTATTTGAAGCCAATTTCTAAGTGATGATACCTTTTTTTTTTTTTTCTTTCCATATGTATATATATCTATTTTTAATCTTAAGAGTGAATTCTACCTAAGGACTACATAGATCTCCTTTGAACAAGCATACTAGAGCAAGGATGTAAATAAGGTTATGGTTTATTAATCATCATAAAATAAGGTTTTAGTTAGAATATCAGGAGATGCATAATTCTTAATCAAATTTGATTTTGACAATTATATAATTTAATAAGGAGAGGAATGAATTTGTGATCACAATGTAGGATTTTTATTTCATCTTAACACTTAAAAATCAAATGGGAAACCTCAACATATCAAATTGCTTTTCATCAACACAATTGGAAACTTGAAATTTCAGAATTCAAAAACATTATCTATCATTCTATTTTCTCACATGCATATGCAAAATTGGGAATCACATGAGGGAATTACAAGGAGGTTTTCATAATCTTTTTCTTTCTCTATTATTCATCCTAGTTCAAGGCTCCATCGGGAAAGAATCAGTAAGAAAGCCTGATGTCTTTGCCAATACATCAAAATTCAAATACATTTTACATAATATTTCAATTCAAATAAAATATCTTCAAAATCCTTCACAAGTTCTCTCTTCCAATACCTTCAAAACTTCAAGGAAATACAAAGAGAAGACAAGAGTTGACCTAGGTGAAACATCACAACATCAAGAACACAATAAGCATATACCCCAACCTAGTTTTACACAATAGATCCAAACATAGGACTTGACTAGGGGGAAGATGGGTTTTCCCAATGGGAGACATCAATCACCATGCCATAGCATAGCCCTTTCAGGGCTAAAATTTCAAGAACTTCCATTCTTCTACAAGGCCCTTTTGAGGCTAATACCACAAGGATTTTCATTCCTTTCCATATTCAAGAATTCACAATATCAAACAAGGCATGTGATGACAAGTAGGGGCCCATACACCCTACTCTCTTTCCTTCCTCTCACCATGAGAGGAGACTCTACACCATTGAGGTCCAACTAAGGCCCTTCCCCCGTACATGGCTACTTCTTCCCTATCCTAGGGTGAGTAATGCTAAAACAATCCTCATAAAATCCACTCAAAACACAAAACATAAAGCAAGCATGAGAATAACATCAAAAGAAAATAAGTTAAGGTCCCTCCCAATCAACCCCAAACACACAAGCAAGCAATACAAAAATAACACAATGCCTTATGCATGATTCAAGCAAGATTCAAGCTTGAACAAATGAAGAAAACAATTCAAAGAAGTGAAGAACTCTTACCTTCACCAAAAGAGTTATGGAAAAAATGGTGAGTTGAGAAGAGCTTTTCCTTTTTCTTCCTTCAATCCTCCAACTTTCTCCAAATCTTGAGATTGGGTAACAACCCCACAACTCCTCCAAAATCCTCTAAGTATGATCCTTAACTCAACTAGACTTCAAGAAAACTCAAGATGGAGTTTGAGTCACCAACACATGGAGGAGACAATCAATTTTTGCAATCCACCAAAAATAGGGTTTTTGAGTGACCCTGAAAGTCAAACAAGAAGGCTAAGGGGGTGGAAAGTACTCTCCATCCATACCTTTACCTCTCGAGCACTTAAATTTAATATTTTTAGGCCTTAAATACTTAATAGAACCCAAAAAAAGCTAGGAGGGTTTTAAACTATATAACAACCTTCAAAGAAGACAATGCAAAGATAGCACAAATTAACAAGGGGTTTTAGTTCCGTCTTTCCATTAGGTTTCCTGGCTACATATCCTGCACACTCATTGCACACATTAGTAGGTTCAAGAAATCACATGCATTATGTAATTTATGTATTAGAAAAATCATATAAATTAAAACATACATTTCTCTAATAATCAATAGTTTATCTAATTCTACTCATATTTTCAATTGTTAAAAATGCATAATCAAAGTGTTAGTTTTGCATTCATCTACTTCATCATCGTACATGTTCACAAAGCATTAATGATGAAAAAAAATATCTAAAAGTAAAGCATCACACATCATAAATAGCATAATAATGTTCAGTGCATCAAATAATGTTCTGACATATCGAGTCATTAATATCGAAAATAATAATGTATCATCGATGTTTGATGGGTTGGGGCAAGGCCTCACAAAAATATGGTATATCCAATGTATACAATTAATCTCTTTCCAGATATTTGAGTCGTTCCTCCTCTGCTTTCCTTTTCAAAACTTGCTTCCTTGTCTTCATCTTTTCATAATGATCATAAGAAAATGGTGGTGATATTCGAAGTCCATCCAAAGACTTAACTTGTGATATAGCAACAAATGTTAGTCCTGTCCTTTCTATTGGTCCAATGTCAACCGTTGCCTTATAAAGTGTTAATCCCTATGATTTATGGATAGTTAATGCCCAAGCCAAATGTAAGGGCAATTGACGTGTGTGACCTCTTTGTATTGAAGAAATGGGAATTAATTTTGGAGCTTCATCTTGAAATGGCATTCCAGAGTAATTGTCAAATTCAACCATAACATATGTTGGTGGATCTGGTGGGGCATTTCCAGGTTTGTATATGATATTTTGAATGTATACTAGAGCTCCATTGACAAGTCCTGCTTCAATCCATAAATTAGATGTTAACATGGCCCTTGCATCCTTAGCAAGGAATAATTCAATATCTAGTTCATCATTTTCACCTCCCCTTGGATTAGTACTTCCTTCTTTTGATGCAATGCTGTGAGCAACTGGTTTTTTTAGTGAATGTAGTTTATTTCTATTATGGTTATGAAAATTATCATTTGTTGCAAATAGATGAATATTATTATCAAATTCCTCCTTAACATTTTAGGGCAATGAAACATCTGTCCTTGTCATTAATAATTTCCAATCATCTATAGTTGGAGTTGCATCTTGTATATTAGTGAGTAATTTGTGGAACCTTTGTTGGTCTTCACTTTCACCTTCTTGTCTAAAAACTTTATCTAAAGTAACAATAATCTTGAACTCTTCCCATAATAACTTTTCCTGAACATTACTATCATAAGGTGGTTTGTCACTAACAGGAGGCAGTTGTCCCAAATCTCCTACTAAAATAATTGATTTTCCTCCAAAATTCATGTTTGAATTTTTTGGAAAAGCTTGACGTAATCTTGAATCTATATTTTGAAACAAATTTTTCCCAATAAATCTCATTTCATCAATTAATATGTACCGAATATGTTGAATTTCTTCTTGTAATGTTGTGAGCCTTGTGCCATGTAAGTCAGAAAAATCTATAAGAGGAATTCTTAGAGTTGAATGAATTGTTGATGCACCAATGTTAAAAGCCGCAGTTCCAGTTGGTGCTACTAATAAAAGGGGAGAATGTTGTGGTGTTGATGCATCATAAAGAGCTTGATGAATGGGTTGAATTAGATATGATTTCCCTGTTCCAGTTGTTCCTTGAATTATCATACATAATGGCATGACATGTTCACCTTGATTATAATGTGTCATAATAATATCAAGTGCTTTCTTCTACTTAGCACCTAAAGTTTCATATGATATACTCATCATCATATCTTCAGGTATAAGTAAATCATTTTTTTTCATAAAATTGATAAAATGTATTGCATTATTTGTGTATTCTTATCCTCAATATTCTGCACTCCATGGATTTTGTCTGTCAATATATCTTCTTCCTAGCATATCTATTTCTGTTAGATCCATCATTTTTCGATGATGTAGTCTTGATATTATCTCCCACTCATGTTCAATTATATTTTGATTATTTGGTAATTCATTTTCATCTTCAGAATGATTATGAGTTTCATCATTATTTTCAGACTAAATTTCAATAGTCTGCCTATCCACATGCCATGGATTATAATTAAGGGACTCCCAATTAGATACAATTGTAGTATCATCTATTCCAATATCTCTTTATATATTATGAAATGGTTTGTACAATAATAAGTTTGACCAAAAAAAATCAATCCATTTTTGTGAGTTTCATGAAGGAATATTTGTAACTCTTGGAAACACTCTCACAATAGTTACCATTGTCCTTGCTTGCCATTTATTATCTCATTTTCTTCTATAGTTATAAGTCCAAGATCTAGCTGCATCTATTAGTGTGACACTTTCCATTGCATATGGTCTATGCATATATGCTACAATGAAAAGTTTTAGGTGAGCTTCATCATCATTTTCTTTATTCTTTATCACTGGCTTGAACACCTCTCTTGAAACATTTAATGTAACAAATACTCTACTACTTTCTACTAATGGAAACTCTAATAACATATGACACATTTCTTGTGCACCAATGTCTCTTTCAATCAGGGTTTCAGTTAGTAGTCTCTTATATGCCTTTGGTGCTACTTCATCTAGATTTTCAATATTTGCAAGTCTTACCAACATTTGATGATATGTCTTAGAACTCTTTTCTACTTTTGCTGCATACTTTGTAATATAATTCATTACAGCATGTCTTGAGAGAACAAGTTGCCAATCTACATTTTCTCTCCATAATAGAAGTATGGTACGATTATGTGTGTTTACTCAATCATCATTTCTTTCTGGTTCATATATTTTATCTCCTATTGTTGGATCTTCAAATAATCTTGATCCATCTAGATGTAATGGCCATGGTGCATTGTACCTAAAAAATAAAGAAAACTATTAGCTTGTATACTATTTTTCATTTTTTTAGTAAATAAAACATATGAATCTATATAATTACCTCACCTACAAACCATTTTCCCTCTTCTTTTATGAAGGCAAGCACCCTCTTTGCATATTGTACAACGTTCAACACAATTGAGCACCTCTTCATAATCACTTTGAAACTCTATTTGGTTTAGTTGTTGTGTATTTTCAAGGAATGGATGTTGTGTAAAATTTTGTAGGACCTATTATTGAAGATATAACATATTTTATTAAGTAAAATAAAAAAATAAGCATAATATATGTTGAATTTCTATTGAAGAATTGATATCATACCTGTATGTTTCGTTGATGTGGATCTCCCCTTGGATTCCATGCATGTATAATAGAATCGAAATTTTTTTGAAATATCTTGATTTCATCATCATTTCTCCAATTAAGGGTATCTATGTTAGGTGCTCCTTCTAACCATATGAATCCATGCACATGTGGTGATCCTCTGTGTTGCCATTCATATCTTGACAAAAAATCTTTTACTTTCATTCCCTTCAGTAGTACTTCCTTTCAAAACATTGTATATCTTAGATGCATATAATATGCAACAATATGTGGGTAGTCAATAATATTTTATCATCACCATTTTTGTGCCTCTTGTGGATTTGTGGATTAGATGGTTTTTTTCCTGGCATTAATGCATGTAAGTCAGGCCAATACATATCTGCTACACTCAAAGTACATAAAATTGTTGGTGTTCCAATTTGATGCAAGAGATCACTTAATTCAGCTCGAAATTTTGCCCAATAAGACCTTGTACCCCTTAGATTTGTACCAAAACACATCAAGAGATCTGCTAGATGTGAGTGAGGGACATTTTCTAATTATTCTCGTAACTCATTGATTGTGATTGGCATATCTTGCAAGCTCTTTTTGGCAAATATGCTGATGAATTTTGTGCACGATGTCGCATGATCATATTCATCATATAATACCTAAATCGTGGGTGTCGTCCAAAGTGATGATCTCTATATCGAAGTAAATGCTTAACAAATTCATGAAGATATACTCTTCTCAATCTTGGTTCGATCCAATCGTATCGTCCATCTGAAAATAGTGTTGGAAAAGCCATATCAATTAATCCTTCTATGTCATACTCATTCACTAGAGATGTTCCAATTCCTGGCCAATCAATTAGTGATCTGGGATCTACATTTGGGTTATTTATCCATGCACGAATTAGTTCCATCTCTCTTTATGCATTTGGTGGTTTAGAAGCCATTGATGTAGTATGATTGATAATATTTTCTTGATCCATCTCTATTATTGGACCTGCAAATACATATTCATTTGTATCTAGATCAAATTCCATATGAACTAAGTTTATTTGATCAAAGATGTTATCATTTGAATTAGATGTAAGCTCACTAAGTGCATTTTCATCAATTTGAACATCTTTATAGAACTTATCATGATTTATTTTAAATTGAAGTGCTCTGTAAACCCTTTCTTTAGTGACTATAAAATTATAATTTGTTCCATGTTGATTCTTCTTGTGAACAATGATAATAGGTAAATATTTTATGCAATGTGGTAAGATTTTGGCTATTTCTCTTACTTCTTGTGGAAAACTTATGGTATACCCTTTATATTTAAATTGACCTCTAGTTGCGTGTGTAACTTGAAGAAATGGGTTGATACGTGCTATCAATATTTCTTCTATTTGTGTTAGATTAGAAATCTCTAATGGTTGTGGACTAGGATCCATGTTGTTTGATGCTGAAAATTGATGTTCATTCTTTTCTTGTCGACATTGATGAAAAATAGGGCCTTCAAGGACCCATGCAACCTTCATTGAAAGATAACTTTCTTGACAGATGTAGCACATACTGGGCATAACAAGTTTATCTAGTCCATTTTGAAACATTATGTGTAATGTCCTCAAGTCAATCCCATTATTTTGAATAGTATTGATTGTCCCCTTATCCATTCTATTTTGTGTTCTTTTCAATTGTCTTTGTCTTTTTATTTGTGATGTGAACTCCTATTGTAAATTATAATTTCCCGAATCAAAATTCAGAAGATCATCTACTTGATTAGTTGGTGTTTGTAGAACATGATCTATTGAAATAGAATTTATCCCATTGGAACTAAACCCACCATTTTCATGAGATTGAGCTTGTCCTTGATTTGAGTCATGTTTACATAGTTATATTTGTTGTATTTCTCTTTCATTCAACTCGTCTAGGCTTATAGATCTTTTTGCTTGTCTTCTCACTATATTTTGGTTATCTTGAGATGTTTTTGTATGATGTGTTCTCATCTTATCTCATGTTGTCTCATTTCTTCTTCAATCTCTTCCACTGTCATAGTTGCCCTATGCCCCTATGCTTGACATGTCTTTCTCTATCAAGTTGGTTTCGATGATTCCTTTCTTCTTCTCTTTCTGCATTAGTCATTTGTTCACATTGTTGTCTCATATAATTTTGTGCATATTCTCTATGTTGTATTTGTTGGTCGCCATTTATAGGACTTTTAGCTTCCTCTCTTTGAGCATTATTCTTTTGTTCACGTCATTGTCTCATATAATTCTAAGCATATTCTCTTTGATACTATCTTCGTTGCTCTTCATTCTCAAAATTTAGTCTTGGATGAGACATTTTAGAAAATTTGAATGTGATAACATTAAAAGTAATAGGATTTAAATTAGTAATATTACATAAACAAATAAAACATAAAATATATTGAGCTATATATTATTAAAAATTATGGAAGTAAAGATTAATATATTTCATAAATAAATATGATTTTCTCATAGTAAATTATGGACAAAATCTATCTTTGTATTACAATTATAGACAATTAAAATGGAGATTCATATAAATCTATTGTTGCTTGAAAGATATAAAAAAATTTAATATACACAAAACCCTAAACTATACTCTAATTTTATATCTAAATCTTAATGAAATAAAATTGATATCCACCTTAAGAATCATTAAAAAGAAATGAATAATTAATGTTTATTGTTAATTGAATCTTTATTTGAATAGAGTGTATCATTTTTCAATCTAACTTAGCTGGTGTCACTCCAATCAAAGGAAGTCTTGCCATTTTTGACCATTTTACTATATCTAGTTGTATGTAAACATTCTTATTTGTTCTCATTCAATTTGTTTTCTTAACAAAGAAATAATGGCCATTAAATTGAGATTTGTTTCAAGTCTATCAAATATTGGTTGTTTGTACTTTATATAATTCATGTGAAGTATTTTGGGTGCCACACAGAGATTTAGGGCCTTTGCTAATGCTTTTTTAAACTATTCTTATTTGAAATTTGTACCGTACATTGCTTGGAAACCAAGCTTTATATTCACTACTTATGTATAAACCACAAATCTTTAGTTGTTAAAGTGAAAGTTTTCTACCTTGATCTATCAATAGAGAATAATGTCTTGAGGTTATCATGCTTATTTCAAAGGTCTATGCTTACCATGCTTTTCTAAAGGTTGGCTATAATGTTATAATCTTTATAATTTCCCATCTCTCAAGCCAGTGTGGCAACCAAGTATTAATTCGTAGTTTCTACATAATTTCCATAGGTACATTTGGTCCCACTGATAAAGTTTAATGTCATCTAGAATATATTTACTTATTGCCTCCAATCACTATGTAAATATTTTAACACAATATATACTCTTTCAAATTTCTAAAACCTTGGCCTAATTAAGATTGGAAAAGAAAATTGGCCGGATTGGTATTTAAAATCTGTGGAGAGGGAATTTGCACAGTTCAATTTAGATGGGATGTCCTAAAATGTAGTAATTTCTTTGTCATTGGTCTAAGAATGGTATCATTAAGTTATATACTCAACTACGAAATCATATAAATAGGAAAGTAGGTGCGTGGCACTTGAATTGCATTGTTGTACAGAGACTTCCTTTGATTGGAGTGACACCATCTAAGCTAGCTTGAAAAATGATACACTTTATTCAAATAAAGATTTAGTTAGCAATAAACATTAATTATTCATTTCTTTGATTGAAACCCCTCAAATACTTTATCCTCAGTTTCTAACTCCGATGTCAATGATCATTTTCATCTGATTGGATAGTCAATACAAATTATTTTAGCTACCTAACAATCAAAGGCCCAATCAATCTAAGGTTGAAGGCTTGTGAATTGATATGTTGTTCTGCTACTTTTTTCTTTTTTCGCTGCTCTTCTATGACTGATATGCTATTCTTTGCAAGCTCGGATTGATTTCAAATTTCAATGAATGTGAAATTGGATGAATTTATGTTTAGGTTGAGAGAGGGATAAATTGTGCCTTCTATATTTATATCATTGATTTAATGGGATGTGATGATATGTAAACTTAAATTTGTTCTTAAATTTGTTAGTAGTCAGCTATTAATTCTCAAAATGAAAAACTTAACATTAACACAGTCACAACACTTCATTCCCCCATTTTGCCACTGTAGGTTATGCCTCTCAGCATAATTAATTAAATAATATTAATATATATGTTATTTAATAAATATTATATTGTTAGCCTCAAAATGGTTTTTGACACTTGAGTGTCAACACACTTAATCACTTTCTACATTGGAGCTGAGATCACTATGTATGTTGAGCCACAATATGTGCCGAGTAAGAAAAACCAACAAGTGTTGAGTGATCTTCAGGTGCTGAGCAGCCTTCAGGTGCCGAGTGAAGATCAGGTGTCGAGTGAGAATCAAGTGCCGAATGATTACTGACCATGATGCAAGTACCGAGCAATATTCAAGTGCCAAGCCATAAAGGATGCCGAGCAATACAGGAATGTAACAGGAGCTGAGTAAGCCAGTTTATTACATGTGCCAAGCATCTGGAATCAACAAGTGTCGAGTAACACAAAATCAACATATGAGTTTGTAACTTCAAAAACTCAGATGTAAACCATTTAATGGCCAACATATGACAAATCTCAAAGGATTAAAATGATAAGATCAAATCTTTTGTATTTCCTAAGCAATCTACATGTAGCCAATAAGAAAAATGGAGAAGGCATGCAACCAATAGTAAATGTGCAAGGAATAAGTGGGAAAACAAAGATTCAATATGGATTGTAGATCCATACCTAACCCTAAGTCTTTGAATGTCTTTATAAGGAAGATGAAATCTCATTTTAAATATATAGATGGATGAAGGAGATAACAAAAATCACAAGTGGAGCTCTGAGTGAAGAGTAGTAAGACTCAGAGGAAGAGATCAACAACTAAATATCTAGTTAATCAAGAACAAAGCAGGTGACAAAAACAAGTATTAGATCTCAGAGGATCAAGGTCAAAAGAAAGTAGATCAAGTACCTGTAATCAGCAATCAAGGATTGTAAGCTATCAGGTTTATCATACCTAATACTCTCTAGCAATTGTATTAGAAAGGAAATCCTATGATGATAGGTTAGGTTAACAACTATGTTGTAGATCCTTTAAATAGGTGATTAAATCCTTTGACAGGGTAACACTTCATGTAAAGTGTTTACAAATCCTTTAACTAGGTCACTATTGATACAATGTAAAGCCTTTAACAAGGCATACCATCAGAAGTGGTCAAACATTATTACTGTACTAATTTTGTGGGTATCATCCCCACCCCAATTTTACATTCTTATTCTTGGAGGGTTTCTAGGTTACCAAAATCTCAAGTGTTGTGGTGATGCATATTTGTTTCTTATGATTGCTTAATGTTTATATGCATGTATGTTCATTTCAAAGATATATTATTAAGGATTTATAAATAGATTAAAGGCTAGTACTTTTGATTCAACCCCCCCCTCCTCCTCTTAGAAGAATTCTTTCCAATAAGATATTCCAAAAATTGGTATCAGAGCTACTTTCTCTAAAAAAGGAGCCTAATAGCTTGGAGGAAAAGATCTAAAGATGGAAGTTTTCAAACTTGGAAAGATCATTGAGAACTAGGTGATAGATGTGCATCTCGCTCTACAAAAGGTAGAGGAAGCTAGAGTGGAATTAAGAAAATCTTTGAAAAGATGAAAGGAGATAGCCATAGCTGAAAATGATATACACTACAAGGAAATTGATACCACACAAGTGTTGGTCAATGGAGACACTAAAGAGTTTGATGCAGCAATAGCAGAACTGATGGAGAAAAATAGAGCTCAAGAAAATGAGATAAGATCTCTTAAGATGGAACATGAATCATAGCCCATAATGTTATGTGAAATCACTAAACAAAAGAAAAGAGTAGTTGAAGACAAAGTTATGATGGAAGATGACAAAAGGAATCTTGCAAACAGACTTGAAGAAAAATGTACTGAATTATCAAGGATCTCTTACATGCAGATGTATACACTTTCTCAAATGATGAACCTTCATCATGAACTTAATATGAAAGATATTGAGATCTCTACTTTAAGGATGTAGAATGATCAATTGCAGAATGACTTGAATAGAGAAAAAGAGGTAGCAAAGAATCTCAACAAATCAAGTGAAGCCATCAAGTACTTTGAACAGTTGATGAAATTTCTAAGATCAGCCCATGATACATCAAGACTTCGATTCAAGTGAAGCCATCAAGTACTTTGAACAGTTGATGAAATTTCTAAGATCAGCCCATGATACATCAAGACTTCGATACAACAACACTAAAATTGGAGAATCATCAAAGAGTGTTGAGGAAAAAGGTGACAAAGGTAAGGACTCTAAACCCATTTGTCATTACTGTAATAAAAAGGGACATATTGCTAATGTTTGCAGGAGTAGAAGAATCAATCAGACAAACACACCCAAAAACAAGAGTTACTGTCACAAGTGCAACATGCAAGGACATATGACACAAAATTGTAGAGTTATAAGGACACAAAGATTTGATGGACATTGCCATAATTGTAAGAAGTATGGACACAGAGCATTTGAATTCAGATCAAAGCCTATGTGGACATCAAATCAACCAACAAAAACAAAAGGAAATGAAAGTTAGTACCATTGGGACTACAACACCAGGTATAGCTGTCATTATTGTCAAGAATATGGACATATACCCCAGAATTGCATAAGAACACATTTCAAAGGGAATTATAGTAGGTGGCTAAGCCAAACCACATGTTTTAGTTGCCTGAAAACTGGTCACATTAGCATAAATTGTCCTACAAGGTCAAAAGCACCAAAAATTGAATCAAACAACGGCAAAGAAAAGATTGATATGGAACACATTAGAACAAACATGAAGAAGACATGGCAGAAAAAGAATGAGTCAAGTACATCAAATGAAAGGGTCACTTCACCCACAAGGTCAAGTGATCATTTCTCATCCAATTAAATCTCAAGATAAGTCTATAGGGTTGATACATATAAGGAAGTATCATACATCAGCCCTAAACCACAAAAAAGAAATGCAAAGTATAAATCAGCATGAAACAAGATGCCAAAACAAAATTTTAAATGGTGATGCCGAGCTGTCTTTGGATGCCGAGTTGAGTAACTCGTATGGAAGCTGAGTGAAGTGGAAATGTAGTGCAAGTTGAGTAATGTTAAAATCCTTTAGAGGCTGAGTTTGCAGTTGAGCATTTAATGCAATGAAAATAGGGTATATTATTACGATTTCAATCATTTTTCCTCATCGCAATCAAGAAGCAGAGAAGGGAAAGAGAGCAGAGTGACTTCATACTAGAAAATCCAACATTCTAAGAAGATTGCAACCTCTTATAATGCATTTTCATCGATCTTGAGGTATTTTCATTTGTGCCGAGCTATGAAGTTTGATATTTCTGTAAAAAGGAAACCCTAGTTTACATAAATGGCTTCGAGTTCTAAGACAACCAAGGACAAAGAGTCATTTGAAGTCCAATTAGTATCTAATGAGGTTAGGTAGCCTGATTTTTTCCCTATACCTGAAGTTGCATACAAAAATAATCCTGCCGAAGCCCTTTCTTGCATACCCCCAAACATTGTTATGGTTCAGGATGTAAGAAAATGCTATAATTGCAAGATAGGAGCCATAGGGTACATGGAAATAATAGAAGCCTTTGTGAAGCTATGTGTTGATTGAATCTTGAAAGATGAATACAAAATTGTTGAAAGGAAGGGTTTAACATGAGTTTTGAGTTTTCCCACCATGTTTAAAACAGAATGGATCAAACTTGTCTTGAGCAAAATTCATGATGGTAGTCTATGGTTAGAAGATATCCCTGTCAAAATAACAAAAGGAATCATTCATAGGGTAACTAGATATCCTACCCTAGATTGATTCAAGACCTTGATAAGTGAATCAAAGGAGGTTATTGAAAAGAAAATAGGTGCTCAGTGGAACAAAAGAGGAATGACAATTCACACCATTAAGGATCCTATAGTTGAGTTTTCTGTTAGAGTTATTGCACATAAGTTCTATCAATCCATTAGACTCAACAGTGTGCCATGTATTGTAGTAGATGTAGGCTACAAACTAGTAAAAAAGGATCATACTTATGATCTTGCAGAACTACAGCTACAACAAATTAATGAAAACCTAGCCGCCATAAGAAGGACAAAGGGTGCACAATGCAAATTTGGAGCAATCCTGGTTTGTGTATTTTTTTATGTTCATAATGAATTTACCTCTTTTGAAAAATTTACGTGGAGAAGTGATAAAACTATCATATCCCAAATTAATGAATACATAGAACAAATGGGAGACAATTTTGATACCTTAATGACTAGCTATTTTGAGGATTTTAAGAAATCCATGAAGCAAAGGGTGAGAATACTAGTTTCCTTAGTGGAAAAACATATTAATGATATATGCTTCTTAGTTGATATTGACTTCACCTATATCCAAGCAGAAGCTCCATGGGTGAGATGGCTAAGGCCATTTGGTTATGAGATTAACATAGATGAAGAATCTGAAGCCATAACTACATTATTGGTAGAATAGATAGATAAGAGTGCTCCACACTTTGGCACTTATGATGTGGTAAGGTCAAAGATAAATATGGAATTAAAGATTGCCTCCACATTAAAGAAGAAGAACAAATTGATGAAGAAAATCAAGAAGAAATTTGGTGAAGGAATAGAGGTTGAAGTAGAAGAAGAAGATGATGATGACAATGATGATGATGAGGATGAATAGGAGCAAGACCAAATGGGATTAACTCAAGGCCTAGGTGAAGAGAAGGAGGAGGGTGCTAAGGAAGAAGAAGCCAAGGAAGCACCAATCTAGGCTGAGCCAAAGAAGAGAAAGGAAACAGAACAGCCTCTAGCTTAGCCCAAATCAAAGAAAGATGTCATTCCATCACCCCAAAAGCCAACAACTAGAGCTACAACAAGGGTGTCTACTCAAAAGGCTAAAGAGGAAGCTACAAAGAAGAAATCAATCAATAAGACATAGGAAGAGCCAAGGAAAAGAAAAAAATATGTGGCTCAACCTGATACTAATGAAGAAGATGAATCTAAAAAGGTAATCCATTTTTCAGTTGATACATTATGTAAAAATATTGGAAATGGAGACTTACGAAACATAAATAAAGTTGATTTCAATAAGTTCACTAAAGAGGAGTAGAATAAAATAGAAGAATCAGTTTATGGAATGATGGCACAGTTCAAGTATACTCCTCTTGAACTAGATGGACAATTTCCAGATGAACTGTCAAAAATTGTAGAAGAAAGATGGCATTTTTGTTTAAGAATGGAGAAGGAAATGAGAGAATCAACCCTAGTAAGCATACTGCCTGATTTGACCAAGGAGCAAATAGAGAAAGAAGTCAAAAGGCATAATACTAGGTTTACACCTAAGTACAGGGCATTTTTCATTCTCCAAAACAAAATGGAAGAAATTATACAGAGAACAACAAAGTCATGGAAGAACTTGTACAAAAATATTGAAGATTTTCTTGAAGAAGAATAAAAGGAAGAAGCTACTACTCCACCAGAAGAGAGAAGAAAAAGGAGAGAAGAGAAGATAGTAGTAGAGCAAGGCAGAGAGGAAAAGAAGGAAGAAGAAAAGAAAGAAGAAGAAGAAAATAAAGAAGAAGAGAAGAAGGAAGAAGAAAAGAAAGAATAGAGGGGGAGACACAAAAGAAAAATGAAATGGCAATAGCTGACCAAGAGCAGCAACAAGATCAGAATGTGTAAGACACACAATTGCCACCCTTAAGCCCTCCTCATGTACCCATCACACATACAGAAACTATAACAATACAAGATGTTCCTGACACTTCTGTTGAGAACATCAATCCATTAACTACAGAGGATCTCAAAAGAATCTTTGACCAATCCACACAACAAGCAAGATTATGTACAAATCTAGTATTGGTTAGTGTGGATGAATTACAAAAACTAGTAAAAAACACAATTAGAGATAAGGTGAAACCACAAGAACCACCTTCCATCATCTCTATAGCTACTAGTGGTCAACTTCAAATGCTAACAATTGTTTCATTAGGCATAGTTGACACAACAATACAAAAGCCGAGTGCAGAAGGAGACAAAGGAACAAAACAAATAGGACAGACTATTACATCTGATCCCATAGCACAAACTCAAAGTGCACTTCCTAAAATTACAATAATTGATCAAGTTAGAAAATAGGAGGAGAAAATAGAGGAAACCCCTAAAGAGCAGGAGACAATACAAACATTGGTAAATTTGCCTACCTTGGGGACTCCTTCACAACAACCATTGCAAATTTCTGCACTAGGATCTAGTTCTACAAAAGTTGCAAGGGTACTTCACTATGGAGACCCTAAACTAGACAAGGAAATAGTCATACCAAGTTATGACTCAAAAATGATAAGCATTGATCAAATCAATGAAGTGTAGGAAGCCTTAAATAGAAGAAAAAGGTAAGAGATACTCAGGAAGGAGTATAAACAAAAACAAACACTGCATTAAAGACATCTTTATGGATGCCTTCAGTATTCAGGCACCAGATGAATCCAAGCATATAATGGAACAATTGACAAACATTGTTGACCAGGTGACAAATGCAGACCATGAAACCAATGCAAAACTTATGGAATGGTCAGAAAGAAAATTTCAAGGAAAAATTAATGAGAAGATATCTAGTGAAATAGCACTTTCATAGATTGAATTGGCAAAGGTCATAGACAAATTGAGAAAGGTACTTGAGAATATACTCTCATTGTACAAAAAGTTGTGTGACTTTTCATACTTCACACAAGAGACTAGCCAAAATATATTGAGCCTGGAGAGAAATTTGAATATTTCTAGCATGCAACTACCAAAAGATCTAGCTCAAAGTGAGAAGCATTTTGCTCAAACACTTCACACTTAGAAAGATATAGATATATTAATAGTAGAAGAAGCCACTATCAAGGAAAAAATATCATAGCTTCAATCCTCCATTACCCCACATTTGGAGATTCTCCATAAATAACAAGTCTATGCTGAAACTGTTCTCAAGAAAGATCCTAATCTTTCTACTTCAGAAGGACTTATTCAACTTGCTATTGAGATTTCTATCCATCATAAATCATTGGAGATTACTTTGCATAATTGGGATGCATCTCTCAGGATGATTATGGAGGTAAACAACACATTTTTGGAAATATATGGTCTTAACCCTTAAAACCCTTTGACATAAGTGTCAAAAAGGGGGAGATAAGATAAAGGGGGAGACAATAATGAGGGAGATGAGAGAATGGGGGAGATAAGATAAAAAAGGCAGAGCATGATATACAAATCAAATTTTGGTTACCAAGATAGCATAGATAATGGCACAATCAACTCAGGGGGAGTTACAATAATTTTGAGGTACATATATTGTAAATTACAAAATTTTGATTAAGATTTTAAAATTTCTGTATGTACATCAAGCAGATTAGTAAATGTAATCATAAAGTTAGTTAAGTGTTTTTGTCACTCACGTTAAAGGGGGAGATTGTTAGCCTCAAAATGGTTTTTGACACTTGAGTGCCAAAACACTTAATCACTTTCTACATTGGAGCCAATATCACTATGTATGCTGAGCCACAATATGTGCCAAGTAAGAAAAACTAATAGGTGCTGAGTGATCTTCAAGTGCTGAGCAGCCTTTAGGTGCCGAGTGAGAATCAAGTGCCGAATGACTTTAGGTGCCGACCATGATACACGTATTGAGAAATATTTAGGTGCCAAGTCATAAAGGATGCCAAGAAATTCAAGAATGTAACAGGAGCCGAGTAAGCCAGTTTATTTCATGTGCCAAGCATTTGGAATCAGCAAGTGTTGAGTAACACAGAATCAACATATGAGTTTGTAACTTCACAAACTCAGATGTGAACCATTTTCATGGCCCACATATGACAAATCTCGAAGGATTAAAATGATAAGATCAAATCTTTTGTATTTCTTATGCAATCTACATGCAACCAATAAGAAAAATGGATAAGGCATGCAACCAATAGTAAATGTGCAAGGAATGAGCAAGAAAATAGAGATTCAATATGGATCATAGATCCATATCTAACCCTAAGTCTTCAAATGTCTTTATGAGGAAGACAAAATCTCATTTTAAATATATAGATGGATGAAGGAGATAACAAAAATCACAAGCAGAGCTCTGAGTGAAGAGTAGTGAGACTTAGAGGAAGAGATCAGCAATTAAATATTCAGTTAATCAAGAATAAAGTAGGTGACACAAACAAGTATCAGATTTCAGAGGATCAAGGTCAGAAGAAAGCAGATCAAGTTCCTGTAATTAGCAATCAAGGATTGTAAGCTATCAGGTTTATCATACCTAATACTGTGTAGAAATTGTATTAGAAAGGAAATCCTATGATGATAGGTTAGCTTAGCAGCTATCTTGTAGATCCTTTAAATAGGTGATTAAATCCTTTGACAGGGTAACACTTCATGTAAAGTGTTTACAAATCCTTTAACCAGGTCACTATTGATATAGTGTAAAGCCTTTAATAGGGCAGAGCATTAGAAGTGGTCAAACATTATTACTGTAGTGATTTTGTGGGTATCATCCCCACCCCAGTTTTACCTTCTTATTCCTAGAGGGTTTCTAGGTTACCAAAATCTCAAGTGTTATGTGGTGATGCATATTTGTTTCTTATGATTGCTTAATGTTTATATGCATGTATGTTCATTTTAAAGATATATTATTAAGGATTTATAAATAGATCAAAGGCTAGTACTTCTGATTCACCACCCCCACACCCCCCCCACCCTCTCATAAGCATTCTTTCCAATAAGATATTCCAACATATTTGTTATTTAATATATATTAATATTAATGTATTATAATTTTTTATTATATTAACAATGTTAAATATGAATTATTAATTAATAATTATTTTTTAATTATTATTAAAAGAAAGAGGTATTAATATAAATGTTTAGTTGATATTCATTAATTAATTTAGTTTGATTGAATTTAATTAATAATGAATCTAGTTTGTAGATTTATTAATAAAATTAGTTATATAATTGTTAATTAGCTTAATTAAATATAATTTTAATTAAGATTAATTAGTTAATAGAGTTATATAATTACTGATTTATTAATGATTTTGGTTTTAATAAAATTGATAGTTATTTTATTTAAAATCACTAAAGAATATTTTAAATAAATAATTATCCTTTCAATACTTTAGGGAAATGGACTTAAATCAAAGGGATAATTGGACTTTATAACTGGATATAGGAATAGGATAATATGTAATGGTAAACTATGAGTTTTATTTGTTTAAAATATATGTTCAACTGGAAATAGAAACCTCACATTAACTCAATAGTATATTATCAACCAAATTGAACTATGAGAATATTTACTTGAACACAAACACTGAAAAATGAACCTTATTATTTAACTTAAACTATGTGTCTTTGAATCAAATCAACTGTGTGACCTTCTTGTTTTCTATGTGCTGACTATGATTTGGGGTTTTGGGCTTTGTGCTAGTGTTGACCAGTTTAGGAAATTTACCAGAGGCGTGGGAGTTATGTGAATGTGATATTATGATGTGCTGGTCTCGATCTTTTTAACCCAACCATGGTAATGTGATGGAATGCTCTATGATGTGGATGTATTTATTAGTTGTTATTGCTTTCCAGTTTCTTTGTGTGAAGCTAAGGTGTATGTTTATGAAATACCTGACTTAACCATTTTTGAGTCATCAATCAATTATATTTGATTTTCCTTCCAATTGCTTTGAGAGGACTAAGATATTTTGGATGATTTGTTCTTGATGATATCATGTTGTGACATTTTTGACTTCAACATTTTTGAGTCTTCGATCAATATTGTTTTGGGATTCTTTTCGATTGCTTATTTGAGAACTGTTGGATATTGTGATTTATCATTGATGCCTTCAATTGCTGATAGAGAAATACTATGATCATTATAATTATCATTTGATGCTTTTTAGTTGCTCATGGAGAATTGATGTATTTTTGTGGCTTATCTTTTGATGCTTTCTAGTTGCTTATATAGGGCTGAGGTGATTTTGTGATTTGTGATTTCTTGAGCCTAGGGTAGCTTATCTATGTGTAGTGTCAAAAAGTGGCTTGCAATGGGGGACATGGGCCCTAAGTGGCTATGGGAATGACTCATTGTAAGTTGGTTTTTATAAGTGATAACTATTACACTAAATGGGGATTAAAATGAACCTAATAAGATAATTGTATGTTCTCTCCCATGCTTCGAGTGCTAGTACAGATTGGAATGGGGTAGAGAGAACTCTTGGTTACGACCTTGCATTCCATGGTATGCCTCGTCAATACGAGAGGATACTAGTGGCCATAGGATCATTGGAGACCCAGGATTCCTAAGGGATTGCTTGGGTAACTTCCAATTTGATTTGTGTGATGGCACTTTCCTACTTGCATAGTAGGTTTTCTACATGTCTTTATGGTGCCTCTGGGTCTAGATGTCGATCTATATGTTGGACCCTTTGAGTTAGTATACTTTTAGGATTTCCTAGACTTAGAAAGTATTTTTTTTATGTCATTTGATATCCTATTTGAGGCTTGAGACTATCTCCTCAATGTGGTGGGAGTGGGCCATTTAGTTTCCATGCAGTCAGGTGGTAGTTCTTTTTCACTCTCACCATTGAGATCTATCCATAGTCACCATGGCTGGAGCTTCTTAGGTATGCTTGTTATCATGTTTAGATGATGTTGTTTACTTATACTTTATTCTAGTATGTTAGATTTCTTTATGCATATGTTGTGGCATGTTTAGGTGTGACATCCCTATTATGATAGTATTGATGATCTCTTTGATGGCTTGGGATGTTATGTGTGGGGGATGGATAGGACCCACAATGGTCTAATGATGCTATTGATGGTTGGAAGGAAATGCGCATTTGGTTAGATGTGTTTTGTGATGGATAGTTGTATTTCATGTTGGATATTTATATCTTTTATGATGGATGGATGTATCATATATGATGGTTGGTTTCATTTATTTTATTTTACTTGTATCATGGATCTAAGGAGGATGTTGTATTTTATATTTCTTCATATGTATATTCTTTAATTAGCCTTTCATACCCTATGACATGTATAGTGGATGATCGAGCATTTTGAATTTCATTTGCCAAGAGGCATTTGGAACAAATGTATATTATGGACATTAAAATTTTCATTATTCTTTCATGTGGTTATGGTAGTTGCTAGACTTAGAATTAATTAAATTTAAATGTGACTCAACGTCTTGGGATCCTTAAGGAATGTAACTGGTTATGTATGTTTATAGTTGATTGTATGTTATTGCTTCCATTACTATGTGTTTGATGGATATTTATGATTATCTTTCTTGTTTTAAGAAAAAAATGTTGCCAAACTTAGTAAAAATTTAGGTTAATTCTTTTGGATCCCTTAGTAGAGCGTTACAAGTATAGTTGTCATAGGATGTGTCATGAGACATTTTGAGATGGCATATACCACATTGCATACAGAACATTGATATTATACACATTTTGATGGCATGATCAGCCACATTTTCTATATGGATCTTTGTATTTTGACATATATTTGTATAATTTGTCAATGGATGCATGAAATTTGATGTGTGTGTGTGGGTGTGTGGGTGTGTGTGTGTGTGTGTGTGTGTGTGTGTGATTTATGTGCATAATAATATACATATTAATTTTTTTAGAATCTGATAAGATTAATAAACCAAAAAACTAGTGCAAAGAATAAATATCTAAACTAAGAATGCAAATGATACAAAATCAAAATAGCATCATAGAGTTAGTATCCAAGAGAGTAATACAAATGCTGGAAGAAAAATAGCATTAAGAGGATGCAGAAAAAAGAGATATACAAATACAAGCCAGGTAGCATGCTTATATAGGGTAGGAAGAGGGAGGAGGTGGAAACACCAACCAATGAGGAGCAACTATCTATCAGACTAAAGATAGAAAAGTATCTTCCCAAGATAGCTAATGGATGCTCACATGTAGGAAGGTGACACCTCACAACCATTCACCTAATAAGACATGCTTTATTAACCTAAGTGAGATTATTAAAAGTGTAGGGAAAACCTAGCAAAATAGGAAAAATAAAAAACTACACTAACACCCCCTCATAAGTGAAGCTTAGGTGGATGTAGAAATGGGTCACGACAAGTCAAGCCTGATGAGGTACCCATGTACATAAAATTCCTCCAAAAGAGAGAGAAAAGAGACTCCCCAAAGAAAATCAGGACTCCAAGTGAGAGGAAGCGGTCCCCCCAAAAGATGAAGCATCCCATACCTCCAACAAAGCTTGCAAATTTTGTCCGGTAGACCCACTTACATCGAACAAGTTTTCTTCCCTTAGGAAAAGGGACAAGATCCCAAGTGTGGTTCCTCATCAAAGAACTATACTCTTCCTACATAGCTGTATCCCACTCAGAAATAGAAAAATCCTCATGAAAGGACTGTGGATTTGAGGCAGTAGCAATGAAGATATGTAGAGCATCCTAGAATTTTGAATGAGTCTGCTTGGTGTCTGATGGATCCCCAACCCAATCACTTGCAAACTACAAGGTCTATCTAGCCCAAAGTGGACCAAAAGATGGAGAATCTAGAGGAGAATCATCAACTTGTGAATGATGACTAGGAGAGGAAGGAGGTGAGTCCTTTGAATCACTCTCTGCATCAAAAGTGGAGGTAGAAGACTGCTCGAGTGAATCTGACCCATTAGAAGATCTATCATGTATTCCAAGTGACTCCAATGTCAAAGTAGAAGGCAACCCTGTGACCATGCTCTGCTGGTTAAGCTGATGCAAGTAGTGGAAGTTAAGATGGCCAAATTGCTCATGCCATAATCTACTGACATCATTAGAGTGAATGAGCCAAAAAGTCAAAGGAGGATCAGGAACAAGGTGAGAAAATATATAGAGTCATGACTGATGATCTACTCTCCCAACTACAATTGTAGAATCATTGTGCAACTCACATATCTCCATTGAATCAAGAGTGAACTCAACCCGCTTGCCTAAACTTGTGTGAGTGATCTGGTGTATCGATTGGAGATTAGTTGATAATGAGGGTACACAAGGAACATCATGGAATGTGCCATCCTCCACATCAATAGACCCTCTCCCAAACACCTCAATAAGAGTGTTATCACCCATAAAAATAGAAGGCATAGTACATGGCTCCAAGGATGCAAGTTCTTCCTTAGATGAAGCCATGTGGTGTGAAGCACCCAGATCAAGAACCCAAGTGGATGGTGAGGAAGCAACTACAACAAGAGCCTTGCCCTTTCCTTTGCCCTTGTTGTTTTCTTTTTCCTTGTTAGACCCTTCATTAGAACTTTTTTTGATAGACTCAGGAACACTGATATTATTCTTCTCAATAATGTATCTCAAGTGATCAAGTTGTTTCTGCAAAAATTTATGTTCATCATGACCAGGTCTTTCACAATAGACACATTTGACCTTTTCTTTCTTAGGCTTATTGCCCTTGGAAGATGGTGTATCAATAGTTGCTTTTGAAGAAATCGATATCTGATCCTTCTTCTCCTTGGTATTCTTTTGTTTCTTGTCCTTACTATTTTTGTTACTACTTTTTCCTTTTTGTTCTTTTGTGCCTTGGTTAGCAGCCAAGGCATGTGACTTAGAGGACATAAGAGTGCCCATCTAGATTAGCTTGTCCTGTTCTTAAGTGAGATTGATAGAAAAATCATCTAAAGATGGCATGGTGAATTGAGTACCAAGTGCACCCTTAGTAGCATAGAAGGTAGAGACAAACACAAAATATTTTGAACTTTTCTTAGAGAGAATACTAAGAATCAGTTTTTGTTCTTTTTTTTCAATTCCACATTTTTTAAACTATAGCCTTAGTGATTTCAATTTGGTGAAGAAATCTTGGATTGTGTTGAAATTGCCTGGACTCCAACTAATTAATTCATTTTCCAACATATGACCCCTCATTGAATCTTGTGTGCCAAATAGTGTTTCTAGCTTTGTCCATACTTCATTTGGTGTATCCAAAGACTCAATGTGAAATAGCAAGTCAGGAGAAACAGAAAAACAAAATGTTCCATATGCCTCATCACATTTGTTAAACCACTTAAGCTTTTCTTCATCTTTAGCAGGTTCAGTTTCAAGTCCCATAGTTATCCTATTTAATCTAGCTTTCCTTAAGTGAATTGTCATGCGTGATTTCCACTCAAAATAATTTTATGGAGTTAGGATGGGCATATTTGTTTGATCCATGATGAAGAAATGCAAAGAAATGCTAAAAAGAAGAGAACCTAGCCACGACAATGCCCCCCCCCCCCCCCCCCCCAAAGAAATATGATTTGGCACTTTATTTTAGTGCATTTACAACTACCACTAGAAAGAAATACTTAGTGGTCTTGATTTAATGCATTACAAACCCTCATGAAGAGCATATGTTGAAAGTAAAATTTAGGCACAATAATCGAGGAAACAAATAGCACCACTATGATCTACTCAAAAAATCATGCACTTTCAAAAAAAAGAATCACCTCGATACAAGGTCATATGAGAAAGTTATGATCCTCTAAAGTTTCCAAAACGAGAACTGTGCACTGTTATGGCCAAGAATCTACAATTTCTAAAAATTTTATGCATGAAAATCAAAAGTCAACTCCACTAGTGGATAGAGCACAAAAAAATAGCCAAGGTCATAATAAGAATCATCAAAATTGGAGTCCGTATGAGCAAGAATGAGACATTTGAAAACTGCGTTCAAATTTGCGACTGCCAATGGAGAGGGGTATGGTTGTAGCTTTCCGCGCTAGATCCTACAAAATATATAGATTGCATGCACAATCTAAAAGATACCTAGATGGTTTTTCAAGGCTGCGAACAAAACTCAAAAAGCATTTTTCTTGTTGATGTACAAAAGATGCTGCTGTAGTGTAAATTAGATGCCTTTAACAGTAAAAAATGGCTCCAAAAATTAAAAACCGACCCCAACAACCCAAATATGACATGCAAATGCTAGATCAGCTTCCTAAGTCCATCAATGGCATGTTGGAACCTGCAATACTGATTGAAAACTCCAAATATGCAAGTTGGTTGTTAGATTTGAGATTGAAACCCCAGAGAAAAACCATTTTTGTCAAAACTTTTCTGATTCTCAAGATCATCCAAAGATGCAAGAGAAGAGCATACTTCATTTTTCAAAAAACTACAATAAAGTTTATTAGCCCTCCCCGAATCTCTCAAATAAGGAAACTAAAATCTACTCTTGCACATATAAAAGCTTTGATAGCATGTTAGAATCTGATAAGATTAATAACCCAGAAAACTAGTGCAAAGAATAAATATCTAAACTATGAATGCAAATGATACAAAATCAAAATAGCATCATAGAGTTAGTCTCCAAGAGAGTCATGCAAATGTTGGAAGAAAAATAGCATTAAGAGGATGCAAAAATAAGAGATATGCAAATACAAGCCAGGTAGCATGCTTATATAGGCTAAGAAGAGGGAGGAGGTGGCAACACCAACCAATGAGGAGCAACCATCTATCAAACTAAAGATAGAAAAGTATCTTCCCAAGATAGCTAATGGATGCTCACATGTAGGAAGGTGACACCTCACAACCATTCACCTAATAAGACATGCTTTATTAACCTAAGTGAGATTATTAAAAGTGTAGGAAAAACCTAGCAAAATAGGAAAAATAAGAAACTACACTAACATAGTATAGTATTGTTCAATTTATTGTGGATCATGTGTATTGTTCATGTTTATGGAATATCATTCATTTCAAATGATCATGTTTGTTATATTTGATTCAAATGCAATAATTTGTGAATAACATTTTAACAACCTTTATTATCAAATTTTGATGCAATATTTAATTTGAAATGCTATCATATATGTTTAATTTGAAATAATCTCTACAATCCCTTAAGACGTCACTATGGTTCACCTACCCAAATGAACTTAGAGCACCTTGGAAATGAGATATGTTATTTTAGGCCTTAGAATGACCATCCTATAGCATTTGATGTTTCATCACTAGCTATCATGATCTCCAAGTTATGACCCTCAAAAGATCAACCTTAGAATGCATTTAGAGCACCTTGGAGACTCTAGTATGGGGTGGCTATGAATGATAGAGGCTCTCCATAGCTAGAACAAGAGTTTCACTAGGGTTCATCCACCCATCTGAAGCTAATGGCATTGAGAATTCGATACCATGATACTATGATGCACCTATGAACTAAGGCACACTACAAGTTTTTCCATCAAGCGAGATCACTATGCCAAATCCAAATGAAATGTGATCTCTCAAAAATGAGATAGGTTATTTTAAGCCTTGACATGAAAATCCTATAGCATTTAAATTTTCATTGATAGACCTCACGAGCTCTAAGTTGCAACCCTTGGAAGATCAACCTCAAAATGCACTTAGAGCACCTTGGAGACTCTTTGGTACAGGGTAGCTATGAATGATGGACGCTCTATGTGGCTAGAAGAAGGGTGTCACTAGGGTTCATCCATTCATCTAAAGCTAATGGTGCTGATGATTCAATGCCAAGATTAGTGGTTTCAAAGTTACAATATGATGCGCTTGTGAACTAAGGCATACTGCGAGTTTTGACATTGAGCAAGATCATTGTATCGAATCCAAATGAAATGTGATCTCTCAAAAATGAAATATTTTATTTTAGTCCTCTACATGATTGTCTTGTAGCATTTAACATTTCATCAATAGGTCTCACGAGCTTCAAGTTACTATCATTGGAAGATCGACCTCAAAACACACTTAGAGCATCTTGGAGACTCTTTAGTATGGGGTGGCTATGAATGATGGAGGCTCTCTATGGTTAGAAAAAGGATGCCACTAGGGTTTAGCCTTCCATCTCGAGTTAATGACACTAACGATTTGATTCCAAGATTAAGGGTTTCATAGTTACATTGTGATGCACTTGTGAACTGAGGCACACTATGAGTTTTGGCATCAAGTGAGATTGCCATGTGAAATACAAGTGGAATGTGATCTCTCAAAAATGAGATATTTTATTTTAGGCCACGACATTAAAATCTTGTAGCATTCAATGTTTCATCAATAGCCTTCATGAGCACCAAGTTACAACCCTCAAAAGATTGACCTCAAAACACACATAGAGCACCTTGGAGACTCCTCAGTATGGGGTGACCATAAATAATGGAGGCTCTTTATGGCAAGAAAAAAGGTGTCACTAGGTTTCACCTACTCATCCTGAGCAAATGATGCTAAAGTTTTGATCCCAAGATTAGGGCTTTCAAAGTTATGGTGTGATGCACCTGTGAATTGAGGCACACTACAATTTTTGGCATCGAGTGAGACCATTTTGCTAAATCTAAATAGAATATGATCTCTCAAAAATAAGAAAAGATATTTTAGGCCTTAGCATGACCATCCTATATTATTTTAAATTTCATCGATAGGCCTCACGAGCTCTGAGTTATGACCCTTGAAAGATCAATCTCGAAACACACTTAGTGCACCTTGGAGAATCTTTAGTATGGGGTGCCTGCGAATGATGAAGGATCTTTTAAATAAAAAAAAGGGTGTTAATAGGGTTTAGCTACCCATTTAGAGCTTTTTTTTTTGACAATTTGATTCCTAGATCAATAGTTTCAAAGTTACGCTATGATGCATCTATGAATTGAGGTACACTATGAGTTTTGGCATCGAGTGAAATCATTGTGCCGAATCCAAATAGAATGTGATATCTCAAAAATGAGATAGGTTATTTTATTCCTTGACATGATCATCCTATAGAATTTCACATTTCATCCATAGCCCTCATGAGCTCTGAGTTACGATCTTCATAAGATCGACCTCAAAATGCACTTACAACACCTTGGAGACTCCTCAATATGGGGTGGCCTCGAATGATGGAGGATCTTTGCAATTAGAAAAAGGGTGTAAGTAGGGTTCATCCACCCATCTCAATTTAATGGTGCTGATGATTTGATGTGAAGATCAGTAGTTTCAAAGTTATGCTATGATGCACCTGTGAACTGAGGCACACTGCGAGTTTGACACTGAGCGAGATCATTGTGCCGAATCTAAATGAAATGTGATCTCTCAAAAATGAGATAGTTTATTTTAGGCCTTATCATCACCATCCTATAGCATTTGACATTTAATTGATAGGACTCATGAGCTTTGTGTTATGACTATTAGAAGATTGACCTCAAAATGACCTTAGAGCACCTTAGAGATTCTTCAGTATAGAGTGGCTGCAAATGATGGAGTCTCTCCATAGTTGGAACAGGGGTGTCAATAGGGTTCACTCACTCATCTGAAGCTAATGGCATTGAAAATTTTTATTTTAATATCAATGGTTTCAAAGTTACACTATGATGCACCTATGAACTGAGGCACACTACAAGTTTTGGCATCGAGCGAGATCACTGTGCCAAATCCAAATGGAATGTGATCTCTAAAAAATGAGATATATTAGTTTAGGCCTTAGCATGAAAATCCTATAACATTTGATGTTTCATCTATAGGCCTTGTGAGCTCTAAGTTACGACCCTCAGAAGATTGACCTCAAATCACACTTAGAGCACCTTGGAGACTCTTCGGTACGGGGTGGCTTCCAGTGATGGAGGCTCTCTATGATTAGAACAAGGCTATCACTAGGGTTAGTATTAAGTAAAAACATTTTTTTCTACCTCTCTCAAGTTTTTGGCATTGGGCATAGTGCAAGTTTTGTGTTAGTATGTATTAAAATCATCATTTTTTAGCTCCCTCCACATAAATTGCATTAAGTAAAATCATCTTTATTTCTTCCATTAAATCAACAAGTTTACACTTACAATATCTCAATTGTTTCATCATTAATACATCAATACAAAACTATCAAAAATTGTAATGCCAAAAATAGTAGTGTCAAAAATCATATAGATTTTTCTTCATTTTGCTCCTATTTAGCTTTTTATCTTCATGCATGGCTACTCTTCATGATGTACCTACATTCCAATATCATAAAAAATATTAGTAACTTATTGTATTAAATAATATAATCAGTAGTTCACCGAATCATTATGTATAAAATAATATAAGAAGTAAACATACCTAGTCGAGTGTTCCAATAGGGTCCTCTCTCTATTTTAGGGTCTCCAATAGGGCTTCATGATTAGCATTAGTAATAGTAAAAAGTTATTTTACTTTTTTTCTTCCTTGATGCTTCAACAATTTCACATTTGTTGCTATAATAAGATGTGAATATATGAGAATTTTTTTGTTCTTCAGATAGTCTTTGAATGGAGGATTTCCATTCGTTCTAAGCATCTATGTCTATAGCCATGTTATAATAACAACCACTAAACCAATAGGATATGTGAATCCATCATCATTTGTGATTAGTTGTGTGAGCTTTTTTTTACTTCTTACACAACGTGATAACCAATAATCTAATTTCTCATCATTTCTCTATGGTGCAACCAATGCAAAGACATGTCCTAGTTGAAGAAGATCTGATAGATGGTTATGCTCAGGTGAACATTCCATGTCATTATTTTTGATAGAGAATATGATAGAAAATGCAGTAAGATAATGTGGAGCCCAAGTGTCCACCCACTCACTCAACTCATAGTAATCCCAATCACACTAAAAACAACTAGGACAAAAGCAAGCTAGTAGTCATATTCAAATGGTCCATGTACTAGAATCAAAGCTCTAAAATGAATTCTTTTTTGATGTTTCTCTCATTGTAGCAAAATTTGATCTATCACATATGGACCCTTCCTCAACCAACCAAGAAAACCTTCATACTACTGAATCAAGAGTCCTCCCTATAATAATGGTAAACTACACCAATCAACAATGCTACAAGCATCTTACACAACCAATAAAATATACATGCATTTTTAAGTTGACCTATACAATTATCCAACCAAATGATATGTCTATGCATAGCAATGCCATGCTCCTATAGAAATCAAAATAATTCTCGAAATAATGTTGCACAAACTCATGAGAGTGAGATATATCATCACTCATATAAAATGTTACTCTCTAATAATCTTCTACACTATCAGGAGCATGTTGATATGTTATGTGGACAAAAATAGAAATCTAAATGGAGTTGTAATACTGAGATTGTGTCTCATTTTGAGGCTATAATGTGTAGTTCTCAGCAAAGTAAAAAACTGATGTAATAGTGTGAATGGGAAAAGTCTCCTTACACATTCTAAATTGTTGATCCAACTACTGAGATCTATGACTATGTCTTGCATACTTGTAGAAAAGATTTGTCTTAAAATCTAAAATAAAACTAGCCACACTGATTTCTTTTACAACCATTTTACATCTAGAGCCCTCATCCTTAATCGTCAATGTGTATTTCATAGTTTCATATAACATTATTTTTACTATTGTCTTCCCAAGATCTTGTTCGCACCCCTCATGGAAACATGTTTTAAACTTGGATAAGCCACCACATTTTGAACACTTCTCATTTAAGCAAGAATTTCTATAGGAGAAACAACCATAAACTCTAGGACATAAAAATTGATCTAGCAAGTCTCTTGATGATTTTGGAAGCCCACTAGCAGCACAATTCTCCAACTTTTTTTACTATGCAAATTAGAATGGGTGGAGCATAATAGTTCATGGTGCATAGAAAACTCGACATGATATTTGCAACAACATGTATTTCAAGTTTTAAGTGGCACACAATAAAATGGCTTCAAAGATTCAAATGAACTTTGTGATATATGCAATCTTGGATGACTCTCTCTAAATTCTTTGAACAACATAGTTTGATTTGCCTCAAAATAATGTTTAAGATGTGGCATGTAGTCTCTGATGCCAATCTTAACACTAACACATCTTTAGCATTGGGTGATACTCTTGAGATAGAGTGTCAAAACTATGTAATTTCTTCCTTCACATCATTGGATAGCTTCATATAAAAATGTGGAAGTCTCCCACCAAAAGCCCATGTTTTATTTTGAACAGGATCATCAATTCTCTCTCATCTACTAAGTGCTCTTCTCAAAGTAGTATGATTTAGGTTCAAGTCAATATAAGTTTGTCTCATATATCTACCTTTTCTCAAATGATGACTTGCCAAAGAGGTTCTAACAACTCTTTGATCAACTCTCTCATCCTTCTCCATGCTATTTTTCCCAATTCTATTGAGAGCACTGAAAAGTGTAGAACCAGAATCAGTATGCAAAGAACATTTACAAATAAAGTAAACATTCACAAACCAAAAACTAAATTCACATATATGCTTAGACAAAGAAAGCAAACAAAAAGTGCAAACCTCACAAGAGAAAACACTCCATGTTTTCTTGATTCTGTAGATGTGTCCTTTTGCTGTGGATGTATGCTCAAGATGCTCAAAAGTTGCTTCAATGGAGATGGGTAATGGAAAATTGGTAGCTTTGTGAGCTCTCAATTTGGCATTATAAGGGTATGGGTATGTCTTTTGGCTCTCAAAAGGGCATGGTAACTTTAGCTCAAAGATTGTTGATGAAATGGATTGGGATGGGATTCAATTTATAGGCTAAGGGGTAGAGGGATGGAGGGCTTAGATGCAAGGATGGATGAAGGCTTAAGGAGGGCTAGGATGCACTCAAAGGAGAGCACATGGATTGTGCTTATTTAGCACCAATGGGAAGGTGACAGTTGTCACAAGGAGGATGAGTGTGAGAGGGTAGGGTAAAGGGTTGGTTAAAGGCATGATGAGTGGGGTTGAGTATGTAAGAGGGATGTAAGAGGAATGAGTGTAGAAGAGGGAAGAGTGTGGAAGATGGGTGTAAGAGTCATGAGTGGGCTTGTAAGAGTCTTTATGTTTTGTAAGAGCACTCATGACTTAGTGGTTGGGTTTTTTGAGGGGAGACTTTGGTTTGGATTAGGAAAGTCTTAAACTTGTTTAAGGAATGTGACAACATTAGGGGGTGGATTAGGCTTGGATTTAGGATTAGATTAGGGATGTTAGAGATGTGCAAGTGGATGGCATTAATGAGGGTGGGTGAGTTAGTGGCTAAGCTTGGTTAGTATGGGTGGATGGGGTGGATTAGGCTAAATGGAGGATTAGAGATAGGTTAGGGGTTTTTGAATTTGAGGATTTCATTTATCAAATAGATTTATTTAATAAATGGGGATTTTTGGAATTAGATAGGAGAAAAGGATTTAATTGATAAATAGTAGATTATTTGATTTATCAATTAGGACTATAGATGATTAATTAAATTAATCAACTAGGGATGGAAAAGGATTAATTAAATAAGAATTTAATTAATGATGCCTTTAGAGATGGCTAAATTAGATTAACAAAGCAGTGTAATCAAATTTAGGTGTCTACAAAAAGATTCTTCACAATAATGACATTTCTTTCCAATGTTCTATTGACATGAACCTTCAATTTGGAAAGCATAGGTCTTATCTTTTGCATCTTTAATAAGTGCATAAAAAGTTGGCATTTCTCCACCACCATCTTGTTGTCAAAATTTATCTTATATAGTCTTGAAGCCCATAACCAAATGGTTCTTTGTAGATTTTTGCTTGCCAAATTGGTAATAACTATTTCATCAATTTCAGTTATCCATTTACATGTTCTAGAACTTTCATGTCGATTATAATTAGGAGATTTGTAACATTTCTATGCATTGTCATTTTTGACATGCTCAATCATGTAATTTTCATTATCAGCTATTAAATGTTTATTCTCTAAATTTTCAATCTCAGTATTATCATTATCAATTGGTACATTTTCATTCCCTAACTATACATATTCATTATCTAACTCTATGATTTCACCTTCGATCAATACATCGTCAACTTGACACACATTGAACATACCTTGTCTCTTCCTTTTTTGATTTACCTTGTCCCTTTCCTTATATGTTGCAATGTCTTCATTCGATACCTTCCTTTTGCATTTAGCCTTTTGAAAACTAATTCTCCCCATTCAAAAAATAATATTGGATACCTAATCATACATTATAGAACATTTTTCGATCGTATAGGCTCCAATAAATCATTTTTTCTCCAAATCCATGAAAATGGCCCCCAAAAAGTGTGATTTTTGGATAACCAGTGACAAAGAATATTTTGGAAAAAAGTATGCCAATATTTTGGGTACCCAATCCCATATTGGGTATTTGATCCTAGATCAGATACCCGATATGGGATTGGGTACCTGAAATGGGTGCCCAAATTTTGCAGGGAACTCAAAATTTGGAAATTGTGGGCAATGTGAACAAATTTGTAGAAATATTATTATCGTTGTTATGATTATTATTATTTTTACTATTATTATTTATATTATTTTTGATGTTATTATTATTCAATATAATATAGTAATATATTATTATTATTGTTATGATTATTATTATTATATCATTATTTTTTCACTATTAAATTATCAAATATAATATAGTAATATATATTATTATTGTTATTATTATTTTTATTAGTATGACCTCTATAAATATAATATATTAATATACATGATTATTATATTATATATAATTATTACTATTATATATGATTAATATATATATGATTATTATATTATATTATTATGATTGTTACTATTATTATTAAATATAATATAGTAATATATATTACTATTACTATTATTATGACCCATTTGATTGGTTCAAATGCGTCAAAAGGGGTCATAGGTTAACCTATGACCCCTTTTGATGCATTTTATGACAAAATATGTCCCCAGGGGCCCTAGGATCACTCACGACCCCTAAGGCCTGATTTGGTTGGTTTGGATGCAATTTAAAGGTGTGATAGGTTAACCTATGACCCCTTTTGATGCATTTCAATGCAACGTATGTCCCTAGGGGACCTAGGACCCCTAGGGACCCATTTGGTTGGTTCAAATGTGTTGAAAGGGGTCAGAGGTTAACCTATGATCCCTTTCAATGTATTTCATGAGGACATATGTCCCTAGGGGCCCCATTTGGTTGGTTTGAATGCATTGAAAGGGGTCATATGTTATCCTATGACCACTTTTGATGCATTTCATGACAACATATGTGCCAAGGTTCCCTAGGACCCCTAGGGACCCATTTGGTTAGTTTGAATGTGTCGAAAGGGGTTAGAGGTTAACCTATAACCCCTTTCGATGCATTTCATGACAACATGTCTATAGGGGCCCTAGGACCCATAGGGACCCATTTGGTTGGTTCAAATGAGTTAAAAGTGGTCATGCATTAACCTATGATCACTTTTGATGCATTCCATGACAACACAAGTCCCTAGGGGCCCTAGGACCCTTAGGGACCAATTTGGTTTGTTCGAATGCATCGAAAGGGGTCCTTTTTGATGCATTTAATTACAACATATGTCGCTAGGGGACCTACCACCACTATGGACCCATTTGGTTGGTTCAAATATGTTGAAAGGGGTGATATTTTAACCTATGAAATCTTTCAATGCATTTCATGAAAACATATGTCCCTAGGGTTCCTAGGACCCCTAGGGATGCATTTAGTTGGTTAGAATGCATTCAAAGGGGTGATAAGTTAACCTATGACCCCTTTCAACACATTTCATGACAACATATGTCCCTTTGGTTGGTTTGAATGCAATGAAGGGGGTGATACATTAACCTATGACCCCTTTCGATGTGTTTCATGACAACATATGTCACTAGGGGCCCTAGGACCTTTAAGGAACCATTTGTTTCATTCAAATGCATTGAAAGGTGTCAAAGGTTAATCTGTGACCCCTTTTGATGCATTTCAAGACAACATATGCCCCTAGGGACCCATTTCATTGGTTTGAATGCATCAAAAGGGGTCATAGGTCTTTCGATGCATTTCATTACAATATTATATTTAATAACAATAATATATTACTAGATTATATAACAATAATAATCATAATAATAATTTTATATATTACTATAATATATTTAATAATAATAGTCATACTAATCATAATAATTACTATATATAATAATAATATAGTATTACTATATATAATAATAACAAAAATAATAATAAGGATAATCTTATATAATAATAATAGTTTATAATAACAATTGTTAATAATAATAATGCCCACACCACCCAAATTTTGGTTTCCCTCCAAAATTTGGGTGGTGTCCCTCTAGAATTAAAATTTTCAAAATTTACCACATTTTAGATACCTAATTTTATATCAGGTACCTAATTTTTAATTAGATACCCGATATGAAATCAGGTACCCAATTAGGCTTGGTATTTAGCAAACCTATTTGGTCAACTCAAAAAATGTGTTTGGGAAAGGTTTCATTGACATTCAAACTTCGAGTAGCTATTTGACAATATTATTTTCATTGAAATTCAATGAAAGAAAAAGGGTTTTTTTAAGATCACCCTCAAGATTTCATCGATATAATTGTTATCAAATTTTGAGTTTGGTAAGTATTTATTAGTTAATTTTTAATGAAGATGTTTGTAAAGTGTTGATTGATGTGCTTATTGAAAAATAACTATAACTTTTAGATGGTATAACATTTTTGAAATCCAAAAATTGCCTAGCATTCTATGCTTTGCCTAGTATAAGGAAAAATAAAATTAATTTGGTAAATTTTTCAAATAGTTAAGGTGATCAAACATGGGAAATTTTTTGTTCTGGAAAAGTCATAGTAGAAAATTCATATTTAATTATTTATTTGGAATAAAAAATCCAAAAATACACGTCACATTTAGGCATGAGTCTAATTATTCTTTCTATAATTATATTTAAAAATATAATCATTTGATTTTGATTAAGGTGGTCTGACGTACACCTACTTTTATTTTTTGCCATGAAATTTTTGTAGTATTGCAATAAAATCCAAAAAATTGACCAATCAAATATTTTTTCTTGAAATAAGTCCTAGTAATTTAGAAACTACATTCAATTTCTTACCTATTATTTTCTTACAACTTTTTGATATAAAGTCAAGAACCACTTTACAATTACATGTCAATTTGACATAACCCTGATTTGCTGATTTTTCATTGCCACTTAAGGCCATAGTTTGGTTGACCATGATCCTGCACATGCCCCTTAATTTTTTATCAAGTATTAGCTAATTTGACATCAATTAAGATAAGAATTGGAAATTGAAGGAATATATATATATATATATATATATATATATATATATATATATATATATATATATATATATATATATATATATATATATATATATATATATATATATATATATATATATATATATATATATATATATATATATATATATAATTTACAAGATAGAAAAAATAGATTGCACTGGCAAAGACATCACTAAAATAAAAATACTTCTATATTAGTATTGGTGATTGGCCTAAGCATGAAGCCCAATATTTATAAACTTTAGGTGAATGTATACCCCAAAAGTGTTAAAAAAAAATAGCCAATTTTGGGGTTCTTGATGAGTGAGATTAGCCAATTGGTGAATATTAGCCACTAAACTTATCCTTTCTCTTGAGAGAAGCCCACACTTTTCTCAAGGGATATAGGAGCACAGATCTCACTACTAGACTTTGTGGTTGATTTTACTTTCTCAAGTATTTCCTTGTGCCTTGTTGGAAAGTCTATCTCATTTCGGCCTATGGTGGATATTGTGAGAAAATGGTGCTCTACTAGGTGGAAACTATTGGGTTTAGTGTCTACCTCCATGATATCACACTCCTTTTTGTTTAGCTTCACTACAAAAAAGGATCGTGAGTCAATCATGGTAGGATCCTAGAACTTTATAAAAACCTATTGATGGTTGCAAAATTGAAACTAAGGTTTAACCCTAAGCATGACCTCTGCAAATTTGCACTAGTCTAGTTAAGATTACCCAAACTCCCCTTAGAATTCTAGGATGAGTGAGTGTTTAAATGGAAATTGAAACTCTTTTAAATAGTTCATTAAACTAGATATAATGACTATCTCCAAGACCAAATTGGACTTTGCTAGGTTTTGTGTGAATGTGGATATGAATAAACCATTGTTGGCCATGGTGGATCCAAAATCTAAATTGGGTACTTGGTTGGAACTATTAGTTTTTGAGAATGCTACTCCCTTCTACCAATGATGTAATACATTTAGTCATTTGATAGTGGAATGCATGAAGGGTGAGAAACTCAAGGGAAAAGTTACCTCACTAGGTGTGGTGGTGGTAGAAATTGTGAAAACTATTGAAATAGATAACCATACCAAATGCCATTAGAGCATGGAACTAGTATGATTGATGGAATCAACAATGGAGAAACTCCATGATCTAAATGAACCTATTAGTAAGGATAGAGAGAAGGTTAGGACCCTTGTGAAGGAAGATGTTGTTGGGAAAGGTAAGGATATCATATGTGGTCAAACTGATAAAAAGGAAACAACCAAGAAGGATGACTGGGAGATTATTGAAGTGCAAGCCTTGCAACTAGCTCAACTTGTAGGAGGACTACTGAACTAGGGGATGGATGATGCTTTTGGAGTGATTAAACCCCACAACATATCCCTAAAGAATGGGAATGGCTCATCCCTTACAAATGGAACCCCAGTGGTTTCACTCCCAGGTATTGTGGAAATGCTATCCCCTACCTCTGAGATACCAAGTCTTGACTACCTAAGAAATGATGTTGAATGGATGGTCCCAAAGAGGAATCCTAGAGGGGGAAATAGGGTTGATGCTGGGTAAACAACAACGGGAGGGAGACCTCCAATTACAAACATCTATCAGATGGAAATAGAGAAGGATATAACATAGGGAAAACAAAAATCCTTGAAGGAAACCCAACTACATAAGAGATGAAGATTATATCCCTGAATGTGAGGGCTTAATAGTCCTAGGAAGTAGTATGAAATTTTAAAAAAAAATCATTGAAATTAATACTAAAATGATTCTTTTATAGGAAGTGAAAATGAAGCTACTTACATTTCACCAGGTTCCAAATTTTCTTATATTGATACTAATGGAGCTTTTGGTGGCATTACAACATTTTGGGACCTAGATAAGGTGATGGGCTCTATAATCTTCCTCAATACCCATTTTTTAGTCATGGATTTCACTTCCCAAGATGGTAGCTAGAATTTGTTTAACTTCTATGCTCCCAACAATCGAAATGGTAAACTAGCCATTTTGGACAAGCCAACTAAAGTGGCTAATGCTATGAGATTGGAAAATATACTATGCATGGGTGATTTTAATACTCCACTTTATCCTTTGGAGAAGACTAGGGGCTTGGAGAATTTTGATGAAAGTATGCATCACTTGGAGTGCTTCGTTAGGAGGAATGACTTGATTGATATTGATCTCCAAGGTCTTGCTTTCACTTGGTCTAATAATAGATTGGGGAAAATTCTGGTTTAGGTTAGGCTTGGCATGGCCCTTATCTCAGCCAACTGGGACATTCTTCAACATACATCATTAAAGGTGGATTTGAGAACCATATCAGACCAATCTATGCTAGTTTTCTCATTGATGTAGAGTCAACCTACTAGACAAAGGCCAAGGTTTGGTTATGAGATCATGTGGAACTTACACACAAAGTTTAGGGATTGTATTGCATGGTGGTGGAATAATTCGGTTAAAGGAATGAGTATGTTCCATATTGATAGAAAAATTGAAAGAATCCACAAAGAGGTTAGAGGATGGAGAAAAAATTCATTTGGAATCATTTCCAAAGAAAAGAAGACTACTAAAAAGAAATTAAAGTCCCTTTAAAATCATCTACCATAAGGTAATTCTAACATTGAACAACATTAGAAGGAGAGGGAGTATTGGGATAGGTGGAGGACCCTCCTAAATTAGGAGGAAATCTTCTAGAAACAAAGATCTAGGATCTAGTGGTTTGAGGAGGGTGACCAAAATATGACCTTCTTTCATAGATTGACATCAAGTAGAAAAAGGAGAAACACCATAAACCTATTGGTTGACAATAATGGTCAGGAGATAAAGAAAGTATATGAGATAGAAGATATGGCCAATAACTATTTCCATGAAATCTACAACCCCCTAGTTGTTCATGTCAGTAGTAACATACAAAATGATATTTTAAGGTCAGTTATTTTGATGGTGAATAACTAGATGAATAAGGCCATGAATTATAAGGTTAAGGAGGATGAGGTAAGAAAGGAAGTGTTTAGTATGAATCAATACAAAACCCCAAGACTTGATGGGTTTCCCTTAGCCTATTTTTAGGAATTCTAGGATATTTTAAAGTATGATGTGGTTTACACAACTGATGACTTCATCAGAACTAGAAAACTATTGAAGGAACTTAACTAGACATTCATTGTTCTAGTTCCTAAGGTAGATGACCCTATACATCTAGAATATTTTAGACCCATTAGTATATACAACATGATCTATAAAATTTTCACCAAGATAATGGTTAACTACATCAAGACCCTTCTTAATAGGTTTATAGGACCACAACAGAATGGTTTTCTATTAGGTTAGCAGATCCTTGATGCATTCATAACCACACATGAGGTAATTTATTCTATGGAAAGGAGAAATAACTCAAGTGTGACCCTTAAACCTTATATTTCCAAGGCTTACATGATAAGTTTAGGAGGGAATTTATTTTTTCTATGCTAAATAATTTTAGCTTCAATGAGAATGTTATTAGAATTATTAGGAATGGTGTGAACACCATCACATTTTTGGTTCTTGTTAATGGGTCTCCTGGAAGATTATTTTATTCCTCCCAAGGTTTGTGACAAGGTGACCCCCTATCACCTTACCTATTCATCAATTTCATGGAGGTGTTGAGTAGAAATTTAGTGACCATGGCTAACTCTGGTAGAATAAAAGGCATAAAAATTGTGTCCTTGTGCCCATGAAAAATTATCTAGCAATTTTTTATTGACTCCTTCTTATTTGGAAACTCTTTAGTCCATGAAACTAGGGAGTGGAAAGCTATTTTGAATCAATATGTGACAGTTTTGGGACAATGCATAAGCTATCAAAAAAGAACAGTGTATTTTTTCAACACAGACATTAGCCTAAGAGAAATGGTGACTAGAATTCTAGAACATGAGGAGGAAATTCTATTAGATACCTATCTTGATCTCCTTCTCATAATTAAAGAACTCTCCAATCAGTACCAGAATGACCTAGTTGTACACTTTCAGAGAATGTTGGTGTGATGAAAAGGAAAGATCCTAAGTAGTGTAGGGAAACTCTAGCTTCTTTCAACATTTTTGTAGGGAATTACGGTGTATTTTCCCTCCATCTTTAAACTCCTAGATAGAAATAGATGCATTCTTGAAAAAATTGAAATAATTTTCTTATGGTTAAGATTTGAAGAGAAGTCTAGGATGAACTTGGTTAGCTAGGAAAAACTCTGCTGACCTAAGGCCCTTGGAGGTTTGAATATAAGGAGGATAGAACATATGAATAAGGCCCTCCTAACCAAATTCAATTAGAGATTGATGAAATCTAATGGTAGTTGGTACAACATTGTGATGGCCAAGAATCTTCCTATGGACCCACGCTCTCCTCCAAGGTTCTAAAATTTGTAACAATGTGGTGTACACTCAGAAGGATTTGAAGATGGGTTGTTAGTGGATTGTGGTAGATGGAAACAACATTGAATTTTGGGAAGACCAATGGCTCCAAGATGACCCTCTCATGGACACTAGGTTCTAATCCTTGCACAAGACTTGTACTAGACATAATGGTAGTCTAACTCAAAGCTATATCACCTTGAATCATCATTGAATAAAAATTTAGAATCAGGAGTTTATTTGGATGAGCCTTGCCCTAGAACTACAAAATCTTCTTTAGTTTTATCAAATACCCTTCACCCCAATGGATGGCTCTTTGGTTTGGAAACTTACCCCCTCAGGTGACTTCATAGTGAAATAAACTTATCTTTGTTTTCTAAGGGAGGATGAAGCCCAAGGAGATTGGAGGAAGGTTTGGCACCCATGGATCCTTCTAAAGCTCATTTTATTTTGGTGGATGACCTTACATATGACTATCCTCACAATTGATAATCTTGAAAGGAGAGGATATCACCTAGCTAACCATTGTGTTCTATGTTATCAAGATGAGGAATCTATCCAACACCTTCTCATCCACTACCCTTTTGTATCAAATTTTTGGAGGGGGGTGCCTTGAATTGTAGGAGGTCTAATGGTGTGCTAATGAAAGCTTACAACATTTTTTAAACCAGGATAGGCCATTGTATCACCTCTATCTCAAAATTTTATGGATAATAATCCCACCATACATCTCATGACAAATTTGGAAGGAGCAAAATATCATAATCTTTAGGGACAAAGCCACTACTTGTTTGGTAGTGGTCCAACATATTATCAGACTCCTAAGAGAATGTAGTGGGACCTAGCAATGGTAGCCCCTCCCAATCCCCAGGGAAGACTTCTTATGAAGTGGGTGCCCACTCGAGACTTAGGCCCAATAGTGGCACAATTTGATAATTCTAAATGTATGGCTAGGTGTGGAATGGTGTAACACCTCCTCCCTCCTCCCCCCACCTAAAAAATGGATAAAACTTAATTTTAATGGGTCAGCCATGGAAGGAAGCACTTTATCCAAGGGTTTTTTCTACAATTATATGGGGTAACTAGTATTTTCATAGACTAGGAACTATGGAGGGGGTTCAAATGGAAAAGAAAAATCCCTAACTCTTTTGTGTGGAATGAGAATTATGAGAACTAGAGGATTTAACTAGTTAGCAATTGAGGGGGATTCAATGTTAATTATTAAAGCTATCAAACAAGAGGGTCATAGTAGCTAGAAAATCAAAAGAACAATTACCAAAATTTGGAAGTTGATGGAGGGGTGTCAAAAGATCCATGTGGACTACATTTACCATAAAGAAATGGAGTGGTAGACGAGTTGGAAAAATCATAATATCACATGAATAATTGAATGGGAGGATGTCATCTAAATTCCATTGTCAACTCAAGTGATTATGGAATGAGAGTGTACTTCTCATAATGTCATATCAATCATTGCAAAAAGTCACGTGCCTTTATAATCCTTGTGGGATGGAGGGCCAACAATTTTTCTTCCATAAAGTTAAAATTTGGTAAGATTGCATGAGCATTTTATTTTTTGATCCCCTTACTAGGAGCTTTAATTATTTTTGTAAATGGACAAATGGATTGAATTTCTCAAGATATAAAAAACTAACAAAAGTAGATGACAAAGACACTTTAATCAAGCTCCACTCCAACTATAGATAACAATGGTCAATTACAAAAGGCAAGATACTGACAACACATATTTTTGAGGAAGGTTTTTACATTTTTGGGAAGCCTTGTGATCTTATGATGGGTTTTTTCTATCTTAAAAATTGCATTTGTGGTGCAATTTATTTAACCTACTATTACTACTAAATCTATAACAAGGAGATGTCAAAAAAATTTGAGGATTTGTTGGTTGAGCTGGGTGGAGAAATGGGTGTGAGTGACTACATTGAACTAGTGGAGGTTGAGGCTTGCATCTATAAGAGTGAAGTTGTGATGGTTTATCTTCAGGAAAGTAGTTTACTACCATTCATGAAAGGAATGAAAAAACATGACGAGCACATCTCAATGCAGTTCTTCAACTCGTGGAATGATAGGAAAGTGAACATCAATATGATGGAGTTTAAAATCATGGAGGAGATTATTACTAGGGTTGGAGGGTTTTCCTTGGGGGGCAATAATTTATGCAAGAAGGCTAGAGTGAACAATGAAACTATTCTAAGAAAGTTCATTAAATTTAATGAGTCAGTTCACATACATGATGGGCTTTCCAAAGAGGATCTTTTGAAGCCTGGGGTGTGATTCTCTATGCCATAATGAGATATATTATCCTTGAAGATCCATTCCATGTACTATATTACTACAATTTTCCCATCCTCAATTATTTTAGGAACCTATATTAGATTTATTTTTTATATCTTATTTTGAACTCCATGGAAGACTATGTCTTTAAGGCTAGGAAAATGAAAGATGAAGGTAAACCCTTTTATATCATTTGCCAGGGTTTCATGCATAAACTTTACAAATATGACTTGGCATTAAAATTACCACTTCTAGTCAACCTGCTAGCTACTGTCACTCCCCAAATTTCCATGAACCCTGACCTTGGCTCAAGCCACAATAAAGTCAAAAAAATCTAGTGTCTTGACATAAAAATAAGCCTCATTAAGTCAGAAATGAACATGAGGAGGAGTGAGAAGAATGCTCAGAGAACCAGTAAATGACACAAATTGGAGAAATCCAAGTCTCCCCATCCACCCAAATAGGACTTTAGCTCTGAGTCTACTAAGAGTGAGAGAAATCCCACAAAGAAGAGGAGGCCATACTGTGACATTAGAAAGAAGCCTATCTCTAGGAAACCTAGTCCCTCACACATTTTAGATACCCTTGAATTTGTCTTGTCGTTGACTAGAAGTGAGGGGAAGGACATCACCTTGTTGATAATATTATGATAGGTTGAGTTTCTAAGAGGGGAGGGGTGAATTAGTAACTTATAAAACTTGATCCTTAATTAGAAATTAATCTTTTGTGTATTCTAAACTAATTGCATGCATGAGAAACTGAAAAAATTAAAGCATACATAACACTTCTAACACATAATTTGATGACCTAGAAACCTTCCAAATAGAAAGAAAAACTATGGTACGGATGATACGCACAAGCTTTAGTACTCCAATATAAAGTTGGCATACTAAGGCTTACAATGATCACTTCTGATGATCTACCCTATTAGGAGCAATAAGGATTGCTAGGTCCACCTTGCTAAAGGATATACAAACATATAATGAAGTATTCACTTGATAAAGAGATCTACATAAGATTGTTAGGTCTACCTTGTCAAAGCTATTAGAGTAAATAATTAGTATTTATGCTTTACTTAAGTTTACTTAGGTTAAATGTATTTGTCACCTAAGAGTTTTCATACTCTTACATGTTGACTTGTTGACAACACAGAAGTTTGTGTACATGTTGTCAACACCTTGTCATACTTATCCTCTCACCTACTTGGAGTGTAATCCAATTTTCATGGATGTATGCTTAGTTGTCAAACTTATCTCCTAGCAGTTTATAGCTTATTCTAGAAGCTTCCTAGGGGCCTTTATAAATAATCTCTCCTTTGTAATATCATGTAATATTGTAAAATAATTTCATTTTTCATTATTGTAATATAATTTCTCTTACACTGTTGAGATTGTCCAAGCCCTACCTTTCCTTCTTCGGTTTATCTTGAATAGGTTATTTGCATGGAGGTGATCTTGGAAAACTATGAAGTTGGCTTTGACAACTTCTACATGATATCAAAGCCTCCCTACTGCCTCCTAGTTTGAAATATTTTTGGAACCATGATTTGGAGACACAAACCCTAGTTTGCTTGTGATTTTTTCTTCAATTCGGAGGAAGGGAATTTTTTTGGGTCATGTCTGATTCCTATGATTGGCTTTAGCTTTTACATCTAGCTCCTATGATCAGCTTTGGCTTTTGCATTTGGCTCCTATGTCTAGTTCTTGTGATTGACTTTAGCTTCTGCATCTAGCTCCTACATCTGGCTCTTGTGATTGGCTTTGGCTTCTACGTCTGGCTCTCACATTTGGCTTCTGCATCTAACTTTGGTTCCCATGTTTAGCTTCTGTGTTTGGCTTCAGTTCCTACATTTAGCTTTGGCTCATGTGTTTGACTTTGGCTCCTGTGTTCAACTTTTGAGTCACTCCATAGTTGTTGATATCATTTTCTAGTAGCCAAATTTTTTCCTATGGCAGAAGGTTGATGCTTGTATGGGAATCAAATTTTTTGCCATGACTGTAATTTTCTTGTAAGCTTTTTTTTTGGAGTAGTAGTTGGTTTTTTGGCCATAACTTAAGCACACAAAGGACTTTTTTTATTCCAAAAGAAGTCCTAGAAAGCTGGTTCTAAGATAGAGAAAATGATGCTAGTTTTATTTCATTTCAAGTTCATTTATGCTTCCATTTTTGGCATTGAAGCTGAGGCTTCTTTTTCCTCCTTCTCTGCATCCAGAATCTAGGTTCTTTTCTCAATTTTTGTGCTTTCTATAGTTTATTATTTGGTATTTGAGGGCTATCTTTATACATTGCAGTGGGCATTTTCTTTTCTATAATTTACTTCAGAATAGACCCTTCTACTTCCATCTTCTTCTCTTAATGTTAGATCCTTTTGTGACTCGGCTCACGCTGCACAATTCTCACACCTGGAAAGAAAAAATGATTAGGCTTCTCATGTCAAGAGGCTTATGGCCATGTCTACATGTGAACCAACCTATTTTGCAACACCCTTTGAGGTTCCTCAAGATAGAAACAAAATGGATGAATCCATGCGATTGATCACACTAAACATCTCTAATAGTCTACTTTTTCACTTGGATGGTTTGACCACTCCTTGGGCTATTTGGACCAAATTCAAAGCCTTATTTGGCATAGTGAATGAGTTCTAGGTACTGTAGCCTAATGTATAATTGAATTCTTTGACACATGTTGACTTCCCTACCATTGGAGACTTTTGGATAAAGTTCAAATCTCTACGTATAGTTTTGCAGGGATGTGGGAAAAAAAAAAGATGATGAGTGTATCTTTTGGATACTCTCAAAGTTGTAAGGACAATATTAGATCTTTTCTTCCCCTTTCTACTCCACTATGGATGCCTTGGGTAATAGACATCAGATGCCCTCTTTGGATGTATTTTGTGATAGGTTAACTCATGAATAGTCCAAGATCACTCAGATGGATTCACTTTTAGGTTCACAGTCGCAAGCATTGCTTGCCAAGGATACACAAGAGTAGAAGTCAAAGTAGATATCTGATTCCTCCTCTCAGCACTCTATTAGTCCATCCTCTTCTTCTAAGAAGAAGGAGAAAAAGAATACTGAGAATCCTACCTATTCTTATTTTCAAAAGGGACCTCATGATGAGTCACATTATTTTTAGAAGAGATTTGATGGCTATGAGAAATAAATTGCATATTTGAAAGTTCTTCTTTAGAAGAGCATTATTTCCTCTCCATCCTCTTCTACCTCACAAGGGTCTACCTTTCTATCTTCCTCCACATCTTTGACATCTACACTAGATCTTGGAAAGGGTCATGCATTATGGGCATCCTTTGCATCCCCTACACAGGTCCCTTGGATACTAGATTCATGTGCTTCTCAACATATGATATCTTCTCAAGGTGTACTCTCTACTCTTGAGGCTTCTCCCATTCCTCATATTATCATGGTGAATAACCCTAACCTACCAATCTATGGGAAAGTTTTAGTTCACATTCAAGATGGTCCCTTCAATGATCTATTGTATGTTCCCTCTTCGTCTACAAACCTTCTCTCAATTTCTCATATTAAATGTAGTGGATTAGAGAAGATAGCTGATTTCACTACAAATTTAGTCTTCATTTAGGATCGTGCCATAGGAGGCCATGTTTCTATAGGGATAGTTGATTCTTCCACCCATCTCTACACCTTCTCACACTTTTTTCAACCATCTCCATTATAAGAGCATAACTCTTCTCTTTTGTAGGAGCATCATGTGGTGCAATTAGGATACTTGAACCTTTGCATTATTCCTAAGATCCTTGTTTTGACTTCCACACCACATCCAGTTGAGGGATTTTCTCTTTAGTAGGATTCTTCTTCTACTCTGCTTGATCCTCTAGCTCCATTCATTGAGCCTCTAGGTGCACTTGTTGCAAATTCTACACAAGACATTCATGACTGTGTCTTTACACTTGCATTAGGGATTCCCTTTTAGGATCCTCATATTTTCTCCTTTGAACATCAACTAGGCCTTCTAGTTTCCCCTCTCATTTAGGGGTTTTGTTATTCTATTCCCTTGTTTCTTCCACATTGGATTTTCATTGGTTTGATCCTTTCTCCAAAGGCTCCATCTAGGGCGGCTTTAGTGTCTCTTCTCTCTCTCATGTGGGGGCTAGTTGTAGTTATGGTTTAGAGAGAGTCTCTTGAGCCATTTTAGGTCTTTGCTTGGGATTAGAAAAGTTGTCCTTGGGGTGCCTTTTTGGGGCCTTCCTTCCTTCATGTTTCTTTCACCATGTTTGTTCTATCTCTTTTTGGAGTAGGATTTTTCCCATTGGGTTTTCTCTATTGTCTCCATTTTATAGAGATTACATTGCATTTCTTTGCATTTGTACATGGGTACCTAACGTGGCCTTATTTCTCGAACCCATTATGCATTTTCATCATAAATTTTGTGAGATTAAGTGCATTCCCCTAAGTTAAACTTAAGTAGGGGTGTTAGAGTAAATAATTAGTATTATGCTTTAATTAAGTTTACTTAGGTTAAATGCATTTGTCACCTAGGAGTTTTCATACCTTTACGTGTTGACTTGTTGACAAATTTTTTTTTATGTACGTGTTGTCAAAAAATTTCCATACACATCCTCTCACCTTCTTGGAGGGAAATCCACTTTTCATGGATGTATGCTTAGTTGTCATACTTATCTACTAGCACTTTCTAGATTATTCTAGAAGCTTCCTAGAGGCCTTTATAAATAGACTCTCCTAGTTTAATATCATGTCATATTGTACAAAAATTTCATTTTTTATTATTGCAATATAATTTCTCTTACACCATTGAGATTCTCCAAGGCCTACCTTTCCTTCTTCATTTTCTCTTTAGCGGGTTATTTGCATGCAGATGATCTTAGCAAACTGTAAAGTTGGCTTTCACAAATTCTACAAAGGGATTTGACTGATCCACCTATTACAATGAAATAGTAGCTAATCTTTGATCTACAACTTGGTTTTCTAAATGAGATTCCATTGAGTGTACAAATCATCTTGCTATGATAGCAAAATTTTTGCTGCTCCTTGCTTGTAGTATTGTACATCACTCTTTTTAGTCTTCTCTTGCTTGTTATTTCACTTCTATTCATTGCATCGGATGTGATACAATACATTATATATAACAATCAAATTTATAAATTACAAAGTTGGCTACAATACAAATTTACACAAAATACACAAAGTCTGGCCAAATGAAGAAATTTGAGTTCTAAAGATTAGCTTGGTGAGGTTCTCATACTTGATATCCATTGTTAATTCTTAGCATCATCACACACTTAGTAGACATAGAGAATATATCCATGTTTATCACTTCCAAGTAGTCTTGACCTCTATCTGAACTGGTGACTCAACCAATACTGTGAAACTCAGCATATGAACTAAATCAAACTGAGTAGTTCAATTAACACTAGACTCATATCATAAAAATTGTGAACTTGGTAAGCACTACATAGCTTAGTTTGTACTTATAAACTTGACATACACTAAGATGCATGATTTGCACTGTTGGGTTCATTTTTGTTTCTCTATTAAAAACAATAAGAGTGATAATCTTTTTTTATCCATTTTTATTACTTATATGAACATTAACATGCTCAATTTTTATTGATATCTTGAAATATCATTTCATTTTATTTCATCACAAATTCAATTTAAAATTGATGGGTTAATGTCAGCTTATCCATGTAGTTATGCATTATTTGAACTGGGAATCGATCTGATTCAAAATTTTGACTTTTGTGCTTTGGTTTGGGTGGCATGGTTTGGATACTAAGAATTATTTTTATGACCTATGATAAAATGGTATCAATAGAATATATGTTTTGGGTGGCTGTGTGCACCAATCGGCAATATAAGTTAAGAAAATAGAGGAAAAGTTTTTTTTTAAAATGTAGCAATATGAATATAAGCCTATTTAGTTACAACTTTTGTTTTTAAGTATAAAATGTCAATTTGGAAATTTTTATAGAATGATTTCATTCTTTTTTTATGAGGTTTTGAAATAGTATGAGAACAAGATATAACTTTTGAGAAATTGTGATATAGTTTTGTTGAATTTCTCAATTTGGAATGGAAGTTGTTACAATTTCCTTTCTAGATAAGGATAGGAAAGGGATATAACTCTATGGTAGATTGTCACCTTGACATGGTGAAAGTCATTAGTTCAAAATTGATTATCCCTAGTTCTCTATGTTATTTTTGTTCGCTCTTTTTTTATATTTATATCATGAATAAAAAGTGGCCAAGGGGTTTACATTTATAATATATTGATAATGTAATTTTATGTAATAACAATAACCAAATAGAAAAGAAGATAAAGTATATCATAGAAGATTGATACATATCAAAGTTTTAATGAACATTCTATCTTGTAATGGAGGAAAAAAATTCATAATTAAACATCCACATAATTTAATATTAGAATACATTATTAACAAGTATAGAAAAAAATGAATCTATAGTTCTATATTATAATAACTATTTAATAATATATAACAAGCAAATAATAGAATATATTGCTCTATTAGGTTAGGTTTTTAATATTAAAGAAAGGTTTACAGATATATGATCATACATATATCATACATATGATAGATAATTCATAAATTGATTTCATCCACAAAGAAGGGAGCTATAAGTAATTAAATAATGAAACTTTGAATTTCATTGAGAGTTTGATCCTAGTTTAGGATGAACGTTGGTGGCATTCTTAACACATGCAAGTCGAATGTGAAGTGGTTTTTCTAGTGGCAAATGGGTGAGTAATGCTTAAGAACCTACCCTTGGGAGGGGAACAGAAGATTGAAGCGGTTGCTAATACCCCATAGAATTTAGCATCTCTATGAGGTAAGCTAAGGAGAAAAAGGGAGGAATTTGCCCAAGGAGGGGCTCACATCTAATTAGTTAGTTGGTGAAGCAATGGCTTACCAAGGCTCTCATTAGTAGTTGGTCTAAGAGGATGATCAGCTACACTTGGACTAAGACACGACCTAGACTCCTATGAGAGATAGTAGTGAGGAATTTTTTGCAATGGGTGAAAGCCTGATGGAGCAATACTACTAGAGCCATCAGAGACTATTGGAGAGAATAATTCTCCTAAAATACAATGCGTTAAGGACAAAGAAATTGTTAGAGGTTACGTTTGTAGTGCTAAGCTAAAATACTTATTTAGAATAAATAATTAAAAAATCTTTGCAAGAAGGATAGCTAGAGATTCGTTGGAAATACACTAGTTCTTACTAATTCAAAATCATAAGGAAAATCTTTTCTTGTGTCAATTGATCACTTTCCTTATTCTATAAAAAAAGGAGGAGCCGTATGAGGTGAAATTTTCATGTACAGTTTTGAAGTGGAGATCATTTCAATTAAATGAATGGCTATAACAAATGCCAGCTCAATTGGAAGGGGAATATGTAGAAGCTTTACAAAAATTTTATGAATCCATGTGACCAGAAATTGACCCCTATGACCAAAGTTATATATTGTATAATATAGGTCTTATCCACACAAGTAATGGGGAACATCTAAGGCTTTAGATTATTATTTTCTACCTATTGTGGATTGGAAAGTGAGAATAGATATGTGAAAAAATGATTGGAAAATTATAGTATTGATTTTGGAATTTGTATCTTTTGTGGAAATTGTGTGGAATATTGCCCCATAGATTGTCTAGCAATGACTAAAGAATATGAACTTTCGACCTATGATTGTCATGAATTAAATTATGATCACATTACTTTAGGATGTTTACTAATATATTATTGAAGATTTAACAATTGAAACAATTCTGAGCAAAGTATATTAACTTAATATGTTTGAAGAAACTATTGACAAATTTTATGATCAAATCATTTCTATGATTATTCAGATTGAGCTCTGATTAAAGAGCATATAATTAAAAAAAAAGATTTCTCATTTTTTACAAATTAAGAATAAATAATTCTATTGACATTCCATTAATAATTTCATATGTATGATTGATTGAAATCAATTATTGATCAATAGATTAGTTAATCAGTGCCCATATCAAATGAAATTACAAATCTAGTATAGCATATAGGTAAATGGGCTAACTTTTTACTTAGTGAAAGGGAGGAAATAATTTTCAAAGTTATTGTACACATAATGAATCAACCTAAATCTATATCTAATATTCTTTTGTTGGCTTCTTTAACACTAAGTCTTCTATTAGGAGGTATAGGAGTAGTATTACTTACTAATATACATCTAGATCCCAATATACCCAATGCCAAATAGCTACTAAAAAGCACAAGCCAAAAAACACAATATGTGCCCCAGCCACACCTTCATAACTCCAAATACTTGGATTAGATATAGTTTCTCTAGTTATACTCCATCCACCCCATGAATCTTTTATTCATAAACAAGCCATAAAAAGTATTAATGAACATACCTTGTCTCCACATTGGATCAAGAATAGGATCAGATGGATGAAAAATTGCTAATTTGTAAAGAGCCATAGAACCAACCCATTTGAGAACTAGAGTTATATGCATTATATGCACAATGATTAACTAGCCAAGATCAGTAAACATGATGGCATGGACATGATACCAAGGCAAACCCATGAAAATACCCCTTTATAAGAAAAAATACATACTATGTAACTTTCTCGAATTAGAGACAGATTATGCTATGAAATTAGACCTTTGTCTCAAAGGTGAACATCTATCCATTTAATAAAATAAAAGAGTTTTAAAACATCTAATTGAGAAGTGGATCTATTTATCATTTATAGCTACCAATATACAATGTGATAATTAGTCCCATTTGTTTACTGGTCAATGCAAATTGAATGCTTGGTTAACACTGTTAATTGTACAATATGCTCGGTAGATACTCATAATCTTAATAAGTGTATGTTACTAATAATAAACATGACTATAATGTCAATAATCTCCCCCTTTGGCATTAGTGACAAAAAAACTTATTAGTCAAAACTAAATTCAAAATGCTCAAGAGCACTTCTTATCCATCATCTTATGTCTCTAACTCAATAGAGTATACTATTTTTGAGATTTTTCAAAATTGTTTTTGTAAGAGATGTACTTATGAATAATATGATAATGCTATCCTGTACATAATATTAATGAGGAATAAGGTGTGTCAACTTTGAATAATTCCTATTCTTATTATCTATTTTGTAAATGTATTTTTTTTGCAAATAATGTAATTAAGTGTGAGTGTACATGTATAGTCGGCATGCTGATGCGTGAAATGTCTCTTTTCTGATTTTTATGTGATATTTCAAGCCTCTAATCAGATATTTAAGATCAAAAAACCAATCTTTCAAAGATCCACCAATTTTTCAATAAACCCCAAATCGGGTATGCGGAAAATAGTGCCAAAAACTTCACAACTTCACATATTATTAGTAAATCTGAAAGTGGAAATTTTTATAGAAATTAAATTTTCATATTTGTATAAAATTTACACAACAGCTTCCAAACGGAGGATAAAAACAATGCTCATCGGGCTTTCGAAAACAACATAGAATAGCCCAGAAACACCACAAAACACTAATAATCTATCATAGAAGTATAATAATGAAAAAATAAATATATTAAGCTCTATTTTAACATATAAAATTCTAAAATACAGCAGCAAACCAAACTGATATGAAATACTCAACCGGAGACACCAAACTCTTACAAAAAACACACCTGAAAAACCACAAATCTGCATTGTTCAGCACAAAGGCAAACTCTGCATGAGCATGCACATGGAATGGCTTCAAAATCCAATCCTTAGCCTTCCTAAAAACCTAAAAACTCCCATTCTTGGGTCTCCTTCTCCACAGGTTTGGCAGCATCTGAAGAATAACAAAGAAATGGGCAAAAATCAAGTTCTGGAATCAGCCCAAAATGCCTCCAAACCCCTTAAAAGAGGGCATAACCCTAACTCACGTCCAAGAGGGGTTAATAAAAAATATTTTAATAATCATTTTCATTTGTTAGTCCATTCGCTTCCAAATATTATCCCCTTTTGCTGAAACTTTGACTTTTTGGGCCTACCTGCCTTAGCAAAGATTATTATTTTTAATTATTTGAAAAGGGGACATGACAAGTCCTCCCCTCCCAAATATTTATTTTCCTCAAAAAATGGCTGAACAATAAACCAATCAATCCACCTAGATCCCAAATGTAGTCATGAACTATACTGCTGTCAATTAACACAAGCTCCTGCAATATCCTCTGCAATATAACCAAGAGGAATCCATAATCAAACTGACAATTACAGCTCAACCAAACTCCAAAATAACCACTGCCATAGTCAGAAACCCACGAGACACAAACTCTTAGAACATCAAAACCCAAGTAAAGTGGACAAATCAAACTGCCAACATAGTAAATACCATCAACGCATCCCACTGGCCTATACAGAATGTACAATCCAACTCTACAACAATGGTGAATGCTCTCGAATGAAACTATACCAAGTATGGAGAATCCACACACTGTACAACTCTTGCAATCAACACAACTCTATAGATCACCAACCACTTTCTCATAACCATAACTCCCATGCACCCCTGATGGTGAAAAGCCATCACAAGATAAATAGCAAGAAATGGAACCCAAACCAAATTTGCATGTCATCAACTCCTCAACACAAGGATCAAATTCTAGCTGATGTACATACCCTACAATATAATGTTGATAAAAAAAACCAACCTCAGTCAACAACTCACCATGAACAAGTGATACAACCTACTGTGACTGATCACCAGCTAAGTCAGGAGATGTCATAGCCAAAGGAGTAGAATCAATAACAACACCCGTTGAAGCATCACTCCAAAACTCCTGCTCTAAGTCATATATTATCAAGTTGTCAACTATAGAACCTATTGCCATGTCGTGCCCATCACAACTCTCATCCCAAGGCATCAAACTATCCCATAACTGATGATAAGCACTAGGAACCAAAGTACATCTCTGTATCATCATCTCATTAACATGGTCATCAAAGGTGAATTGATGAGCATACCTCACAATATAATGTCGATAGAATGCGCCAATCTCAATCAGTGGCTCAAACTGCAATCCAGATGTAACTAACTGGAATTGATCACTAACCAAGTTGGAACTGATTACTACCTCTGAAGACATCGCCAAGGGATTAGTATTACTAGCAGGAACCATGCCAACTGTCAGCTCACCAACATCACATAGGGTCTTTGTGCCATTAGTACTAGAGGTCACCACCATGTCAAGCATACCACAACAATCTACTGCAGTACCCAAATCAACTGAACCTGAATCTAGTGGGGATGAATATGATATGCCAATGTTAGTATCAAGGATGGATGCATCCCCATCTCCACTATCTTTGACAATCTCAACCATGGACATCCTCGGATCACCAGACACCACAACATGTGACTGTACAGAATCTAGTAAAGATTGTAGTTGCTCTAACTCCATGGTCACTTTAGCCAAATGAAACTGTGACTCCTTGAAAGCCAACTATGTACTCTCAAGAATCTTAGAAGTCACCTCAAGCTGCCGAGTAAGCTCACTCACCTCATCTTCCTTGGCCAACAATGCATCATATGCTATACTGCCCCACTCCATAAGATAATCTCTGTCGGTTACCAACTGCATATAATCCTATGTCAGAATCTGAATAGCCTCCCATAAAGAGTGGAACTCTATCAAGGAAAGATAACTTCCTCCCTTCTCATCACTAGTAGGAGAACCCTATCCATAAACTGCTAACAATTGATGAGCAACATTGAAATGATGGCAAGCAATAGCAATGTCTCACTCACTAACTCTCAACTGACTAGACACATGATGGCACTGGCTAGAATGTATCCTACAAACCTCCTCTGACACACTGTCTAAAGGAGCATCCTCAAGGTTACTGGTCTCTAGAGTATTACCATCCATATCATGTGAACCAACTCCAAAACTCATAACAACATACGGAGTATCAAAAACTATAGCACTACTATCCAACTCCTTTATACAAAAAGAAACCACCAAGGAAAATAAGTCTTCAAAAATGCCCACTGCATCCTCCTAGATGTCATCAATGCTAATATGAGCCTAAGACTCATCTATACACACTGCCAAATATGAAAGATCATCAACACATTCTAGCAAAAATGGTTGACTGGATATATTAACAAAGCCCAACACTGGTGTATAAAAACTAATACCAACATTGGATAAGCTCCTAGGACAAGAAAAGACAACACTGTGCAATCTGCTAATCAAATCCATGATAGCACCCAAACAAACACTGCTACCAAAAAGTGTTAAAGATCTCCAGTCAACTGAATCCCAAATGCCAATATAAAAATCTCGAGTCCATATTCGTAAACTACAATCAATTGGTAACTCAAGCAGACTCCTCACTTGAGTAATATGACCAATACCAACTAACTCCACATACCTATCATGATGAGATAATGAAGTCACAATACTGTCTTTGTTCACTTTCAGCTGGCTGGACAAATCATGTGAAGTACTACCAGCCTCAACCTCATGTGATGAAGCATCTAACTGTGCCTAGTACTCTTTCTCAACAAAGTCATGAATGCTTAATGTCTTCTCATCTCTACCAGGTATCTCACCATCATGCACAACAACACCCTCATAATCATCATCTGAACCCACTACGCTATAGTCATTGCCTTTTGTAACTATACCATCCTGAATACCTGTGACATCACCCTTTGATGACCTGTATACAATTGTCTCAATTTGAGTATCAAGTTGACCATTACTATCAATCTGTGTAACATCCTTTCTCACTACCTCCGATGGTAGAGTAGAATCTGAGACCTCTGCCTGGCTATAAGTTAGTTTCTCAAACTCCTCATGCAAGTTCTTGGTAATTGTGTCATTTTCCTTATGAGAAAATTTGCCAAATAGAAATCCAGTCAACTTATCCACCTTAGCTGGGTCAAAAAACATGTCATTCATCATACGGTGGTGCTCAACCAACTGTTCAGACATGTCATGGCTTATTTTCCTAAGTTTATCTCGAATGTCTAAATAAACTTCCTTCTTACTGTTCTAACTCTGGATATCAATTGTCCAAGATCATGTCCTTTAAGACTCTGTACTATACCTATCCATTCTAGATAAAGTAGAGTGTATCCCCAATAGGTTATAACTTCTTCAAACACCAAGAACTAACATGCAAATGATTAGAAGTAGCATGCAACCATAGATTTTGACATGCAGCTGATTAGGAGCAACATGCAACCACCAAATTTATCAAGAACTAAAATGCAAATGATTAGAAGTACCATGCAACCATAGATTTTGACATGTATCTGATTAGAAGCAAAATGCAACCACCAAATTAATGAATAAATAACATGCAAATGGTTAGAATTAGAATGCAAACATAAATTTTGACATGCAAGATTTGGGTAATTGTCAAAACTGACATGCAAACTTCTACAAACCCTGAGGCTGGCAAGATCATAGCTCTGATACCAATGAAATGTCTCTTTTCTGATTTTTATGTGATATTTCAAGCCTGTAATCATATCTTTAAGATCAAACGACCAATCTTTCAAAGATCCACCAATTTCTCAATAAACCCTAAATCGGGTATGCCAAAAATAGTGCCAAAAACTTCATAGCTTCACATATTATTAGTAAATCTGAAAGTGGAAATTTTTATAGAAATTTCAGCAGTATAACAGCCTAAAAAATGACATTTTCAGATTTTTATAACATTTACACAACAACTCCCAAATGAAGGATAAAAACAATGCTCATTGGGCTTCCGAAAACAACATAGAATAGCTCAAAAACACCACAAAACACTAATAATATATCATAGAATTATAATCATGAAAAAATAAATATATTCAGATCTATTTTAACATCTAAAAGTCTAAAATATAGCATCAAACCAAACTGATACAAAATACTCATCGGAAACACCAAACTCTTACAAAAAACACACCCAAAAAATCACAAATCTGCATTGTTCAACACAACGGAAAACTCTGCATGAGCATGCACATGGAATGGCTTCAAACCCCCATCTTTATCCTTCCTATAAACCTAAAAACTCCCATTCTTGGGTCTCCTTCTCCATAGGTTTGGCAGCCTCTGAAGAATAACAAAGAAATGAGCAAAAATCAAGTTTCGGAATCAGCCCAAAATGCCTCCAAACCCCTTAAAAGAGGTCATAACCCTAACTCACGTCCAAGAGGGGTTAATAAAACATATTTTAATAATAATTTTCATTTTTGAGTCCATTTTCTTCCAAAGATTATCCCCTTTTTCTGAAACTTTGACTTTTTGGGCCTGCCTGCCTTAGCAAAGATTATTATTTTTAATTATTTGAAAAGGGGACATGACAATGTGTCACTCCAATTGCATGTGTCAGCATCTTGAATTGTGTGTAATGAGATCATGACTAAAATGGTTATGATAGATTCCTATGATGTGTAAGAGTTATCTTTGGAAGATATGATGATGGGTGAAGATGGTAAGACATGTGGCAATTGATGATTGAGTACTATACACTCAAGTCTCCATCTAGTGCACAAGGTTCAAGGCATCACCCCAATTTTTTTTGGGTTCCTACTTTTTTTGTGAATCGTAAAACCTTAATATATTTTTTCTTTGGAAGTTACCCTAAAAACATAAATCACATTATATAAGCATGTTTAGGGTTGTAGATAGGGAGTGAAAAAACTATATTATTGGTTGCTACTGGATAAGTCTTCTATGTCCTAAAAGAGCTTGCACTGCAAGTGTGTTGTAACCTTTGATTTGAAGATAATACATTGTGTAGATTTTGGAGGGGTGGGATTTTTTTACTAAAAGGGTTTTCCCCACTAGAATATCTTTGTGTTTATGTGTTATTATTTTTCTATTTGTTTTCTGTATTCATGGTTGATTGCAATATTATTGTTTACATAATATTTAATTTGTAATTCTAAGAATCTTAAAAGAATTTGCACAATAATTTCCTTAAGAGATTAGTTTAGGAAGTTATTTCTAAACCTCAATTTCTTTACAAGTTCTATTAGAGATTAACAAACTTTTGATCCTAGTTGTTGAATAGGGTTTTTTTGAGCTAATCTCAAGTTGAATGAGAGTTTTTTGTGCAAAGAATTTTGAATCTTATTTGTAGATTGAGATGGCTAGTTCATCATACAAAAAAATGGAGGTAGAGAAATTTAATGGCAGTAATTTTGAGTTGTCAAAACTCAAGATGGAAGACTTGCTTGAAGACCATGATCTATGGGAGGTGACTTCACTTGATGTGAGACCTAAAAAAATATCTCAAGTAGATTGGGATCTCAAGGATTGGAAAGCTAAGGGTCTCATTAGACTTTGTCTAGCTGATTCAGTTCCCCTAAATGTTCTTGATGAGAAGACCTCAAGTAGTTTGTGGACATGGTTTGGGTCTATGTATCAGGAAAAATATCTGGTGAACAAGTTGTTCTTGAGGAAGAATTTTTATTCTCTAAGAATGGAGGAAGGAGGATCTATTATAAATCATCTAAATGATTTTAATTTATTGATTGCATAGTTGACATCATCTAGTGTCAAGATAGAGGAGGAGGATTGATGTATGACCTTGTTATGTTCCTTTTCAGATTCATGGGACCATCTTGTGATGGCTCTTGGAATCACTTTAGTCACTTTTAGAATGGATGATGTGGTGTATTCACTGTTATCTAAGGAGATGAGGAGAAAGTTCTTAGATTTGGCTAAGGAAGCTCTTGTTGTTTGTGGTAGATCCAACAACAGAGGGGAAAAAAAATGACAATAAGTCTAGAAAGGGTAGATTCAAATCCCATGGAAAAGAAAAGACTCCTAGAAAGTCCAAGGCAAAATGCTCAAACTATGATAAGATTGGGAACTTCTCTAAAGACTATAAAGAGCCAAAGAAAGAGAAGAAGGCCTCAGATTTAAGTTCAAAAAAATCTCAAGAAGATGGCGATGCTTTCATTACAACCTTGGTAGCACATGCATCTAATGATGTGTGATTGATAGACTTGGGTGCTTCTTTCCACATGACCTCTCATCAAAGCTAGCTCTCAAAGCATGAAGTTTTTGATGGTGGAAAGGTGTACTTGGGTGATGATTCTCACCTAAAGATAGCTAGATGAGGATGGGTCACTATCAGATTCCCTAATGGATGAGTAAAGGGGATCAATGGAGTAATGCACAACCCTGGTTTGGCTTGAAACCTATTGTCTATAAGTATGCTAAATGATGTAGGTGTGCAAGTTGTTTTTTTCTAGAGATGGATGTAATATGATGAGAGGAGCATTGGTTCTTGCTAAGTGTACTAGGAGAGGTACTCTACTCTATTTTAGCTTGACACATGCATTTCTTAGTGTAATAGTTCTTTTTATTCAAATAAGAGAGTAGCTATCACTTCATCCCCACCATCAGAATGAGTAGTAAAGAAGATTGTAAGTATTGGTTCTAATGGTAGTGCAACATGTGTACCTAAGGGTGCAAAAAAATTAGAAGGAAAGCCTCCTATAGAAAAGACAATGTTGTGGCAAATGAAATTTGGCCACATTGGTGAGAAGGGTCTCAAAACCCTAAAAATAAGAACCTCATTGAGGGGTTAAATGAATGTAATCTTGAGTTTAACTTCTGTAAACACCATTTCTATGGTAAACAAAATCATGTTTAATTTTACTCTAGTTCTCACAAATCTTCTAATGTTTTGGATCTTATTCATTCCAATGCATTTGGTCTTGTAAAATTTCCTTCAATCTCCAAGTCTAATTTTTTTGTATCTTTTATAGATGATTATAGTAGAATGACATGGATTTATTTCTTGAAAAGAAATACACAAGTCTTTAGTCAGTTTATGGAATTTAAAGCCGTTGTAGAGAATTAGACTAGTAAGAGGATTAAGTGTGCGAGAATTGACAATGGTGGTGAGCTTTTCTTAGTAGAGTTCAAATATTTTTGTAAAGAATGAGGTATTGAGAGGCGTAAGATAAATCCTTATACTCCATAGAAAAATGGAGTTGCAAAAGGAATGTAAAGAACACCTATGGAGAAGGATAAGAGTATGCTTAGTTGAGTTGGTCTTGAACAAATGTTTTGGGCTAAAGTTGTGGTCATTGCTTGCTATATGGTTAATAGATCTCCTACATCAACTCTTATTGGTAAAACACCCATAGAGGTGTGGTATGGTAAGAAGCCTTCAATTAGACATCTTCATGTTTTTGGTTGTGAAGCTTATGCACATGTACCATAGGAGAAAAGATCTAAGTTTGAAAACAAAGCTATCAAGTATATTTTCATTGGATACAGTATTGGTATGAAAGGATATAATCTTTGGGATCTTGTGACAAGGAAGGTGTTGTATAGTAGAAATTTTATTTTTAGAGAACTAACATCTTCTCCTATTGTGCTATAACTAGATGAGAAAGAAAAGGGAGAAGACATTGTTCAGTTTCCTCCTACCCCTAAGAAAACTGAATAGAAAGACCATGTTGGGTCTAATGATGAGGAGAGCTCTAGTACCTCTAATAGTTTAGAAGAAGAGGAAGAAAAAACTCAATCTTAGTCCCTAAGGAGATCCATGAGAGCAAGGAATAAGGCATAAGGTTTGGTATTTCTATGTTAGATTCCAATTGTGCTTTTTCTTTGATTACTAACACTGATGAGCCTAGATTTGTGAAAGAGGCTTTATATATGGAAGATGTAGGTTCTTGGATTGAGGCAAAGGATGATGAGATGGCTTCATTAGATTAAAAAACCTTGGGACCTTGTACCTTTTCCTAAATGATAGAAACCTATTGGTAGCAAATGGGTATTCAAGAAGAAATTTTATGTAGATGGCAGAGTTGAAAGATACAAAGCTAGATTGGTTGTGAAGGGGTACTCACAAGTAGAGGGAATAGACTATGGTGAAATATTCTCTAAATAGACTATGGGGTGATTTATTCCTATAACAATTAGTTCCTACTATGTTCCTATTTCTCTTACAAGGTGTTCAACAAGTGGGAGAATATTAGAAATAAGGTGTGTCAACCTTGGATAATTCCTATTCTTATTATTTGTTTTGTAAGTGTATTTTTATGTAAATAATGTAATTAAGTGTGAGTGTATAGGTCTAGTTGGCAAGTTGATGTATCACTCCACTTGCATGTCTCAGCATTTTGAATTGTGTGTAAGGAGATTAAGATTGAAATGGTTATGATAGATTCCTATGATGCATAAGAGTATCTTTGGAAGATATGATGATTTGTGAAGATGGTAAGAGATGTGGCAATTTATCATCAAGTACTATACACTCAACACTCCATCTAGTGCAAAAGGTTTAGGGCATTTCCCCAAAATGTTTTTTGGGTTCCTATTTTTTTAGAGAATGGAAAAACCCTAATATGGTTGTTCTTTGGAAGTTACTCCAAAAATGTAAAGTGCATTATATAAGTTTGTTTAGGGTTGTAGATAGGGAGTGAAAGATGTGTATTTTTGGTTGCTACTAGATAAGTCTTCTATGCACTGAAAGAGCTTGCACTACAAGTGTGTTGTAACCTTTGAGTTGAAAATAATACATTGTGCAGGTTTTGGAGGGGAGGGGTTGTTTTATTGAAATTTTTTTCCCCACTGGCATATCTTTGTGTTTATGTGTTATTATTTCACTATCTATTTTCTGTATTCATGGTTGACTACAATATTATTGTTTACATAATATTGAATCTATAATTGTAAGGATTTTAGAATAATTTGCACAACACTTTCCTTAAGAGATTAGTGTAGGAAGTTGTTTTTGCACCCGAGTTTCCTTACAATATTTAGTATACTATACATCTTTTCACATCTAATATATGCATTTTCTCCTCTTTTTTGTACATCATTTTCCCTTTACATAATATACATTTTCTTTACAATCTTCTCCTCTTTTTGACATTAATGCCAAAGATGTATGCTCTATATACACTATATAGTAATGTTGGAAAATGTTATAAGAAATATAAATGTACATTCAAAATTAATATCATTGTCTTGTCCCAATTCTTATGCAACACCTTGCATGTGTGAAATGAAATTTGTACTTCTGCTGATAGTTCTATCATGTGGTCTGCAATTTAGAAGTTATTATCATGGATGAGTGTTTTAGCCTGTGCAATGTGTTTCTATAATGCATCCATGTTTGGGAGAATCATGCCTTGTATATCTATCAATGTAGATGTTACTCTGGCTTCTTTTTCCATCAATTATGCTTGTATATAAGTTAGAAATATGATCTTGTTGTAATTGGCATAGCTATAGCTTGGGTCAAGTTGCAATTGCTATGCACTTTCCTTCAGATCCTCATTAATCTTTGATAGTTTATCTTTTATTTCCTTAATGAAAATTGAAATATTATAGAGTTTACCAAATAGCAAAGACACATTGTTCCAAGAGGTCTCCAATGAGTGTAGAATAATAGATAATTCTACTTTATGGATAGTAATTTGTTGAGAAATATGTTCCAAAACTTTATTCTCAAATTTCTTCTTAGCTCTCTGCAATAATTTGTCTTGACCATTCACATCTTTGTTAAATTTTTGAATTGCCTTTGCTAGCTGAATCAATATTGGTTGAGAAGTATCAACCTCTATATTTAGTGCCTTAGCAAGGATATTCTTTCCATCTTCTATTATTTGAAATTCATTGTTTCTTTCCTCTCTAAGCCTTTGCTGCTTAGATTTCTTTTGCAAAAGTTCTCCAAATTTTTGCATTTGATCAAGATTGAGATAGAGACATCCTAGTTAGGAATAACAATGTCCTCATCAAGATCAATGTCTTCTTCCTTTTCTTTTCCTTTACCTAAAAAATTTATGCTCAGTTGAGGCTTGGTCTCAACTATCCTTGCACTTATTGGTTGCATGCCAGGAATGGAAAGAATTATAGAAATAATAGGACTCACTAAAAAGGTAGATACTATACTTATTGCCAAAACACCAATAATATAAATACCTAGAGTTACCAAAATTGATGTAGAGGGAAGTGCTTGTTTCTTGGTAGGTGAAGTGCTTGTTACTTTAGTTAATGAAGTACTAAGCTAGATAGATGCAAAAATTGATTGAGCACTTGTACTAAATTTGTTTGTCATAATCAATCCCATTGGAGCTTTCTCCAGACTTGATGTTTTCACTATTTGGCTTAGAGAATGAGGAAGTGAGACTATGACCACTGCAACAATTTTCTCTAGGTCAATCTCTTTGGTATCTTGAATATCTAGTAAATCTTCCTTAGTAGCTTCTTATCCATGTTCTTCCTCCTCATCATCTACATTATCAAAATGTGTAACTTCTTCATCATCAATTTCCTCATGGTTTTCTTATTAATCATCCTCCTTATAACTAACATGCACTACATAATCACTCAGCTTGTGAAGAAGATAAATGTTCTTCCAAGTGTTTGTGGAAATTTTCACTATATTTTCAATGTCATTCAACAACACAAGACAAGTGTTGAATCTCAAAGTAAGATTTTATTCATTTTTCTTCAAAGATTCATTTAATTCCTTGTCATTTAAACTTGAGATGAGTTGCCTTAAGGTTTGATCATATATATCTTTTGTAGTTTTCACGGCATTGTCCCATCTTGGCTTGATCTTCTCCATGAAAACATTAGGAATATGATGAGCAAACTGATCTGGGGAATATTTCCAATTTCACATTTTAGATATTACCAAATCTTCTATTTTCTTCTACTTCTTTATAGTCCTAGTCTCATACTTCAGTGCTTTCAATTTTTTTATGCCAGCTCCTAATTCTAATTCTTTCATCCTTTCCTAGAAGGTGGGTGGAGACCTCTTAAAGATTATATCTCCTCCTTTATCCACTTTCTTCCTAGATGATCTTCTTGTAAATAAAATAGTAGATGTCTTGGTAGGCTTGGTAATAATGACCTTACCTTTATACTTCAATGTCTCATCATCCTCTAATTTCTCTTCACCTTCCTCTATATCTTCACCATTATCTTCAGTCAATAGAAGAGTGGAACTAGTTTTCAGTTTGACAATTTTCTTCTTTTCTTTGTTGACTACCTAAGGGAGTTTGATTTCAAGTTCAATTCTAGCCTTTGCCTCATCATAAGTGCCAAAATATGTAGCTCTAGGATATACATGCTCATTAATAAATGCCTCAATTATGTCCTTGGTTTCATCTATGTTTACCTCATAACCAAGAGGTTTTACCCATATTATCCTTGGCATAACTGCTTGAATATATACTTTGTCACTATCAACCGTGAAACAAAAATCATCTTTGTAATCATCAACTAGTTTCTTGGGAATCCTAAATTTATTATTCATCTTCTCTTTGAATGCATCAAAGTAGTTTTTCATAATACCTGCATAGTTCTCTCCCATTTCAGCTATATACTCATTAATCTGATAAAGAATAAGTACATCCTTCCTCCATAATATTGTACCTTTAGATGGGAAAAAATTTTGTCCATAGAAAAATAGACAAGTCAAAAGTGAATCAAACTTACATGGATTATTCTTGGAAGTTCTTATACTCTCATTGTTCTTGTTGTATTGGTTCAAAATTGACTTGACAAGGTCAAGTGATAGATTATTCTTGACTAGTTTGTATGCTAAATCTACTGCTTCACATGACATGCTATTCAGTCTACTCGAGCTGTAAATATTGTAAGCAATGAAATGTATCACAAACTTGAGTTCTATTTCTATGACAGAACTGATCTTCATTTCCCTTCCATCCCACTTGGTAAGGGTTTTCTTCTCCAATTTGATCCAACTTAGGGTTTTGGTCATTTTCTCTTTTGCCAACATAGGAAGACTAGTGATCCTATAGATTATCTTCTTGGTTATCAAAATGGGTTGATCCAACCACAAATGACCATTGTGCACTTAACTAAGAATATATCTTATCGACTTGATTTGAAAATCCCATGGCATATGTAGAATGTGAGTTAAACCCTTTTTTTCAAGATCTTGATGCTTTAGTTTCAACACACCATTAACACATAACTTTTCTAGGGTTTCATCCATTTCCAATATTCTGATATCTTGAAAAGAAGACTTAAAATGTGAATGAATATCATTGATTAATATTGCCTTTGGTGGAATTTATGATTGACCTCCATTCAAATCTAGGGTTTCAGCAATGGTAGGACTCAACTTAAAATTTAGTGCTATCCATTCCACACCTCAAACTAACATGTTAGATTTTTTCTTCAATTTTCTACTAGTGGAAGCCATTTTTTACTTGGTAAAAAATATCCAAAGATCATTTTGCATAGATAGGTCTCAAAAATTATGTGTGAGAAATGACTTTGATTTTGGCCTTTTTCATCAAAATTTTCCTTAAATTCCCTTGTACGATAGTTCAAACTATAATCCACCTTTCTTGCATTGAATGATTGGTAGAGTCATTCATGACTTGGTAACCATAAAAATCTTAGTTACTCCTAACTTTATCGATAGGGTCTTACAATCTGACCTCGCTTGGTAAGGTCTACAACCTAACCATACTCGGTAATTATAGGCATCTTTTACTCAGTAATCCCTTTGCATCTTGAATGCTGATTTGGATCTTCATTATACTAGTTGGAACTAATGTGAGATATATTTATAATCCTAGTTCCAATTCTCCTATGAGAGATCAAGTGGAAAAGGCAGAGTCATGAAATTTTTGAGTGACTTGTTCATCATTTCTCAGACTTGCATTCTCAGAAGATTTTGGAACCTATTGTTGTCTCATCTATTTTTTGATGTTATCATTTTTTGAATTCTTTTCATCTTCAATTCTTCCAATATTTATATAGTTCTTGGCAAGATGACCAAGTTATGTACAAATGAAACATCTATTGGTAGTGTCTCTTGTCCTCATGAGACATTTCACACAATTCATTCCAATGTGTCCAACTTCTCCATAGTAATGATATCTATAGCAACTGTTATAGTCCCAACTAAATATAGCTTTGAAAATGTATTCTGTTGGGTTCAATGTCTTAGTTTTGCATTCTAAGAATTTGTGCCCATGCTTCTTACATTCAAGACATTTGCCTTCAAACTTAGAATTTATTTTTTCCCTTCATTAGCCTTATGACCATTCTGACTACAATTGTAGCACTTTCCATTGAATTTTTCTTTCCTATTGCTCCAACATTTGTTTGATGTATGACCTACCTTACCAAAGTGACTACAAGTAGGATTTTTATTCTTTTGAGCTCCTTGCTTGGACGATTCACCTTCTTCTATATATCCAATTCCTACTTTACCATTTTCTCTAAAATAATTTTTCTCATTGAATTGGTTCATGTCTACTTGAGATTTCACCATCCTCTCATTGGTGTACCTTTCAATGTTTAAATCATTCAAAAACCTTTCATTTTTTAATCTTAGATTCATGATTTCTTCATTTCTATTTGTGAGCTGATTAATGAATTCAACTTGTTGAAGGGATAAATGTTGAATCTCATTATTCTTTCCTTCTATTTCTTCTTTTATCTTTTTTTTCTCTTCCATAACTTCACATAGTCATACTAACTGAATTTCTCGCTCTCTTTTTAGTTTTTTTACTTCTTCCTAAAGTGAACCATTCTTTTCTAATAGTTCTTTGATTGCTTTATTGGCTTCATTTGGACTACTTGCTAAATGGATGTGTTCAATTCTTTCTTCAATGTAGAGATGTTCATTCATTTGGATTGCATGATCTTTTATTTTTTTCCAAGATTGAGAGAGTTTCTCCTTTTCTTTCTTGAGTTGTGCAATAGCCATTTCCAAATCCAACTTCTCATTGTCAATAGCCTTGTCAAGTCTGAATACCTCCATAACGTTTGATCTTTTCTCAAGTTGTTAAACTTTTCTCTGAGAACCAAAAAAGATCTGATACCAATTATTGGAAATATTATGATAGGTTAAGTCATTGAGAGGGGAGGGGTGAATCAATAACTTATAAAACTTGACCCTTAATTAGAAATTAATCTTTTATGTGTATTATGATTTAATTGCATGCATGAGAAACTAAAAATATTAAAGCATACGTAACACTTCTCACACACAATTTGATGACCCAAAAACCTTCCAAATAGAAAGTAAAACTAGGGCGGGGATAATACCCACAAGCTTTAGTATTGCAATATAAAGTTGGCCCATTAAGGCTTACAATGATCACTTATGATGATCTACCCTGTTAGGTGAAATAATGACTACTAGGTCCACCTTGCTAAAAAATTTACAAATATACAATGAAGTATACACTTAACAAAGATATTTACATAAGATTGTTAGGTCTACCTTGTCAAAAGTTTTGACTGATCCACCTGCTAGGATAAAATAGTAGCTAATCTCTGATTTGCAACTTGGTTTGTTGAATCAGATTCCACTAAGTGTACAAATCACCTTTTTGTGATAAATAAATCTTTGCTACAATAGATGAATCTTTTCTGCTCCTTGCTTGTAGCCTTGTACTTCACTTTCTTTGGTCTTCTATTGATTTTTATTTAACTTCTATTCATTGCATTGGATGTGATACAATACATTATATGAATACCAATCCAATTTACAAATTACAATGTCTACTACAATACAAGTTTACAAAAAATACACAAAGTTAGCCCTAGCTTGGTGGGGTTTTGATACTCAACATCATCATGCACTTGGTAGACATAGAGGGTTATTCCATACTAATCACTTCCAAGTAGTCTTGAACATAGTCTGCATTGGTGACTTGATGAATACTATGAAACTCGACATATAAAATGAATCACTATGAGCTCGGTATAAACTGAGTCAGTTGGTTAAAACTGAGTACCGTAATTAACCCTAGACTCACATCACAACAACTATGAACTCGATAAGCACTATGTAACTTAGTTTACACTGATAAACTAGGCATATACTAAGATTTATGGTTTACACTGCTAATCATCACCTTTTTCGTAACTACTTAGCATGAACTTAATGCTTGGTTAATATTGTTAACTGTACAACATGCTTAGTAGATACTTACAATCAAAATAATTTTATGTCACTAATAAAAAACATGACTATAATCACCCCATATTTGGTAGGTAGGCTGATCAGTGTATTGGCAAATACGGTTTGATGGTAAGGAACTCCAAAAATGGTAATGGATGGCACAATTTGGCTGAACTTTTACAGGACCTCAAGCCCTTAATGTTATCTCTGAATGCCACCATCATTAACCAGATTGGAGACTCTTTAGTTTGGGGAAATTATTTAGGGGGCCTTTACTCTATGGCTTCTAGCTATCTTTCCCTTGTGAATAAAGAGGAGAAACATATCTAGGCCAAAGCCAAGATCCTTAGGCTTATGCCTAAGATAAACATTTTCTTCTGGCTCCTATTACAAGATAAATTCCTTACCCTAGATAATTTAGCCAAGAGAGATCAAATCTTACCCAATAGATGTTGCCTCTGTAAGCAAGATCTAGAAATGGTTAATCACATGTTAATCCACTACCCCTTCTCCTCTAGGGTGTGGAGCCACCTGACTACTAACCTGGACTTCAACTGGTGCCCTCCAGATTGCATCCAAGATTTCTTTAGTTAGTGGAGAAGCCACCACCAAGGATTGAAATCTCAGTTATTGAGCTCCTGGATCCTCCCACACTTTTGTTGGGGAATTTGGAAAGAGTACAACAATAGGATATTCAAAGATAGAGAAGCTCTTGAGGTTATAATAGTTGAGAAAATAGAAAGCCTTATGACAGTGAACTATGCCATAACCAGAGAAGGAGACATAAAGGTTGGAGGGAACAGTAAAGCTAGGAAAGAAGACAGGATCAAAAGAAGACAGGAGGCCATTTGGTCTTTTCCCCCTGAGAACTGGCATAAAGCCAATTTTGATGGGGCAACCAAGGGGAATCCTAGTCCAACTGGATGCAAAGGTATCATAAGAAATAGTTCAAGAGGTGGCATTGCTGCTATCTCTTCCCCTATTGGCCACCAAACCAATCATCTATTTGAAGCCAATGTTGCTAGGCTCACTGTTAAGTTGGCCCTGGTCTCAGGGATTGAGCAACTATGGCTTGAAGGTGATTCCTTAAATATAATAAATTGTATTTTAGGAATCACTAAACCCTCCTGGACCATAGAAAGCATTACTAAGGACCTAAAATTGGACTTGAGAAAATCTAAAAACTACCATGTCAGCCATGTTTATCATGAAGCTAACACGCTAGCTGACTGGTTCGCTAATGAAGTGGTTGCTAGCAACTCGGTGATGACATGGGGAAGCAACAATGTTTTTTTGGTTGTGGTAACTAAGCTAATTCAAAAGGAGCAAATCTACGGCACCAACATAACATCTTTTTAATGATGACAAGATTTGCAAATTTGCACTTCAAAAAGGTAATTATTGGGAGTTATCCGAAACCCTCTCCTCTCCATAATCACATGTATGGAAGACATGAGCTAAAGGAAGCCAAAAATAAACCCATAAACATGTGCAAAATTATTTTTTCTCTTAGCATCTTTTGCTACTCTGAACTCAACAATACTGCTAGTGGTTTACGGTTAGTGGAGCCAAAAATTGTAATGGTTGGAGAGAGGATCAGAAGAGAGCCATGGGGCAAAGTGGAGAGATGGAAAGAGAAGAGGAAGGTCTAGAGAAAGCTCTAGAAGGGTAGTATAACCACTTTCATGGAGAAGCTTCATGGATTTGATGAGGGGGTTACTAAAGCTATGGTTGATTCCTGGCAAAATGATAGGGTCAAAATTGATGGTGTTTCCCACCAAATCATTGAGGGTCTTATTGCGGAGGTGACTAGATTTTCTCAGGATGGCTTGAACTTCTATAGGGACAAGAAGATGTCTGCCAACATTGTCAATGTTTTTGTCAAGGATGAAAAGGAGAAAAGAAAACTGGTCAAAATTTACACCTACTTTGACATTGAATCCATCAAAAAGATCTGGAGGTATGTTCTCAGGATTATCATTGAATATGTCACTCTTGACCGTAGGTTTGATAGAATCAAGACTCATCATTTTTTTATGTTAAATCACTTTAGACACAAAGTGAATTTTTTTTTTCCTTTCTACATTTTCACCTCCATGACTAAGAATATAGAGGGGTTTAAGAAATGCCTTGTCAAAAATCTTGCCCTCCATGAGGGTCTCCTGCTTCTGATTTATGAATTCTTGAAAACCCAAACTAGAGGTAAAACAATTGAGGATTTGGGTAGTGCCTCGAAGGATACTGCTAGTTCTAATTCTGGGGATGAGCTTGTAGTGAAATCAAAGAAAATTGACACCCCAAGCAAAGCTATTCTAGTAACCCATGATCCCCGCATCCCTAGCAAGAAGAGCCCTATATGTCTTCTCTATATTCCCCCTTCTCCTCATCCCAAGGAGGTAAACGAGGCTAGTGATGATGATGTGGAGTCTGATATGGAGTCTAAGGAGGAGGACTCATAAATGGGGAAGGAAAGTGAGATGGAAGAAGTCAAGCGGAGAGAAAATGACAAGGAGGTGGTGACCCCTATAGACCCCTAGGTTAATCCCAAGAAAAGAAAAGTGGACTAGGCCTTGCCCCAAGAACATTCCAAAGACCATGTTGTTGTGCCCCCCAGCCCTACCCCACCCAATTTTCCTTAGGAGGTTCCCATTTCACCTCTGGAGGAGATGATTGAAATCATGGTTGAAAAAGGGGGAAGGTAATCAGAAAGAACAAGAGGAGAGCCTGGAGGAACTTTTATGGGGACAAGGTCAGTTTGGGTATTGTTAGAGAACTTGCTAAAATCTAGGTGTTGGAGGACCTTGACAAAAGAACCCACTATGATGAGCTCATTGATTCGACTATTTTGGTTATCTCTGATAATGTGCATGAAACTGGCTTCAACTTCCTGAGCAATGCAAAGAACAGTCTGATTGATAACTTTCATTCCATCAATTGGCTTTTTCAGGAAATTGAGGCTCTAAAGGACAAGAACAACCAGCCTAATAGCCAAGGTATTGACAAGGACTAGGAAGCCAGAGGAAAAAATGACTAGGTGGGTAGCCAAGAGAAAGAAAGAGGTCAGGACTCCAAAGACCATCAGGATGATAGACTCACCTAGCTTGAGCAGAAGGTCCAAAGGCTAGATTCTGTCCACCAGATATTCACCAAGCAGATAGTGAACACCCTTCATACCTTAAATGAGAATATTGTTAATCTAGGGGACTATCTAACTACAACTGGCCTTGATAGGGATGCAGAGCAGAACACAGAGCAAGGATTCAACTGGGATGAATTTTAGAAAGAGGCTAGTGACCAGGTGAATCAGGGGAACCAGATGAATACTCCTACTAGCATTCAGGAAGGTGTGGCCAGTCAGAAGGATAATGATGTTGTAGAAACCCTGTAGGCCATGGACATGGATGGCCACTAGCCTATTCGCCTGGCTTTTCTTTATTGTCTCTCATCTTTTGTGGCAATTTTTTTTTGTTTGTTTAGTATGTTTTATCTAGCTCTCTTTGTTGTAAAACTTTGGGTTTTAGGATCCCTATAAAACCTATTTTACCTAATAAAAAAAAAACATGACTATAATATCAACACACCTCCCCTTTGAAAGGAACTCCCAAAGGTGGAGGGAAGAAAGGGAAGCATAACCATGGCCAGAGCCAAAGCAAGGATCAGTTGGAGAGATTGGAGCATTCAATGAAGGAGCTGGTAGACAATCACATTGGTATCTGCAAAAAATTTGACACCCTTATTCATGCATCTAGCTGCCACTACACTATATTTGCTATAGGTGAATAAGGACATGAAGGATTTGGTTGAGAGCAAAACTACCTACTCCATTTATGACTTCCTAGGGGAGGATTGGCTGAAGATGCTTCTGGACAAACCTATCAGAGAGGAGGGGGTGGATGTAAAAAAGGAAGAGCATGAGAAGAAGAAGAATGAGGAACCAAAAAATAATGCAAGTGACTAGCCCTATTTATGTCATTTTATTTTATTTTTATGTTTTTGATCACTCTAAACTTGGTGCCTTATGGGGTTTTATTATATATGTATATGATAAAGTACTTGACTGATAGCAACAATATGTCCCCTTGCTATTGGTATATTTTTCCATTTTATTTACTAGTTAGTAAAGAGATTGATAGTAAGGATTACTCTATTCTAGAACTTGTCTTTGTTTGTCTTTTGAAGTATAAAAGTGATATAAGTTAGATAATTGGGAGGTAACCTTTGACTGATCCTTTAGTCTTTTTGTACTCCGAGGTCACCCATCATTCTTTTAGCTGCTATCTAATACTTCAAAAATATTATAATCATCTAGTTATGAATATTTAAATATTATGAGAGAATTTGCAAATAGTTTAATTTTAATTTCAAGATTGGGTTATCTCGAGTTGCGTTATGAATTAAAGAAAAAGTAAATAGTAATATTAGACTTGAATAGAAGTCAAATTAATATTTTTGAAATTAAATTGATATTAAAATTAAATATAATAATATATATTTATGTTAATAATTAAACCATTGATGATATAAGATTATTTAAATTAATAACATTATAAATTTCATGATTGATAACATTATCCAACTGTTATATGATTATGAAATATAAACTTGAATTTGATGCAAATCATTTTATGAAATTATATTTTTTAAAAAGACTAAATAACTACACTTATTTTGAATGCATGTCAAGATGTGTTCTATCTTATGATGTGTTTTTCGAGAAACCTAGTAGTTTGGAAAAATATGATTGTTTAATAGAGGGTAGGGAAGTGATGTTTTTATGATACTTCTATGTGATGTTATTTTGTTAGGATTATTTTATTCTTAACCAATGTGCTATATCAACATGTTTATGTGATGAGATAAAGTTCATTTTTGTAAGCGCATGTATTGTGATTTTCTTGGTGTAACCTATGAGCTTTTTGATCAATTATCTATTGGTTCTTTCCATTTTCTTGTATAGGACTAAGGTGAATATTGAGATAATTTATCTATTGGGACTTTCTAGTTGCTTGTATAAGACTGAGGTGAATATTGTAATTTTATGAGATATACTTCAATGAGATATTGTGATTTGATTTTTAGCAGCTAAAGATTGAGATGAGAGAGCATTCACCTCGACAAGCATGGAAACATTATTTTTGTAAAGAACTGTATTGATTAATTTGGTTAGCCACTAATTTACCAATAATATCTACTAAGGATTTGAATTCATAATTAAAAAAAAAAAACCCTTAACAACATTACAACTAAGAAATTAAAAATTTTCATTGTTCATGTTATCAGGCTCTTGGAAATATACATTTATCTCTTAGAACCATTACATGGTAATCTAAACATGTAGAACACAATTTAGATATGTATTATAAACTATTGTGTGTTGTGAAAAATGAAGAGAATGAATAATAAAAGGAAAATAAAATTTGAATATTTTTATCTAATTAAAAATTTTGCAATGTCATTTTAGTGATACTACAAAAGGAACAACTAATTCAAAACAATGGAGTGAAAACTTTAGTCTCATCTTTTAAAGATAGTGAATAACAACAATTAGTTTGGTCACTATTTCAGATTTTTCCAATGAGGTTGTTCACTCCTTGTACATTTTCATTGTTTAATTTTTATTCAAAGAATACATTAATTTGAATGGTTCTATGGGTTAGAAAAGTAGTGATAAACATTGTCAATGCCTTTTTTTATATCTCCAAGACTATATTTTTTATAAAAGAAAAATGAAAACTTGCCAGATATTTTAAGAAAGATGATGAAATCAAAATCCTTCATAAAGATTGAACTCTCAAAATTTTAATATTGAAATAGAAAAGAAGAAGCATTTAATCCTATATAAAACAAAAAATTAAAATCATTCCTCTAAAGAACAAGAATTGTTTAAAATAATTGTAGTCTTTCTCCACTATGAATGATCATACAAAGCTCTTGAAAAATGAGATAGAGGTAGCATGCAATGTAGACAAATCCAACTGATTCAACATAAAGAGAGACATTTTCATGTGAGAAATAGCCATAAGAAGATGAAAACTATATTAGTATCATTTTCTTGAAGGATTCTAAGACTAGAAATTTTTTTTTTCTCTTGAATAATTAAAGCATTTTCTTAGAGAGATCACTTGAATGATTATTGTTTTGTTGAACTAATGTTAGTTGACAAAATTTCTTCCCCATGCAATTAGAACATCCCCCTCTCTTCATATGTTCAATGAAATAATAACCTTCCCTCTTTAAAGCTACCCTTAAAAGAAGTCAAGAAAGTGGGTATGGTTGTGTACAATGCCACCCATATAGTTTTAATCATTATAAAAAAATACATTAAAAATAATGAACAAGGGATAAAAATGAATGACTCAACAATACCTAGCCCTATATTCCTATGCACACTTTCATTCATGGTTATTGGAATTTCATACAATTTTCAAACAAGGTTCATACAACAGAAGTGTCTCATTTTTTGCACCTATCATGATGTGCAACTCCCCTTTCTAAAAAATTGATTTATGAGGCTCCTACTCTACATAAAATAGCCTTTGTAATATAAAACACAATTAAGCATGCTTTATTGTGTATTACTATAGTATAATGATTCTGTATTCTAACTTTTTTCTTTCACAAAATTTATGTACAACATCATTGAATAAATTATACTTCATTTCATGCAAAGAAAGTCTACTGATTGTTAGGATAAACCACGGACAGAAATAAAAACTACATGCAAATATAACCAATAACAAAAAATAATAGAACACACAGAAATGAACACAAGGCACCAAGATTTAACGTGGTTCACCCAATCCCTGGGCTACGTCCACCAAACAGCAAGTCTGATCTTAGTACAATCCAGTGATTACAACCTGATTACAATCCGTAATCCCTTACAGCTCAATACCACCGCAAGAACCAATTTCGTATCACCACATATCAAAAAATACCCAACCCTAAGCCATTTTTATACAAGTATTAAACCGCTTTAGGGTTTTAACATGTCGGCCATCTGTCAGCCATAATATGTCAGCTACCATGTCGATGTCGGCTACTTCCAAAAAATTTTTTTTTCCCACTATTTATGAAGTATGTACAGTACTTTTCTGATCAGTCACCACAATCTAACAATCTCCCACTTGGGGACTGATCAGACTCCACACTAAACAACAATCTCCCACTTGGAGACTGATCCTGTAGCAATACAACTACCGCATGGGGCTCCCACTGGATCAAACCACCCTGGACTCTGTTGTTCTTTTATTCACATTTAGTCTAAAAGACCAACTGAAGCTGAAGAGGAGTTCAGCTTCTCCCTTGTGACAACCTTTGTCAACATATCTGCTGGATTTTCATTGGTATGTATCTTCTCCAGCTTTAACTGTCCATCCTCCAAAACTGACCGAATGAAATGGTACCGCAACTGTATGTGTTTGGTCTTAGAATGCAGAGCTGAATTCTTAGCAAGATGAATGGCACTCTGACTATCTGTGAACAAAAAATTATCCTTCTGAGGATGTCCCAATTCTTCCAAGAAGAACTGAAGCCATATCATCTCTTTGGCGGCCTCTGTAGCAGCAACATACTCTGTCTCTGTAGTGGAGAGAGCATTAATCTTCTGTAGCCTAGAAACCCAGCTCACGGCTGCCCCACCAACAGTAAAGACATAACCTGTAGTACTCCGCCTAGTATCAATATCCCCTGCCAAATCTGAGTCAACATAACCCTGTAAATCAGTAGTAGAGCCCCCAAAGTGTAAACACTTATTGGATGTTCCTCTCAAATATCTGAGAATCCACTTGACAGCATTTCAATGCTCAAAACCTGGATGACTCATATACCTGCTAACGACTCCCACTGCATGTGCAATATCTGGCCTAGTGCATACCATAGCATACATCAAACTTCCTACAGCTGAAGCATAGGGTACCTTGGACATCTTATCCTCCTCTTCCTGTGTGTTGGGACACATCTCCTTAGTCAATTTCAAATGACCAGGTAAAGGTGTGCTGACAGCTTTAGCATTCTCCATAGAGAAACGTTGCAACACCTTCTCAACATAATCAGCTTGAGATAGCGTCAATGTTCTGTTCTTCCTATCTCTACAAATCTTCATACCAAGGATTTGTTTTGCTGCCCCCAAATCCTTCATATCAAATGCATGTGCTAATTGGCGTTTCAGCCCCTTAATATGATCCATGTTAGACCCAGCTATAAGCATATCATCAACATATAAACATAAAATAATGTAACTATCATCATCCAACCTCTTAGAATAAACACAGTAATCTGAATGACACCTATTATATCCATGCTCATGCATAAAACTGTCAAATTTCAGATACCATTGCCGAGGTGCTTGCTTCAGGCCATATAAACTTTTCTTCAATTTGCACACTAAGTTCTCCTTACCTTTGACCTCAAAACCCTGTGGCTGAGCCATATATATTTCTTCATCCAAATCACCATGAAGAAAGGCTATTTTAACATCCATCTGCTCTAAATGCAAATCTTCAGTAGCCACAAGACTTAAAACAGTACGAATAGAAGTCATTTTAACAACAAGAGAAAATATTTCATCAAAATCAATTCCTTTTTTCTGTGCAAATCCTTTTACAACTAACCTGGCCTTAAATCTTTTCTTACCTCCTTCCTCTTCTTTCAACCTGTAAACCCATTTATTCTGTAAAACCTTTTTACCTGTAGGCAACTTGCACAAATCCCATGTCTTATTTTTCAGCAAAGAGTCCATTTCATCTTTCATTGCAGACTCCCACTGAATCTTAGCATCCACCTGCACAGCTTCATCATAACTTTCAGGTTCACCAGCATCAGTAAGTAAAATAGAATACAAAGAGGGAGAAAACCTTTGTGGAGGTCTAATTGGCCTTGTTGACCGTCTAACATTCACTGGTGTATGTGGTATTTGTTGTTGCGGTTGTTGCACATCATGAGGAATGGCTGGAACATCAGCTTTTGGAGTATCATCCAGCACTACATAATCATCTTCTTTCTTCTCATGTTGCTGCAACAGATCTTTGTACAACACTTTTTCATTGAATATGACATCCCGGCTTCTTATAATTTTATGATTTTCAAAATCCCAAAGCCTATAACCAAATTCATTAATTCCATATCCAACAAAGACACATTTCTTTGATTTAGCTTCTAGCTTGGTTCTATTTTCAGAGTCTATATGAGCAAAAGCTTCACAACCGAAGGTCTTGAGAAAAGAATAACTCACCTTCTTACCAGTCCATGCTTCCTCTGGAATACCATAGCCCAAAGGAGTAGAGGGACCTCTATTAATCAAATATACTGCAGTATTGACAGCCTCTGCCCACATGTGTAAGGGCAACCCAGCATGCAACCTCATGCTCCTTGCGCGCTCCATTATAGTCCTGTTCATGCGTTCAGCCACTCCATTTTCCTGTGGAGTCCTTGGAACAGTTTTTTGTCTATGAATACCATTAGTGGAGCAATAATCTTCAAATTCATGACTGCAATACTCACCACCATTATCAGATCTGAGACATTTTAATTTCTTACCAGTCTCATTTTCAACCAAGCATTTCCATTTCTTAAAAGTTTGAAATACATCAGATTTCTGTTTAAGGAAATAAACCCATACTTTTCTAGTTGCGTCATCAATAAATGTAACATAATAATGAGAGCCACCAAGGGAAGATACCTGAGCCGGTCCCCATACATCTGTATGCACAAGTTCTAATTTCTCCTTTTTGTTTTCCTTCCCTGTCTTTACAAAACTCACTCTCTTTTGTTTTCCATACACACAACTTTCACAGAAATCCATATTCACACATTTTAGACCTGGTAAAACTTTCCTTGAATGAAGTACTTTCATACCTTTCTCACTGATGTGCCCAAGTCTATTGTGCCACAGCGCTGTATCAGAATCCATAGCAGCTATTTGTTCTCCCTGCTCATCTGCAGTAATTGTTCCTGAATATTCATTTTTCTCTGAAACAATCAAAGTAGAAGGAACAATATGACCTGTACAAAGATATAAGGTGCCTACTTTCACACCTTTTGCTACTACAAGGGAACCTTTTGAAACCTTCCAATTTTTATCATTAAAAGTAACTACACAACCCTCATCACCGAGTTGCCCTACTGAAATTAAATTTCTACTTAGTTTTGGAACATGTCTTACCTCATGTAGTAGCCAATGATTCCCATTCTACAACTTAATCTTAATTTTTCCCTTTCCAACAATCTGACAGGGTTCATTATCCCCCAAATAAACAAGCCCAAAATCCCCTTGGACATAATCAATGAAATAACCTCTATGAGGTGTAGCATGAAAAGAAGCACCAGAATCTAAAACCCATGAATCATCAACACTCTCTAAAGACAGAAGCAAAGCATCCTCTTTGGATTTGTTACTTACCACATTTGCCTCTTTGTCTCCATCTGATTTATCTCCTTCATTTTTCTTTCGAGTCCAACAATCTTTCTTTTTGTGCCCTGGTTTCCCACAGTACCAGCAATCATTTGGTCCTCTCGATTGAGACCTCCTCCCCTTTGACTTTCCTCTTGATTTCCCACGATTTCCAGAGTTACTTCCTCTTTCAGTCGTTCTGCCCCTGCTTTGTGCATTTAAAGCACTTCCTGATGTAGATCCACCTGAGGATTTTCTACGAGTTTCCTCACTTAAAATAACACCGATCACATCATCATATTTTAGGGTACTAGATCCAGGAACAGAATTACTCACCGCCATTACCAAGCCATTCCAGCTTTCAGGCAAAGAACACAAAATCAAGAGAGCCCTAATTTCTTCATCAAAATTGATACCCACAGAAGATAATTGACTAGTAATAGTATTAAAGTCATTTAAATGATCTGCAACAGATCCACTTTCTTCCATTTTCATATTAAATAAACGCTTCATGAGAAATACCTTATTTGAAGCGGAGGGCTTTTCATACAGTGTCGCTAGGGTTTTCATCAAATCTTCTGTCGTCTTTGCTTTTGTAATATTAAATGCCACCGATGGTGCCAAGCATAACCGAATGCTTCCAAGTGCCTTTCTGTCCAAAAGATCCCATTCAGCCTCTGACATAGTTCCCTGATTCTTGGCTTTTCCTTCCAACGGCTTCCACAAATCCTTCTGATATAAATAGTCTTCCATTTGCATCTTCCATAACTGGAAGTTCTGCCCATTAAACCTATCAACCCTCAGCTTACCATCATCTGCCATTGTTCCCACTCAACCGTGAGACTCCCACTTAACCGTGAGACTTTCCTGCAGAGGATAACTGAGAAACAACTTGGCTCTGATACCACTTGTTAGGATAAACCACAGACAGAAATAAAAACTACATGCAAATATAACCAATAACAAAAAATAATAGAACACACAGAAATGAACACAAGGCACCAAGATTTAACGTGGTTCACCCAATCCCTGGGCTACGTCCACCAAACAACAAGTCCGATCTTAGTACAATCCAGTGATTACAACCTGATTACAATCCGTAATCCCTTACAGCTCAATACCGCCGCAAGAACCAATTTCGTATCACCACATATCAAAAAATACCCAACCCTAAGCCCTTTTTATACAAGTATTAAACCGCTTTAGGGTTTTAACATGTCGGCCATATGTCGGCCATAATATGTCAGCTACCATGTCGATGTCGGCTACTTCCAAAAAAATTTTTTTTCCCCACTATTTATGAAGTATGTACAGTACTTTTCTGATCAGTCACCACAATCTAACACTGATATGTAGCTCACTTGAAAAATGATAGATGTCATGTTCATAATTTGAAGATAATATTTCTACTAAAAACGGGAAAGGCTACCATATAAAATAACAATAGTCAATAGAAAAAAAACTAATTTAGATAAATGATGTCAAATAAGATTTAGTATACCCTACAAAATATAGTGTTAGATGTTATTATCTAAAAATTCATATTCCCAACCAATTAACTAATACTTATGTAAGCAATAAAAAAATTTAGTCTTCCACCTTTGAAGAACTAACAACCCATTTCCCATTACCATATGTTTTTTAAAATATTTTTTCACAACCATAGATTTGTAACAACACACTTCAATCAACATAGGCTTCTTTAGAAAGTGAATATTTTTCACAACCATATATTTGTAGTCCTTATGTGCTAGTTTCATATACCTATCTAAGTGTTCCCCATAAATTGCCATTGGGGGGCTAAGTTTCCAAGAGCTTGTGTCACACATTACCATAACCCATGAGTCCCTTCTAAAGGTTCTCCTTCTAGGTAGTCATGTCCCATACAATGATCTTGAACAACACTTTTTTGCTTCATATATCTTGAAATTGGTAGATATGACAAGACAAGTTTAAAATCGCTAGTGAACCACAAGGCTAAAATTCTATATCCATACAAGACATTTGCATACACCAAGAATAACCAAAATAAAATACAATGAAATGCTAATTAGCAATAGAATACCTACCAACCATTTCAATAAAATTTGTTGCAAGGCACTAGTAGAAAATGACTTGGTGCATCCATGTCACTTCAAACAAGATCACACATGATGAAAATTAGTAGTGAAGCAAAAACACTATCAATATTTTGTAGTTTGCATTTTTATAGATGTCATCTTTCTTTTAATAAATATTTGAATTTATTGGGATTTGAACTAACTTTACTTTGGCTTTGGTTTGAGGAGTTGTGGACTAACTTTACTTTGGATTTGGTTTGAGGAGTTTTCATCAATTTTGGAGGATTTTGGAGACAAATCCCTTGAAGCAGTCCATGAATCTTTCTTTTTTTTCAATCAGTAAATGGCTGAATCCTTTATATTGTATTTAGATGTTAAAAAGAAAGTTACATTGTTCTTCGTTCAAATGGGCACTAGTAGGAAAATATGGAGTAAGAAAACTTGTAGTCTTGCCCAAGACAAAGGTCCTATATTATATAGATTTTAAAAGGGGCATTCCCTAGTAAATTCACAATTAATGGGATCTTAAAGTGTCCAATTATTAGATCTAATATTGATAGAATAACTTTTCTTGAAGTATTTAGCTTGTCTTCCAAATTTAGACTTATGATGCTAGTTGCAATTGCATATAACTCTTGAGATAGTATTTCTACTAACCTGCATATCAAAAATGACCTTTTTTTCCACAAATATTAGACCAACAAGAGTAAATGAAGAGATTAAACAAGATTGGATGAAAGAACATTTTCTATAACAAATTTAACACTTTTGTCCTTAGCTATATGTAGCTTATTATGAGTTGGTAAATACCATCTGACTTATCAATTTTTAATGTTCATGTACTTTTGATGTTTATATGCACTTCTTGTGTCTAGATTAGTGAATAATCCATTCATGCTATACTGTACTATATTGGGAAGGATTAGGAGTGATAACCAATTTTCATTAAAAGCTTCCATTGCCTCTTTGTTTTTGCTTACTATGGTTTATTGATTTATTTCCTTATATGTTTCTTTCACATTTTGAACTTAATTTAAATCTAACTATTCGTACATTAATTGAAATGTGTGAAATGTAAATTTACAAATTGATATTACCAATTTCTAAAGTTAATACCAAGATTTTGACGTTATTCATACATTTAGAAGAAAATAGATATGCAAAGCCTACAATCATCATACAGATGTTGGTAAAACTAAAAAGAAATTCATCAAGAACTATAATTCTATTCCAAAATTAGATGAACACGTGTTACATTAATATTGAATGCCTAGGGAAAGCAATCCTACCAAAATTAGAAAATAACAAAAGCAAGGAGAAAGGGAGGGCCCAAAATAGGACCAGTACCTAAAAAAAAAGGAGGAAACTAAGAGACATAAACTAATACCATCTGAAATACATATATTCTAAAAGGCAACAAATGAGTAACAAGAAGAGAAAAACCTCCAACTAGCATCTGAGATGATCAAAATTTGACACCAAAAAAAAAAATATATCAAGCAAGGGACACCAATAAACTTAACCTTCCTATTTCTAACCATGCATAGTGCCTACCTCTAGTTTACTTTTTAGTTATTATTACCAAACTCTTTTAGGCCAGTTTATGTTTATGCTTGATGATCAGTGACATTCTTTTCCAAATTGTTGGAAATTATTTTCATAGATAGTTAGTTATAAGATGAGACAACTTTGGTATTGGTTACTTCATGTATGCATGATTATACTATGGTGATAATTAATTATAGTGATTCTAATTATTTAATGATGTTAGTTAGATGGATAATTTGTACATATTTTCTTTAGATACTTACCCCATATTGCATGTGTATGGTTTGCATGTATGTTTTATTTATGTATGACATTTTTTATGTGGTTAAGAAAGGAAGTCATAGTCACCTGCTAGTTGAGATCTACATGATGCACCACTTCCTACCATTATCTATTTAGTTTAGAATATATGTGTTTGTACATGCATGGATTTTATACAAATTGTAGGTATTAGGTATTGACTTTCCTTAATTTTCATGATAAGCATGCCCTATCACAATATCTTAATGGTAAGAGAGGGGAGATAAATTCTTCAGTCCAAATCCCAACCTTTGTTGGTAAATAGATTCTTCTTTCCAATGTAAATCTTAAATGCCCAAACTTGTGAGAAATAATTTGATACCAACAGTTGGATAATCTATCATGAGGTTGATAGTCTTCCTCTAAATTGAAAGATACAACTCCCTTAGCCATGATATTCAATTAATTAATTTATTCCTAAATTGATTGGGTACATTCTTAACCCAAGAATGGAAGAGGAAAACCAAGCTACCTCTAGATAGAACTAACTCAGGTAGATTTTAGTTCCTAAACCTAGCTAATGCCAAGAACTCACAATTCCTATGACTTCTTGTTATTAGTAATGCAATATGGATATAGATTATGTAAATGCAATGAAGAAATGAAGATTTAATATTCAAATTTATGCAATAGGAATACATACAAATACTCTGATCTACAACACATTCATTATTTAACACAAGATGCAAGATAATGTCCAAAATTGAATGCAACAATGCTCTAATTGAATATATTTAGAAAATAATACCCAAATTATTTGATTCGAAGAAAAACGCTTCTTTGTTTTGAACACAACAAATACAATGCTCTAATTTTTATTTACTTGCAACTCTGGCCAAATCTTTTATAGAAATCCAAACATAAAACCCCTAAATGCATGAAATAAAATAATAACATAAGCTATTGTCTCCCCTCTACTCTAACAATAGCTACTCTTGGAGAAAAGAAGAACCCTTTGCAAATGAAAAGGTTTTACAATAAATATATTCTCTGGCAATCGTTTGCTTTCGTTTGGTGACTTTTCAGTTTTGTAACCGACTCTTGTCTCTTTGACTTCTCATCTTTTTCCTTTTGAAAACTGGTATGCTTATTAACTTTTAAAGTTAATAATAATATATATTAACATATTTAAATTATATTTTAGCAATTGACATTTAAATTGTTGGAAATGATTGAAAAGATCATGAGGGAAATTGTATATGGAACTGGTAAAAGAATATTCTCAATCATTGTTTTGTCATTGATGTCAAACTTGCTACTTGCAGGAATGACAATTGCTTTAGTGATCCAAATACTATCAATTAGTTGATTGACAAGGAGGAGGCAATAAATAATACGTAACTAGAACACCTAGAGAAAGGTTGAAGTTATGATGTTGTAATGAAGTATAAAGATCAGCTAAGCTATTGATGAAAAAGTGTATTGATGACATACTATAAGACATAGAAAATGAGCACACTAAAACATATCAAAGATGTAAGGTTTTAGCTAAGTCTTTTGTAAAGCCCAACTAAGTTCATTAGAGAGAGGGAGCCGAGCAAGCTAGTAGGTGCTGAACAGATTCCTAGTTGAAGCCAAGCAAGTTCAACTTCAGATGCCAAGTGAACTTCAGATGCTGAGAAAATACAAGTGCCGAAAAGAACCAAGTGTCGAGCAGAACCAAGTGCCAAGCAGAACCAAGAGCCGAGCAGAACCAAGTGCCAAGCAGAACCAAGTGTTGAATAGGACCAAGTGCCAAGTAACACAGAGATGCCGATCACTAGTAAACCAATAGTGTCGAGTAACATAGAGATGTCGAGCATCAGTAAACCAATAGTGTCGAGTTGCTACATTATTTTGAAAATTGAAGATTCGCCAGATCTAAGCCGACGAGGTTGTTATCTAGAAGTCTGTGAATTAAATGGAAGATAAGAATGATGAGCTAGTGGCACAGAACACCATGTAGAACATTTTTAGAGAATATAATTGGACTCTAGACAAATTTTCTATATAAGAGCAAGATATAGTGTAGATACATTGTATCCTACCTAATCCATTTGAAACTTTAAAATTGGAGAGGGAGAATTGAGCAAAAAAGGAAAACCAGATTTCTATTTAAGGAGTCATAAGGTCATGAAGCAAAGATAGAGAGGCGGTCAAGCATGAAAGCATAAAGTGCTGAAGCAGGTGCTAAGGAGAAAGAGAGCATAGTTACTCTGTTTCAATAAGAAGACCTCAGATATGGATGCATTGGTATGATGAGTAAGAAGACTTAAAGAGATGAAGCTTGAGAGGAAGACAAGCAGTCTGAGTTGAATTGATTAAAGCCAAGCAAAATGATTGAACTAAAAGTGTGATCTAAAATCTGCAAAGTATGTTGTAAGTTATATCAGATCAAAAAGCCATTATCGTTACTCTTTAGCAATTGTAACAGTTAGTTTAAATCCTATGGACTTAGGTTAGTTTAATAGCCATGAGGCAAATCCTTTAATAGGGTGACATTCCAAGTGAATGTTCTAAAGTCCTTTAACCATGCCCATTCCTAACAGTTTGGTGAAATCCTCTAACAAGGTCACATTTAACAGTGTGTTGTAAGCCTTTAACAGGGCAGGATTTTAATAGGGCATCACTTTAGAAGAGTGAGAATAAAGTAGCACGTTACTGGTGGTTTTTGCCAAATTGGGTTTCCACATAAATCATTGTGTCATGTGTTGATCTTGCATGTTTTATCTCTGCATGTTGATTTACTGTAATTTGCTAAGGATGATTGTTTTAAGCTTGGATGGATGAAAAGTTTATGGGCTCACTATAATTTGAGAAAAGGTTTTATTAGGGCATTTGGACCTTGAATAACTGATTCACCCCCCTTCTCAGTTATTTTAAAGAATTCTAACAATTGGTATCAGAGCCAAACTACTGATTTAGTTTAAAGGGACTATAAGCAGAAAAGATTAAAATGCCTAAGAGAGAAGTTCCCAAGCTCAACAAAGACAACTTTGTTGCATGGAAAAGTTTGATGAAGCTACATCTTTGGTCCATAGGAGATTATGCCCAAAATTCAATTGTTACTGAACATGTTGATCCAACTGGTACTCTTACTGTAGAAGATATGAAAAACAAACAGGAACACAATCAGACAATGTTGGAGATTGCTTCTGCACTCAACTATGTTGAATTTGATGATATCAAAGGATGTGACACTGCATTCAAAATATGGAAAGCCCTATCAAACATCTATGGAGGAGATCAAAATGTACAAAGAGCAAAAAGAGAAAGTCCCAGAGGAAAGTTTGGTGATATGAAAATGGAGGAAAATGAGAATGCTGCTCAATATGGCACAAGAATAAAGGAAGTGGTAAGTACAATAAGATGTTTGAGTGATCAATTGGATGAAGATACTATTAATAGTAAGTTCTTAAGAACATTGCTCCCTATCTATGCTATTAGAGTGTCAGCAATACAAGAGCTAAGATGAGTACCAGAAAATAATCTAAGTTTCGAAGGTATAGTGGGTAGACTCACTGCATTTGAGTTATCTAACTTTGACAACTACAGACCTGAAAAATGTTGAATATGCTTTCAAGGCCAAGCTATGACTGAAATATGCTGAACAGGTGAAATCAAAGAAAGGAAGAAAAATGAAATATGTGTCCAGTGATAGTAGTACTGATGAGGAAGATGTGGAACAATTGGAAGCATTGCTTGCTAGAAGATTTAAACAGAGCTAAAGGAAGATTCAAAGGTAAGATGCTTATCATTTGTTTTAATTGCAATGAAGTAGGTCATATTGCTACCAGGTGTACATAGAAAAAGGATTATAAGGAAGGCAAAAAAAACAAATTCAGAAGAGATGATGACAAGAGAGATTACAAAGACAAAGGCAAGAAGTGTTATATTGTTGAAGAAAATTTTGATGAAGTTGTTTATGTAGCCATGAAGGACCAAAATTGAAGAAGCCTGATAATATCATGTGCAAACAATGTCAGCTAGGAAAGATGACAAAGTCAAGTTTCAAAAGAAAAAACTATACATCTAAATAAATACTTGAGTTAGTTCATACTGACTTATGTGGTCCAATGGAAGTACCAAGCTATAGAGGAGATAAATACATAATGTTGTTTGTTGATGACTATTATGTTCTTAAAAAAAAATTTGATGCTTTTCAAATGTTTAAGTGGTATGTGGCTGGAGTTGAAAAGGAAATAGGAAAGAGCTTGAAATGCCTAAGATCAGATAGAGGTGGTGAATTCACATCAAATGAATTCAAGATATTCTATAATGATAGAGGAATCAAAAGAAAAAAGTTAGCTCCTAGAACTCCCCCACAAAATGGAATTGCTGAAAGAAGAAATAGATCTATGATTGATTGTGCCAGAACATTAATGATGGAGAAGACTGTTGCTCTAAAATACTAGAGAGAAGTTGTAAGTGTAGCTATTCATACACTGAATCGAGTACAATTCAAGAAAGGTACAAATACAACACCTTTTGAATTATGGTATGGTCACTCACCCAATGCAAAACATTTCAAAGTATTTGGTTGCAAATGATTTATCCTTAAAGATGCTAGAAATGGAAAATTTGATGGAAAAAGTGATGAAGGCATATTTCTCGGTTACTCCACTAGAAGTAAGGCATACAAGTGTTTGAATACTAACACTAAAAAAATTGTGGAAAGTGCAAATGTAAACTTTGATGAGCATACAAAAGTCCAAGTTGAAGAACCAAAGAAAATGGAAGAGTACAGAACCTTTGTGTATTCTTATGATGGAATGCCTGTTGATGAGGATAATGTCAATCAAATTGAAACTCAACAACAAATTTTAGTTTTAGCCGAATCACAACCAGTGAATGCCGAGTTGCATTCAGAAGCTGAATTGTAGAATGAAGAAAATGCACAATCTGATCCTGAAGTTAGTACACATGAAAGAGATGAAGAACAACTTGACAATGAAGTGCATAGTGATCTTGAATTTGAAAGATCAAACATGGAAACAAGGACAGAGCCAAGATTATCCAAATATGTAAAAAGACATCACCCTGCTGAATAGATAATTGGTGATAATGATGTAAGACCAATGACAAGGAATAGACTGAGACATGAATCATGTCTGATCAAAAAACTTGAACCTAAGATAGTATATGGTGCATTACAAGATGATGACTGGTATAAAGCTATGGAAGAAGAAATTGATCAAATAAAGAAGAACAAAACTTGGAGTTTGGTTCCTAGACCAGTTGACAAAAATGTGATTGGCACCAAGTGGGTATTCAGAAACAAGCTAGATGAGAATGGTGAGATTACTAGAAATAAAGCTAGACTAGTATGCAAGGGTTATGCTCAAGAAGAAGGACTAGACTATGGGGAAACATTTGCCCCTGTTGCTAGAATGGAAGGAGTAAGAAATTTACTTGCATATGCTGCATAAAGATTTTAAAGTCTATTAGATGGATGTAAAGTCTGCTTTTTAAAATGATATACTAGAAGAAGAAGTCTACATTGAACAACCAGAAGGATTTGTTGATGAGAACAACAAGAATATAATTTGTAAGCTACATAAAGCACTCTATGGTTTGAAACAAGCACCTAGATCATGGTATGAGAGACTTCACAAGTATCTAGTGCAAATAGGATTTGAAAGAACTGATGATAATAGCAACATGTACATCAAAGTAGAAAAAGGTAAGGATATTATTGTATCTGAGATCTTTGTAGATGACATAGTGTTTGGAGGAAAGGAAGTGCTTTGCAAAGGCTTTTCTGACAAAATAAGACATGAATTTGAGATGTCTATGTTTGGTGAGATTAATTCTTTTTTTGGATTGCAAGTACATCAACTCAAACATGGTATATTTGTGACACAATCAAAGTACATCAAAGAGATTCTTAAAAAATTTGGATTGGAGGAGTCCAAACCAGTCAGCACACCAATGGCAATAGGAAATAAGCTATCCAAAAATGATGAATTAGTTGAAGTCAATCAAACAATGTACAGATCCATGATTGGAAAACTACAATATGTTGTACATAGTAGACCAAACATAGTATTAGCAGTTGGAATAGTGGCTAGATTCTCTACTAATCCTAAAGAAAATCATCTCATAGCAGTAAAAAGAATAATGAGGTATCTTAAAGGAACTGATAACTTTGGTCTATACTACAAAAAGAATGGAAAGTTTGAGCTCAAGGTATATACAGATGTAGATTAGGGAGGCAACATTGATGATAGAAAAAGCACAAGTGGAGGTGCATTATTTTTAGGAAAAAGGCTAGTTACTTAGACTAGCAAGAAACAAACATGCACATCCCAGTCCACTACAGAATCAGAATATGTTGTAGCAGCAGTCAATTGCACAAACATTGTATGGCTCACACATCTATTGAAAGGAATGAAAGAAGAGGTAACAAAACCTGTTATATTGTCTTGTGATAATACAAGTGCTATAAACATATCCAAAAATCTAGTAATGCATGCAAAAACAAAGCACATTGCAATCAAGTATCACTATGTTAGAGAATTGGTAGAAGACAAACAAGTGAAGTTGGAATACATTCACACAAAGGAACAAACTGCAGATATCTTCACCAAACTATTGCCCAAGGATGCTTATGAATATCTGAGAGGAAAGTTGGGGGTAATACCCTTAACTCAAGTAGTATAAAATGACAAGGAATTTTCCCTGCATCAACAACAATAAATAATTAAAATATCAGAAGAATGATGCAGAGGATGAAAGTAGGAGTAGAAACTCCAAATCAATCACAAGCATGGTGATAGAGGGAGAAGACATCAAGAAGCCAAAGCTTATATTTCATATGATAAAGATGCTACATCTTTGGCATTTATGTCAAAGAGGGAGAAATATGCAGAAACCTAATCAATAAAAAGCAAGAGGGAGATATATATGAAAGAGGGAAAAGATTAGTAGTAAAGATGCAGTAGCCAAGAAAAGTAGTAAAATAAAAAATAAAAAATGTATACAATCTTGGTGGTAAATAAGTTGATCAATTGATTAGTTTGGTTTGCCATCAATGCCAAAGAGGGAGATTGTTTGAAATGATTGAAAAGATCATGAGGGAAATTGTATATGGAACTGGTAAAAGAATGTTCTCAATCATTGTTTTGTCATTGATGCCAAACTTGCTACTTGCAGGAATGACAATTGCTTTAGTGATCCAAATACTATCAATTAGTTGATTGAAAAGGAGGAGGTAATCAATAAGATGTAACTAGAACACCTAGAGAAAAGTTAAAGTTATGATGTTGTAATGAAATACAAGGATCAGCTAAGCCATTGATGAAAAAGTGTATTGATGACATACTATAAGACACAGAGAATAGGCACACTAAAACATATCAAAGATGTAAGGTTTTAGCTAGGTCTTTTGTAAAGTCCAACTAAGTTCATTAGAGAGAGGGAGCCAAGCAAGCTAGTAGGTGGTGAATATATTTCTAGTTGAAGTTGAGAAAGTTCAACTTCAGATGCTGAGTGAACTTCAGATGCTGAGAAAATACAAGTGCCAAGTAGAACCAAGTGCCGAGTAGAACCAAGTGCCAAGCAGAACCAAGTGCCGAGTAGAACCAAGAGCCGAGCAGAACCAAGTGTCGAGCAAAACCAAGAGCTGAGCAGGACCAAGTGTTGAGTAACACAAAGATGTCGAGCACCAGTAAACCAATAGTTTCAAGTAACACAAAGGTGTCGAGCATCAATAAACCAATAGTGCCGAGTTGCTGCATTATTTCAAAAATCGAAGATTCGTCAGATCTAAGCTGACAAGGTTGTTATCTAGAAGTTTGTGAATTAAATGGAAGATAAGAATGATGAGCTAGTGGCACAAAACACCATGCAGAACATTTTTGGAGAATATAACTAGACTCTAGATGAAGTTTCTAGATAAGAGCAAGATATAGGGTAGATACATTGTATCCTACCTAATCCATTTGAAATAGCGGGAAAGGCAAACCAGATTTCTATTTAAGGAGTCATAAGGTCATGAAGCAAAGAGAGAGAGGCAGTCAAGCATGAAAGCATAAAGTGCTAAAGGAGGTGCTAAGGAGAAAGAGAGCACAGTTACTCTATTTCAATAAGGAGACCTCAGATATGGATGCATTGGTATGATGAGTAAGAAGACTCAAAGAGATGAAGCTTGAGAGGAAGACAAGCAGTTAGAGTTGAAGTGATTAAAGCTAAGCAAAAGGATTGAACTAAAAGTATGATCTGAAATCTGTAAAGTATGTTGTAAGTTATATTAGATCAAAAAGCAATTATCGTTACTCTCTAGCAATTGTAACAGTTAGTTTAAATCCTATGGACTTAGGTTGGTTTAATAGCCATGAGGTAAATCCTTTAACAGGGTGACATTCCAAGTGAATGTTCTAAAGTCCTTTAACCAGGCCCATTCCTAACAATTTGGTGAAATCCTCTAACAAGGTCACATTTAACAGTGTGTTGTAAGCCTTTAACAGGCTAGGCTTTTAATAGGGCATCACTTTAGAGGAGTGAGAATCAAGTAGCATGTTACTAATGGTTTTTCCCAAATTGGGTTTCCACATAAATCATTGTGTCATGTGTTGATCTTGCATGTTTTATCTCTACATGTTGATTTACTGTAATTTGTTAAGGATGATTGTTTTAAGCTTGGATGGATAAAAAGTTTATGGGCTCACTATAATTTGAGAAAAAAGTTTTATTAGGGCATTTGGAACTTGAAAAACTGATTCACCCCCCCTCTCAGTTATTTTAAAGAATTTTAACATAAATATGTTAAATTAATATCAAAATCTTTCCTTTGTTTGATGGACAACAAAATAAATATTGCTGCCAAGTAAAAATGGGCCACATTTCGTAGGGTATATCTTTTTATTCCCCTATTGGACCAAGCTCATTTTTGGATATGTTTTTCCAAACTTAGTTTTCTACATTTGATCAAAGTGATTAGAAATATAATCACCAAGTCAAAAGATATGAGCTACTAAATGTCAGTCTATATGACTATTGCAAAATCAAAATTGATAAAATAAAGTTTCCATCCACTCTTCCTTCAATGCTTTGTAACTTAGATATCTTCTATCTGCCAGAATGTTCTTCCATGCTTACCATGTTGTTTTTCTACTAAATTTTGGAAGTAATTCTTTGGAATTCTTGTGGAAAAAAATCCCAAATGGAGGTTGAAAAGCATACCAAGTTCTTAGTTTTCCACTTCTTTATTGTAGGTGAAATTTGCACATTTTGGTAACAGCTACACTTTGTAAATAATTAACAAGTAATAATTCTTCTTTGCTATCATGTCACTAGTTATATAACAGTCAAATTCAGTTTTAGCAGAAATCTAATTTTTGTCTTCTCCCTTTTGTGGAAAATTGAACTTTAACTACAAAAATTGTAGCAGAAAATGACTTTTCCATTTCACATTTAATGTCATGTTGATGTCCAAATATTCAAGTGATAAATCATTATGATATTATCATTATTTGTTTAAATAATTAAGAGCGCTTTTCCATCTCTCTATTGTGAATTTGATGCTTGGTGGAAATTCTGTTTTTGAGTGTGGAAAGTGTACCCAATCTTCAATTTTCCACCTCCATGTAGTGGGCACACTTTTGATGTAGATTGATTCATAAATTACTTTTCTGAAGCGATCTTGATACTAGACCCCATATATCTTTATATTTTATTGAGATTTTCCTTTTCTCTCCTCATGTGGAAAACTAAACTTTTATTGCAAAAGGCATAGTGGCAAATGAATTTTCCACTGTGATTTTCCCTCTGATGGGAAATGAAATATTTTCTTCTCAAATGAAAAATCTAAAAATGACTATGCAAGGTGTAGTGGAAAATGAGTTTTCCACTACACTTTTCCTTTTGGTGAAAAATGAAACATTTTCTTCTATAATGGAAAATCTAAAACTGACTATGAAAGGCATAGCAGAAAATGAGTTTTCCACTACGCTTTTCCATTTGGTGGAAAATGAAACATTTTTTTCTCAATTGGAAAATCTAAAAATGGTTGCGAAAGGTGTAGCAAAAAATGAGTTTTCCACCAAACTTTCCCTTTGGTGGAAAATGAAATATTTGCTTCTCCAATGGAAAATCTGAAAATGACTATGAAAGGCATAGTGGAAAATGAGTTTTCTGCTTCTTTAAAACTTTGTCGAATTTTCACCATTTTGTTTCCACATCTACATATCTGGACTCAGAAATAACTCAATCCTTCACAAAAAATTTCTTAAAATCAAGGAATACACTAGCAGGAATTTACCACGAGTGGCAACTTAAATGTTTTAAAAATTGGGGTACTTTTAGTGTGCGTCTAACCTTGAAACCAATTATCCTAGAAACTAGAACAAGTATCCGAGATGATTACCCTTCTGAATTTTTTGTATGATGTAAATTCATGATTATAACTATTGAGTCTGATCTTGTATGTCATATTTTATGATTGGTTTGCATATTTCATCTTGTAGGCCTTTGGTATTTTTTTGTTAATTAAGTCAAATTAAAAGAATATTTAATGATTTAAGTTAATGAAAATTTATTAAAATAATTTCAATATTTATTTATATTTAATTAATTGGAAAATTAATTAAATAAAACAACTAAATTTGAAGAGAAATTTATAGTTCTAATTTTAGAGCATATTGATATTTATTTTATTTAATAATAATATATTTAGGAGATCATTTTTATATAAATGCAAAATATTATAATTACTTAAGTTAATAAATATTCTATCCAAAAACACTTCAAAAATTTATTAAACAGAGAAAGAGAAATTAATTTAATAAAGATATTTTAAATTACAAAAAAGTACGCATGAATATCCAAAAAGTAATAAAATATTAAAAAGACTGTGATCAAGGAGTTCCCTCGTGTGATTACACAATTAGTGCCCCAAATTTAGGGGAGAACTCCTTATCAAAGACTAAGAGTTCATTTTGTAGGGATCGAGATTTTGGAGGAGGGATTTTTAGAAAAAAGGTTTTGAGAGAAAAGAGGATTCTCTCACAATCTTTGAGTGGTTGCATATCACCATCGGATTTAGGTAGAATCTTGTGTTTTATTTGCACAATAAATTATGTTCTTTGAAATTCCTATCTACATCATGTTTGTTAGATCTATTTTCAAAGTTTCTTTTAAAAATGAATCTTTCATTGTGAATTATATTGATAGTCAAATCAAATTGTATATGTATATGATGATTAAAAATTAGGAAACCCTTGTTCTATAATATGAATAGTTGTTATTTTAATAAAGAATAGTTTTGAAATCAAACCAAAATTTAGAATGAAAATTTGATTAGTTTATTTGGGTTTCGCTATATATATATATATATATATATATATATATATATATATATATATATATATATATATATATATATATATATATATATATATATATTGGGGGGTCTTGTTTTAAAAATATTTTATATTAAAAAAATTAGGGATGGAGGTGGGATCGATAACCCACCTCCCTTCTTGACAGCAATCCTAGCTATGGCTATTTGCACTAGGTACTGCAACAACAACCTTCAATGGCCAACTGACAAGCCTTAAAATGCTGGTTTATTTTATGCTTTATAAAATTTATTTTTTTAAATCATTTTTATTAAATTAAAATTTTACTGATCATTTTAATAATGATTTTATTAATTATTAAATATTAATAATTAATAATTACTATTATAATTTAGTATTTATTAATTAATTAAATTCAATTTTAATTAATAATAAATATTATCTAATAAAGTTCAAATTTATTTATTTTATTATTGTTAATGATTTTGATTGTTAATAAAATTTTAGTTATTTGAATAAATATTAATAATAATTATTTTAATAATTTAATAAATAATTAATTTAAATTTATTTTATGATAATTAATTGTGGTATTTTCATAAGTTAAAAGTAATTGTGAGATTTGTAAGCTCACACAATCTAATCGAAAAATATTGCTCTCGTTAAACCTTACTATTAACTCAGACCTTGTGTCTTCAAAATCAAACAAGACTATGAAACTACACTATTAACTGTATGTTGTCTTATGTTTTAGGGTTTAGGTTGACTAGAGCATTGACCAGTCCTAGGATGTTTACCAAATACTTGATGTAGTGCGTGCCCTCATTCACATCTTTTTGGACACATTGTTGTTACTATTATCAGACTATATTAGACTAGTTTTATGTTGATGGATTAGTGGTATTGTTTTGAGACTATCAAATATTATGTTATGGATTCAGTTGATATATGATGAGATTATTTAGATTTTAGATTTCATGTATGCATGATGATCATTACATTGTTTTCAGTTATTGATGATGATTAGTTAGATGGTTTATTATCACATGTGTTTTATTATGGATACTTACCCCATACTTGCATGTGTATGGTGTGCATGTTTGTTCTTATTGTATGGCATTTCTGATATGTTTAAGGGAGGGAGTCATAGTCACCTGCTAGTTGGGATCTACATGATGCACCACTTCCTACCATTGCCTGTTTAGTTAAGTATTATATATAGTTTCTATGTGCATGCATGGTTTTTATGTAGGTTGCAGGTATCGAGTATCGACTTTCTTGAATTTCCAGGATGAGCGTACCCTATTACACTATCTCAATGATAAGAGAAGGGAGATAAATTCTCAAGTCCAAATCCCAAACCCTTAAACCATTGTCCTAGAAAGATAGGACAAGTATCTGGATTTTTTTTTACCCATCGAATGTGTTGGATGACATAATTCATGATTTTTAACCCTTTAGACTAATTTTGTATGGATTGTTCTATGATGGGTTTTCATATTTTTATCTTGGAGGTCTATGGTGAATTTTCTATTAATTAAGTCTTAATAAATAAATTTAATTAATAAATTAATTATTTGGAGAAAATTAATATTATATCATGATCTTTGATGTTTTGGATTAAAAATCATCAAAGAGGGATTAATTGAGAAAAGAATTAAATAAAAGTAATTAATTAATAATAATAATAAAATAATAACAATATAATAAATAAATAATAAAAATAAAATTTATAATAAAATTAAGTAAAAGTCATAATAAAAGTAAATAAAAGTTATAATAAAATTAAACAAAAGTTATAAGCTTGCCTAGGAGTCAATGCACCTTTTTATTTCTCTTAAGTCAACAACATGGGGGTTAGCACACAAATTAAGCACATGGTGTCTACAACCTTATGACTCATCTAGAAAGTTTGAAAAAGCTCGTGCTTAGTTGTCTACACCTTCTAGTTGTTTCTAGAGGCATTCTTGAGAGTCCTTTATATTCGAGCACTCCTAGAGGCTTAGGGGAGAGCGTTTGGCAAAAAAGCATTTTTGGAGCATTGGAGGACTCAAGAACTTTGAAGGGAGGAGCTTGCACTGCAGGTTTTCTGAGGAAAAGCGAATTAGCATCAGAATTCGGGTAGACTCTTGTGATTTTTCTTATGCTATTCTTCTTCGTGTCTTCCATATGAGTTCTGAGGGTTTTTCCTATTTTGGTTGTGTTGGAGTTCTTTCTGGTAAAGAACATACCAGGTAGATTTAAACCTGATACCAAGAACAAAGACCAGGGACAAGCCTAAGGATGAGCTAAATCCTATAATCAGTAAGGCTAAATCTTAGTTCTGGACCAATTAACAGAGTCAACTAGACTCACTTCACTTTAGGCTCTACTAAGCCAAGGTGGGAAAACCTAAGGGATTTGTCTAATTTATCTTGATACTTCACTACAAGACTACCCTCTATAGCAGATATGGTCAATATTCTTCTTCAATTTGTTGGTAAATCTCCTGATTACAACAGCTAATTATAACCAAGGAAAGAAACCACAAATAAGCCATGACCTACAATTCTAGTTCTTCAAAATATAAAATGGGAAATTGATATTCATTTTGATTTGGTTTCTCAACATAACCAGGTATGGAACAACAAAGGACATGTATCCTTGAAGTTTACTAGTCCCTTATCCATTGGGCAATCACTGAACTTTAATATGTAGATGGATACCTGAAACATACTCACATATTCAGGCATATAATCTACCTATTTAATTTGCAAATAGAAATCAATATTCATTAAAACTCTCATACTTATGGTGATATCCTTCTAGTGTAACTTGCAATCCTATCAGTATAAACAAGCATTTACTTGGAGCTTTCTTCCAACAGAAAATCTATTCTGATATACAACCTTAAGGGGATGTAACTGGGTTCAAGCTCTTAGTTCTTAAGCACAAAACATTGCAAATGATAGAAGCAGGAGATGAGAATTAGAATGAAACTAAGAAGGTGAAACTCTTGCATTAATTTCCTTGGAAACAATACATCATCTGTATATCAAAAACTCAGAAAATACACAAAGGAGAATGACTGTGTAATATAAAATGCCTCAAAAGAAATACAACATGCTATTCATAATAGAATCAGACTAAGAAAATGGTATCACAACTGTAAGAAAACCTAGGAAATTGAAACCAAACTTGGTCTGTCAATCCAATCAAAATCTTCAAAGAATTGGAACCCTTTCAAAGAATAGAAGAAGGAGATATATAGGAAAGAAGATGTCTCAGGAAAAGTGATTTGCAATTGACATCTGTCCCACTGAGAATGTCTTCAACCTAGAGTTGTTGAAATTGATCATCCTTCATCTACCTGTACTTTGAAATCCATTAATGATCACAAAATATCTGATATATTTCCAATTAAAATATGCAAATATCTCATGGAAGAAGATATCAGAAGATCATCACAAATCTGTACTATGGCCCAAAATCTGATCTCCATCATGTCTCAACTTGCTTTGCCGTGAATGTCAAAAATTATTGCTACCAAAACTCATAACTGCCCCAACTGCATTTTAGAATCCATCTAATCAACTTGGAACTTGCTGGAGAAGTTAAGAATGATGAAAAATCTCTATACCCAGTTGCAATTTCATTTGCGACATTAAATTTCACATTTCACCATGAAGACCCTGAAAACAGAAAAGCTCTTGTAGCTTCCAACTTCTGATACTTGTACAAAAATTGACTGCAGAAATGGAGAGTTCATCTTCTCTTAGTTCTGATGGTATATTACACTCTACCTTTCGGATGAAAATTGCCCCTCTCAGAGCTCTCTAAAATTCTCGCTCCTGGGTAGAACATAATACTTAAAATAAAAAATTTAAAATGTTATATACTCGAAACTATATAACCTTATAAATAATTCAAATATTTCCATTTGATATTCTGAGCATTCAAATCACTTTTAAAATTTGATTTTTAAATCATTTTGTATTTTCCTTCAGGTCCACATGTCAACTTTTTATTTGACCATCATCTAGGCAGGCCCCACTTAGTCTTTTTCATGGCATCTCAGGCTCAATTTTGATCTCCTCCAGTCCTATGACAAGGAAAACCTGTAACATCGGGCTTCTTCATTCTGGAGCCTTCGATCACACGACTGGGCGGAGCATCGCGAGACATAAAAAATTTTGCCCCGTTCTTATGACGAAGTCATAGGATCGGGGACCTTTTATTTTTCATTTATGATTTCACAAAGTTGTCGGACCATCGCGCATCACCAAGGCTGGACCCCCAATCACACGACACTGTCGTGCCATCACACGACTCCAAACCACAACCCTCGATCACAAGATGCGGTCAAAATTTCATTGACCCTGACCGTTGGTTAGATGGTGCCCTCTATAGACCTGGCGTCATATAAGACATGAGTCTTGAGACACTTCTGCTTTGCGCACCCTTGTATTTATACAAAAAAATATTTCCCCAATAACTAATGTGGGATATATCATCCATCCTCTGCACATTAGTTTTGACGTGAAACTCTGTCGTCTTCTATACCTACCTACAAAATGTGGGTGCAATCTCAAATCATGCCGTGGAAGCCTTGCAGAATATGGATGTTGTTGTCCCTTAACTGATGTGCATCCTGCAAGCTAGCCTTTCATGCTAAGACGTGAGGCCCTTTTCTTTCTTTGGCGTCTTTGTAATTATGTGGGGTGCAGGTGTGGACACCCCTATCTGCGAGTTCCAATGCCATCTCTCCCTCTTTTTATGAGATGCAAATTGAACGTGGATAGCTCTCTTTGGGCCTTTTTTATACTACAGGTCTGTTCGTTTATCATGCCGTGAGCTAGCTTTATGCACATGGAGAATCCTGTTCTGCTACCTTTGCAAACAACAAACCTTCCCTTGTTGTGGGCTACATACCTTATCTTTGGAGATCACACTAGATGTCAATGCATCCCTTTAAGCAGTTTTTCTAGCAAGTATACGCATGGAGTGCCTATAGGACTCATTATTATTCTTATGTCAAGTCCATCATGTATCTCCTCAATAAAAGATCTTATGCATTTTAAAAAATTTGACATTCTCTAACTTCTCAAGTTAAAATGAAACCATTCATATCCATCCTGTCATTCATTTTGAACATTGCACACTCAGGTAAAGGCCCCTTTGCACCTATTGGATCCCTTTACAGTTCACAAAGTGTTCAATCCAACATACTTATTTGAACTTTGAATGATGCCAATGCATATTACTAATCATAAAGATAAATCAATTAAAATCATTATCATTTCATCCTTAAAATCTTTAACTCACACAATCTTTATCAGTCTGATGGAAATAGTCAGCCCCCAAAGTGGGTCCGACTAAAACAAACTTCATTTTTGAACAACTGATTGTGTAAACTGATCCATCAATCATCTCAAAACGTCTGAAATCAAATTTGACCACTGAAAAAATCATTAAAACTTATTTTAAACCATTTCCGCACCACTGTGAAATCTCTGTCAGGGGGCCTGTTGCCTGCCTTTAAAAATTGATTTAAACATTTGACAAAGCTTTGAAACTCTAGATATATCATCTCTCTAACATGCTCTACAGGACTACAAAATATCATTGCATGAAGATATCGGGGTCAAAAGATATCGACCTCCGAACATGCCTACTTCAAACTGCCTGCAGATAAACATATCAAAAAGATGGAAATCGCATTTGGTTTGAGCTCTACAAATTGGGCAAACAGGCACTTGAGATTCTAAAAATTGGGGCATTGATACTTTGTTATGAGGGGAATGTACTTCTATGAGTTGGGCTCATAACGAATCACGAGGCACATTTGGCGAAGGTCTGAAGTTAGCTACTTGGAATTGCAGGACAGTGAACATCAGTAAGGTAATGTTTTTTGCAAATGGAATGACGCTGGAAAAGTGTGAAGATAGATTCGTCAAGACTTATGAACTAGCACACTCAAAGTATTTTAGATTAAAATCCAGGGGAACAAACCATTAGATCCTACCAATCATAGGTTTAAGGTTGTGACGTCCTGAACAAGGCACTTGAACAATCTGCATCTCTGACTACCAGTGAAACTTGATAAATTGCAAATGGAATCGCGTTTGAAGACTACTCAAACAAATTTTTCATGACGTCAAATGTATAACATAGCAAGTCTCTAACCCCTAGAATATGATGCAATAGGAATTTTCTCATTTGGGCTAACTGGTCAAAAGTTACGATAGGTCAAACAGGGCTACCTGGAAATATGCACAATATGCAGATTTACAAAAGAGGTAACTGACCAACTTTGAAAGGTTCAAAATCTAATCAGACAAATTTGAAATGCCTTGGAAATTGAAACATAGCTTCTTGGATATGGATACTAAACATCCCCAAAGCGATGAGTTATGAAACATAATCGAGTACTAGATATTCAAATACAAACATGGCCTCTGATCACAGTTTGACACAGCCAAAAAATGCAAAATTGAAGATTATTCAGAATGGGACATCGCAGAATGGTTTGAAATGTCAATCTATCATCATAGAACACATATGTAGGTTGAAAGAAGGGTGTTATAAACATGAAACACCATTTAGACCTTATTTCTACAACCGGGTACATATGCATGCAAAGCATTCATAGGGGCTTAAAGTAACTCAAAATTTTGAATAGGCACTCAAAACAGGATGCAATTTTGAGTGCCACTAGTGGCTCTGTCTGGGGATGCATGTCCCTTTTGGGCATGGCAAGATTTTAGATCTTTGGTAGAGTAGACCACATACAAATTTCAACTTGACAACTTCTTCAGAGGGCACAGGGAGAAAACACAACATGGAAAAATAGAACAAGAGTATTTACAGAATATACAAAATGTACAAAGGAAAAGATCAGCCTAAAACTATTGTTCATGGAGAAAATAAGTATTTTTCAAGAAAAATACCATTTCAAGAACTGTCCATGGACTGGCAATTCAAGAATATTGTCTGATAAATCTTTGATAATATATGAATCCTCTCCCCATGTGTTTTCAATCAAATAAGGACCAAGCCAGATTGGGTCAAACTTACCATGTTTTCTTTTATCTTCAATTCTGGCATTACACATTATAACAAGATCCTCAGGCTGAAACTTCCTAATCACTATCCTTCTGTCATATAAATGTTTTGTTTGCAACTGTAATTTCATATTTCTTGCAGAGGCATCTTTCTTTGTTTCTACTAATCCAACTAATTCATCAATTCAATGATGCATGTCATCAACAATCTCATCATCATAGACTTGAATAAAGTTATATAAACCTATCATATTATTTTGAGGCATTCTGGCCTGAATTCCATATACAAGATCAAAAGGTGATACACCAATTGCCTTCTTGACTATCATTCTATTAGCTCGAATAGAAAACTGCAACTTTGAATCCCAAGCCTTCTTGTTGTCATCCAAAGTCCTCTTGATGATTTTTAATAAAATCTTATTGGTAGATTCTGCTTGTCCATTCCCTTGTGGATGATAAGGTGAAGAAGCTGACCTAGTAATGAGAATTTAATGAATTCATTAGACCTAAAGCACATAGCATTATCAATCAAAATTCTTTCAGGGCATCCAAATCTTGAAATAACATTATTCAGTAGGAAATTATTCACTACTTTACTTGTTGCATTTCTTGTGGGGATAGCCTCTAACCACTTTGTGAAGTAATCAGTGGCAACTAGTATCCAGGAAAAACCACTACTAGATTTGGGAGAGATCTCACCTATAAAATCCATACCCCATTGCTGAAAAGGTACTTGAACCTCCACTGATTTTAAAGGAGTATTACCTAAGATTTTTAGCTTTCCTGCAAATCTTTGACAAGAGTTACAATTTCTCACCAGAACTTGAGCATCTCTAAATAGATTAGGCCACCAAAAATCTACCCTCATAACCTTATGGGCTATAGTCTTTGCCATATAATGTCCTCCACATACATCGGAATGCATTTCTCTTAATATTTTTTCAGAATTATGCTGATTAATGCACTTTAATAATATACCTTCAAAATTTCTCCACCATAAGACACCATTCACAATAATGTATCTAACTAAATGCAATTTTATAGTTCTTTTTTCATTCTCTATTAAGTGGGGTGGTGACTGCATGTGTTGTAGGTAATATATTATATCTTTGTACCAATCACAGTTTTTTATGTCACATGTACTAAGGCTAAGACTCTGATCTTGAGCATTGATTTGATTAGCATCCAAATTTTCTTGTGCCATGAGCTTAGCTAATCCCTGACCTCTTACTAGCTTAGTAATTTGGATATCTATATTGAATTCCTGAATTTTGTTAATCCATCTACACCTCCTTCCAGATACCTCTTGCTAAGAGAAAATATCCTTTACTACTGCACTTGGTACAAAAGCAATAACAACAGCCCCTACAAGATAACATCTGAAAGCCTTAACAGCTTTAACTAGAGCATATGCCTGTTTCTCACTGATATCATATTTCAATTCTGCATGCTGTAGGGACTTACTAAAAAATGCTATAGGTTGCTCATGTCCATTTTCATTCTTCTAAAGTAGAACTGATGCAACAGTATGAAAAGATGCAAAAAAAAAGATATGCATAGGCTTTCCATAATCAGGGGTCCTAAGTAATGGGGCGTTCTTAATAGCATTTTTTATTTCTTGAAAAGAAAAAGAAGGTTCACCTTCCCAATTTATTATAGCACCTTTCTTGAGCATTTTTGAGATTGGTCTACTAACTTCAGCAAAATTAGTCACAAATCTCCTTAAAAAATTGACCTGTCCAAAGAAAGACTGTATGCCTTTAACATTTTTTGGTTTTTGGACCTTTTCAATTGCTGCTACCCTTTTAGGATCAATGTTAACCCCCTCTTTTGAAACTATATGGCCTAACAGTTTGCCTTCTGTGACCCCAAAAGTACACTTCCTCAGATTCAAAGATACTCCATATTCTAAGGCTTTGAGAAAGATCTTCTCAAGATGTCTAAAATGATCCTTAGATTTCTTTGAATATGCAGTTAAATCATCTTGATAAACTACCATAAATTTGTCAATGTAATCTTTGAAAGCCACATCCATAGCTCTTTGAAAAGTTGCCCTTGCATTTATGAGACCAAAAGCCATTCTCACATATACATAGGTTCCCCAAGGGGTGGTGATGGCTGTCTTAAATTGCTCTTTTTCATCAACCAAGACCTGGTTATAACCTAAAAAACCATCCATCATGGACTTCAACTCTAAACCAGTGACCTATTGGAGCATAGCCTCCATATTGGGCAGTCCATAATTGTCTTTTAAGGATGCAGTGTTTAGATTCCTAAAATCAACACAAAGCCTGATGTCACCATTCTTTTTCTTGATAGGTACAAGATTAGACACCCAAGAAGAATGCCTAATTGGTTTAATTATTCCCCCATCTCTGAGTTTTAATAATTCCTCCTGCATCTTTGGGGCCAAAGTGGGGTTCATAGGTCTTTGCTTCTGCTTAAAAGGTTTCACATCTTCTTTAAGTGGTATGACATTTTGGAACAAATCTTGCCTATAAGCTTTGAGGTCATCATAGGACCATGCAAACACATGTCTAAATCTTCTTAATAGATTAATCAAAGATCTCCTAATATCAAGGTTTAAAGTATTTCCAATGTACACCTTTTTTGGGGAATTAGTTTTACCCAAGTTAATCTCTTCTAACTCTTGTGGCTTGTCACCATTTGCATTTGAAATTATTCTATCATGATTATCAAAAGAAATTTCCAACGCAACCAATCCCTTTGGTACCTTGTTATTTTTCAATTGTAGAATCTCTTGTCCAAAGATTGTTTCTTTTCCATCAGTTGTTTCTACCCACGCACTGCAATCAAGTTCCTGTCCATGATATTTATCCTCATTGAGTAGAAAATTTAGAATATCTTTGTCATCCTCAAAAACTTGCCAACTATGGACATTGTCTGGAACTGAAGGCCTATTTTGTACTTCTACGGTGGACACACCGGCAAATGATATGTCATCAAGTTTTATAGCCACATTTGCCAAAACGTCTACCATCCTATTCTTACTTCTATCTTTCCACATTATCCCAAAGGCATCAAAAGACTCAATCATGTCCCAAACAACATTTCTATAGTGCTTTAGTCTTTTATTTTTGGACACATAAACATTCTTTACTTGAGAAATAATTAATTCAGAATCACCAATGACATATATTTTCTTAATTCCATGATGTGCTACAACCTTCAATCCCAACAATAGGACCTCATACTCTACAATGTTATTGGTGCATGTAAAATTTAGAGAAAAAGAATATCTAAATGTATTCTTGTTAGGAGAAACAAAAACAATTCTAGCCCCTGATCTCTCCTTCGAACTTGCTCCATCAAAATACATACTCCAAAGATTTGGAGAGTACAAACAACATGTGACTCTTGCCCAATTAAAGGAGGCAATTTTTGCACTTCTTGAATAGTTAGTTCAGCTCTGAATGCATTTACATCTATGTCTATGAAATAGGTTGCATCATTATCAATACTCTCCTCAAAGATATGAGTCACTCTAGGTTCTCTATTGACCTTGATGGCCTTGTCCTTTATCTTGAAGGTGGCATATGACCGATCACACTGCATACTTCCTCCCATTGCAACACTCCACTTTCTTGAAAGCAAAATCCCATAGTGGGGGGGCGGAATATCCACTACCAAAACTGATATAGTTAGCTCCTCATCAGGATGTGCAACAAGTCTAAAAGGTAAAGCATTAATAGTTCCTATGACAGGTACTTCTCTAGCGTCGATTGCTCTACACTTGCCTTGTCTGGTATCAACTCCTAGACCAAGGGCTTGCATAACCTTGAAAGGCATTATATTATTTGAAGCTTCTGAGTCAATCATGCAATTTTTTAAAGTTTTGCCCTTTATGATCAAGCTTAAGAAAAAAGGATCAATATCTTGCAAATATGCTACTGATGAATTGTCTAAATACATTTGTGGTATCTAAGACATGACCCCAATCTCTTCCTTTTCTTTATTAATCTCTAGGATCAATAGCATGTTGGATGATGCCTGTGTAATTACTTCATTATCTTGTATTCCTCCCAACCAAGACAAAGCCTTTCTTTTATGTTCCTCTATCCTAAACATTTCTGCTAAGGGGACCTTAATAGTGATCTATGACAACATTGAAACCATATCAATTGGATCATAGGTAGTATTTTTCACATTGACATCTAAAGGGGAAGGAGTTTGAATAGTAGATGAAACCTTTTGCTTCACAAGATCAAAACTTGCTTCCCTATCCAATTTGTTTATCTTACCAAGCTCTTCATTTTGAAAATGGACCCTCTTCTTTGGTTCCCATTTCTTACTTTTGTTTTCTTTAATCTTTGGGACCCCAGGGAGAATCTTCTTATTGTCATGAGAAACCTTTTTTGTATTTTCCTTGATGAAGATGCTAGATGATTTAGGAGGGATACCTTCTACAACCCTATTTCTCAAATTGTAAGTGCTCTGGGCTTGTGCCACTAGCTCTGAAGTAATTCTATCAATTTCCTGAATGGAAGGCTTCTTCAAGATAATGTGATCAGAAGGAGCTAAAGTGTTACATGTAACATTTTTATTTTGGTCTTCATTGTCAGAAAATACTTGTTGGTGATGTGTGTGATACACCATTCTCTGATTTGTAATATCATGGTTGGGCTCATTGACATCCGATTCTCCATCACTGTCACAAAGGTGAATCATATTGCAAGTGATATCATCTTGATCCTTATTGTTTATGTCATCATTATTCTGCAATTGTTGTTGATCATCACAAAAAGACTGAGCAACAACACAAAAATCTGGGGAGTGTGGTGACTGACAAACATGACACCAAGGGATGTCATCATTCATATTAACTAAATTTCTTTGTAGAGGATCTGGTGTCCCTTTACCTATGTTCCCTTGTGCAGGATTAGGAATTGGCTTTCCATATTTCCATTGAGTAGTGTAGGGATAATTTTGCATTCTAGGCTGCCTATTAAAATTATTATTAAAAGGAGCCCTCTCTGGGATATTTGGTTTGTTAGCTAAGGGAGCTGGGCCATTTAGTTGTTTTAACAAGCTCAAAAATTTTCCCATTTGGTCATCTTCAGATTTCTTTCCTAAAACAGGTTTTTCATTATCTCTCTTTCCCCTAGATTTGAACAACTTGGGGTCATCCCTTTTTCCAAGCTTTCTTGTAGCCCTTCTATTATTCTCAATATTGATAGCCATTGTGAATGCATCTCTTAATGCTTTAGGTTCCTTACCTCTAAGGACATAGGCCATCTTACTATCAAAGGCATTAAAATAAGTAGTAAGACACACATCTTCATTCAATCTCATTACTTGGAAAAGTTTGTACATACCCTTTTGGAATCTGACATTGAAATAAAAGGATGATTCATTAGGGCTCTTCTTGATATTGTTGAAATCATTCAACATAAAACCAACATTTTTCCTATCACCATATTGTTCTTTAAATAGGGTTTCAAGATCACTCCATGAGTTGATACTATCATCAGGCGGTCTTCTAAACCAGTCTCTGGCATCCTCAGTTAGTGAGTGAACAAAAAGTTTCATGACTATATCTTCATGTTCCACCTCATAATAATTTACCATATCAATGAATTTTCTAAGATGTTCTTCACCAGTGATGTCATTATTCCCAGCAAATTTGGTAACTTTATCCCTGAGCTCATTTGGTACAGGATGAGGAAAACTAGGAATACCAATAAAGGACATTTTCTTATATCTTTCCATATAAATTGGTTTTCTTTGGAGAACTGGGATAGCTGAGGAACTTGCTCCCATAGCTTGATTTTGAAAAGGGGCTTGAGTTTGATGGGGAAGATGGAGAAGGGGAAACTAACTAGTAACAGCAGGAGTTGTAAAAGGGGAAAAGAGTGGGGCATTTTGACCTACTGTAAGAGTACCAACACTAGGAGCAGAAGGTAAAACAAGTGGAGGTTGACTAAATTGAACTATTAGAGTAGAGTTAGACTTGATAAACATGATTTTTCTCTTAGCCTCTGTAGCTTGGGCTTCATTTTCCACCTTCTCTAGTTCCTCAGCCAAGTCTTCCTTATCCTTTCTTGACTTTTCCAGCTCTAAATCCAGCTTTGTCATGAAACAAGGAGAAGACTTATTATGGGGCTGTGACTCATTGATTTTTACTCCAACTGCCTTTTGTTTTCCTTTGTCCAAATCTTTCCTTTGGGGCTCCTCAACTATAGTCTCTAAAGGCTTGTAAGGTTGAACTTGTGTGACAACAGGGTCCTGCTTTTCTTTAAGCAATTGTTCTTGTCTTTGAATATCAGTTCTTAAAGTACCCATATCTCCAAAGATATCAAAGTGTAAACTAGAAGATCTCTCATGCAAATTTTTATTTTGTTCTTGCAATGAAGCCATTCTCCTAAGCAAGTTATCTCTTTCAATAATAGTATTCACAATAATTTTCTCTTTCTCCTTTTCTAGATGCATACGCCTAGTTTCCTCATCTAAAACTTTCTTTCTGAGGAGGGCAAGCTATGGAATCAATTCTTCATGATCTGTAGTAGCAGTCTCATAGTCAACTAGGTCAAAATCCATAAGATTTTCTACATATGGCTCTTGTCTAGGATTAAAACCCCTTTCCATGTTTTCTCTATAACCCCAAATGTGGTCCATCTCATTTGCTATGTTTGATCTATATGGAAAATTGACTATAGGGGACATACCTTTATCTTGAAAATTTTTAGATGGAGCTGAGAAAGTTTCTCCCAAGAGTGCAGCCCCTTCTGATTTAGTACTGTTAGAAGAAAACTCCCTTTCTTCAATAGGATGACATAATGATTGGGCTGACAGATTACTTCTAGGAACCCATGCAGAACTATCAGATCTCTTCTTATTCTGATTTCTTTTTACCTCGTGGGATAACCCAGCTAATAAAGGTATCTCAAGATGATTCTTAGTAAAGGCACGTACATTGATTGTGTCCTCTCTTTTAAAAAAAAAAAAACCTTCTAGCACTAGTTGCAAGACCTTGACTTGAGTCACCACCCAAAAACTAGGAAATATGAAGTAAGAAAAGAAGACAAAAAACAACACAGGAGCCTTGACACTTTGTTAAAAATTTTGATAGTAATCTTTCAACAAGCTCCCCAACAGAGTCACCATTTTGTTAGAGTTCTTTCTGGTAAAGAACATACCAGGTAGATTTAAACCTGATACCAAGAACAAAGACCAGGGACAAGCCTAAGGATGAGCTAAATCCTATAATCAACAAGTCTAAATCTCAGTTTTGGACCAATTAACAGAGTCAACCGAACTCACTTCACTTTAGGCTCTACTAAGCCAAGGCGGGAAAACCTAAGGGATTTGTCTAATTTATCTTGATACTTCACTGCAAGACTATCCTCTATAGCAGATATGGTCAATATTCTTCTTCAATTTGCTGGTAAATCTCCTGATTACAACAGCTAATTATAACCAAGGAAAGAAACCACAAATAAGCCATGACCTACAATTCTAGTTCTTCAAAATATAAAATGGGAAATTGATATTCATTTTGATTTGGTTTCTCAGCATGACCAGGTATGCAAAAACAAAGGACATGTATCCTTCAAGCTAACTAGTCCCTTATCCATTGGGCAATCACTAAATTTTAATATGCAAATGGATACCTGAAACATACTCACATATTCAGGCATATAATCTACCTATTTAACTTGCAAATAGATATCAATATTCATTAAAACTCTCATACTTATGGTGATATCCTTCTGGTGTAACTTGCAATCCTATCAGTATAAACAAGCATTTACTTGGAGCTTTGTTCCAACAGCAAATCTATTCTGATATACAACCTTAAGGGGATGTAACTGGGTTCAAGCTCTTAGTTCTTAAACACATAACATTGCAAATTACAGAAGTAGGAGATGAGAATCAGAATGAAACTAAGAAGGTGAAACTCTTGCATTAATTTCCTTGGAAACAATACATCATCTATATATCAAAAACTCAAAAAATACACAAAGGAGAATGACTGTGTAATATAAAATGCCTCAAAAGAAATACAACATGCTATTCATAACAGAATCAGACTAAGAAAATGGTATCACAACTGTAAGAAAAACCAAGAAATTGAAACTAGACTTGGTCTGTCAATCCACCCAAAATCTTCAAAGAATTTGAACCCTTTCAAAGAATAGAAGAAGGAGATAGATAGGAAAGAAGATGTCTCAGGAAAAGTGATCTGCAATTGACATCTGTCCCACTGAGAATGTCTTCAACCTGGAGCTGCTGAAATTGATCATCCTTCATCTACCTGTACTTTGAAATCCATTAATGATCACAAAATATCTGATATATTTCCAATTAAAATATGAAAATATCTCATGGAAGAAGATATTAGAAGATCATCACAAATTTGTAATGTGGCCCAAAATCTGATCTCCATCATGTCTCAACTTGCTTTGCCGTGAATGTCAAAAATTGTTGCTACCAAAATTCATAACTGCCCCAACTGCATTTAGAAACCATCTAATCAACTTGGAACTTTCTAGAGAAGTTAAGAATGATGAAAAATCTCTATACCTAGTTGCAATTTCATCTGCGACATTAAATTTCACATTTCACCATGAAGGCCCTGAAAATAGAAAAGTTTATGTAGCTTCCAACTGCTAATACTTGTATAAAAACTAACTACCGAAATGGAGAGTTCATCTTCTCCCGATTTCGACGGTATATTACACTCTACATTTTGGATGAAAATTGCCCCTCTGAGAGCTCTCCAAAATTCTAGCTCCCGAGTAGAACATAATACCTAAAATAAAAAATTTAAAATGTTATATAGTCTGAACTATATAACCTTATAAATAATTCAAATATTTCCATTTGATATTCTGAGCGTTCAAATCACTTTTGAAATTTGATTTTTAAATCATTTTGTATTTCCCTTTAGGTCCACATGTCAACTTTTTATTTGACCATCATCTGGGGAAGTCCCACTTAGTCTTTTTCATGGCATCTCAGGCTCAATTTTGACCTCCTCCGGCCCTACGACAAGGCAAATGCGTAACATCGGGCTTCTTCATTTTGGAGCCTCTGATCACATGACTGGGCAGAGCATCGCGAGACATCAATAATTTTGCCTGATTCTTACAACGATGTCATAGGATTAGGGACCTTTTATTTTTCATTTATGATTTCATGGAGTTGTCAGACCATCGCACATCACCAAGGTTGGACCCTCGATCACACAACACTATCGTGCCATTGTACGACTCCAAACCACAACCCTCGATCACACGATGGGTTCAAAATTTTGTTGACCCTGACCGCTAGTCGGATGGGGCCCTCTACAGACTTGGCATCATATAAGACATGAGTCTTGAGACACTTCTGCTTTGCACACCCTTGTATTTATATAACAAAATATTTCCCCAATAACTGATGTGGGATATATCGCCCATCCTCTGCACACTAGTTCTGATGTGAAACTCTATCATCTTTTGTACCTGCCTACAAAATGTGGGTGGAATCTCAAATCATGCCATGGAAGCCTTGCAGAACATGGATGTTGTTGTCCCTTAATTGATGTGGATCCTGCAAGCTGGCCTTTCATGCTAAGACCTGAGGCCCTTTTCTTTCTTTAGTGTCTTTGTAATTATGTGGGGTGCAGGCATGGACACCCCTATCTGCGAGTTCCAATGCCATCTCTCCCTCTTTTTATGAGATGCAAATTGAACGTGGATAGCTCTCTTTGGGCCTTTTTTATACTACAGGTCTATTCGTTTATCATGCCGTGAGATAGCTTTATGCACATGGAGAATCTTGTTCTGCTCCCTTTGCAAACAATGAACCTTCCCTTGTTGTGGGCTACATACCTTATCTTTGGAGATCACACTAGATGTCAATGCATCCCTTTGAGCAGTTTTTCTAGTAAGTATACGCATGGAGTGCCTATAGGACTCATTATTATTCTTATGTCAAGTTCATCATGTATCTCCTCAATAAAAGATCTTATGCATTTTAAAAATATTTGACATTCTCGAACTTCTCAAGTTAAAATTAAATCATTCATATCCATCCTGTCATTCATTTTGAACATTGCACACTCAGGTAAAGGCCCCTTTGCACCCATTGTATCCCTTTATAGTTCACAAAGTGTTCAATCCAACATACTTATTTGAACTTCAAATGATTCCAATGCATATTACTAATCATAAAGATAAATCAATTAAAATCATTATCATTTCATCCTTAAAATCTTTAACTCATGCAATCTTTATCAGTCTAATGGAAATAGTCGGCCCCTAAAGTGGGTCCGACTAAAATTAACTTTTTTTTTGAACAACTGATTGTGTAAACTGATCCATCAATCATCTCAAAACGTTTGAAATCAAATTTGACCACTAAAACAATCATTAAAACTTATTTCAAACCATTTCCACACCACTGTGAAATCTCTATCAGGAGGCCTGTTGCCTACCCTTAAAAATTTATTTTAACATCTGACAAAGCTCTAAAACTCTGGATATATCATCTATCTAACATGCTCTACAGGCTTGAAAAATCTCATTGCATGATGATATCGGGGTCAAAAGATATCAACCTCCGAACATGCCTACTTCAAACTGCCTGCAGATAAACATATCAAAAAGATGGAAATTGCATTTGGTTTGAGCTCTGCAAACTGGGCAAACAGGCACTTGAGATTCTGAAAACTGGGGCATTGATACTTTGTTATGAGGGGAATGTACTTCTATGAGTTGGGTTCATGAGGAATCACGGGGTGCATTTCGCAAAGGTCTGAAGTTAGCTACTTGGAATTGCAGGACAGTGAACATCAGTAAGGTAATGTTTTTTGCAAATGGAATGACGCTGGAAAAGTGTGAAGGTGGATTCATCAAGACTTATAAACTGGAATACTCAAAATATTTTTAGAGTAGAATGTAGGGGAATAAACCATTTGATCCTACCAATCATAAGTTTAAGGTTGTGACATCCCGAACAAGGCACTTGAACAATCTGCATCTCTGACTACCAGTGAAACTTGATAAATTGCAAATGGAATCGCATTTGAAGACTACTCAAACAGATTTTTCATGACTTCAAATATATAATGTAGCAAGTCTCTGACCCGTAGAATATGATGCAATAGGAATTTTCTCATTTGGGCTAACTGGTCAAAAGTTACGATAGGTCAAACAGGGCTACCTGGAAATATGCACAATATGCAGATTTACAAAAGAGGTAACTGACCAACTTTGAAAGGTTCAAAACCTAATCAAACAGATTTGAAATGCCTTGGAAATTGAAATATAGGTTCTTGGATATGGATACTAAAAATCCTCAAAGCGATGAGTTATGAAACATAACCGGGTACCAGATATTCAAATACAAACATGGCCTCTGATCACAGCTTGACATCCAGAAAATGCAAAATTGAAGATTATTTAGAATGGGACTTCGCAGAATGGTTTGAAATGTCAATCTATCATCATAGAACACATATGTAGGTTGAAAGAAGGGTGTTAGAAACATGAAACACCATTTAGACGTTATTTCTACAGCCGGGTACATATGCATGCAAAGCATTCATATGGGCTTAAAGTAACTCAAAATTTGGAATAGGCACTCAAAACAGGATGCAATTTTGAGTGCCACTAGGTTGCATGCATTTTCAATATGTGTAGTTAAAATTTAATTGAGAAAACCTTATATGCATAGATTTGAAGAGAACACAGGGCTAGGGTTTGAATTATAGCCAAATCCATTAGAAAACTTATGGATTAAATTTGAACAACAAATATTTTATGAATTTTTTTAAAAATTGAAAGCCCTTATGAGTTGTGTTTTTATGGACATGTTACTTTAGATCTGCATATATATATATATATATATATATATATGTTATGCTTAATTAATCTCTACGTATATATATATACATATATATTTACATTCATATATATACATACATATGTATATATATAAATATATCTTATTGAAAGATCAAATGTCATATCACTTTGCGATTTGCATTTTTGTAAAACATTTTAATTAAACCCAAATCATAAACCGAATCGTATATGAAATGGTTGTTTTGTTTTAAAAAAAAAATGCAATTTAAGGTGGGCAAGGAGGGATGAGCCCATACCCCCACCCCACTCAGTATACATAGCAGAGGATGGCGACACTGTTGTCAGTAGGCCCGCATGATACCTCCTTTGTGCGATGACATTTTTTCATACAAATATATGTAATCGACTTCAAAAGTTATGAAGCGATTTGTGATTTGATTTTTATATTTTGATTTTTATAAAATGTTATTTTTATATGTATATATGTATATTTATGTGTGTGTGTGTGTGTATATATATATAAGTATGTATATATATATATATATATATATATATATATATATAAGTATGTATATATATATAAAAGTATATATATATATATATATATATATATATATATATATATATATATGTATGTATGTATTTATATATTATTAGTTATAAACAATTATTTTATTTAAAAGATTGAATTAATGGGTCATTCTTTTAAAAGATGAATGATTTAAATTATTAATAATAGTTTGTCAATTATTATTTAAAATAGAAAAATATTAATAATTTACTTAATTAAACGTAGTTTAGTTAAGGTTAATCATTGGAATGTGTTTAATCAAAGTTTGAGTCATGCAATTATTGAATTTTTAGAATTGTTAATTGACTATTGGAACTCGATAGGAGTCATTTTTGAACAATGTTTATAAAAACCATATAATGTTAGAATAATTAGAAAATTGAGTCTAATAGAGAGAAACTTTTAAACAAATACATGTGTTAGGAAAAACGTGAAAACATTCCTCCATTCATTATCTAAAATTGGGAAACGAAAACTGAAATCCTCCATATTTAATTCAAGTATGTAATTTTAGCAAAACCAAAACATGTGCTTGCATTCTTTATATTTTTGTTTTGGGTTTTGGGTTGACTAGTGTTGAGCAGTTATAGGACATCTACCAGAAGCTTGGGGGTTATGATTGTGATGTCATGATGATGTTTTATTTTTGATCTTTATTAAACTCAACCATGGTTATGTGATGGAACGCTCTATGTAATGTTTGTATTCACTGATCATTATAGTTGAGATTCTTATGTATGAGACACTTGACCTAATCATTTTTGAGTCATTGATAAGTTATCCTTGGTTTATTTTCTAGTCACCATGATGGGATTAAAATGTTGATTTATGATGTCATGTTGTGACATGTTTTGACTCAACCATTTTGGAGTCTTCGATTAGTATGATTTGAGATATATTTTGGTTAATGAGAACCAATGGATACTTTTGATTATTAGTGATACTTCAGTTGCCAATAGAGAGCTATTGTGGTCATGATTTTCTATGGATGCTTTTCAGTTGGTCATGGAGATTTGATGCTTTTATTGTGGATATTTGATGTTCTTATTATGGATTATCTTTTGGTATTTCTTTCCAGTCACTCATATAGGACTGGGGTGATTTATGATTCCATGATCTTAGGGTAGGTTATCTACTTGTAGTATCGGGAAGTGGCTTGCAATGGAGGCCGGGGCCCTAAGAGGTTGCCAGGGTAACTCATTGTAAGTTGTTTAATAAGTGAAAATATTCTCACCTAATACTAACTAAATGAACCTAAAAAGATAATTGTTTTGTTCTTGCCCATGCCTCAAGTGCTAATACAGACTAGGATGGGAGTAGAGAGAATGCTTGGTTGTGACCTTGCATTCCATAGTATGCCTTGTTAGTATGAGAAGATACTAGTGGCCACATGAGGATCAGTAGGGACCCGTGGAGTATAGCTAATTGCCAGGGTAACTTCTACATGATATATGCGATGACACTTTCCTACTTGCATAGTAGGTTTCCTACATGTCATTGTGTGCCTCTAGGATTAGATGTCGATTTTGTGATTGGAACCTTTGAGTTAGTATACTTTTAGGATTCCTGGACTTAGAGAGTATTTCTATGCTATGTGATTTTGATAGCCTGTTTGGGACTTGAGATTATCTCCTCAGCACGGCGGGAGTGGACCACTTAGGTACCACGTGGTCGGGTGGTAGTGTTTTTTGACTCTTATCATTTGAGATCCAATTGAGACATCATGGCTGATGCATCCTTCATGATGGTGGATATGTATCCCTTATTTGGTATTTAGCATATGTTAGATGATGTTACCTTATGCTCATATTTGCATGTTAGATTACTTTCTGCATATGATGTAGTATGTATATGTGTGACATTCCTACTATGCTAATACCGATGATCTCTTTGGTGATTTGGAATGTTATGCATGGAGGGATGGCTAGGATCTACGATGGTCTAATGATGCTATTTACGGTTGGGAGGAACCGTGCACTTAGTTTATTATGTTGATCTTTTGTGATGGATGTATATATTTTCTATGATGATGTATCATGTGTATCATATGGTTATCTTTACTTTGATGTATCATGGATTAAAATTGGATGATGTACCTTATTCCACATATGTATATTCTTTTAAGCCTTTCATACCCTGTGGCATGTGTAGTGGATGATTGAGCATTTAGATATGTAATGTGTAAACATTGGACTTATCATTATTATTTCATGTGGTTGTTTTATTAGATGGATTCATTAATATTAGTTGATTTAGATGTGATTCAACGTTAAGGGATCTTTAAAGAATGTAACTTGTTATGTTTACTTTCAGATGGTTATTACTATTGCTTTCGTATTTATGTTTTAGTTGTAATTGGATTAGTTGTAAATGATATTACCTTCATGTTTACAAAAAAAAATGCTACCAAACTTAGTGAAACTTTAGGTTAATTCTTTGGATCCCTTGGCGGAGCATTACACTTGAGAGTTCTATTTTTTTCAATACAATTGATTAATTGTGTGTTGTATTTGATGTTACAAAAATGTCATATAAATTGTAAGTTAGTGATTACCAAGCTCACTTGGTCAGCAAGATAGATTTCCTTGTCTACTGAGCATTCCTGACTTTATTCTATGACATGCTATGTCTACCAATCTCACTCAAGCATCAAAGGAATTTTGGTAGGAAAGAGTGTTAATTGAGCTTACTTATTTAATGAAGCAAAAATTGGTCAAATTTAGTGCTAACCAAGTTTACTCAGTTGCCAAAAGATTTTTACAAGTTCACAGTGTTAACCAAGCCTCTGTTGGTTAACACAGGAAGTCATTTTAGAATTAGTGTTTACTAAGTAGGGTTGGCTAATGAAGGATTTTATTATTTTGACATAAGAACTTAGTTATTTTAAGTATTTATTCTAGTTGATTGTGGTAATGAATATTATAAATTCTAATTTGTATTGAGCTAACTTGACAATCTGGATGATATAAATAAAAGGTCAAGTTGTGATTTTCAAGTGTGTGCAAGTGTGTTGATTGAATTGAAAAGAAAAAAGAGGAAGCAAACTTGAAGGATAAGCATGTAAGGAAAAATCTAAAATAAATATACAATTAAAATCCACATGCAAGAGAATAGACAACATACCCACAAAAATGTGACACAAGATATACCTTGAGAAACTCTCATTGAGGGAAAACCCTAACCTCCAAAAGCATCCATCACCATGTATTACTAAAAAAAAAACACCATTGCAATACAACAATGGAGGCCTTCAAATCCATAGCCACCACCATGAAATCCATGTGAACAAGTATGAATCCACACATCCCATGCCATGCTTCCAACCTTCACAAATGCTCCCTTGGCTAACCTGTCGAGCCTTGTCCTGCTTGACTCTTGCGTTTTCCTCTTCTTCTTGTCACAACAACTACCCTTCTGGCTGCTTATATAGTGGCAAGTCCCACAAAATGAACAAGTGGTATTACATAAACCATGTGCTACCTAACCCACCGATCCCACATTTAATAATGGCCATTTAATTCTTTTCTCTAATATTAAATAATTACATAAAATATTATCACAGTATTACAATACAACTCATCAAGTATATCCCATGGGAATCTTTATATGTTGCACATCTATCTAGGTGCTCCTAGATATAACATTACATAATAAAATAAAATAATAAAATTTAAGAAATATTATGCAATGTGCAACACCCATTATCTCAACAATCTCCCACTTCTTGTATACATTGCATAGAGTCAATCTGTAGCCACATAAATGAACAAGGGAACAATTCGTCCTAGCACATCCACCATCATGGATCAAAGTACACCATGTGCTCCATCCTAGTACCGACAACAAAATTAAAGTGTCCAGCATCTCAAACATGAATGATCTTGCCTCCTATTATGCGACTACCACTGGACATACATAGAAGCCATCCAAAGAGAAAGGAACCCAACCTACTACATTAGAAGATCATAAAATCATGTACCAACTGAAATACCAAGCACAAAAAACTTGATCCAAAGGTGATCACATGTATACATAGTTGTCAAAATATATCCATAGCTGAAATAACACCCACAACAAGTGCCAAACCCATCCAACTATCTATACCTCCAAAGGTATACCAAGTGAATCTCACATCATCAACATATCTAATCTATAACCTGCAATCACAAGCCTCATGAGCAATACCTGCCACATATATACCAAGAAGCTCCCACTACAAAAGATAATATCAAATCTATAACCAATCCACTCAAATCATCCCAAAGAAGTGAATCTATGTAGTCTCAAGGACATCCACAATACATATACCAATAACCTACAAGAACAATGCTTATAACAAGTTTGTAACATTCTCCCAAGTTCTTCACAACCAACAAAGGAAAGAGATAAAAGAATAACCATGTCATCTCTCACATGACATACATGAGCACAAACCAGTGATCACAATCTCTAACCAATCTCAAATCCAATATAAGTGAAACCAAACATGTAGGAAGATAACCAAGATCAAGAGAAACCATGCAAATCATAACTTGTATTATGTCCTTCTACACACACCTTTAGATGTAAACTGTGTAAGAATGACCTCCTCCATAAAACTCCAACAAGAAGCCTCAACAACACCCAAACCATACCATATAACTAATCATGGATGTAAGCCTCTCACAAGAAGATCAAACTTATAAAACCATTCCTAAATCCAAGGAATATGCCCAATATAAAACCATTTATCAAACTCAACTTGCATAACAATATATGAAAATGGAGATAACCAATGCTTAACCATCTCTCAAATGAACTCTTCAAAACTAATTCATGTACCACAACTCAAGATCCATATCTATGAAAGATAAGTATAAATATAATGCAATTGAGAGAAATAATGGGCTATACCTCTCAAGTAGCAAACCGTTGAGTAGACCAAGAGTGGGGAATGAGAATTCTCATCAAGATATCTAAGTCTTCAACCAAGACTCATCTAAAAACAATCTCCTCTCAAGTCCATATTAGGTGACTGTTCCTCAGACTTCCTGCTGAAACCATCAACCATTCCAAAAAATACTTCTCTAATCCAAGAAAAATTAGCATCACTACTATCTCTAAGTATCCATGAACACCTATAACCAATAAATTCCTTCCAACTCCAAATGCAACATAGCAATATCACAAAGTACCCAACTTATCATTAGTGTACTCAATACCAAGAAACTAAACCAAGATCAATGTCAAAGTTTCAACCATGGCCTCAAGAACATAAACATGACAATATGATCTAACCATATCAAAAGAGACAACATACTCCATATGAACATACTATAACATGTCACAACTCTAAACGTGTATCAAGAGTATACCATGACATAATAATGAAACCATCCTCACTCAAAGATAAAAACATAAACCACACCTTTATTAATAACCCTATGAGTCCTCAAGATCCAACCATCTCCATACACCATGAAGAAAACCAAGTGCACCATGCAAATGTAAAAGGCACTTCTATAGCAATAGGATCTAAGACAAATCTCCAACATCTGCAAACACTCAATATATATCAATGCCAAAAAAATCTCACTCAACCATGGTACCAAGTCACCTATGGAATCATAAAATCCATCTCTTACATGAAGATCCTCTAGGTCTACACTCACACAACCATAGTGTTAGTACCAAGTGAAACCAAGATCTCCAAACCAAACTAGGAACTAATCCTACACTGTCACCTCATCGCTATCACAAGCTCCTGCTAAAAGATGTATCTAAGCTATCCATGACATCATGATGACAATAGCATTCTCTAACCATGAGAATCAACTAAGGCATCAAACCATCAAAGAACTCAAAGTGCACATCATGAGCTCTTCAAAAGAAACTAAATAACCATGATACTCAACAAAGAGGATATACCACCATAACTAAATTAGAAATCCAATGTACTTTTATATCCAATCATGTCATACCAAAATCTATGGCACCATGATCACATCCATGAACTAAGCAACTAATCCTCAATGTGTCCAACTTGTTAGCATAAAATAGTCAACTATAATTCTCCACCATGACTGTACTTGGTAACAAGATCTCATCCCTTCTACATGAAGAAAAAATTAACAAATCATGTGACTTAGGGCATAGACAACCCAAACCCAAGCCACCAATCTGAATATGCATCAGTAATAAAATATCAATGGGTAAAGAAAACCCATAACCAACCTATAAATGGAACATGTTAGTATAGACCACTTACAATACTACACAACTTGTAGATCAACCAATTCATCATACATATTCAAATAAAAAACTAATAACCATATCATCATGAGACCAATCTAAAATATGAACTGAGTATACAATGACATCAAAAACATAAATCTTCAATGTCATAAACTCACAATGTTACCATAGTCAAAATATATCTATAAACTATTTAGATCAATATATAACTAAATAAATTATGCCAAACTTACACCAAATCTAAACCAATGTGTAGAGCTCTCCAAGAGCTTTCTGTTGACTACTCGAAGTCCAAAATCCAATTCTATATGCCCAAGTTATTCGCTAATTTTTGTTTAAAATAAAAAAATCTAATTTTAGAGCTCTTGAAACCCCATAAAATATCAAAATCATAGAACTAAACCTACAATAAGTTGTAGTGCTTTGAATTAGCTTTCTAATGCCTATAAGAAGTCTAAAATTTGATATTCTGAGAGAAAGTTATGGCCATTTTACTAAGATAGTCTTTTTACCATTTTCACTGCAATTTTTTTTTGTGACGAAAATTTTGATGGGATTGAATTTGATAGCCATCATGGGTTGAAACTAAAAAACTCTTTCATTTCCTCTGAACATGGCCAATATCAAAATTTATGAAAATGTTGACCTGAATTCAATGGTGACATTTGTTTTTACGTAGGAGGTCAGTTCCCCCCAAAACCATCATTTATATGAAATATCCAAAAAATCCTTTTGTCCAAAAATTTCACATGCCCAAATCTTTTAAAATCTCATCATAACAGCAAACCCAAAACCCTTAGATCGACAATAAAAACTCATATGTCTTGCCCTGTTCTTTTATCCTCATATGTATTCCCATGGATTCAATCTAGGGTTACAACAATAAAACCATAGCTCTGATACCACTTGTAAAGAAACTTGACAACAATAAATATAACCATTTCCACATAACCCATAATAAATCTAAAATAAATGTGCAATTCAAATCTACATATAAGAGAATAGATAACATACCCACAAAAATGTGACACAAGATATACCCTGGGAAACCCTCATAGAGGGAAAAATCTAGCTTCCAAAAGCATCCATCACCATGTATTATTCAGCCAAAAAACACCATTGCAATACAACCATGGAGGCCTTCAAAGCCATAGCCACCACCAAGCAACCCATATGAACAAACATGAATCCATACATCCCATGCCATGTTTCCAACCTTCAAAAATTCTCCCTTGGCTAACCTGTCAAGCCTTGTCCCACTTGACTCTTGCCTTTTCCTTTTCTTCTTGTCACAACAACTATGCTTGTGGCTACTTATATAGTAGCAAGTCCCACAAAACCATCAAGTGGTATTACATAAACCATGTGCTAAAATCATGTGCTACCTAACCCACTGATCTCACATTTAATATTGGCCATTTAATTCTTTTCCCCAATATTAAATAATTATATAAAATATCATCACAATATTAAAATACAATTGATCAAGTATATCCCATGGGAATCTTTACATGTTGCATGTCTATCTAGGTTCTCCTAGATACAACATTACATAATAAAATAAAATAATAAAATTTAAGCAATATTATGCAATGTGTGCAACACCTATTATCTCAACAAAGCAGGTATCATTGTGGAGAAGAAGAGTTACATTCATTAGAAATGATCAAGTTTAACTAGAACATAGATTTGGATTCAACAATTCAGTTGCATCATAATTAGGTCATTTCATTGTTACTTTCTAACCATTGTATTAGTGATATAAAATCTCTTAATAGAGTTGGTTTAATAGCCAATTGTAAATCTTCTAACAAGGTGGCAATTATATTGAATTGTTTCAAAACCTCTTGCAAGGCCATTCCTAATAGGGTGATTAAATCCTCTAATAGGGTCACACTGAATAGTGTTTTTTGTAACCTTTAACCAGGTTGGCTCCTAACAAGACACATTTCAAAAGAGTGAAAATAGTAACTAGTTAGATTGGTGTTTTTTCCCAAATTGTGTTTCCACGTTAAATCTTCATGTCTTGTTTGTTCATGTTGTTTCTCTTATGCTTTCAAGTTAATTATTGTTAATATTCTAAGATCTTCTAAAGTAATTCACTCTGTATTTACCAAGTTATAACAATTTCTAATTTTTTATTGAGCATGAGCAATAACTAGTTTTACCAATCTAAATTTTATTGTTGACATCTACGGGATCTAGAATTTATTTTACTAGTAACTAATTCACCCCCTCTCTCTATTACTCTTTCTATATTTCCAACAATTGGTATTAGAGAATCTAGTGCTTGTAGGAAATGTTTCATGGAACCAAGCTAAAGATCAAGAAGTCTTACAAGAGAGAAATTTCAAAGCTAAATAGAGATACTTTTCAGCTTGGTAGGGACTCATGAGACTTCATCTAGCTACCATCAGTGATTAAAGTTTCAAATGTCTTGATGATGTTGGAATCTGATTGAAAAGATCATTGTTGAAGATTGTTGAAGAAGGGAGATTGTTGAAAAAGAGTGTTTTCAATCATTTTTTTGTCACTGATGTCAAACCAAGTATTTTCTAGAATGATAATTTCTTATAAGATCCAAATACTATCACTTAGTTGATTAATGAGGAGGAGTTAATCAATAAGATGTAACAAAAGCACCTGTTGTAATGAAGTACAAGGATCAACTAAAAAATTCTAAAGTGATGTATTGATAATATACTTGAAGATATAGAGGTTGGATACACTTAGAAATATTAGAAGAATAAGTTGTAATTAGGCTATCTACAAAGCTTGACTAAATTCATTAGTTGGTGTCAAGCAAGTTAGTTCATGTCAAGAAACTTTTCAGTAAGTGTCGAGAAAATGAAAAATATAGTGTGTTCCAAGTGAAATAGTTTAGGTGTCAAGAAAATAGTAGGTGTCGAACAAAGGAAAATGCAATAGGTTTTGAGCATCAGTAAAAATTAGTTGATGCCAAGTGAATCCATAGTAGGTGTTGAGTAACATAGTATGTGTCGAGCATCAGCTATTTAATAATGCTGAGCTGCTACATTATTTGAAAAGTCAAAGATTTGCTAGATTTGAGTTGATAAGGTTGTTACCTTGAATTTTGTGAACCAAGTGGAAGATAAGAAGGTTGAGCTAGTAGCACAAAATTTTAGGTTAACTATTTTAAAGTGAATATAGGTGGATTCCACATGATGTTTCTAGAAGAAAAAAATGGAGTAAAAGATACATCGAATCTGACCTAATCAATTCAAACCCAAATATGAGTGGCAAGAATAGAGTAGAAAAAGTATTCTAAACTCCTACTTAAGGAGTTACAGGTGAATAATTGAAGTGAGGTGATTAGAGAGAGTGGTTGGTGTTAAGGAGAAGACATTGAGAGGAAAGAACAGAGCACAAAGAATTTTCTTCGATAAGTGACCACATAGGAGATTGTATTGGCACAATGAGCATGGAGACTTAAGGAGAAAAATCTTGAAAGAAGGGAAAATTGTCAAAGATGTAGAGGCTAAAAGCCAAACAAGTTTGTGAATTGAATAAGAGATCTAAAATTTACATGTTAAATTGTGAGTTATATCAGGTCAAAAGCCCATATTGTTACTCTCTTTCAATTGTATCAGTTAGGGAAAAATCCTATGGACTTAGGTTAGCCTAACAACAATTAAGAAATCCTCTACCAAGCTGACATTCCAAGTGAATGTTTTAAAGTCCTTTAACCATGCACACTCCTAACAAGGTGTTTGAAATCCCTTGACTTGGTCACATTTAACAATGTGTTGTAGCCTTTAACAGGGTAGGCCTTACACAAAGCATCACTTTAGAAGAGTGAGAAACAAGGTAACATGTTATTGGTGGTATTTCTTAAATTGGGTTTCCACATAAATCATTGTGTTATGCATTGATCTTTCATGTTTTATTTCTGCATGTTGATTTATTAGTAACTTGCTTAGAGGAATGTCTAGCTTAGATGCATGGTTATTTTGAATGGGCTCACTACACTTAGTGAAAAAATTTTATCATGAGATTTGGACTATGAATAACTAATTGACCCCCATTCTCACTTATTCTAAAAAAAATTCTAACAATTGGTATCAGAGCCATCTTATGATTTGGTTTAAAAGTACTTGATGTAGAAAATATCAAGATGCTTAAGAGAGAAGTTCTCAAGATCAAAAGAGATAACTTCACTCCATGGAAAAGATTGATGAAGTTGCACCTTGGATCTATAGGTGATCATGCACAAGACATAATCATAGTGGAACATGTTGATCTAGTTTGTGTCCCTACTATAGAAGATATGAAAAAAAAAGGAGCACAATCAAGAAATGCTAGAGTTTGCCTTTTCTCTCAGCTATGTTGAATTTGATGACATCAAAGGATGTAACTCTAGATTCAAGATGTGGAAAGTCTTGTCAAACATCTATGGAGGAGATCAAAATGTCAAAAGAGAAAAACAAGAAATCCTTAGAGGAAAGTTTGATGACATGAGAATGGAGGAAGGTGAGAACATTGCCCAATATGCCTCTAGAATAATGGAATTAGTAAGTGCAATAAGAGGTACAAATAGTGTTTTAGATGATGAAACTATTATCAATTTTTTTTTAAGAACCTTGCTCCCCATCCATGCAATGAGAGTATCAACCATCCAAGAATTGAGATGCATACTAGGAAACAAACTCACTCTTGAAGGTATAGTTGGAAGAATTACTGCATTTGAGTTATCTAACTTTGATAACTATAGACCTAAGAACCTTGAATTTTCTTTCAAGGCTAACCTATTTTCAAAAGATGTTGAAGGGGTGAAACCAAAGAAGAAGAAAAGAAAGATCAAATATGTATCTAGGGATAGCAACATAGATGAAGAAGATGTGGAATAGTTGGAAGCATTATTGGCTAGAAGATTTCATAGAAGAAAAGGTAAATTCAAAGGTAAGCTTCCTATCACTCATTTTAATTTTAAAGAAATAGGACATATTTCTACAAGCTGTACAAAGAAGAACTAAAAATAAAGCAACAAGTACAAGAACAAAAGAGAAGATGATAGAAAAGATTACAAGGAGAAAGAAAAAAAGTGCTACATTGTTAAAGAAGAGAATGATGATGAGGTAGTCTATGTAGCCATGAAGGATGAGTGGAATAAAGATGAAGTAGTAACACTGGTAACCCGTGTAAACAAGAATGCCAATGGATGCTCACTTCGCATGATAGGAGACAAAAGTAAGTTTGTTGCCTTTACTCAATATGATGGAAATAGTGTTAGATTTGAAAATGATGCTCCATGTCTAATCAAAGGAAAAGGTTCCATTAAGCTTACAAAGAAAATATTGTGTGATAATGCATATTATGTTGAAGGTCTGAACTACAATCTATTGAGTGTTTCATAGTTAGGCAATGTAGGATGCAAAGTAGAATTTTGAAAAAAAAACTACCAAAATCTATGACACTAATAGAAATCTAATAAGAAAAAGAGACCAGACTAGGAGTAACTTGTTTTATCTAGATATGGAGGATACTGCCTATTTTATTGTAAAACTTGATGATGTGTGGCTATGGCATAAAAGACTATGTCATGTCGATTTTGATAATATGATTAGCATCAGTAAGATGAAGAAAGTCGAAGATTTTCCTAAACTAAAGAAGCCTACCAATACAATGTACAAATAGTGTTAGCTAGGAAAGATGAGAAAGTCAAGTTTCAAAAAAAAAACCTATACTTCTAAAGAAGTACTATATTTAGTCCATAATAACTTATGTGGTCCAATAGAAGTGAAAAGTTACAAAAGATACATAAATGTAATGTTGTTTATGGATGACTATTCTAGAATAATGAATGTCATGTTCCTAAAGCAAAAGTATGATGCATACCAAATGTTTAAGTGGTATTTGGCTAGGGTTGAGAAAGAAATAGGAAATAGTCTAAAGTGCCTCAAATCAGAGAGAGGAGGTGAGTTCACATTAAAGGAATTTGAGACATTCTAAAATGACAAAGGAATTGAAAGATAAAGATCAACACTTAGAACTCAACCATAGAATGAAATTGTAGAAAGAGGAATAGATCACTAATAGATTGTGCCAAAACATTAATGATGGAGAAAAATGTTACACTAAAGTACTAGAGAGAAGCTATAAGTACAACTGTCTACACTCTCAATTGAGTACAAATCAAGAAAGGTACTAATGTAATACCTTTTGAACTATGGTATGGTTAGTCACCTAATGTAAATAATTTCAAAGTCTTTGTTTGTAAATGCTATATTCTTAAAGAGTCTAGGAATAACAAGTTTGATGCAAAAAGTGATGAAGGCATATTCCTTGGATACTCCACTAGAAGTAAAGCATATAAATGTTTAAATTTAATACTAACAAAATTGTGGAGAGTGCAAATGTTAACTTTGATGAGCATACAAAAGTTCAAGGTGATGAATCCATCAAGAAACCAGAAGAATATAGATCCTTTGTATACTTCTATGAAGGAATGTCTGCTGAAGAAGATGTTGCCAATTAGGTTGAGAATCAACAAGAAGTTTCAGTATTTGCTAAGACACAATAAGTGAATGCCAAATTGCATTCAATTTTTGAGTTGTACAATGAAGAAAATGTACATTCTAATTCTAAAATCAATACACATGAAAGAGATGATGAGCTACTTGAAAGAAATGTTCATAGTGACTCTAATGCTGAAAGACCAAACATGGAAACAAGGATAGAACCAAGGTTATCCAAGTATGGGAGAAGAAATCACTCTACTAAACAAATCATTGCTGACAAGAAATAGACTAAGAAATGAGTCATGTCTACTAAGCAAGATTGAACCCGAAATAGTGAAGGATGCACTACAAGATGATGATTGGTGCAAAGCTATGGAAGAGGAGATAGAGAATATTGAGAAGAACAAAACTTGGACTCTAGTTTTAAGACTAGCTGATAAGAATGTGATTGGAAGCAAGTTCCTTTTTAAGAAAAAGCTAGATGAGAATGGTGTGACCACAAGAAATAAGGCTAGACTAGTCTGTAAAGGTTATGCACAAGAAGAAGGACTAAACTATGGGGAAACATTTTCCCATGTTGCAAGAATGGAATGAGTTAGAACTCTAATTGCATATCCTACTTACAAAGGTTTCAATGTAAACCAATTAGATTTAAAGTCTACTTTTCTGAATGGTATACTGGAAGAGGAAGTCTACATAGAACAATTAGAGGGATTTTTTGATGATAACAACAAGGATATGATTTACAAACTACATAAAGCTCTTTATGTTTTGAAACAAGTTCCTAGAGCTTGATGTGAGAGACTTCAAAAATATATGGTGAAGAATAGATTTGAGAGAATAGATGAAAATAATAACTTGTACATCAAATCAAAAATAGGTAAGGATATCTCAATATCAAAAATATTTGTTGATGATATAATATTTGGAGGAAAAGATGCATATTTTGTATATCAGATGAAACATTAGTTTGAGATGACAATGATTGGGGAAATTAAATTCTTTGTTGGATCACAAGTACATCAACTAAAACATGGCATATTTGTGACCCAATCAAAATATATCAAGGAGATACTCAAGACATTTGGCTTAGAGGATTCAAAACCAACCAGTACACCAACGATAATAGGACATAAGTTATCCAATAATGATGAATAAGGTAAAGTAAATTAGACAATGTATAGGTCAATGATTGGAAAGTTGCAATATGTTGTACATAGAATACTAGACATTGCATTAGCTATTGGAATAGTGGCAAGATTTTTTGCAAATCCTAAAGAAAATCATCTTATGGCAGTGAAGAGAATAATGAGGTACCTAAAATGAATAGATGACATTGGCTTGTACTATAGGAGGACTAATTTTTTTTGAATTGAATGTCTATGTTGATGTAGATTAAGGAGGTAACATTGATGATAGAAAAAGTACCAGTGGAGGAGAACTTTTCTTATGTAGAAGATTAGTCACTTGGACTAGTAAAAATCAAAGTTATACCTCATAGTCCACAACTAAAGCTGAGTATGTTGCAACTGACATTGATTGTACCAAAATTGTATGGATCAAGCACTTGTTGAAAGGTATGAAGGAAAATATAATTGAAAATTTGATACTCTATTGTGATAACAAAAGTGCCATTAACATACCAAAGAATCCTATGATGCATGCCAAAAAAAAAACACATTGCAATCAAGTATCACTATGTAAGAGAACTAGTGGAAGACAAATAAGTGAAGATGGAATATATTAATTCAAAGGAAAAAATTGCTAACATCTTCATAAAACCTTTACCTAAAGATACATGTGAGTATCCTAGAGCTAAGCTAGGGGTAATGCCACTATCAAAGGCTATTTGAGAAACAATAGAATTGCCTTGCATCAAATTAATTTATTGTTGAAATAATATAGGTTAATCCAGAGGATCCTACTTTAGGTTTTGCCTAAAGTAATTAATATGCTAATATTCCAAATTAGTCACAAGCATTGTGACACAAGGAGAAATTGGAAAATTGCAAAAATCTACATCTACATAATTAAAGATGCAAAGTCTTTGGCATTGTTGTCAAAGAGGGAGAAATAGAAAAAATTGATCAAATAGTAGAAACTAATCATACATGTAAATAGCACAGAGGGGGAAATATCATGTAGAGGGAGAAATTAAAAATATACAAGATCAAATGTATAGAGGAAGAAATAGTAGAAAGGAAGAAGAAAGGATACAATAGCTAAGAGGGAGAAGCAAAATCAAAGAAATCAAGATGAAAGATCTAAGAGGGAGAAAATCAAAGGAATTAGTATGTACCAGCAAAGAGGGAGATATAAAAGAAAACAAATTTCTTTTTGGTATTTGACTTGTTATTTTAACCTACTTAGCGTTTTGATAACTTGGTTGATTGGTTTGGTTTTCCATCAATGCCAAAGAGGGAGATTGTTGGAATTTGATTAAAAAGATCATTGTTGAAGATTGTTGAAGAAGAGAGATTTTTAAAAAAGAGTGTTTTAAATCATTTTTTCACTCATGTCAAACTTGTTATTTGCTAGAATCACAATTGCTTATAAGATCCAAATATTATTGCTTACTTGATTAATGAGGAGGATTTAATCAATAAGATGTAACAAAACCACCTAAAGGAAAGGTTGAGTTATGATGTTGTAATGAAGTACAAGGATCAATTAAGACATTGGTAAAATGATGTATTCATAATATACTTGAAGATATAGAGGTTGGCTACACTTAGAAACATTAGAAGAATAAGTTGTAATTGAGTTGTCTACAAAGCTTGACTAAATTCATTAGTGGGTGCTGAGAGAGTTAGTTAATGTTGAGTAGATTTTTAGTAAGTGTCAAGAAAATAAAAAATCTAGCATGTGCCAAGTGAAACAGTTTAGGTGCTTAGCAAATAGTAGGTACCAAGAAAAGTTTAGGTACTGAGAAAAGGAAAATGTAATAGGTGTCAAGCATTAGTAAAACTTAGTTGATGCCGAGTGAATCCATAGTAGGTGTCGAGTAACATTGTATGTGTCAAGCATCAGTAATTCAATAATGTTGAGCTACTACATTATTTGAAAAGTCAAAGATTCACCAAATCTGAGTCAATAAGGTTATTACCTTGAATTTTGTGAACCAAGTGGAAGATAAGAAGGTTGAGTTGGTGGCATAAAATTTTAGGTTAACTATTTTTAAGAGAATATAGGTGGATTCCACATTATGTTTCTAAAAGAAACAAAATGGAGGGAAAGATATATTGAATCTTACCTAATCAATTCAAACCCAAATATGAGCAAGAAGAATAGAGCATGAAATGTATTCCAAACTCCTACTTAAGGAGGTACATGTCAAGAATCAAAGTGAGGTGGTTAGAGAGAGTGGTTGGAGTCAAGGAGAAGCATTGAGAGGAAAGAATAGAGCATAGAGACTCTACTTCAATACGAGATCGCAGAGGAGATTACATTGGCACAACAAGCATGGAGACTCAAGGAGACAAAGCTTGAAAGGAGGACAAGCTGTCAGAGTTGTAGAGACTAAAAACCAAGCAAGTTTGTGAATTGAATAAGAGATCTAAAATTTTCAAGTTAAGCTATGAGTTATATTAGGTCAAAAGTCCTTATTGTTACTCTCTTACAATTGTGTCAGTTAGGGAAAAATACTATGGACTTAGCTTGGCCTAAAATCCCTTGAGAAATCCTTTAATAAGGAAAAATTCCAAGTGAATGTTTTAAAGTCCTTTAACTGGGTACATTCCTAATAGGGTGTTTGAAATCCCTTGGTTGGGTCACATTTAAGAGTGTGTTGTAGCCTATAATAGGGAAAGCCTTTCACAAGGCATCATTTTAGAAGAGTGAGAAACAAGGTAGCATGTTATTGGTTGTTTTTACCAAATTGTGTTTCCAAAAAATTACTATGTTATGTGTCGATCTTGCATGTTTGATTTCTACATGTTGATTTATCGATAACTTTCTTAAAGGAATGTTTAGCTTGGATGCATGGTTAGTTTGAATGGGCTCACTACACTTAGTGAAAAGGTTTTATTAATACATTTGGACCTAAAATAATAGATTCACCTCCCTTCTCAGTTATTCTAAAGTATTTCTAACAGATGAGGAATACAAAACTCTTGTTGGTACATTATCTATTGGGGATCTTACTAAGAAAAAGAACCATAACATCATAAATATTGACATTGCATTAGCTCTTGGCTATGAAGAATTTGATGAGATCAAAGACTATAAAACTGCTTTTGATATGTGGAACAAGCTAAAGGATATATATGGTGGTGAGGAAAATGTAAGGAGAGCCAAAGATGAAAGCCTTAGAGGACAATTTGATCAAATAAAAATGAGAGAGGATGAAAATGCTGCCAAATATGTGGAAAGAATCAAAGCTAGTGTTAGTTAAATTAGAGCATCTAGAGGAGAGATCAAAGAAGAAACTATTGTAAGTAAAATTCTAAGAACTTTTCTTCCTATCTATGCAATTAGAGTATATGCTATTCAAGAACTAAGATGTGTTTCAAATATCAATTTAGGTTTGGATGCCCTAGTAGGAAGATTGACATCTTTTGAGCTAGACAACTTTGATAATTATGTTCTAGCTTCTAAAAATGTTGAGTTTTCATTTGAAGCTAAACTTTTACTCAAGGATAAAGGAAGAAAGATAAAGGATAATTGGTTAGATAGTGAAGGAGAAACCAAGGAAAGATTAGATAGTGATCTTGAAGTTGTTGAAGCTTTACTTGCAAAGAAATATTCCATAGGTAGAGGAAAGTAAAAAGGTAAAGTTCCTCTAATCTATTTTTTATGTGAACAAATTAGTCATATTGTTGCCAAGTGCCCAAAAAAAGATAGCAAGGATGAGAAGAAGAGACACAAGTAAAAAGGAAAAAAGGAATTCAAAAGTTACAAACCATACAAAGACAAAGGTAAGAAAACTTGTTTCATGGCTAAAGACTCTAATAACAGTGAGGATGAAATAGTGTACATTGCTCTAAAAGATGAATCAAATGATGAAGGAGATAAGATGGCACTTATCTCTCTTGTTAGTAAAAATGATACATGGATCATAGATATTGGATGTTCACATCGTATCACTAGAGACAAAACAAAATTTGAATATTTTGAACACTATGATGGAGATAGTGTAAGGTTTGGAAATAATGAACCTTGTTGCATAAAAGGAAAAGTCTACATCTCATTAACCAATGAGCTTGTATGTGACAATGCTTATGGGGTTAAAGGACTAAAACATAATTTATTGAGTGTGGCACAACTAATCAACAATGGATTCAAGGTAGAGTTCATGCATGTCAAGGAAAGATTACTTGATGACAAAGGGACTCTAATTGGATCAGGCAAACAAACAAAAGGTAACCTATTTTATCTTGATCTTGGTGATTGCTCAAGTTTTACTGCTCAAATGGAAGAAATTTGGCTATGGCATAGAAGAGTATGCCATGTAAATTTTGATAATATAGTCAAGATAACAAATTTAGAAAAGTAAGAGCTATCCCTAGTTTGAAGAAACTAAATGTTGGTTTATGCAAAAATTGTCAAATTGGCAAAATAGGAAAGACTAGTTTTAAAAGAAAAAACTATCAATCTGAAGATGTCTTGGAAATTGTGCATACTGACTTATGTGGAGCTATTAGAGTAGAAAGTTATAGTGGAAAAAAATTCTTTATTCTTTTTGTTAATGAAAACTCTAGAATGATGACTATTATGTATCTTAAAGAAAAGTCAGAAGCTTTTGAGAAATTCAAATGGTATTTGGCAAGAGTAGAAAAGGAAATAGGAAAAAAGATTGAAATGCTTAAGATCAGACAAAGGTGGTGAATCCATCTCTAATGAATTCAAGAATTTTTGCATTGAAAGATGAATTAAAAGGCAAGTATCAACCCTTGGTACTCCTGAGTATAATGGAATAGGTAAAAGAAGAAATAGATCCATCATGGATTGTGCAAGGACTCTAATGATTGAAAAGAATGTTGCTATCAAAGACTAGAAGGAAGCTATCAACACTGCATTTCATACTTTGAACTGAGTATAGTTGAAGAATGATTTAGATAAAACACCCTATGAGCTATGGTATGGCTATAAACCTAATGTAAGTTACCTAAAAGTATTTTGCAGTAAATGTTATATATTGAAAGAATCTAGTAAAGAAAAATTTGACATGAAAGGTGATGAAGGTATATTTTTAGGATATGCCTACAAAAGTAAAGAATATAAATGTTTGAATTTGTCTACTCATAAGATCATAGAAAGAGCGCATGTGAGAATTGATGATTTTGTAGAAAATATTGAAGAAGAAAGTAAGAAAGAACTAGAAGATTACAAAAGATTTGTATACTTTGAGCCTAATACATTGCTAGGCATATCTAATAATAAGGAGACTTCTCCTCATGAGTCTTCCTTAGCTAGCAAGTTTCAAGAAGTTCAAACTGAGTCACAGGGACCCAAATCACATTTTGAAGCTACTGAGTTAACAACTACTATGTTTGAAGGACCCAAACCTAGAGTTGAAATTCAAAATGAAGACTATGCAATTCATTCAAAAGGAAAAGAACATGTATTGGCTAAGTATGTTAGAAGTCATCATGCACTTGATCAGATTATTGGAGATAAATCAGAAGGTAGTATGACAAGAAGTAAGCTAAAAGGTACATGTCTATTTACTAATTTTGAACCTAGGGGTGTTAAAGATGCATTGGAAAATAAAAGCTGGATTGAGGGAATAAATGAAGAGATAGAAAATATAGAAAAGAAGAAAACTTGGACTCTTGTTCCAAGGCCTAAAGATAAAAATGTGATTGGAAAAAAAATGGGTATTTAGGAATAAGTTGAATGAACATGGAAAAGTATCAAGAAACAAAGCAAGACTAGTATGTAAAGGTTACTCTCAAGAAGGTGGTATTGATTATGGTAAAAATTTTACCCCTATTGCAAGATTAGAAGGTGTTAGGAATTTACTAGCATATGCAACACATAGAATATTCAAAGTATATCAAATGGATGTTAAATTTGCATTCTTAAATGGAATTCTTGATGAAGAAGTCTACATTGAACAACCAAAAGGTTTTGTTAATCCTGACAAAAGGGACATGGCCTACAAATTACACAAAGCTCTATATGGTCTCAAACAAGCTCCTAGAGCATGGTATGAAAGGCTGCATAACTACCTAATACATATTGGTTATTAAAGGAAAAATGATAAAAATCATCTATACATAGAGGAAGGACAAGATAACAAGATTGTGTTGGTAGAGATATTTGTAGATGATACTCTATTTATAGGAAATGATGACCTATGCAAAGCATTTTCTGAACAAATGAACAAAGAGTTTGAAATGTTCATGCTTGGTGAAATAAAATTATTTGTTGGATTGTAGATACAATAGAACAAAAATAGTATCTATATCACTCAATCTAAGTATATCAAAGAGATACTCAAGAATTTTGGAATGAAAGATTCAAAACTTATTGGTGCCCCCATGTATATTGGGCTGAAGATTACCAAAGATGATTACTCCAAAGAAGTAGATCAAACCTTATATAGATCAATGATTAGGAAATTATAGTATGTGTTAGAAATACTTTAGAATAATTGGGAGGGGGGGGGGGGGGGGGGGGGGTGTGGTGGGGTGGTGGGGTGGGGGGGGGGGTGAATCAGTTACTCAAGGTCTAAAATTGCCTAATCAAATTTTTTCACAAATTATAGTGAGCCCATATAAACTACCATGCATCGATGCTTAAACCTTCATTCTAGCAAGTTACTAAAAATTAATATGCAAAAATGAAACTCATGAAATTAACACATAACATAGTGATTTATGTGGAAACCCAATTTGGGAAAAACCACTAGTAATATGCTACCTTTATTCTCACCCTTCTGAAGTGATGACCTGTTAAAGGCCTACCTTGTTAAAGGCTACAATACATTGTTAGACATGATCTTGTCAAAGGATTTCAACACCCTGTTAGGAATGTGCCTAGTTAAAATCCTTTAGAACATTCAACTTGGAATGTCACCTTGTTAAAGGATTTCTCAATGGCTATTAGGACAACCTAAGTCCATAGGATATTTCCTCAATTGATACAATTGTAAGAGAGTAACAAGTAAGGGCTTTGACCTGATACAAATTACAACTCAACCTTGTAGATTTTTTATCACAATTCAACTCACAAATTTTCTTGGCTTTCTATCTCTGTAGCTTTGACAACTTTTCCTCCCTTCAAGCTTTGTCTCCTTAAGTCTTCTTGCTTGTTGTGCTAATGCAATCTCCTCTCTATGGTAACTTAATTGAATTAGAGTCTCTATGCTTTATTCTTCCTTCTCTATGCCTTTTCTTAGACACCACACACTCTACCACACTCTACCTCTTTCATTCTTTGACCTGTAACTCCTTATGTAGAAGTTTGTAATTCATTTCCTACTCTTAATTCTTGCTCATGGGTTGAGTTAATTTGGAAAGATATGATGTAGCTTTCCCTCCAATTTTCTTCTTATAGAAACATCATTTGAAATCCACCTATATTCACCTAAAAAAAGTTTTAAAAAAAAATCTATGACACCAGCTCATCATCCTTCTCTTCCACCTAGTTCACAAAACTCAATGTAACAACCTTATCAGCTTAGATCATGTGAATCTTTGACTTTTCAAATAATGTAGTTGCTCAACACTATTGCAATACTAGTGCTTGGCACATATTATGTTACTCAACACCTTCTATGGATTCACTTGACATCCATTAAATTTTATAGGTGCTTGACACATACTACATTTTCCTTGTTTAGCACTTGAAGTTTGCTCGACACTAACTTATAGCTCGACACTTGAAGACTATTTCTCAACACACACTAGATTTTGCATTTACTGGGCACTAACTGAGAATTCTACTTGACATAAACTAACTTGCTTGGCAACCACTAATAAATTTAGCCAATCTTGGCAAACATCCTTCTTACAACTTGTTCTTCTAATGTTTCTAAGTGTGACCAACCTCTCTATCATAGAGTATGTTATTAATGCATCATTTTATCAATGCCTTAACTGATCTTTGTATTTCATTAAAACATCATAACTCAACCTTTCCCTTAAGTGATGTTGTTACCTCTTATTGATTAACTCCTCATTAATCAACTAAGTGATAGTACTTGGATCATATAAGCAATTATCATTTCAAAAAAAATAGGTTTGACATCAATGAAAAAAAAATGAATGAAAACATTCTTTATCAACAATCTCCCTCTTTCAAAATCTTCAACAATGATCTTTTCAATCATAGTTCAACAATCTTCCTCTTTGGCATTGATGGCAAACTAAACGAATCAACTAACTAAGCTGATCATCCAAATTACCATAATGCTAATATGCCAAAAAGAAAAAGACTTGTTTACATTTCATATCCTCCCTCTTTGTATCATGTCTCCTTCTTTGCTGATAATTTTTTTTCTATTTTGCTCCCTCTTAGATCTATCATTCTGATTTCTCATCTTTAGCTTCTCCCTCTTAGTTGTTGTTTACTTTCTTCCTGTGTACATCTAATCTATCTTTCTTTGATAATCTTAGATCAATTTTTGCATTTCATCTCCCTTTGATCTTCTTGCTATAGATTAATTTCTCTACTATTTCTCCCTTTGATCAACTTCTACTATTGACTTTCATATCTCCCTCTGATCTTTTGTTGTTGATCAGTTTTTGCAATTTCTCCCTCTTTGACAACAATGCCAAAGATGTAGTATCTTTGAATATGAAGATGTAGAATTTGCATCTTTCAATCTTCTCCCTCTATCATGATGCTTGTGACTAAATTGATATTTTAGCACTTTAGTATCCTTAGCATCATTTTTTTATTATTTTAACAATTAATACTTATTGATGTAGGGAAATTCTACTATTTTTAAAATAGCCTAGGATAGGGGTTTTACCCCTAACTTACCTCTAAGATACTCAAAATTATCTTTAGGTAGTGGTTTTGTAAATATATCTAGAATTTGTTCCTTTGAGTGGATATATTCCACCTTAACTTGTTTGTCTTCCACCAGTTCTCTTACATAGTGATACTTGATTGCAATGTGCTTAGTTTTTGTATGCATCATAGGATTCTTGGATATGTTGATGGCACTTGTGTTATCACAATAGAGTATCACTGGCTCAATTATCTCCTCCTTCATTCCTTTTAATAGGTGCTTGATCCACACAATGTTGGTATAGTTGATGGCAACTGCAACATACTTAGCTTTAGCTATGGATTGTGAGGTACATGCTTGTTTCTTGCTAGTCCAAGTGACTAGTCTTCTTCCCAAGAAGAGTGCTCCTCCATTGGTTCTTTTTCTATCATCAATGTTTCCTACCCAATCTATATTAATGTAAGTATTTAACTCAAAAATTTTACCCCTCTTGTAGTATAACCCAAAGTCATCTATCCCTTTTAGATACCTCATTATTCTCTTTATTTTCATAAGATGATTTTCTCTTGGATTAGTAGAAAATCTTTTCACTATCCCAACAACTAATGCAATGTCTAGTCTACTATGTAGAACATACTACAACTTCCTAATCATATACCTATACATTATTTGATTGACTTCAGAAAATTCATCATTCTTAAACAGCTTGTGTCCTATTACCATTGGTGTACTCACACGTTTGCAATCCTCTAAGCCAAATGTCTTGAGTATTTCCTTGATATACTTTGATTGGGTATAAAATATACCATGTTTTAGTTGGTGTACTTGTAATCCAACAAAGAACTTTATTTCTTCATACATTAATACTTGAAATTCATGTTTCATTTTGTTAGAAAAATCTTTGTGTATTGCATCTTTTCCTCCAAAGATTATATCATCAACAAATATTTATAATATTAGGATATCCTTACCTTCTTCTAATTTCATGTACATGTTATTGTTGTCATCTATTCTTTCAAAGCCTATCTTCACTAGATATTTGTGAAGTCTTTCATACTAAGCTCTAGGAACTTGTTTCAATCCATAGAGAGCTTTGTGTAGCTTGCAAACCTTATCATTATTGTTCTCATCAACAAAACGTTCTAGTTTGTCTATGTAGACTTCCTTTTCTAGCATACCATTTAGAAAAGTAGACTTTATATCCATTTGGTAGACTTTGTAACCTTTGTAGACAACATATGCAAGTAGAGTCCTAACTTCTTCCACTCTTACAACAGGGGCAAATGTTTCTCCATAATCTAGTCCTTCCTCTTATGCATACCATTTGTAGACTAGTTTAGCCTTATTTCTTGTGATCTCACCATTTTCATCTAGCTTGTTTCTAAACACCCACTTGTTGTTATCTACTGGTCTTGGAACTAAAGTCCATGACTTTTTTTTATCAATTTTTTCTATCTCTTCTTTCATTGCTTTGTACCAATCATCATCTTGTAGAGCATCATTCACTGTCTTGGGTTCAATCTTGCTAAGCAGATACATTTCACTCCTTAGTCTATTTATTGTCATTGGTCTAGCCTCTTTGTCATCAATGATTTGTTTTGAAGGATGGTGCCTTCTCACATACTTTGATAGCCTAGGGTCAGTCCTACTTTCTATGTTTGGCCTTTTAGCATTAGAGTCATTATATACATCTCTATTAGGTAATTCTTCATCTCTTTCATGTGTATTGATTTCAAAATTAGAATGTGCATTTCCTTCATTCTACAACTTGGCATCTGAATGCAACTCAAAATTCATTGGTTGTGACTCGATAGATACTGAGGTTTGTTGCTAATTCCAAATTTGATTGGCAACATCTTCTTTATCAGATATTCCCTCATAGAAGTATACAAATAATTTTCATTCTTTTGGTTTCTTGATGGATTCATTATTTTGAACTTTTGCATGCTCATTAAAGTTTACATTTGCACTTTCCACAACTTTGTTAGTGTTAGAATTTAAACACTTATAAGTGTATATGAGAAAATGTTAGTATGTGAATAGAAACCAAATTTAAATAAAGCTTCTACAAACTAAACAAAATTCATAAACTTCAAGATAGACTAAGATGAGCTCTTAATTGAGAATATGAGCCATTAATGGACTCTCTTAATAAGAAGCTCTCTTGTTGAGTAGCTTTATCTAAATGGATAGGATGTATGCTCAATATGCTTCCAAAGGCTTCAATGGATGATTGTGGATTTTTGGTGTGGATAGATGGCTTTAGTATGGATTTGGCTCTCAAAATAGCATTATAACTTTACTTCATGGATTGTGTTATTTTGCAAAGGGGAAGGATCCAATTTATAGGCAAGAGGCTTGAGGGATTGAGGGCTAAGATGCAAGGATGGGAAAAAGCTTATGGAAGGCTCAGATTGCATGAGATGAGAGCACATGGATTGTGCTTCCTTATAGCCAATCAAGGAGTGACACATGTCACATGGTGAGAGGATGGAGGAAAGGGCAAGGATGAGTCAACAAAGGAGGGTCAAGAGATAAAATCTTCATAAAGACCCTCATAATGACTTGTAAGAGCAATAAAAGGGCTTGTAAGAGTCATTTATGACCTAGTGGACTTCATAAAGTTTTATGGTTGAGATATTTTGAGGGTGATGAGAGCAAATTCGACTTGGACTTGATTAGAAATGTTTTAAGCTTGTTTAGGCTTGTGCAAATGATTAGAGGATGGATTAGGATGGTTTAGGATTAGCTTAAGGATAGGCAAGTGGATGGCATTTAATGAGGGTGGGTGAAGGAAGAGATATTTGTTAACTTTGGCTTGGGTTAGTAAGTTTTAACCCATGTTTAGGGAATGTGACAAGGTTAGGAGGGGATTAGGATTAGGTTTAAAGACATCTTCTAGAAGAGTCTAGATTTTGGATGAGGATAAAGACTTTCTAGAATAGTCTAGAATTTCCTAGGATGAGGATGAAGACTTTCTAGAAGAGTCTAGAACTTCTTAGGGTGAGGATAAATTAGATTTTTAGGAAATAAATAAAGTTTTTTTTATTTCAAGGGTTTGGGTTGAGGAGATATTTATTAAAACTTTTTTAATAAACATGAGGATTAATATTTAATTTTAATTAAATATTTTGAGTTGGGGTTAGGGGTAGGAAATGATGAGATTAGCCTTTAATCGAAATTAAAGAAGGATTAGAAGATTTTGGAAGAGGTTATTGGTCATAAGGAAATTGGCCAATTTTTGGGCAAAAAATAAATTTTTTATTTATTTTAGGATTTTTGGTCAATTTATTAATTAAATAATTAATAAATAAGGAAATAATGTTTAAATAAGATTTAAACATTTTTGGGAGGGATTCCTTAATTAAATATTTTTAATTAAGATAAAGGGATTTAATGGCATAAAAATTAATTAATAAATTAAATAATTAATTAATTAATAAATGATGATGTCATCAGGACTTTTTCAGAAAATAAAAATACTTTATTTTCTAAAGGTTTTTAGGTGTCTACATTTTGCCCCTCTTTGATGTGATGCCGCAAGTGGCATGGCATCAAAGATAAGAAAATAAGATGCCCAAGGCTAGAGCAGAAGAGGAGAGAATGGACTGTGAGATGCCCCCCTCAAGAAGGCAGCGGGGAGAGAAAGCGAGGCTCGGTGGCTTCTTGAAAAACACAAGAATCTGGGATGAGCAAGGAGACTCAGATTGGCAAAGAGAAGGGGCTGAATTAGCTCAAACTCTCACTATGGGAGAATGATAAAGGAGAATCAGATGAACAAGAGGAAGCAAGCTTAAGACCTTAGGGAAGGTGGAGGATGAAGGAGCAGAGCGCTATAAAAAGGAATCCAGGATAGGGAGATGGATGAGGGGATTATAAAGCTGATGGAACAGGATTTCAAAGAGTTAGATTGGTAGAAGATGGGTTTCAGAGATCCCTAGGACTAGGATTGTGGATCTCGAAAGATGAGGTTTGGTGGGTTGATTTGGATTGGTGGATCCCTAAGACTAGGATTGTGGATCCCTAAAGCTAAGAGTGATGAGTGATTCAAAGAGATACTGATGCATCAGCTTAGGTAGGAGAGACGGATGCTAGATATGGATGGGGGATAATGGAGATGAAGGAAAACCATTGAAGCTTTTTGAGCGGGGGGATACTTCAAAGAGAAGTACCACCATGTAGTTGAGCACTAGATTTGCTATAGGACTATTGGTTAATTGCCAAGGTTACCAAGAACATCAAGGCCTTTTCACCAACCGTCCAAAGGACTAACAAACTAACTCAAAACAAACACACAAGGATTGCCCCAACATCACACATGAATCCTAGAGGAAGCAGCGTGGAAACGACACTGGAGAACCCACAAGCAGAAAAGAAAAACAAACGAAAGACCTGATCAAGACCTTACACTCTAATTGCCCCATTCGCAGCATACCATGATATGGAAGATCATGGCAACCTTGAGGAGGGAACAAGGAGATTGCTTGGAAAAGATACTTCAAGACCCAAAAGGGAAGATCTCAAATCAAAAGAAAGTGAAAATCCAAAAGAGAGCCGTTTGCCAACGAGATGGGTAGGACAAGGCACTAACGGACCAAGATCAGACATGAGGAAAGCTATATCCTGCAAGGACCTATTGGAGAGCACCGAAGCTGGTGGATTTGGATGAGTGATGCATCTGGAAAGCTGAACTAAGAAAGATAACACTTTGGTGATAGGAAATCTAGCTAAAGGATGCATTGGAATAGCTAACCAAGATGTGTGATGGGTGCAAGATGCTGATCAAGGACAAACTGACATGAACGCTGGATTGATACAATGATACTAAGTTAAAGAGGATGTACAAGCTGATGGACCAAGATATGTTACAAATGTACAAGTTTGTTCATGTTTTGGTTTTTGTGAGATGGAAATGTTTGTGAAGGATGGGATGTCTATAATAGGTGATAGGTGGATAGGTAGATGGTTTGCGAAAAGCTTAAGGAAAATGGAATTTTGTGTGTGCACGTGATAGTATACAAGCTAGGATACAGGATTATTTATAGGCTGGAATATGGTACAAACCTTGGACAAGATTTGGATAGACAAGGTATGGTACAAGATTTACAAGGTATAATACAAGCTTTGGTACAAGATTTACAAGCTGTACAGGAGGTATTTACAAGCTTCATCAGATTTTGGATATTTGGTTGGAACACCAAGGGAACAAGCAAGTGTGTCTTATGGGATGGTGGGTAAATGGATGAGGGATAGGATAGTGATAGATAATGGATTAGTCTTTAGTACACAAGGCGCCTGAATTACCAGGTTTTCACCAAGGTACCTATCCAAGGTGCTTGAATTGCCAAGTTTTCACCATTGGACGCTTATTTCTCTTTACTATTTTTTTCTTTTGTATTTTTCAAAAGCTAGGTATACCAAGGATCTTCAAGCATAGAACTTCTTGAGATGAATGATGTTAGTAGGATCATTCAAGAGTTCTCCTTCTGGTGTAGATAGATGATAAGCTCCAGAGCCAAAGGAAGTAGTGACAACATAAGGACCAAGCCATGTAGGTTCAAACTTGCCTTTCTTTTCTCGATCTACTTGGACTTTCATGTTTTCTTTGAGGACCATGTCACCTGGCTGAAAGTGTCATGGAAGCACCTTCTTGTTGAAATTTCTTTTGAGACAAGTTTGATAGACTGTGAGATGATCATAGGCTTTTTGGCGCTTCTCGTCTAAGAGATCTAGCTGGGTGAGTCGAGCTACTCTATATTCTTCATCTGATATTTGCCCTTGCAAAGATATGCGCAAGGAGGGAAGTTCAACCTCTATAGGTAGTACCGCTTTGGCACCATAGACTATGGAGTATGGAGTTGTGCCTGTGGATGTACGGAAGGAAGTTCGATAGGCCCATAAGGCTGGATTTATTTGTAGGTGCCAATCACGGCCGGAATCATTGACAACTTTCTTTAGAATTTTGAGGAGGGTTTTGTTAGTTGCCTCTGCCTGGCCGTTACCTTGTGGGAAATATGGGCTAGAAAAGCGGTGATGGATGCGGAGGGAAGTGCATAATTCTTCCATGTTGAGATTTTCAAAGTTACCTCCGTGGTCGGTGAAGATGGTGGATGGGATGCCAAAGCGGCAAACAATGTGGTACAACATAAACTTGGAGACCTGAACTCCTGTAGCTGAGACTAGGGGGACTGCTTCCACCCATTTAGTGAAATAGTTTGTAGCTGTTATTATCCATTTATGTCCATCAGATGAGAGGGGTGTGATAGTTCCAACTAGGTCAAGGCCCCAACAAGCGAAAGGCCAAGGTGGTGCAATAGGCTGTAGATCCTGTGCCGGAGCGTGCACAAGATTTGCATGCTGCTGACATGGGAGACACTTTCTGACAAAGTCACAGGAGTCTTCTTCAATGGTAGGCCAATAGTAGCCTACTCTAAGGATTTGTCGTGCTAGGACAATACCACTCGTGTGGGCACCGCAAAGTCCAGAGTGTACTTCCTTTAACACCATCGCGGCCTCATTTTGGTCTAAACATCGAGAGTATTGTGATAACCCCAACAATATAGGGTTTTGGCTATGATAACATAGCGGGATGATTTTCGAATGAGGTTCTGGCGTTGGGTACGTGTGAGGTGAGGGGATATGATACCATCGTTAAGGTAAGCATGAATCTCATGGTACCAAGGGGATTGGGGACCAACCAAGATACAAACACGGTTTGAATCCTTATTCGCATAGGCGGGTGTGAGGAGCTGCTCCACTAAAAAATCATATTGTATAGCTGCTTGGGGAATTTCCAAGAGCGAGCCTATAGTAGCCATAGCATCTGCTGCTTTGTTCTGTATTCGAGGCACTTGTGTAAACTGAAGCTTTGTAAAATGTTGGGTTAGCTGATCAACTAGCTCTTTGTAGGGTAATAGCTTTTCATCTTTGGTTTGATATTCATTTAGGGCTTGCTTGATGATGAGCTGAGAATCGCCAAAGATTTGTAGCTCAACAATGTTCCATTCTACAGCTATCTTTAATCCTGCTATGAGGGCCTCATATTCAGCTATATTGTTGGTGCTAGGGAATTGTAGCTTGAAGGCTTTTGGAATGTAATCTCCTTGAGGTGTGACCAACAATATTCCTGCCCCTGATCCATGAGATGTGTATGAGCCATCAAAATAAAGTTTCCATGGGGGTTGTTCTTCAATTAGACAGATATGCTCATCTGGAAATTCTATGATCAACGGATAAACATCTATTAGAGGTGCATCAGCTAGGTGATCTACTATAGCTTGCCCTTTGATTGCCTTTCTATCCACATACTGGATGTCAAATTCACTAAGGAGCATAACCCATTTGGCCAAACGGCCTGTAAGTGTTGTTCTAGAGAGCATATACTTGAGAGGGTCAATCTTGGAGACTAGTTGGATGGTATGACTTAGCATGTAATGGCGAAGTTTTTGAGTTGAGAAAACAACTGCCAAACAAGCTTTTTCCATAGGAGTGTAATTGAGTTCATAACCAACTAGGGTTCTACTGATGTAGTAGATGGCTCTTTCTCTATTGTAGTCATCAAGCTGTGCTAGAAGTGCCCCTAGAGCAGTAGGTGTTGCTGATATGTACAAAATCAGGGGACGACCAGGAACTGGTGGAACCAAGATAGGGGGATTGATGAGATATTGCTTGAGATGGTCGAAGCTGCGCTGACATAAAGGATCCCACTTGAAGTTCTCATCCTTCTTCAGTAAATGTGAAAATGGTGTACACTTATCTGCAAGCTGGGAGATGAAGCACCAAACAGATTGGAGCTTTCCTTGAAGAGAGCGAAGCTATCGCAGTGTCTGGGGAGGAGGCATGTCTAAGATAGCCTTGACCTTCTTGGGGTCGATCTCTATACCTCGTTTAGAAACTATGAAACCTAGAAGCTTGCCAGATGTGACCCCAAAGACACATTTCTTGAGATTCAGCATGAGATGATATTTGGCTAACCTATCAAAGACTTTCTCCAGGTCAGCAAGATGATCCATGAAGGTATGAGACTTGACCAAGATATCATCCACATAATCCTCCAAAATGCTATGGATGAGATCATGAAAAATGGCTGTCATAGCTCTTTGATAGGTAGCCCCAGCATTCTTTAGGCCAAAAGGCATCATGTTGTAGCAAAAGGTTCCCCAAGGGGTAGTGAATGCTGTCTTATGCTGATCCTCTTTTGCAATCTTGATTTGATTATACCCAGAAAATCCATCCATGAGGGACAAAATTTCATGTCCAGCTATAAGATCTACAATCATATCTATGTTGGGCAAGGGAAAATCATCTTTTGGACAAGCTTTGTTAAGATCTCTAAAATCAGTGCAGATTCTGATGTCACCGGAAGGTTTAGTGACAGGGACCATGTTGGAGATCCACTCTGAGTAGTCGATAGTTCGGATAACCTTAGCAGCTAGCATTCTTTCTAATTCAGCTTTGACCAATAATGCCACCTTGGGGTGCATTTTTCTAAGCTTTTGTCTGACGGGCTTGATCTTTGGATCAACTGCAAGATGATGAACTACAAGCTTTGGATCAAGTCCTGGCATGTCCTGATATGACCATGCAAATCGGCCAATATTCTCTCTTAAGACCTCAAAGAGGAGGTCAACTTGGTCTTGTGATAGGGACGCAGCAATGTGAACAAGTCTGGGGATCTCTGAAGAACCAATGTTGACTTCTCGAGTATCCTCGATTAGAATAGAAGACACCTCTGGTCGATTATCTTGAGGAGGCAATGCTAAATCCTCATGTTCTTCTTGTGGCTCTAGATTTTCTTGCTGAGGGGTTCTCTTCGTTGCCTTAGCTAGTCTCAGATTCACCTTAGTTCCAATTTTGGGTGTATCGGAACTAGGTTGGGGATTTTCTCCAAAATACCCCTTGGGATCTAGCTTGTAGATATAGGTAGAATCTGGCTTTGTTTTCTTGTGAGGAGTTTCAGCTCCCATGAATCTTAGAAGTGCCTCCTCTGATGTGAACTCATCGATGTGTATGACACTTGGTTGGTCCCAATCTATGAGTTGTGGATGGGCGAGTGGTAGGTCAATGAGGTGGATGGATAGTTCTTGGAGAACAGAGTCTCCGAGGGAGATTTGGTCTAGGATATCGTCGTAGGCTCTCTTTTCAACTTTCTCAGGAATGTCTTCGATTTCGAAAAGGTTGCGGTGAATGTTCGAAAAAGTGTGACCGTTCTCATTGGTGCCCCCAGTTGTGGATATGCCAAAGCCAAGACCTGACTTTGATTCCCAATTATGTGCGTCGATGGGGCACTGCATGCCTCTTTCTTCTGGTCCTAGACCACCACCTTGATAGTTCCATTTGTCAGTGATGAGCTTATGTTCTTGGGGATACTTTTGGCTGAAGTGATCAAGGCGTGCTTGATTTCTTTGAGGTGCATCCTTATGTAACCATTTGTTGATATCTGGAGTGAGCTCCTCATGAAGAGGGATTTTTGAGGATACAAAGGTTGTTGGGCCAAACTGTTTGTATCGAGGAGGTGGAACCTCCTTAGCTTTGTGATATGTCGGTCGTCCATGGGCATGTGGATCAAGTGGGAGTGCCCTGACAACAAATGCATCTGACAGACTATACTCTCCACAACCTTTTTTATTGATCTTCACGGTAGACAGGGTAGAGGCGAGGATGGTTTCTGGGTCATTATAAGTGTGGGATGAGCTGGCGATGGATGTGCCAATATCAATTCCAGGGCAATGGTTTGTATATGAAGCTTCAACCGCATTGCAGTAAGCAAAGGGTTCTGGATCGGCATGGATGGTTACCTCAGTGCCTTGATGCAGAAATTTGATGCACTGATGGTAAGTGGATGGAACGGCTTTCATGGCATGAATCCATGGGCGACCAAGGAGGATGTTAAATGGTAGGTTTAGATCAATAACATGGCAGAGTGTCTCTTGGATGACTGGCCCAACCTTGATTGGTAGCAAAATAGTTCCTTCTGTGGTTCTTTCCAAGTTGTCATAAGCTTTGATGGTGATAACCTCACTGATGATATCTGCCTCAGTATACCCAGCTTGTTTTATGAATTTTAGGGTGCAAATATTCAAGGCTGATCCATTATCTATCATTACTCTTTTTACAGCAAAGTTGGATACCATGATGGCTATGCGAAGCGAAAGGGTGTGATCTGGCTCGACCACGGGTATGTCGGTGGGTTTGAACGATAGGGCACATGAGGATGAGAGGTGTCCAACAAGATTACGAAAATTAGTAGCATTGATATCAAAAGGGACACGAGATTCTATGAGAGCACTATCAAGGATGTTCTTGTACACAGGACTAGTGCGAAGAAGGTCTAAAATGGAGATTTGGGCTGGCATGTTCCCAAGGTGTTCCAAGATATTGTACTGGCTTTTTGATGGAGCTGATGGTGTTGGTGTAACAGGTGGGCCTGCGATGTTAAATCGCGCTCTTTGAGTGGTGACTGCACACTCATTGTTTGGTCCTTGGATATTGATAACATTGACGGAAGGCTCTTTCTCGGATATACAACCTATAAGGCTACCATAGTCTATATAGGATGAAGTGTGGTCATTGTTCTTCCCATGCTGTTGGTTTGGTTGACGGTTGTTGGTGTTGTTGTTGTTGGTTTGGATAGGTGCTTTTCCAAGATTTTGGTTGTGGTGTGGAGGAAAAGCATTTTGATAGATCTGTAAGCCTGCATTGGGAGAGGTTTGGGCACCAACAGTGATTTCCTTCCGATCAATGAGGTCCTACACATAGTCTTTTAGTTTCATGCATCTGAGGGTAGTGTGACCTTTTACCCTATGAAATTTGCAGTACTCATTATCTTTGTACCATGCAGCTTTGGATTGGCTTGGGTCAATTTGCTGGGTAGGAGGAAATTTGATGAGGTTTTCTTTGACTAATTTCTCAAAAATGACATCCAATGGTTCACCAAGGGGTGTATAGTTTCTAGGTGTAGGTTGGAATCTAGGCTTTTGTCCTGCAGCTACATTGATGGCATTAGCTTGATTGCTAGACCCTTGGAAGTTGGGTCTTGGATTGTGGTTTTGATAGCTTTGGTTATTCTGTTGTTGGTAGTTGATAGCTTGTTGATTTTTTGGTTGATATGGTGGGTTGGACTGGTTGTGAGAAGGACCAACAATATTCACATGTCTGGTGTCAGTGATGCCATCTGTTGCAACGTGCTTGTTTTTGTTCCAATACCTAGACTTGTCATTGGAATGTGATTGATTTTGGTTGGCTTCCTTGTAAAGCTTGACCACACCATCTTTAATGAGTCCTTGCTCAAGGATCATTCCTTTCTCTTTGATATCTTTGTAGGTTTGCAAATAGTTCATGGTCATGTGGTGAGCCAAGCTAGGATGGGCATTATCAATAAACATTTTCACAACATGGCATTCTGGCAAGGTGCAGGATATGCGGGTGGTAAGGGTTTGCCATCTTTGCAGGTATTCGGCAAGGCTTTCTCCACCTTTTTGCTTGGTGTGGACAAGATCAACTATTGATAGCTCTGTTTCAACAAGATGGGCATATTGGGCTACAAATGCCTCAGATAATTCAGCAAAGTTTTTAATTGTGCCATAGGGGATTCTATAAAACCATTCAAGAGCTGGTCCAGCTAAGCTTTTGGGAAAAAGGCGCAAGAGGAAGACATCATTGTATGCTACGTCCTGGCAGTGCATGTAAAATTCTTTGATATGTGTGACAGGGTCTCCTTTTCCTTTGAATTTGTCAAATTTGGGTACCTCAAAGTGTTTGGGAAATGGTGTCATGGTAATGGCTCTGTCAAATGGGTAAGGACACACATTCTCAAACTTGAATGTCTTCGGATCATTCCCTTCTTGGATGGCTTTCAGAGCTATCTTCATTTGCTCCCATTCTGAATTGATAGGTGATGGCTGGGGTGCCCCCAATGTAGGAGTGCCTTGAGGTAGGTATGTGCTGGATGGGGCCACTGAATATGGATGGCTATGAGGGATTTGCTGATAGGGATTGTACATTGTTTGGGCAGTTGCATGATGGATGACAGGTTGCTGAGGGGGAGGTGGCGCATATTGCTGCATGTGCTGCGAGGCTTGCTGTTGATATGGGATTTGAGGTTGGGATTGAGGAACATAAGCTGGCTGTGGGATAAATGGATTTCTTTGTGGAGGTAAGGTATAAGATGGTTGAGAGGCTTGGGGAAAGGATCGGGGGGCTTGTGGGGTTTGACCAATATATGTGGGTTGTGCCCCCATTTGGGATGGTATCTACAAATAATTGGTGGTTGGCTGGGGTGGTGGATTACCTCCTAGAAGTGGCATTGAAAAGTAGTTGGTAATTGGAGGTAATGGATTAGTTGGTGGTGGAGGTGGTGGGAATTGAAAGCTTGGGAATGGAACTGATGGGGTTTGATAGCTTTGTGGTTGGATTTGGAAGCTTGGTAGAGTGGTGGCAGGGGCTGGGGTCACTTGGGAGCTTGGTAGAAAATTGGTAGTAGCTTGTGGGATTTGATAGCTTTGTGGAGTGAGGGTAGTAGCTTGTAGATTTGTGGCTAATGGTATTGAGCTCCCAAGACCTAATGGAAATGATGGGATTGTGCTTTGGGCTACAGTGAACAAGCTGGGGGTGATGAAAGGTTGATTACTTGGCCCCATGGGTGGCATCCCTGTTGTATATTGCTGAGGTTGGCCAAAGATGCTAGCACTGATTTGGGAGATGGGTGGATTTGGAAGGCTGGGTTGGGGAGCAGCAGCAGCAATAGTGAAGGGGGTGAACAGTGAGCTGTTTTGGGTAAAGGGGGTTTGGAGCGGAGAGGTATGAACCAAGGATGGAGTGGTGGTGGCTGGGTTGGCTTGCGGCATGGAGATTTCAACTTGGGTGGATGATGGTATGTTTGGGTCTGTTGGATCATATGGATTGGCTGGAGGCTCTTCTTTTGGCATATATTGAGGATAATTTGGATCATAAGAGCCTATGGGTGGTGGTAGCTGCCCAAACAATGGGTGAGATGGATCTGATAATGGAGGGGGTCTTCCAAAGTCAAAGGTTCCTACATTTTCCCTTCGAAAATTAGCCATGATTGTCTCTTTGTTCTTGTCTATAATGGCATTTACCAATACTGCATTTCCTGGTTGGTTCATGAAAGCTTCAATGTCAGTACATGATGGCATAGATTTCTCTGGGCTGAAGGATGGCTGAGTGCTCAAGGGGGGTGAGGTTGTTCGATCCAAATGATAGGGCTCCATTGTTTCTTTCTTCTTGGCTAAGCGAGTGACGGGTGGCATGAAAAATGCTCCTAGGGATGAGATGCAATAATGCTGATGGATGCAAAAGCGGGAAGGCTTCTCTATGCAAATGATTTCCTAGGTTAAGGCAAAGCTATATGACAAAAACCTAAGGAGGATTGGGTTGGAGATTCAAACTTCAAAGATACATTGCCAAAGCACGAAAGGTCTGCTTTCTTATGTGCAAGCTCGGTGGTGATTGTGTCAACTTAAGGATAGACTGATGATCCTTTAGGAAGAACACGAGATTGACCACTTGTGGATCCCAACCTTTAGCTCAAGGTGATGAGGGATAACAAGTGACAAAGCTGGATTACCCTAGACAAAGCTCTATCAAAGGGATAACCTTGGTGAGATTGATGGATTTGGAAGATTTTTAGGAGTGGCAAACTTTTGGCAAAAGTGACAACAATTTTTAAGGCTTGGATGTGAGGTTTTGATTGCTGGCTAGATGGTTTGATTCTAAATGATATGGATGAGCTAATAATGCTTAAGGGGATAACCTAAGATGGCTGGCTTTTCTACAAAAATGACTCTAAAGTGAAGCTTATCCAAGAAGATGTGGAGAAACAAGGGTGTCTAATCATAGAAATCATGCCTAGTTGGTAAGGCATAAGCAGGATTAAATCCTGGATGTTGGCTAAATTTGATGGTGCGTTCTAACCAGGCCTCTTGAAGTGCTTCGTCGGTAGCTTTTGCCTCTACTTTGTGGAGTTTGGCAATTCGTGGGCTTGGTGTTATTTCTTTTCTCTTGGCTGAAAGTTCTTGGTATGCTAGAGATGGTTTGAGTTTAACTTTGTGGAACTTCTGTTTGGGTTTGGGTTGCTCTGACATCAATTTCTGAATCTGCTTGGCTTTGAGAGATCTTGGTTGTTTTGCCTCAACTCATTCAACTTCTGGAATAGGCAGTGACTACGCTAAGTATGCCCTAAGCTAGGATTGACCAAGTTTGGCAAATATTTATTCAACAAATAAAAGATCAAGCAATAGATAGAAACAACCAGATAGAAGTTTTTGATTCTCAGAAAGTGATACTTGCGCCAAGGAGTGTGTATGTTCTACAAATGTTTCGATCAGTCACCTCAAACACATTAACATCCTAGATGGTTGTCTACAGGGTTGACAGTTGGCTTAGCTAAGGAGTCCTCGATATACCCAAGGTACGTGAGGCCCAAATTCGTAGATGAGACCAAAAAGATGTCACACAGCCGAGAGGAGCGGTAACCCACTTCTCCTCTTTCACTTCTCAAGGGTATAAAGTTCCTTGAGGCTTAGCCCGAGTGACAAAATCTTGACCCCAAGAGATGTCTTTCGATTCACCTTCCGATTCTTATACTCTGCTAGAACGCTGGAGTTGAGGTCGTCCAAGGGATGATGAAATCCCCAAGCAGGCCTCCTAAAAAGAAACAAGGTTTTGGATCCTAATCTTATGCACCCAAGATGGCCTCGAAAGATGACAAGGGGAGAGAAGACTTGGATGACCTTGGGCTAAAAAACATACTTGTTTTTTTACCAACTGATGCTTAAGTTTTTTGATCTAGACTTTGCAAGCACTCATGTTTAAGATACAATGTTTATTCCAACTTGAAGCGCCAACAAAAGTAAATCGATCGAAGAATGAAAACAATAAGAAGAGTTAGGGTCAACAAAAGCAAACTCGCGCGCCCAGAGGCCCTCCACGTCAAGTATCGATTAATTTTCTTTAAGGCATTCAAGATTGAGTGTGAGTTTGTTTTAAGCCCAAAACAAAAGTGTGTGAGATTCGATTTCAAGCGCGCGCCCGAAGGCTCTCCACGTCAGTTGTTGTTCAATTTTAGTGCCCAAACTTGAAGTGTGATCAATTTAATCTAGATTTTTGATCATTTAAGAATTTTGATAAAGTTAAAGCAAACATTCAAAGACCAAGTGAGTGAGTTAGATTATGGAACATTTAACACCTTTTTCAAGTAGACCCATCCCCATAAATGGCACTGAGATTGCAACCAATGGTTAATATTTGATGGGTGATTAGAAAAGAGGTGAGTCCAAGAAACTACTCAAATTGATTTTTGCAAATTTGTATTTTAACTTAACAAGGTTTCTTAAATGTCCAAAAATCAAACTTTACCTAGATTGCAAAAAGAGATTTGTTTTGTTCAATTTTTAGAAGCTCCAAATGAAGTGTTTGATATTGCAATGGTTAATTGATCCTTAGAATTCAAGATTGGATTTGTTGTTTTAATCATGCATTCAAGGAAAATTTGATTTTAATCCATGGCATTCAAGAGTGATTTTAGCAACATGCATTCAAAGAAAAGTGGTTAAACATTCAAGTGTTTTCTTTTGAGCATTCAAGATTGAGATTTTGTGTGTTGTTTTAAGAACTTTGAAGTGCTTTGTTTTAACCTTAGATCATTCAAGATTGTTTTGGACTCAAAAGTGAAAATGACTCTTTGGACTTTGGTTTTCATTCAAGATTTTGTGTTCTAATTTTCATATTTTAAGCCCAAAAATGATATTCCTAGATTGTTTTGATGCATGAAAATCCTAAGAAACATTCAAGATTTTGCAATAAGACATTTGTTTGGAACAAATAACAAAGCTTTTAGGACAATTTTTGGCAACCATTTAGGACTCTTAGTTTTCATGAGATTTTTTAAAAGAACTTTAGTGTGCACTTAGTGTTGATTTTGAACCTTTTGAAATAGAAACTTGAAGTTCTTTTTAAATTCCCAAAAATGAAGTGTTCCTAATTTTGCATGAATGCATCTAAAACCTTGATGTTGCAAGGATGCAAATGATTAGATTGGTTTAGTTTCACTTGTTAAAATATTTTTTCTTTCTTGCAAATTTTAAATTTTTCAATGGATTTAAGTATGATTTGGGGGTTCATTTTAAGCACTAAAAAGAAGTGTGTATGATTTTGCTTCTTTAAAAAAAAATGGCCAAGATCTCCCACAAGAAGAAGAAGAAGAAGTAGATGGAATAAGAAGAATATAGACAAGAAGAGGAAGAAGAATTCCAAGTGCTTTGTCCACCTATAAGCTTGAAAAATCTGCAAATACTATGAGATAGACTATGAGTTCCTTTGTCTTCTTCATGCTCATGTGGACCTACAAAACCAATTTATACAATCCTACCAATCACAAAAATAAGAAAAATTAGCCAAAATTAGCAAATGACATACAAAATTTGACTAAAAAAGCTAATGAAGATGACCCATGCGGGGTCCCACCGGGCGTGCCAAAATGTATATGAGAAAATGTTAGTATACTAATAGAAACCAAATTTAAATAAAGCTTCTACAAACTAAACAAAATTCATAAACTTCAAGATAGACTAAGATGAGCTCTTAATTGAGAATATGAGCCATTAATGGACTCTCTCAATAAGAAGCTCTCTTGTTGAGTAGCTTTATCTAAATGGATAGGATGTATGCTCAATATGCTTCCAAAGGCTTCAATGGATGATTGTGGATTTTTGGTGTGGATAGATGGCTTTAGTATGGATTTGGCTCTCAAAATAGCATTATAACTTTACTTCATGGATTGTGTTATTTTGCAAAGGGGAAGGATCCAATTTATAGGCAAGAGGCTTGAGGGATTGAGGGCTAAGATGCAAGGATGGGAAAAAGCTTATGGAAGGCTCAGATTGCATGAGAGGAGAGCATATGGATTGTGCTTCCTTATAGCCAATCAAGGAGTGACACATGTCACATGGTGAGAGGATGGAGGAAAGGGCAAGGATGAGTCAACAAAGGAGGCTCAAGAGATAAAATCTTCATAAAGACCCTCATAATGACTTGTAAGAGCAATAAAAGGGCTTGTAAGAGTCATTTATGACCTAGTGGACTTCATAAAGTTTTATGGTTGAGATATTTTGAGGGTGATGAGAGCAAATTCGACTTGGACTTGATTAGAAATTTTTTAAGCTTGTTTAGGCTTGTGCAAATGATTAGAGGATGGATTAGGATGGTTTAGGATTAGCTTAAGGATAGGCAAGTGGATGGCATTTAATGAGGGTGGGTGAAGGAAGAGATATTTGTTAACTTTGGCTTGGGTTAGTAAGTTTTAACCCATGTTTAGGGAATGTGACAAGGTTAGGAGGGGATTAGGATTAGGTTTAAAGACATCTTCTAGAAGAGTCTAGATTTTGGATGAGGATAAAGACTCTCTAGAATAGTCTAGAATTTCCTAGGATGAGGATGAAGACTTTCTAGAAGAGTCTAGAACTTCTTAGGGTGAGGATAAATTAGATTTTTAGGAAATAAATAAAGTTTTTTTTATTTCAAGGGTTTGGGTTGAGGAGATATTTATTAAAACTTTTTTAATAAACATGAGGATTAATATTTAATTTTAATTAAATATTTTGAGTTGGGGTTAGGGGTAGGAAATGATGAGATTAGCCTTTAATCGAAATTAAAGAAGGATTAGAAGATTTTGGAAGAGGTTATTGGTCATAAGGAAATCGGCTAATTTTTGGGCAAAAAATAAATTTTTTATTTATTTTAGGATTTTTGGTCAATTTATTAATTAAATAATTAATAAATAAGGAAATAATGTTTAAATAAGATTTAAACATTTTTGGGAGGGATTCCTTAATTAAATATTTTTAATTAAGATAAAGGGATTTAATGGCATAAAAATTAATTAATTAATTAAATAATTAATTAATTAATAAATGATGATGTCATCAGGACTTTTTCAGAAAATAAAAATACTCTATTTTCTAAAGGTTTTTAGGTGTCTACAATAAGCTCTTCTTCTAGTGGAGTGTCATGTCCCCTATTCAAATAATTAAAAAAAATAAAAAAACTTTGTTAAGGCAGGCAAGCTCCAAAAAGGTGAAATTTCGGAAAAAGGGGTTAATCTTTGGAAACCAATGGACTAATAAATAAAAATTATTATTAAATTATATTTTATTAACCCCTCTTGGACGTGAGTTAGGGTTATGCCCTCTTTAAAAGGGGTTTGGAGGCATTTTGGGCTCATTCTACATCTTGATTCTTGCTAATTTTCTTGTTGTTCTTTAGAGGTTGCCAAACCTGTGGAGAAGGAGACCCAAGAATGGGAGTTTGTAGGTTTCCAAGAAGGCTAAGGATGGGAGTTTGAATCCATTCCATGTGCATGCTCATACAGAGTTTGCCTTTGTGCTGAATAGTGCCGATTTGGGTGTTTTCGGGGTTATTTTTTGGTTTGAGTTTGGGTTTTCAGTTGAGTGTTTCATATCAGTTTGGTTTGCTGCTGTATTTCAGACTTTATGATGTTAAAATAGAGCTGAATATATGTATTGGGTCATGATTAAACTTCTGAGATATTTTATGAGTGTTTTGTGGTGTTTCCAGGCATTTTTCTGTTAATTTCGGGAGCTCGATTGAGCATAGTTTTGCCCTACATTTGTGAGCTATTGTGTAAAGGCTATAAAAATCTAGAAATATCATTTTTTAGGCTGTTATGCTGCTGAAATTTCTATAAAAATGTCCATTTTTAGATTTATTAATAATTTGTGAAGTTGTGAAGTTTTTGGCACTAATTTGGACATACCCGATTTGGGTTTTATTGGGAAATTGGCAGATCTTTGTAATATTGATTGTTTGATTTTAAAGTTCTGATTTGAGGCTGGAAATATCATAAAAAATCAGTAAAGAGACATTTCAGTGGTATCAGAGCCATGATCTTGCCAGCCTGAGGGTTTGTAGAAGTTGCATGTCAGTTTTAACAACTACCCAGATCTTGCATGTCAAGTTTTGATAACTACCCAGATCTTGCATGTCATATTTTATGATTGCATGAAACTAAGTGAAAGAGAAAAAAGATATTTGCAGCAAGAAAAGAATAAAGAAATTTTGATCAAACCCCCAGTTGAAACCAAAAGTACAAAATCCAAGGAAGAAAAAAGTATGGCTGATCCAGATGAGATGGCAAAGAAATTCTTCCAAGACATCCAAAATATTCAGAAGCAAATAGTGGATGGTTTGGCGGAAACTAGAGAGGCTTTGCGAATATTGACAAAAAAATTACAAGGAATTTCATCTATTAATGAGAAAGGGAACACTTCAGAGGAGCCGAGAAATGGGAGATCCACACCATCTAAATCAACCAAATCTATTTTCTTGCCTGCAGATGACCCACCAGTACCAAATCTAGCCATTAATCCAGTGGAAGAGGTTAGAGGTAATTTAATTACATTAAGAGCCACTTACAATGGCTTAGATGATGACTTTCATAGTTCAGTTCCTTTTAGAGAATATGTGGATATGATGAATGCTTTGATGCCCAAGAAAGAGAACAGGAGGGACCATGACACAAGTGGAAGAGAGCTCAAAAATAAAATAAGCAAGTTTACAGCACCTACTTTTGATGGAACAAATAAAATTTCAGCTAGAGCATGGCTACAAAAATTACAAACTTTCTTCACACTTAACCCCATGAAAGAGAGTGATGCTATTCAATTTGCAAGTCTACACTTGGAAGATGCAGCCTATGATTGGTGGTATCATGGAATGACTACTCAAGGTCATGATCAGGTAACTACATTTGAAGATTTCAGTCAAAGGGTGATAGATAGATTTGACCTCAAGGATGATGAAGAGTACTTTAAAGAATTGTCAAAGTTGAAGCAAACCAAATCAGTTAATGAGTATATAGAAGAATTTCAAAAAGTGGCTGTTATGGTACCTGATATGAGTGAAAAGAGGATCGTTTATCTTTTTTTTGATGGTTTAGAAGATTCTGTTAAGGATTTGGTTAAGGCTTTCTCACCCTCAACCTTACAGGAAGCTATCAAAAGAAGCTTGCAACTTGAAACTTGTGTGCCTATGAAATCAATCACTAATCAAAAACCCCCAAATCTTTGGCAACATAAGGGAAACTTTCAGAAAAAGACTTTCCCAACACTACCACCAAAAGATGTGACAAATTTGGCAAAAAAGAAGGTAGATGAAGAGACTAGGAGTGAATTACGAAGGAAAAAGCTTTCTTTTACTTGTAGAGAACCATGGGTTCCAGGACACAGATGTTTGGGGAAAGGTCAAGTGCACTACATTGAAGTTGCTTCAGAATCTGATTCAGATGAGCATGAGGAATTTCATGATACTAAGGAGGAGGTAGAAGAAGAGAAAGTAAAAGAAATCAGCAAGGATGGCACTTTAGCAGCATTATCAGGAGTCCCAAGATACCATCCCTTCCAAATTTGAGGGGTACTAGCAGGGCAAAGGTTGACTATTCTTCTTGATAGTGGGGCAACTCACAATTTTATTGATGAGGGATTTGTCATGAAAAGAGGGCTTAAAGCAGAAGATTTTGAGGGATTCAATGTTACTGTAGCTGATGGATTCACTATGCCTTGCACACGAGTGGTGAAACAACTCAAGATGACCTTAGGAGATTATGAGTTATGTGATGACTTCTATGTGGTTGGTATTGGGGAGATAGATCTTGTATTGGGTGTTCAATGGTTGCACTCTATCGGAGGCTATTACATGAACCATCAAACTATGGAGTTTAAATTTCATTCCAATGGGAAAGAAGTCATATTGAGAGGGTTATCGAATGGAGCACCTAAGGCGGTCTCCGCAAAGAGGATGGAGAGGACTTTTCGAAGAGGACAAGTAACATGGGCAGTAGGAGTCATAATCCAACCAACAAGCTCTCCAAAGAATCAAGGTAATTTCCATTTTGAAATTCAAAATATTCTTGATAAGCATAGTATAGTTTTCAATGATTTGCCTCCAGGATTACCACCAGATAGAGGTTTTGAGCATGTTATAGAGTTAGAACAGGGTGCCAAACCAGTTATAACAACCCCATACTGCCATCCAAGAGGTTATAAGGAAGAAATTGAAAAAACTATTAAAGAACTCCTGGACATGGGATTCATAAGGCCTAGCTCTAGTCCATTTGCATCATCTGTGGTACTTGTCAAGAAAAAGGATGGTACAATGAGAATGTGTATAGACTACAGGGCTCTAAACAAGAAGACCATAAAAAATAAGTATCCCATACCACGCATGGATGAACTCATTGATGAGTTACATTGTGCTGTATACTTCTCAAAAATTGACTTAAGATCAGGCTACCATCAAATCCGAATGAGGAGTGAAGATGTGGAAAAGACTGCTTTCAGATGTCACTATGGGCACTTTGAATTTCTTGTTATGCCATTTGGACTCACTAATGCACCTGCAACATTCCAATCTTGTATGAATAAGGTATTCAGTCAGCATCTTTGAAAATTTGTTTTGGTAATTTTTGATGATATCTTGATATACAGTAAAACATGGGAAGAGCATCTAAAGCACATAGACACTGTTTTGGGAATCTTGGAGCAGCAATCCTTCTATGCTAAGCTATCTAAATGTGAGTTTGGTTTGACAGAGATCCTATATTTGGGACATATTATAAGCTCTAAAGGAGTACAAGTTGATCAACAAAAAATTCAGGCAATTTTGGATTGGCCTCCACCCACTAATCTTACACAATTGAGAGGTTTCTTCGGGTTGTGTAGCTACTATAGGAGATTTGCCAAGGGATTTTCTCAGCTTGTTGCCCCCTTGACTGATTTGACAAAGAAAGGAGCTTTTGTTTGGACAGAAGAGGCACAAAAAACATTTGATAAGCTTAAGGAGGTAATGAGTTCATGCCCTGTGCTTGCAATTCCATATTTCTCTTTACCTTTTGTTGTTGAATGTGATGCTTCGGGAGAAGGTATAGGGGCTGTCCTAACTCAAAGGGGACATCCAATAGCATTTGAGAGTCAAAAATTAAATCAATCAGAGAAAGGGTACTCCATCTATGATAAAGAAATGTTGGCAATCATGCATGCACTTCATAAGTTTAGACAATATTTGGTATGTGGGAGATTCATTGTAAAGACAGACCATAATAGCCTTAGGTTCTTCTTGAACCAAAGGGATTTGAATGATCGTCAACAAAAATGGGTAAGCAAATTGCAAGCTAATGATTTTGATATTGAATACATGAAAGGAAAGAATAATGTGGTTGTTGATGCTCTCTCAAGAAAGCCCACTTTGTGTTCCTTATCATCTATCTCTGCTGATTGGAAAGTCTCCATAATTTTAGAGTATGCTAAAGATTCATTTGCCACCAAGATTTTGGATAAGTTAGTGGATGATAACAGGTACAAGGTTGTTGATGAATTGATTTATTACAAGAACAGGATCTTCTTAGTGCTAGGGTCAAAAACTAAGGAGAGGATATTGAGGGCCTTTCATGACACACCTTTGGCTGGTCACCAGGGATATTTCAAGACATAAAAGAAAATTCGAGAGCGGTTTTCATGGAAGGGTATGAAGGAGGATGTCCTTAAACACATTAAAGAATGTATGGTATTCCAACAAAGCAAGAGTGAGCAAAATTTTCCTGCAGGGTTGTTGCAGTCACTTCCTATTCCCGAACAAAAATGGGAAAGTATTTCCATGGATTTCATCATTGGGTTGCCCAAGGTTCAAGGTAAGGATTGCATATATGTGGTGGTAGATAGACTAACTAAGTATGCACATTTCTTTCCTATCACATCTGATTTCAAGGCATCACAAGTGGCCGAATTGTTCTTCAAGGAAATTTTTAGATTACATGGTTTGCTTAGAAACATTGTTAGTGACCGGGACAGTAGATTCCTCAGCTCTTTTTGGAAGGAGCTCTTTCATTTTGTAGGAACTGAACTCACTCCCAGTACTAGCTATCACCCTCAAACAGATGGACAAATAGAGATAGTTAATAAATGGATAGAAGGATATTTGAGGAACTATGTTTCAAATCAACAACATGCTTGGGTGAAATGGTTACACCTAGGGGAGTATTGTTACAATACATCTCATCATATGTCTATTGGTATGCCTCCTTTTCATGCTGTTTATGGTTATGATGCCCTTTCCTTTGTTGATCTAATACTTTCCGATAGCAGAGTACCCACAGCAAGTGATTTCATCAAGCAAAGACAAGACATAATAAGGTCCCTCAAGGATAATCTACAACATGCACAAAACCAACAAAAGATATATGCTGATAGGAAAAGAATTGAAAGATCTTTTGAGGTGGGAGATTTGGTATTTGTTAGGTTGCAGCCATATAAGCAAAGCACCTTGAAGAGAAGTGGGGCAGAGAAACTCAATCCAAGGTTCTATGGGCCTTATAAAATCATCAAGAAGGTAGGAGAGGTAGCTTATGAATTGGAGCTCCCACCAAATAGCAAAATACATAATATTTTTCATGTATCTTGCTTAAAGAAGGTTCTAGGCCAGAAAACCATAGTATCTACAGAATTACCACCTCTTGATGATGAAGGGAAATTAGTTTTGATACCAGAAGAGATTTTGGATACAAGAGAGAAAAGGTTGAGAAATAGGAGCATCATAGAGCATTTGGTCAAATGGAAAGGATTACCACTAGAGGATGCAACTTGGGAAGGAGAACATATTCTTGAGAATTCCAACCTTCATTGCTTGAGGACAAGCAATATTTGGGAGGGGAGGACTTGTCATGTCCCCTATTCAAATAATTAAAAAAAAAAAAAAACTTTGTTAAGGCAGGCAGGCTCCAAAAAGGTGAAATTTTGGAAAAAGGGGTTAATCTTTGGAAACCAATGGAATAATAAATAAAAATTATTATTAAATTATATTTTATTAACCCCTCTTGGACGTGAGTTAGGGTTATGCCCTCTTTAAAAGGGGTTTGGAGGCATTTTGGGCTCATTCTACATCTTGATTCTTGCTAATTTTCTTGTTGTTCTTCAGAGGCTGCCAAACCTGTGGAGAAGGAGACCCAAGAATGGGAGTTTGCAGGTTTCTAGGAAGGTTAAGGATGGGAGTTTGAAGCCATTCCATGTGCATTCTCATACAGAGTTTTCCTTTGTGCTGAATAGTGCCGATTTGGGTGTTTTCAGGGTTGTTTTTTGGTTTGAGTTTGGGTTTTCAGTTGAGTGTTTCATATCAGTTTGGTTTGCTGCTGTATTTCAGACTTTATGATGTTAAAATAGATCTGAATATATTTATTGGTTCGTGATTAAACTTCCTAGATAGTTTATGAGTGTTTTGTGGTGTTTTCGGGCATTTTTGTGTTAATTTCGGGAGCCCGATTGAGCATAGTTTTGCCCTACATTTGTGAGCTGTTGTGTAAAGGCTATACAAATCTAGAAATTTCATTTTGTAGGCTTTTATTCTGTTGAAATTTCTTTAAAAATGTCCATTTTCAGATTTATTAATAATTTGTGAAGTTGTGAAGTTTTTGGCACTAATTTGGACATACCCGATTTGGGTTTTATTGGGAAATTGGCAGATCTTTGTAATATTGGTTGTTTGATTTTAAAGTTCTGATTTGAGGCTGGAAATATCATAAAAAATTAGTAAAGGGACATTTCATGGAGTAACCAAAGAATATGCCTTCATCACTTTTTACACTAAATTTTTCATTCCTAGACTCTTTAAGAATATAGCACTTACAAACAAACACTTAGAAATTCTTAAAATTAGGTGAGTGACCATACCATAGTTCAAAAGGTGTTGTATTCATACCTTTCTTGATTTGAACTCTATTGATGGTATAGACTATTGTATTTATAGCTTCTCTCTAGTACTTTAGTGCAACATTCTTTTCCATCATCAAGGTTTTGGCACAATCAATCACTAATCTGTTTCTCCTTTCTACTATACCATTCTATGGTGGAGTTCTAGGTGATGATGGTTTCCTTTTTATTCCTTTATCATTGTAGAACACTTCAAAATATCTTGATGTGAACTCACCTTCTTTGTCATATTTTGGGCATTTCAAGCTTTTTCCTATTTCCTTCTCAACTCTAGCCAAGTACCACTTAAACATTTGGAATGCATTAGACTTTTCTTCAAGAACATGATAGTCATCATTCTTGAGTAGTCATCTACAAACAACATTATATACCTATCACCTTTGTAGCTCTACACTTCAATTGGACCACATAAGTCAGCATGAACTAACTCTAGTACTTCTTTGGAGGTATACGTCTTGCTCTTGAAACTAGACTTTGTCATCTTCCCTAGTTGACACTATTTACACATTATGTTGTCAAGCTTCTTTAGTTTTGGCAATCCCCTGACTTTCTTCATTTTATTGATTTTGATCAAATTGTCAAAATTCACATGGCATAGTCTCTTATGCCACAACCACATATCATGAAGTTTTACAACAAGACAATAAATGTCTTCCATATCTAGATAAAACAAGTTACTCCTAGTCTAGTCACCCTTTCCTATCAGATTTCCATTAGTGTCATAGATTTTGGCAGTTTTGTTTCCAAATTCTACTTTGCATCCTGCATTGCCTAACTGTGACACACTCAATAGATTATTATTTAGACTTTCAATATAATATGCATTATCACATGATATCTTCTCTATGAGTTTAATGCTACCTTTTCCTTTGATTAGACATGGAGCATCATTTCCAAATCTAACACTATTACCATGATATTGAGTATAGGTGATAAACTTACTTTTGTCTCCAATCATGTGATAAGAGCATCCACTTTGTATGATCCACTTATCATTCTTGTTGACATAGGTTACCAATGTTTTTGCCTCATATTCATCTAATTCATCTTTCATGGCTACATGGAGAACTTCATCATCATTCTCATTAGAATCTTCTTCTTCAACAATGTAGCACTTTTTTCTCTTGTCCTTGTGGTCTCTACTGTCATCTTCTCTTCTATTCTTGTACTTGTTGTCTTCTTTCTAGTTCTTCTTCTATGTACATCTTGTAGCAATGTGACCTATCTCATTTCAATTGAAACAAATGATAGGAAGCTTAACCTTGAATTTATATTTGCCTCTATGAAATATTTTGGCCAGAAATGCTTCCAATTGTTGTACATCCTCCTCATTAGTGTTGCTATCATTGGATGCATAATTGATGTTTCTTTTCTTCTTCTTTGACTTTACTTCTTTAGTGTCTTTTATCATTAGCTTGGACTTGAAAGTAGATTCAAGTTTCTTAGGTCAATAGTTATTAAAGTTAGATAACTCAAATGTAGTAAGCCTACCTACTATTCCTTCAAGAGAGAACTTGATCCCTAGTATACATTTCAATTCTTGTATGGATGATACTCTAATAGCATAAATAGGGGGCAAAGTTCTCAAGACTTTCTTATTGATAGTTTCATCATCTAGAGTGCCATTAGCACTTCTTATTGCAATGACTACCTCTTTTATCCTAGAGACATATTGGGCAATATTCTCACCTTCCTCCATTCTTATTTCATCAAATTTTCCTCTGAGGCTTTCTCTTTTTTCTCTTCGGACATTCTAATCTCCTCTATAGATATTTAACAAGGCTTCCCAAATCTAATGTGTAGATTTACAATCTTTTATGTCATCAAACTCAACATAATTGAGGGCAGAGGCTATTTTCATCATAGTGTGATTATGCTCCTTCTTTTTCTTCATGTCTTCTATAGTAGGAGCACCAACTGGTTCAACATGCTCTACTATGATTGCTTTTTGTGTATGATCACCTATAGATTCAAGGTGCAACTTCATCAAACTCAACCATGCTGCAAAGTTATCTCTATTTAGCTTGGGATCTTCTCTTTTAGTCATCTTGATCTTTCCTACTTCTAGTAACTTTAAACCAAATTAGCTAATTTCTTTAATACCAATGATTAGAAATGCTTTAGAATAATTGAGGGAGGACAGGGGATGTGGCGGGGTTTAATCAATTATTCAAGGTCCAAAATTGCCTAATCAAACTTTTTCACAAATTATAGTGAGCCCATATAAATGGCCATGCATCCAAGCTTAAACCTTCATCCTAGCAAGTTACTGAAAATAAATATGTAGAAATGAAACTCATGAAATCAACACATAACATAGTGATTTATATGGAGAGCCAATTTGGGAAAAACCACCAGTGACATGCTACCTTCATTCTCACCCTTCTGAATGATGCCCTATTAAAGGCCTACCTTGTTAAAGGCTACAACACATTGTTAGATGTGACCTTGTTAAAGGATTTCAACACTCTATTATGAGTGTGCCTAGTTAAAGGTCTTTAGAACATTCAACTTGGAATGTCACCTTGTTAAAAGATTTCTCAATGGTTATTAGGCCAACTTAAGTCCATAGGATTTTTCCTCAACTGATACAATTGTAAGAGAGTGACAATTAAGGGCTTTGGCCTGACACAACTTACAACTCAACCTTGCATATTTCAAACCATAACTTAGCTCACAAATTTTCTTGGATTTCTATCTTTGCAGCTCTGACAACTTGTCCTCCCTTCAATCTTTGTCTCCTTAAGTCTTCTTTCTTGTTGTGCCAATGCAATCTCCTCTCTATGATTACTTAATTGAATTAAAGTCTATGTGCTTTGTTCTTCCTACTCTATGGCTTTTCTTAGACACCACACACTCTACCACACTCTACCTTTTTTATTTTTTTCCCTATGACTCCTTATGTAGAAATCTATAATTTATTTTTGGCTCATACTTCCTACTCTTGGGTTTGAATTCATTTGGAAAGATACGATGTATCTTTCCCTCCTATTTGTTTCTTCTAGAAACATCATGTGAAATCCACCTGTATTCACCTAAAAATAGTTAACATAAAAATTTATGACACTAGCTCATCATCCTTATCTTCCACCTAGTTCACAAATTCAATGTATCAACCTTATCAATTCAGATTTGGTGAATCTTTGACTTTTCAAATAATGCAGCAACTCAACACTATTGAAATATTGGTGCTCAACACATACTATGTTACTTGGTACCTTCTGTGGATTCACACAACATCCATGAAATTTTAATGATGCTTGATAAATACTACATTTCCCTTGCTTGACACCTAAAGTTTTCTCAATACCAACTAATAGCTTAGTACTTGAACACTTTTACTCAACACACACTAGATTTTGCATTTTCTTGGCACTAACTAAGAATTCTGCTCAGCATGATCTAATTTGGTTGGCAACCACTAATGAATTTAGTCAAGCTTAGCAGATATTCTTGTTACAACTTATTCTTCTAATGTTTCTAGGTGTGACCAGCCTCTGTATCTTAGAGTATGTTATCAATGCATCATTTTATCAATGTCTTAATTGATCCTTGTACTTCATTAAAACATCATAACTCAACCTTTTCCTTAGGTACTTTCGTTACCTCTTATTGATTAACTTCTTCTCATTAATCAACTAAGTGATAGTACTTGGCTCATATAAGTAATTGTCATTCCAGTGAAAAGAAAGTTTGACATCAGTGGAAAAATAATGATTGAAAACATTTTTTATCAACAATATCCCTCTTTCAAAATCTTTAACAATGATCTTTTCAATCATAGTTCAATAGTATGTAGTTCATACGAGACTTGATATTGGCATAGCTATTGGGATAGTGGCAAGATTCTCAACTAAACCTAGAAAAAACTGCATGATGGAAATCAAAAGAATCTTAAGATATCTAAAAGGCACTAAAGACTATGGTTTATGGTACAAACTTGGAGAAAATATAGACCTAAAATTATTTATTGATGCTAAATAGATAGGAAATCTTGATGAAAAGAAAAGCACTAGTGATGGAGCTTTCATTGTTGAGAAAAGTTTGGTATCTTGGACAAGTAAGAAGCAAAACTACACATCCCAATCCACAAAAAAAGTAGAGTATGTGGTAGTAGGAGTAAATTGCTTTAACATTATTTGGCTCAAACAATTACTGGAAGGAATGAAGGTATAAATCAAGGAACTAGCTATCATGTTTAGTGATAACACTAGCACAATTAACATATCAAAGAACCTAATGATGCATTCCAAAATAAAGCACATTTCTGTAAAATATCACTTTGTTAGAGAATTGGTGTAGGAAAAATAAATCAAATTGGAATATGTCCATACAAAAGAATAGATTTCAAACATATTCACCAAGCCAATACCTAAGGATTCAATTTTGTATCTGAGAGGTAAGCTAGGGGTCATTCCCCTATCTGAAGCTCACTAAATAAAGTTTAGTGATGCATCAATAGGAACCAAGTTTAAGATCAATAAGTTGATGCAACATTATCAAGAGAATATTGCATATGAATCAGTACTCAAGCTACATTGATACAATACTTGGCATGTGTTGTCAAAGAGAAATAAGTATATTTCCATATCTTTCTAAAATTTTGTAGAGGGAGAAGTTTGAAATTTTGGAGAAGTAGAAAGTTATGTAATTCCTTCATAGAGGGAGATTACTATAATAAAGTTGAAGCTTATGGTATAAAATCAAAGAGGGAGAAACTTTCTATCAGAAGGAGTCTTATTCTCAAATTTCATTGTGCTATGACATGTTGTGTTTCCATCAATGCCAAAGAGGGAGATTTTTGGATAAACTAATTAATTCTATGTTATTTTTGATGTTACAAAAATGTCATATCCATTTTTAGTTAGTTCTTACCAAGCTCACTTGGTTAGCAAGATAGTTTTCCTTGTCTACTAAGCATTCCTAAGTTTATTTTGTGATAGGTAGTGTCTACTGAGCTCACTTGGTTGTCAAAGAAATTTTGGTAGTAAAGAGTGTTAACTAAGATCACTTAGTTAATGTAGAAACAATTGGTCAAAGTTAGAGCTAACTGAGTTCACTCACTTGCCAGAAGATTTTTGCAAATTTGTAGTGTTAACTAAGCCTTTATTGGTTAACACAGGAAATCATTTTAGAATCAGTGTTTGTCAACTAGGGTTAGCTAATGAAGGATTTTATTATTTTTGCATAAGAAGATTAAATTTTTTAATTCTTAGTTCTAACCAATTGTGGTGATGAATATTATTCATTCTAATTTGTATTGAGTTGACTTGAGAGTTTGGATGATATAAATATAAGGTCAACCTATGATTTTCAAGTTTGTACAATTGTGTTAATTGAATTGGAAAGAAAAGAGAGGACGTGAACTTGAAGGATAAGTAGGTATCCTTGTGGAGTAGAAAAGTTACATTCAATCTAGACGGATCAAGTTTAAGTAGAACAAAGATCTAGATTCAACAATTTAGTTACATCACAAAAAGGTTAGTTCATTGTTTCTTTGTAACCATTGTAGCAGTGATCTAAAATCTCTTAACAAAGGTAGTGTAATAGCTAGTTGTAAATCCTCTAACAAGGTGGCAATTCCATTGACTTTTTTTAAGACCTCTTGCAAGGCCACTCCTAATAGGGTGATTGAATCCTCTAATAGGGTCACAGCTAATAGTTAATTAGGAGCCAACCTGGTTAAAGGTTACAAAACACACCTAACTAGTTACATTGGTAGTTTTTCCCAAATTGGGTTTCCATGTTAAATCTTGGTGTCTCATGTGTTCATGTTGTTTCCCTTATGCTTGCAAGTTAATTAATATTAATATTTTAAGATCTACTAAAGTAATTCACTCTACATTTATTAAGTTACAAAAAAATTTGTTTGTTTACCGACCATTAGCAATAACCAATTTGACTAGTCTAAATTTTACTATTGACATCTAAGGGATCTAAAATTTATTTTAGTAGTAACTGATTCACCCACCATCCCCATTCTTAGTTACTCTTTTTGCATTTCCAACACTATTTTTTTGATATCATGATGATGTTTTGATCTCAATTTTTTTATACTCAACCATGATAATGTGTTTGGGTGCTCTATGAAGAGTTTGGATCTATTTTTCATTATGACTTTCTAGTATTCTCTTGTGAAATTGAGGAGAATCTGGTGACCTATTTAATCAAACCTTTGAGTATTTAATTAGTTATTTTTGGATACTTTCTAGTTTCTTGTAAAGGATTGAGGTGTTGTTATGAATTATATTTTGATGTTTTCTAGTCAATTGTATAGGGTTGAGGTGAAAACTATGATTCTTTGATTTGTAGTTTTATGAGCTTAGGGTAGGTTATCTATATGTAATGTTAGGAAGTGGCTTGTGATGGAGGCTAGATCTCAAAGTGGCTATTTGGGTAACCCATTGTAGGCTATTTTAATAAGTGAAAACACTACACTAAATGAGAGTAAAATGAACATAATAAGAGTTTTTATCTTTCTTTGCCCATGCCTTGAGTGATAGTACAGGCTAGGATGGGAGTAGAGAGGATGCTTGGTTGTGACCATGCATCATTAAGATGCCTTGTCAGTATGAAAGGATACTAGTGCCACATAGAGTCACTAGGAGGCTAGGGTCAAGTTAGACTACCAAAGTAATTCTAGAGTTGATTCATGAATGCAATGACACTTTCTCGGTTGCATAGTTGATTCCCTATGTGTCTTTGTTTGCCTTTAGGTTTAGATGTTATTTTATCTTGGAACCTTTGAATTAGATTACTTTCAAGTTTTCCCTTGACCTAGATATTACTTTTGATTTTTGGGATTGTTATCCTATTTGGGACTCGAGACTATCCCCTCAACGTGACAAGAGTGGACCTTTTTGGGTTACCATGATGTCGAGTGATAGTGTTTTTTACTTTTACCTTTGAGATCTATTCATTGATGCTATGACTAGAGTTCCTTGTTCTACATTTCCTTTCATTATATCTTTGTGTATAATGAAAAATGGTTATATCTATATGATGGATGATTTTACTTTTTGTATTGTATTGTATTTTGTTTCATGGATCTAAAAGAGATGATGTAATATATTTTGTAAATGTATATTCTTTCAGCCTTTCGTACCCTATGACATGTACAATGGATGATTGTGCATTTCAAATTAATGTCAAGTGACATTTGGAACAAATGTATATTATTTAAATAGATTTGAACTTGTGATTATTATTTAATGTGGATGTATTATTTATTGGACTTAGTATATTTAAATTTAAATTTGATTCAATGTCTTGGAATCTTTAAGGATTGTAATCTATTATGTGTTGCTTACGTATGACTATATGTTATTGCTTCCGCTATTAAATAATTATTGTATATGTTATTCTTTAAAATAAAAATGTTTGGAAAACTTAGTAAAACTTCAAGTTAGTCCTTTTGGATCCCTTGGCAAGGCATTACACCATGATTATTTCCACTATTTCCTTAGGGTTCTTGGTTGGGAAGTTTGGCAAAAAATTGAAGATTATTTTCTCCCTATTGGACATTTTTATATTCGGGATACAAAAATCCAAAGCTTCTAGGTTATCAAGATCAACTCCTAGTTGAATATAGGAATTGAAGATGATAAGACAGTTGTTGATTCAGGTCTTGCTATTGTATTCTATGATCCTTCTCCACTCAAGAAGAAAATGGATATTGGCTTCCATTTTTTGTTGTTCTTGAAAAAATAAGGCATTCTCTTGGATTACCAAAGAGGGACATCTAGGGACAATGGCTAGATTTAAGTTCCTAGGTAGATGTGCCATGTAAAGCTCTAGCATAGGGATTCTAAGTTCTCATCTATACTCTAAACAACTTCTTCAATAGCTAGACACCAAGTTAGATTGAATAAATTATAAAAAAACCATGATAATAGCCCTCTTCTCCACTTCAGCTTTGGCTAGACAACCTATAAAAGAGTCTAAAATGTTGCTATTGGTTCTCCAAGAGAAGTCATAATTGAAAAAACCTTCCCCTAAGATATGGTTAACAATGATCCTAGTCATGTCATCCAAAGGATTTAAAATATGATTCCATCTTTTTGGTTTCATGTTACCTCTAAATGCCATGGTACGAACCTATTTGGAATGAAATAAGCTAACATTGATTTGCATACTAAGACTATAGCTAAATTAGGCTCAATAGATTTGGGGGAAAATAAGCAACAAGTACCAAGAAAAATTTAAATAGAATACTAATGATCTTAGAAGAAGGATCCAGAAGAGCCAATAATACTTAACATCATCTACTAATGTCAACTATAGGATACCAAATAATGATGATAGAATACAATGCCTAGTGTCAAGAAATGATGAAAATTATAGGGGTATAATAAAGAGGTTAGATGTGTTGGGAATAACAAATTAACATTAGAAAAAAATAGCAGAGAGAAATATTGGATCTATGGATAAAGAACCTTATAGGATTCAAAAATATGTTTCCATATAGACTTACTAATTTCCTCATTCTTAAACTAATTTCCTTTTATATATAGAAGTACTATTGTCTTAACTATTTTTATTTTAAAATAAAAAAATTTATTATTATAAATTTTTAAAATTATATTTTTAAATCTTTTAAAGTCTCGATTAATCACTGTAAAATCTTCTCCATGTTCCCCTTTCTTTTCTATGTGGGGTGAATGCTCCAAGTTTATACATGTCGCCACACACACACACACATGAATGTATAAAAATGTATACATAGATATTTAAAGTTATGAAGATGTTATATTTGTTCATTTCCTTATTATCTAAATTATTTTTCAGGGCTAATTTAGCTAATAAGAATGAGAGTTACATTATCTAGTTTTGGTTAAGACTGTTATTCAATTTCTGATTAAGTTACTTATAGTTATAGATTAGGATATTTTCACCATCAACACCCATATTTGCTAACTGATCTAACTCTTCATTAGCTTACCAAAAAACATGCAAAATCTAAATATCTTCGAAGAGGTCTAGGAGATTTAGAACTTCTTCTAGTTTAGAATTTAAAACCCAATTTGGTGTCTCCCTTTTTCTAATGGCATTTAGGAAAAATTGTGAATCTCCTTTAATAAAATGTTTTGATATACTTAGATCCAAGAAAATTTGGATACTTTCTTGGAGGGCTTCTAATTTAGTGAGGTTGTTAGTGGTTGGTCCTATAGATTTAGTGTTTTTAGTGATCAAATTGCCAAAATCATTATTAATGATACACCCTATTCCAACAATACTAGGATTTCCACTTGAGGCTCCATCAAAATTTAATTAGGTCCAAACTCTAGGGGTTGGAATCCAACTAAATTTTTCCCTTGCCTCTTTATTTTTATTTTTTTATACATAAGTGGGGGATTAATTAGGTTTATCCAAATTTTTTTATTAGATCATCCCATTCTAAAAATGATCCTTCCTCTTTTGGATTTTCCTAGGGTGAGAGTTTAAGGTTTCAAAAATACATGCCTCAATTTTATTAGTAATCTCACAGACAATCATATCATAATCATGGAATATTATTTTGTTCCCTTCTTTCCATACTTCCCAAATGAGGATAGATGGGAAAATATTCTAGAGTTTACCATAGATACAACTACTACTATCAATTGCCCAACCCCTAAGAAGATCTTCCAGAGATTTTGGTAAGGGTGCGGTCTAACTCAGAATATGTTAGAGACATTCCTAACAATATTGTGTATATGGATGATTATATAATATATTATTAATATCTTCACTATCATTCTTACATAACACACATCTTAAAGGGCCCTCGATGCCCATCTTTCTAATTATGTTAGTAGTTAGAATCTTATTCTGAGAGATAGTCCACAGAGAGAATCCTACCTTTGGTAGGCAAGAAGAATCCCAAAAATTTTTAAGGGGAGTATTAACTTCTTCCCATCTTTGGGAATGAGTGATTACTCTATATACATTTTTAACATTATACCTGCCATCTTTTGATGCTACCCATATGAATTTGTCATTTCTCATTAACTACTTTATTTTCCTCTTATGAATGATGTTTCCATACACCTATTTTACTATTGGTTCCAAGTCAATATCATCAAAATTTTTCCATTCCCAACTTATACTACCCCTAATATCATTTTTGGTTTTATAATTGCTGAATGTACACCCCCTAGAGTTTGACTAATTGATCTTTAAGACTAGCTGGGATACCCATTTTATCTAATGGAGGATGACCATCCCAAGAATTCTCTTAGAAGAGAGCTTATCATCATTACCAACATCCCACATGAGATATTTACTAATCAAGGATCTCCTTTTTACTATAAAATTCTAGCTCATAGATCCTTTAGGAAGGATCCTCATTCTAAACAAGGGGTAACGATCAACTACATTTAGGTATTTGTTACACAGAAATTTTGCCCATTTTTAATCTCTTTCTATGAATAGTTTGTTGAGATCTTTTTGAAAAGATCATTATTGAGAAAGATTATTGAAAGAGGGAGATTTTTAAAGAAGACTACGTGTTTCAATCATTTTTTTGTCATTGATGTCAAACTTGCTATTTGCTGGTAAGACAATTGCTTATAAGATTCAAGTACTATCACTTAGTTGATTTATGAAGAGGATTTGTTCAATAAGATGTAATAATAGAACTTAGAGGAAAGGTTGAGTTATGATTATGTAATGAAGTAAAATGGCTAGTTAAGACAATGATGACATGATGTATTGGTAATCTACTTAAGGTTGCAAAAAGTTTGTCTACCATGCTTGACTGAGTGGTTAGTAGGTGTCAAGAAAAGTTAATGCAAGCTGAGTAGAAAGTTAGTTACAGTCAAGTAAAAGAAAATTCTAGTGGATGCTAAGAAATATAATCAATGCCAACCAAAGTTTAGTTGATGTTGAGCATCCATAAACTTATTTGATGCTGAGTGATTATACAATTGATGTCAAGAAAAATAGTATGTGTCGAGCATCAGAAGGTTAATAATGCCAAGTTGCTACATTTTTAAAAGATCAAAGATTCACTAAATCTAAGCTAACAAGTTTTCTTTCTCCAATTTTGTGAACTAAGAGAAAAATAAGGATGATGAGCGTGTGGCACATACTTTGAGGTAAACCATTTTTGGATGAATTCAAATGGATTCTAGAAGAAGTTTCTAGAAGAAAGATGGAATATGGGGTAGATATAATGTATCCTACTTAATCCATCTAAACCCTAAAATGGATGATGGAAAATAAAGACACAAAGTATCTTAATTTCCTATTTATAGGAATGTCTGATCATGAAGCAAATAAAGTAGAGAGAGTTGTGCAAAAACTAAAGGGAGACAAGGTTTTGCTTCATCAAGTGACCTAAGAGAAGGGTCTGCAATGGCATGCTAAGAAAGAAGGCTTGAGGAGATTAATGCTTGAAAGATTAACAAGCTATCATAGCTACAAAGTATAAAGGCCAAGAAAAATTAAGGATTGAATAAAGATTGGTAATCTACAAGAAACATTTTAAGTTGTATTAGATCAAAGCTCTACTGTTACTCTCTAAAAATTGTATGAGTCTAGGGAAAATTCTTTGTATTAAGGTTGACCTAATAGTCATTTGTGAATCCTTTAACTAGGTGGCATTCCAAGTGAATGGCCTAAAGTCCTCTAACAAGGCTCACTCCTAATAGGGTGATTAAAATCCTTTAATAGGGTCACATTTAACAGTGTGTATTATAACCTTTAACAAGGTTGGCGTTTCATAGGGTATCACTTCAAAAGAGTTAAAAGGAGTAGCATGTTACTAGTGGTTTTTCCCAAATTGGGTTTCCACATAAATCATTGTGTCAAGTGTGTCATTGTGTCAAGTGACAATTATAGACCTGAAAGTCTTGAATATACTTTTAGAGCTAAGTTTTTATTGAAGGATTCTGATGAGAAGAAGTAGAAGGAAAAGAGAGATAAAATATGTGTCTAGTGACAATGATATAGACAAGGAAGATGTTGAACAACTAGAAGCTCTACTAGCAAGAAGATTCCATAGAGGTAAAGGAAATTTCAAAGGTAAGTTACCTATCATTTGATTTAAGTAATGAGATTACTCATATTACTGCTAGATGTCTAGAGAAGGAGAACTATAGAGATGGTGACAAGTACACAAATAGAAGAGAAGGTGACAACAAGGATTACAAAGATAAGGCAAGAATTTATGCTACATTGCTAAAGAAGAAAAAAGGGATGATTCTGACGAACATGATGATGAAGTGGTGTATTTTTCAATGAAGGACAAACCTGATGAAGATGAGGTAATTGCACTTGTGACTTGTGTGAACAAAAATGACAGATGGATCATTGAAAATGGATGCTCACATCATATGATTGGAGACAAAGGTAAGTTCATTACCTTAAACTATTATGATAGAAATAGTGTAAGATTTGGTAATGATGCACCATTTTTGATAAAAGGAAGATGATCTATCAAAATCATGGACAAGATTTCATGTGAAAATGCTTACTATGTTGAAAGACTAAACTACAATTTTTTTAGTGTGTCACAATTGAACAATTTGGGATGCAAGGTTGAATTTGATAACTGTTACCTTTGGTTTTATCGCCAAAAGATTTAAATTCAAATCCATGGCTTGTTCAACGGTTAGCCAAAAAATTGTTATTTTAATGCCCTGACTCGCCAAGGTTCTGTGATCGTCAAATTTTAGATAGATCGACGGTTGGCGCGATCTCATCATCAAAAGTTGCATGGGAGATAGTATCGGTGACATCGCGCCCGATTGACACGTGTTTGGTGGGCCCTGCGGGTGGGTCACAATGGAGGGCGGGTTGGGAAAGTTTTTCGGTGCCGCAAGCACTATGGTGCTATCACATGCCAATCGAAAAATCTCCATAGCGATATAGCGCCTGGCGGAGATGCTCACGTTGGTGGGCGGGTCACGTTGCCGAAAAAATGTTGCGATGATCGGGTAAAGTTTGGTGGGCTAGAGAAAATAAATGGCGAGAACTTCAAACAAATATTGGGCCCCATTGCATACCTCATTTTCCTAGGTGGCAGAGCTCGTGTCATGACAGCGAATCAAAAAGAAACATGCACAGATAGGGAGACATCATCAGTTGGGGGCTATGGCGCTATGGAAATTTAACCTCAATTTTTCCATAGTGACATGGCACCTGGTCGACACATGGTCACCCTGTGAGGCCAAGTCGCAAGATTGCCCAGTGGTATTTTTTATGGGCCAGTGAGGAACCGCCGCGTGTAACTAGGCTGGAGTCTCTATCAGTACGGTTGGCATAGTCAAGGTTTGCGATCTCCACCATCAGATTTGATTGCATCAATGGATGGTGCCATCTCGTTATAGCGGAGATGCACAGATATTATCATGGTAACATAGCGCCCATCCACCGTGTGGCCATTCTACGGATCAAGTCTCGGGTTCACCAACTGGATGATGCCATGTGTATATGTCAGGACACTGCAACCATGGGCCCAGTAGTTTTCAAGAGGGATGATGAGTGAAGTACGATGTTGCTTTGATCATCAAATCTGCAAGATCTACGGTTGGCGCTATCTCGCCATCAGGAGCTACCTGGACTTTAGCATGAGCGACATAGCACCTGTGCGCCATGTGTCCTGGCGGGGCTATGTTTCATGCCGTCAAAAGAAGATAGGGTGGGGTGACTGACGAACCAATAGGGGGACGCCACGTGTTGGCAGGCCCAACAAATCAATAGGAACGGAGGGTTACAGAAGGTCAGGTTCTCCACCGTCAGATTTGAAGAGATCAACGGTAGGCACCATGTCGCCTTAGTGAAGTTGCAAGATTTTTACCATGGCGACATCGTGCCCGACTGACACATGTCAGTGGGGTCAGGTCTTGCTGGATGCATCATTGAGGTGGCACCAATTCGGATGGGGCCCAGTCACAGGAAAGAGAGTCCATGACGAATCAGAAATAACCACGTGTGCCAAATCAGAACATAGATATGTTGAGGGGCCAAATTTCCTGATACAATCAGCGCATCAAGAGGTGGATTCTCCACCATCAGATCTGTAGGAATCTAGGGTCGGCGCTATCTCGCCATGGAGGAATTGCGCAAATTTTACAATAGCGAGTTAGCTCTCAGAAGACACGTGTCCTCGTGTTTCAATTTTTGACGTGGCAATTAGCTAACGGCCAGCAGTTAGGTGATAAGGTGGCACAGTTAGTTCGATGAAGGCAGTCAATCGCGGAAGGACTCTCCAAGTGGCAAGACAAAGGATTATGATTGGCCCGCGTGGCCCAATCGGCATATAAGAAATTGGGTTGGCTAATAGGCCAGTTTGATTCATGAACCAAGATGCAGAGGTGATCGACGTATCTTGCGATTTGATCTTCGCGATCATTTCTGACCTACCAGGAATGAATGTAGGACATAAGGACACTCCACCCATCTGGTCGACCCATCTACCATGTCAAGGAATGTTGTTGCACCGTTTCTATCTTCTCCAGGCTCTTCTCAGAAGAAATGAGATATTTCTCGATATGCAGGCCAGGATTTCAATTTAGATCCCCGATTGGATTCTCAAGACAGGAAGTTAATGCCAGTAGGTAAGAAGTGAATGTAACGCAAAAATCTTCAGTTGTGCCTGATCTATAAAGGCAGTTTCATGATCTATTCTAAAGGTTGATTCTTCCTGATTTTCTCTGCTACTGCTTGCAGACTTGCAGTGTAAAACCCCCTTTTCTCTGAGCCATGTAATAGCCTGTATCATCTCTTTCAGCCATCAGTGTGAATGTGCATCACTTTGCCTCCCATTGGTGTATTGTTGAGATCGACAATCTGCATATTGTATCTATCTTTGGCCTATCAAATAATACATAAGTGAAATCTCCTTTTCCTAGTGTCATTCAGTTGGTTTCTTCTGATCCGTATGTGATTATTGATCGATATAAGTCTGGATGTGTATGACTTTTTTATGTTATTCTGGTTTTGTAGCATATATATGGGCAGGAATGAGTCTGAACACTCTGTTTTGGTGCATCATCGCCTTAGATTAGACTAGGTAGATTTTCTTTGACGCTCTCTTTCTCCCTTTCCCTTCTGAGAATAGATAGGTGTGCCCTGATAGTAAGAGGAAGCCGGCCTTCTTTAGAGACTCAACCTCGTAGTTCAAGTCCCACAGCTTGGAGGTTGTTTCCATGTTTCACTAGGTTGTCCTTGCGCATAGGCCTTGGACAAGGGTGCAAACCTAAGTGACAACAGTTTTTGGCACGCCCGGTGGGACCTATATCAGAAGATTTCATGTCTACTGGTGTCAAAAGAAGAAAGAGTTTCTAAGATTAATGCTAAAGAAGTAGTGCTAGCTTCAGTATTCAAGCCTTCAAGAGGCTGATTCATCAAGTACTTGGCGACTCTAAGCATCAACAAATTTGGTTTTAGGCCAAAGTTGCAGAAATTCATGCCCAGAGCTGAAACAAGGGCGTCTTCTAGAGGTAGTTCAAGTCCCACAGCTTGGAGGTTGTTTCCATGTTTCACTAGGTTGTCCTCGTGCATAGGCCTTGGACAAGGGTGCAAACCTAAGTGACAACAATTTTTGACATGCTCGGTGGGACCTATATCAGAAGATTTCATGTCTACTAGTGTCAAAAGAAGAAAGAGTTTCTGAGATTAATGCTGAAGAAGTAGTGCTGGCTTTAGTATTCAAGCCTTCAAGAGGCTGATTCATCAAGTACTTGGTGACTCTGAGCATCAACAAATCTGGTTTCAGGCCAAAGTTGCAAAAATTCATGCCTAGAGCTAAAACAAGGGCGTCTTCTAGAGGTAATTTTCAATATCAAGAACTCTCACTTTCAAGTCCTAGAAGAGGGAGGGCTAGAGCTTCATTATCACCAATTAGAGGTGGAGTAACAATCAACATACCTGTGAGATCTATCTTTACTCCTCCTACTGTCCAAACTCAGCCTAGATTGCCATCAACACTCATCAATAGAACACTTGTTTATATGGCACAACCAAGAGTTGATCCTTTTGCCACCTTTAATGGTGGAAGTCCTCTGTTGTTAGCCCAAAGACATGATATACCAGTAGCTGCACTAAAAAGCATACCTGATTTTACTGGTGAAACTTCTATTTCCCCCCTAGAGCATATCCAAGAGGTAGCGAATGTCTGCAATATTCATGGTATTACGGAAGATGATGTTGCTGTCAGACTTCTAGCCTCATCTTTAAAAGGAAAAGCATTATAGTGGTATAGAGGCTTAGCTCATGGTTCCATAACTGATTGGGATGGACTAGGAGCAGGATTATGCAAACATTTTGAGGATAAGAGTGACCATTTGTCACTATTAGAGCAGCTGACTACAATAAAAAGAGCCCCCCATGAATGTATGACTGATTTTAATTACATATTCCAAAAGACATGGGATAGAATACCTACTATAGTGAAACCTACCCCTGGTAATGCCTTCTTGCATTACCTTAGAGCTTTTAATAGTGATATTGCCACTACAATCCAAACTATGGGAGGAGATATATTACCTAATGCTTATGAGACAGCCATAAAAGCTAAGAACATTCTAATACAACGAGGAAAGTTGGCCCCAAGGCCTCCTATGCCTTTCTTTCCTGATGTTCCCAACCACCAACCAGCAATAGCCCCTCTCCCTACAATCTCTACATCGCAAGCCCTTACTCTAGTTCCCCAAGCTTCCACATCCTCAAACGGAATAGATGAACTCAAGGAAATGCTCCAAGGTCTAGTATTGAGCGCAGATAAAAGAGAAAAGACCCTGGATAAAAAATTACAAGAGCAAGGGAGGGAGTTGAAGGACCAAGGGAAGAGACTAGAGGATAATTTTTCTCTAATACAAAAGATGAGTAACAAGGTGGTGGCCTTAGAAAGACAGCAGGCTCAAGGTGGCAAGCCTCCCCAATTGCAATATCAGGCTCCAAGTGGTGGTAGGCCTCCTAATCATTGGAATAGCTCTTTTGATCAGAATAGGCATAATAGTCATGCTTCTACTTCAAGCTCAAATCAGAATAGAGCTATAGTCCCTCAAAATAACTTGGCCCAAGACCAAGATTTTTGTCCCTCATGTATCTATTCTTATACCTACTGCTTGTGTCAGAAAGCAGAATCTTATTTGGCCCTAACTATCCAGGAGTCCATAGTAAAGCAATCACACAAAGAAGACCATCCCAAGGAGGCCCCATGTGTTTAGAGGTAGGGTGATTGCTCTTTTATGAATCACCAAATGGAGGAACATTGTAATGTAAACTAGGACTCCGTTGCTCATAACACAAGAAGCAAGAAGAGAGCTATGGAACATGTTGCTCCTCCTTCTCCTAAGCAGGCCTCAACTTCAAGTGTTATACCTAACACACAAACAAAAAATGAGCAGACGAACACTTCACAATAGAAAAAGCAAGGTCCGAGAAATGAGGATGCAAGTGATCCTTTTGTTGCCCCATCTCAACCTCTTATAAGTGCAACCCCCAAAGTTTCTACCAAAATTCCTAGTGCACCATTGAGTGTGGTAGAGCAAATGAAGAAGACCAATGTAAACATTTCCATGTGGGATGCTATTGCTACCATACCAATGCAGAGGAAGATGCTGCAGCAAGAATTGGAAAGGATTGAGCCCAAGGATCAGTCATCTACCATGGAGAGTGCCAATAGTTTAGTACAACCAGCAGGAGATGTGGAGGCAAATAAAAAGGTTAGACCTCCTCCATTTTATGTTTCTCTGATTATAGGGGGCAAATTAGTCCATAATTGCATGATAGATTCAGGGGCTAGTAGCTCAGTAATGCCTAGGTGTGTTGCTGATGCTTTAGGGATGAAATATGAGCCCAATGTTAGGGATGTGTTACAACTAGATGGGAGTACTGTCAAAACTGTAGGCATCCTTAGAAGTGTGGAAATGGCCCTACATGCATGCCCTAGTTGTAGTGTGATTCAAGACATATCTGTGGCTGAGGTTAAGCCCTATTTTTCCATCTGTCTTTCGAGAGACTTCACTGCTCAAATTGGTGGATTCATATCTGCTGATTTGTCTTACATGTCATTTAAGACCAGATATGGGGCCAATGCTTCAATAAGAGAAGAACCTCAAGCCCTTCACCACACTGAACCCTACACTCCCAATTTCATCAATATGAATTGCCCTATCCTAGAGGTGAACGAAAATGACATAGTAAACGAGCCTGTCACTTCCATGGTAGGGATTCCTAATTTCTTCTTGGATGAGTGGGAAAATACATGTCAGTTTGAACCTATGTTGGAAACCCTTGAGACGAGCCTTAGTACATATTGCATAATAGAGAAGGAGGCTCAAGTTCCTAACCTTGTTAGGACTAATGACGACATAAATGGAGTATGGAGAATGTACTTTGATGGCTCAAGGAATAAAAATTGATTAGGGGCTGGTGTTATGTTGATCTCTCCTACACAAATAAGATACTACTTCCCCTTTAGGTTCCAATTCAGTTGTACCAATAATGTGGCCGAGTATGAATCCTTGATCCAAGGTCTCCTACTTGCCCAAAAGAGGGGAATTCAAGCCTTGAAAGTATATGGGGACAGTGAGTTGGTAGTGAACCAAGTGAGAAATCAGAATATCACCAAAAATGGCCTGCTCAAGTCTTATAAACATAGAGTCTGGGATTTTCTTGAAGGTTTCAATGCATTTAACATTCAAAGCATTCCTAGGAAAGAAAATAAACATGCTGATAGACTTGCAGCAGTGGGTGCATCTTATGATGTGCCAGGGAATCTTGAGGAAGAAAAGAAAAAACAAATTAGGGTAGTGGTGAGGCCTGCTATTCCTGATAATAATACTCACTGGCAAGTGTTCGAGTCTGATGAGCAAATTGTGAGATTCTTGCAGAATGAAGCAAAATTTTCAGGGAGAAGTCAGCTAAGACTACAAGATCAATATGGTGATCAGATCATTCATCTCAGTTCCAACAAGCTACCCAAGGGTCTCATTACCTTGGAGGGCATCTTTAATCCTGATGATCAAACAAGAGGCAAAGGGATGAATCTAGTTGTAGAAAAGGATGACCATGCCCCAGTTACTATTGCTGATGGAAAATCTCTTAACATGGGGAAGGTATGTTCTAAAGCTGAGCAAGAAAATTTTATTCATCTATGTCAAGAATTTAGTGATGTATTTGCTTGGACATATGATGATTTAAAAGGGTTTGACTCTATTTTGTTTCAGCATACCATAGATTTAGTTGATAGGGTCAAACCAGTAAGGCAAAAATAGAGGCCAGTGAATCCCAAGATTGAACCTTTAATGAGGAAAGAACTATCCAAACTGATTGAGGCTAACATAATTTTTCCTATCAAACACTCATCATGGGTAGCTAATCTTGTCCCTGTGAGGAAGAAGAATGGAGAAATTAGATTGTGTGTGGACTTTAGGGATCTCAATCAGGCTTCCCTTAAAGATCACCATCCTCTCCCTTCTATGGAGCAAATTTTGTCCAAGGTCAGTGGGTCAAGGAGATTCTCTTTTCTTGATGGGTTTTCAGGTTATAACCAAGTGCTGGTTAAAGAGCCTGATAGATACAAGACAACATTTACTACTAAATGGGGCACCTATGCTTATTGCAAAATGCCATTTGGATTAACAAATGTAGGTGCCACATTCCAAAAGGAAATGGAGGTAGCTTTCAAAAGATTAATTGACAAGTTTGTCTTGGTATACCTTGATGATATAACTGTGTATTCCAAGAATGTGGAAGATCATCTTGATCATTTGAGATAGGTATTTCTAAGATGTAGAGAGTTTGGGGTATCTCTCAACCCAACCAAATGTGTCTTTGCTACAAACCAAGGAAAACTATTGGGACACATTGTATCTAAGGATGGATTGATCGTTGATCCAGAAAGGACAAAAGCAATAATTGCCCTTCCTCTCCCTAAACACAAGAAAGGGCTACAAAGTTTCCTTGGTAGGATAAATTTTGTAAGAAGGTTTATTCCTAATCTTGCCACCATGGTGAAACCCCTTACAACCATGCTCAAGAAAGATATGGTCTTCTCATGGACCAAGGAGGGGAAGGAGAGTTTTGAAAAGATCAGGGCAGCCATAGCATCGGCCCCTACCCTCATGAACCCAAAATTTGAGAAAGATTTCATCCTCTACACTTTAGGTGGTGATTCAAGTATCTCTACTGTCTTGACCCAAACAAATGACAGGAATGAGGAGCAGCCCATAGCCTTCTTTAGTGAAGGGCTTAAGGAATATGAAGATAAGTATAGCTTTGTTGAGAAGCAAGCCCTTGCAGTCATTAGAGCCTTGAAGAAGTTCAGACACCTCTTATCCCATAATAGGATCCATTTGTTGGTGCCCCATGCAAGTGTAAAAGACTTCCTGTTAAACAAAGATGTCAGTGAGAAGAGAGCTGGATGGATCACTAGGGTAATGGAATATGATGTTGACATTCAGATTACCAAATTGGTAAGAGGAAGAGGATTATGTAAAGAAATGTTATTAGATATGAACTCAGATGAAGAAGTTGCCATGGTGATAGCAGAGCAGCAGGAGGAAAGGTATGCTGATGGTCCAAGGAGCTGGATAAATGACATGAAGAATTTCTTATTAGGGAATGGATACCCTCAGAGATTGGACAGAACTAAAAGAAGACAATATAGACTACAATCCATTCCCTATGTTGTGATTGACGATATCCTATTCAGGAGGGATTTTAATGGGACCCTGTTGAGATGTGTTGAAGAGGATCAGGTTGAAAGGGTGATTAGAGAACTCCATGATGGCCCTGATGGCGGCCACTTCTCTGCAAGAACAACTACTATGAAGATCATGAGGGCTGGATATTATTGGCCATCTCTATTCCATGATTGTTACAGGTATGTGAGGAAATGTGAGAAATGTTCTTTTTTTTCAGGCAAACAGAGACTTGCAGCTCTTCCTCTCCATCCTATTCAGGTGGATCAGCCCTTCACTCAGTGGGGGTTGGATTTTATAGGCCCCATTAATCCTCCATCTAGTGCAGGTCATAAATGGATCTTGGCTGCTATTGATTATTTCACTAGGCGGACAGAGGCAGTTGCCTTGAAGGATGCCACAGAGCCATTAGTTGTTGAATTCCTTGATGAATTGTATCTAGATTTGGTGCTCCTTCTACTATCATCTCAGATAATGCCAAGTCTTTTGTTGGAACCCAAATTTGTGCATGGGCCATGAATCAAAATATCTACCTGAGCACATCATCGAACTACTATCCTCAGGGTAATGGTTTGGCTGAATCTTCCAACAAGAATTTGATCAGAATTATGAAGAGGACAATAGAAGACAATCAGAGGACCTGGCACAAGAAATTAAGGACTGCTCTGTGGGCTGATAGGATAACACCCAAGAGATCTATTGGGAATTCACCTTTTGTGCTACTATATGGTAGGGAAGCTAGACTCCCAATCTCATTGGAGTTCTCATCCTTGGAGTTGGCTCATCAACTGGAACTGGTTGAAGATGATGCCATGACAGTAAGAATGGCAGAACTAATTGAGTTGGAAGAAAAGAGAAACAAAGCCATGAAAACTCTAGAGATTCACCAGCAACAAATGAAGAGGAATTTTGACAAGAAGGCAAGGGCTAGAATCTTCAAAGAGGGGGATTTAGTTCTCAAGTGGGACTCAAACAGAGCAAAACTAGGAAGGCACTCCAAATTTGACCAATTATGGAGTGGCCCTTATCTAATTTCCAGTTGCAAACAGGCCAACGCATTCCAACTAAGCAGGCCAAGTGGTGAAATTCTACCCATTCCAGTCAATGGGATCTATCTAAAGCCCTGTTTTTGAAGGGTTGTGAATCTATGTACATAGTTAATCTAGTTGCTTCCTGCTTGTTTCTATTTTGCAATAAGTGCACGAGCACATGGATCTCTTCGTGAGTCATCTTTGACATATCTCACGCTACTAAGGAGGTCCCGTTTTTGTTTTTTTGTTTCCAATCATAGGAGCAGAGTTATAACCTTAAGGGTTTTTAATGTTTTGATTTCCTCTTTAAGGGTTAGGGTTCTTGCAGCTCTCAGCTTGTTCCTCCTGGTCCTCTTTCGACTCCATAGCCCAATGGATCATTCTTAGGCACTGGTCGTGCATTGAGCAGGCCCATGCCCCCTACGAGTCGCCAGAAGTGTTACCTCTGGTTTTACCGCCAAAAGATTTAAATTCAAATCTGCAGCCTGTTCAACGGTTAGCCAAAAAATTGTTATTTTAATGCCCCGACTCGCCAAGGTTCTGTGACCGTCAAATTTTAGATAGATCGACGGTCAGCGCGATCTCATCATCAAAAGTTGCACGGGAGATAGTATCAGCGACATCACGCTCGATTGACACGTGTTTGGTGGGCCCTGCGGGTGAGTCACAATGGAGGGCAGGTCGGGAAAGTTTTTCGGCGCCACAGGCGCTATGGCACTATCGCACGCCAATCAGAAAATCTCCATAGCGACATAGCGCCTGGCGGAGATGCTCACATCGATGGGTGGGTCACGTTGCCAAAAAAATGTTGTGACGATCGGGTAAAATTTGGCGGGCTGGAGAAAATAAACGGTGAGAACTTCAGACAAATATTGGGCCCCATTGCGTACCTCATCTGCCCAGTTGGCGGAGCCCGTGTCATGGTAGCGAATCAAAAAGAAACATGCACAGATAGGGACATGTCATCGGTTGGGCGCTATGGCACTATGGAAATTTAACCTCAATTTTTCCATAGCAACATGGCGCCTGGTCGACACGTGGTCACCCTATGAGGCCAAGTCGCAAGATTGCCCAGTGGTGTTCCAATGGGCCAGTGAGGAACCGCCACGTGTAACCAGGATGGAGTCTCTATCAGTATGGTTGGCATAGTCAAGGTATGCGATCTCCACCGTCAGATTTGATTGCATCAATGGATGGCGCCATCTCGCTATGGCGGAGATGCGCAGATATTATCATGGCGACATAGCGCCCATCCACCGTGTGGCCATTCTACGGATCAAGTCTCGGGTTCACCAACCAGATGATGCCATGTGTATATGTCAGGACACTGCAACCACGGGCCCAGTAGTTTTCAAGAGGGATGGCGAGTGAAGTATGATGTCGCTCTGATTGTGAGATCTGCAAGATCTACGGCTGGCGCTATCTCACCATCAGGAGCTGCCCAGACTTTAGCATCAGCAACATAGCACCCATGCACCACGTGTCTTGGCAGGGCTGTGTTTCATGCCATCAGAAGCAGATAGGGTGGGGTGACTAACGAACCAATAGGGGGATGCCACGTGTTGGTAGGTCCGACGAATCAATAGGAATGGAGGGTTATAGAAGGTCAGGTTCTCCACTGTTAGATTTAAAGAGATCAACGGTAGGCGCCATGTCACCTTAGTGAAGCTGCAAGATTTTTACCATGGCGACATCGCGCCTGATTGACACGTGTCAGTGGGGTTAGGTCTCACCGAATGCATCATTGAGGTGGCGTCGATTCGGATGGGGCCCAGTCATAGGAAAGAGAGTCCACGACGAATCAAAAACAACCACATGTGCCGGGTCAAAACACAGATATGTTGAGGGGCCAAATTTCCTGATACAATCAGTGCATTAAGAGGTGGATTCTCCACCATCAGATCTGCAGGAATCTAGGGTTGGTGCTATCTCGCCATGGAGGAACTATGCGGATTTTGCAATAGCGAGTTAGCACTCAAAAGACACGTGTCCTCACGTTTCAATTTTTGACGTGGCAATTAACTGATGGCCAGCGGTTAGGTGATAAGGTGGCGCAGTTAGTTCAATGAAGGCGGTCAACCGCGGAAGGACTCTCCAAGTGGCAAGACAAAGGATTATGATTGGCCTGCGTGGCCCAGTTGGCATATAAGAAATTGGGTCGGCTAATAGGCCAGTTTGATTCATGAACCAAGATGCAGAGGTGATCAACATATCTTGCGATCTGATCTTCGCGATCATTTCTGACCTACCAGGAATGAATGCAGGACATAAGGACACTCCACCCATTCGGTCGGCCCATCTACCATGTCAGGGAATGTTGTGGCACCGTTTCTATCTTCTCTAGGATCTTCTTAGAAGAAATGAGATATTTCTCAGTATGCAGGCCAAGATTTCAATCCAGATCCTCGATTAGATTCTCAGGACAGGAAGTTAATGCCAGTAGGTAAGAAGTGAATGTAATGCGAAAATCTTCAGTTGTGCTTGATCTATAAAGGCAGTTTCGTGATCTGTTCTAAAGGTCGATTCTTCCTAATTTTCTCTGCTACTGCTTGCAGACTTGCAGTGTAAAACCCCCTTATCTTTGAGCCATGTAATAGCCTGTATCATCTCTTTCAGCCATCAGTGTGAATGTGCATCACTTTGCCTCCCATTGGTGTATTGTTGAGATCAATGATCTGCATACTGTATCTATCTTTGGCGTATCGAATAATACATAAGTGAAATCTCCTTTTCCTAGTGTCATTCGGTTGGTTTCTTCTGATCCGTATGTGATTATTGATTGATATAAGTCTGGATGTGTATGACTTTTGTATGTTATTCTGGTTTTGTAGCATATATATGGGCAGGAATGAGTCTGAACAATCTATTTTGTTGCATCACTGCCTTAGATTAGACTAGGTAGATTTGCTTTGACACTCTCTTTCTCCCTTTCCCTTCTGAGAATAGATAGGTGCGCCCTGACAGTAAGAGGAAGCCGACCTTCTCCGGAGACTCAACCTCGTAGTTCAAGTCCCACAGGTTGGAGGTTGTTTCCATGTTTCACTAGGTTGTCCTCACGCATAGGCCTTGGACAAGGGTGCAAACCTAAGTGACAACAATAACTAGATTGCTAAGATATATGACAAAAATGTGAAATTGATTGAAAAATCTGATCAAACTAGAAGTAATCTATTCTATCTTGATATAGAGGATACTACTTATCTTCTTGTAAAATTTGATGATGCATGGCTATAGGACAAAAGGTTATGTCATGTTAATTTTGATAACTTGGCTAGCATCATTAACATGAAGAAAGTTGGAGGATTTCCTAAGTTGAAGAAACCTAATAATGTAATGTGCAAACAATGTCAACTAGGCCAAATGACACAGTCATGTTTTAAGAGTAAAACTTATACCTCCAAGGAAATAGTATAGATTGTTCATACTAACTTGTGTGGACCAATTGAAGTGCAAATCTACATGGGAGATACGTGCATAATGTTATTTGTTGATGATTATTCTAGAATGATGATAGTCATGTTTTTGAAACAAAAATCTGATTCTTTTCAAATTTTCAAGTGGTACTTAGCCAGAGTTGAGAAGGAAACAGGTAAAAGTTTAAAATGTTTGAGATCTAACAAGGGAGGAGAATTCACATCAAATGAGTTTGAGATGTTTTGTAATGATAAAGGAACCAAAAGATAGACATTTTCTCCTCGAACCCCTCCACAAAATGGGATTGTTGAAAGAAGAAATAGGTCTATAATGGACTTTGCTAAAATGCTCATGATGGAGAAGAATGTTACTCTAAAATACAAGACAGAAGCTATAAGAATAACTATCTATACCCTGAACCATGTGCAAGTCAAAAAAGGTACTCATTTAAAACCTTTTGAACTATGGTATGAATACTCACCAAATGTAAAATACTTTAAGGCATTTGGAAGAAAATGTTACATTGTTAAAGATTTCAGGAATGATAAGTTTGATGCAAAAAGTGAAGAAGGTATATTCCACTAGTGCATTTCACCCTAAATTTTGACTGAGTCTTTTAAATGGGTTGGTTGGTCAATTTATAAAGAAAACTTTTTTTTTTTTTTTTAATAACATGCCCATGTTGGTTGAAATTGTGACTAACTATTTTGGTCTCAATTGCGATGCGCACGACAACATAAAACAAAAAAAGGGGCAAAAATCAAATTTCATTTGAGCACAAGTCAGTGTCAAGGGTTCCAGAGCATTCCAACAAGTTGATGTTGAGGGTCCTAGAGCATTCCAAAATTTAGCATTAGGGTATAATGTATCTTGGCATTTGACTCATCCTCTATTACTTTCAACTTTGTGATTTTCTTATCCAGTTCAACCAAGGTATCATCTTGAATTGATATTTTTTTTCTAGTTGCAACTAGACAATCCTTGGCATTGCTCGTAGACAATAATCTTGTCAATGTGATAATAGTTTTCTTTACCATGTCAAAAATAAGAAATTTGTTTTGTGGGTTTATAAATCTACTAAAAAGAGATGGGAAAAAAGAGATTCCCCCTATGAAGGAGGGATTCCTAGATTTAGGACACTTAGCTTCGCTCCAAATATTTTGATGCTGAACCAGAAAATGTACTAGGCTTCTTCAAATGTGGATTATGTGTTTGTGTTTGATTTGAATGAGATGGTATTGTCAAGAATATTTTGATTCCAATTTGAAGGCAAGGTATATGGCACAAGACCTTGGGAATTTTTATGTATAGGGGAAAAATTATATTGGTTTATATAGGTGAGCCACCAGTAGATACAAATGATCTCATTTTTAATGAGCTTGTTGAGCTTGATGGGAACTTGAGATTTAAATATGAAGTAGTTGTATTGCCAAAAAAACTATGTCTTAGAGTAATTTGTGTTGATGAGGATTGTATTTGGGGAATTCAAGAAAGCAAGGGTTATGGTGGCCATATAATTTTTTTAGATTTTGATAGTTTGAAACTAACAAAATGGTCAGTAGAAGATTACCCATTTATGTTGATAGCCAGAAACAGGCTATCCATGTCATTGAGCTTTTACCCATTCAATTAGACTTTCTAAATATGTTGTTCTAGATGATTTCAAAATGTTATAGGGTATTGGAAATTACTTTCTATGAATATTTCTATAGAAAAAAGTGTTCTGAGGTTATATACAACCAAATAAACCTACCTTAAAATAGTTGAATAGAATTTCTTTAGACATTGAAAGGAGGTTAAGAGGTTTCATGAAAATGCTATATCAATGAAAATAAAACCTGACTATCCAAATTTTGTCAAAGTTTCTTCAAGCATGTGTTATATATGTGAGGCATTTCATATTTTTCTCAAGAAAATGAGTGCGTCAAAATATGTCAGTAAAATGTGAGAAAACTAATCTTTTGATGGGGTAAACTAAGAAATAGTTAGTAAAATGTGTTCCTTATATTGTGAAATAATCATTTGGATATAATTTGCCAGTATTCATATGCAAGGGAAATTTAATTTGTTATCAACTTGACATCATAAACATAATGAAATAGATTGAAAAAATAAGTAGTTTGTGGTTAGTTCAGGGGTAGTTATGGTTGGTTGTCAATTTTAGGAGTTAGTATAAGTTCATCAAATTTTCAATGATCAATGACATGAGAAGAATGAATGTAAACCTATTTTGAACAAACAAAGTATTGAATTTCCTGCATAATTCCTATATATTGACATTTTTGATATTCTAATTCTTTTTTCATAGTTTTGTATTGTGTTGCTAAAGATCCATTAGTATAGATGGTGAAGTATTGAATATCCATTGCTTTGGCATTTGTAGGCATTAAGACCCTTTGATATTTGGAAAGATCAAATCATTTTCCTAGGAATTATCAAAACCTTAATATATGTTAAGTAAGAACATTATGAAATGTATTTTAACATTATCTTACATGCAATAAGACCTAAAATTTGGGAAATAATATGGGGAAAGGTATATAATATCTATCCAAAAGGATGCAGGATGTCATGCACAAAGAAACATGTGCAAAAGGTGCAAGAAGGGTCTAAGAAAATCATCTTACTACTAAGAAGATGGAGACAAGAGTGAGTAGATGTGGATTTGTCCATACAAGACAATAGGGAAGCATTGTGAGGGGTATCAAAAGAAGAATGTGGAGTCTAGGAGATGTCAAAAAATATGTGTATTCAAATCATGTTCAGTTCAAAGACTATTTGGAGGAGTAATCAACTACTTGTTTTGATAATAAAGAACATTCAACATTGTTCTTGGGTGAGAGATTTGTGATAGGGTAGGTTAATAAATATTGAGGTTAGTGTGAAAAATTTCTTCAAGTTGCAAGGGTTGAGTTCCTAAGGGCAAGGGGAAGAATACCATCTATGAGGATTAAAGGGCATAAGATTGCAATTATTCAATATATCAACACTTGATGCATTATCTGAAGAATTTTCTTTTGTGTGACCTTGTTTAGGATGATGATAAATATTTCTTTAAAGTGTATGACATTATGGTTCTTTCCAGTACTTGTAAATCTATTCTTTGTTTAGTTAAGCCTATGCTAGATCAATCAAATGCAACTCTACTTGTCTAGTTCTCTTGATTAAGATTTCAAAATCCAATATGGAAATTGGCCATGGAAAAAATGGGAGCTTGAGAAGCTTAAGCCTATGCCAAGTCAATTAGATGCAACATCACATGTTCTAGTTTCTTGATTGAGATTTTAAAATTCAATAGAGCAAACAAATTGACCATGGCCAAAGTGGGATCTTTAGATGATTTATCCAAGTATCCATCCTTAGGTCCTTAGGATTTAGTAGAAGAGGTTGTGATAGGGTTTAGGATTCAGGATACTATTATTAAAGAAATAAGTTCTATTGTCAAGTTCAAAAGGCATAATCACCTATACAAAATTAATATGGTCAGTGATCAATTGGAAGGCATAATCTCCATTTTCTCATAGGAATCTAGATACATCTTAACTATAGAACTTAGAAGGCATTAAGCTGGTATCTAAATTTTAGATTAATATAGGGATCAAATTTAATGAACTTTGACTACAAACCATCTTTGGGAAGGATCTCCAATAAATATATCTTAGAGAATTAGTACTGCAATGTAATGTCCCAAGGTGATGTAATAGATTATTTTGCTAAATTTTTAGAAATAGAATACAAATGATAACACATTTATTTATTTTTTTGATCATTGAGATCCCAATATGAGAAAGCTGAGAATATATAGTAGCTAGGATGTGAATAGTAAACAATTTATTTCACATACTGAGTTTGACCAAGTTAAGAGTGCATGGTAGTTGGGGTGTAAACAAGAAGAATTTTTTTTTTCTTATTGGTGTTAAGATTCATAGTATATAGGCTAATCTAGAGAGTTAAAGACAATTGGTGGTGCACTAAAATTTTTGAAGTTACAATAATGGAAGAAAGAAATTGGAGTTGTCTCTCTCTCATTTTTTAGAAAAAGTTTGTCCACACATGCTTAGAAGAGAAATATTTCATTAATTAGTGTGTAGTTTATAGGTAATCAACATAGATATATGGGTAGGAAAAGGCAACAAATGAAAGAAATAAGAATGTTAAATGATTATTGAAGATCATAATGATGCAGTAAACAAAATGCAATGGCCTTTCACAATTTATACACTTAGTGTATTTATATATCTTTATATACAAGTATAGACCAGAACTTGATGCTCTCATAGAACTAGGCTATGAAAAGTAGGGGTTTCCCCTATAGTAACAAAGAGCAAGCTATCTCAAACACACACACACACACACACACACACACACACACACACACACACACACACACACACACAAAGTTAGTTAGTTAGTTAGTTAGTTTCTAGCATCATGATGGATATATCTAGTTTCTTTCATCAAACAATGGATGTTTAATATAGCCATCAACAATATACAAGTATGAATTAGTATAATAAAAGTGATGAATAAATATTGGAGAATATCACAATGCATAAAATAATTGCAGTCACCTCTCATCAAACAATTTTCCTTGTCTAAGTGTGCAGGCATACACACTACACATACATGATGACACAATTTTGTGAGAGATGACTGTAGTTTATTTTATGCATCATTGTGATCTTTAATGTTCAATGAAATTTTTATTGCATTCATAAATGTCTTAATGCTTATTTATTGTTGATAACTACATTCTTATAACCACCCATTGTTTGGTAAACTACTACACTTTTCAAAACATATTTAGGCAATAGGCATAGACTCTCTTGATAGAAGACTTTGCACATTACAACATTCTCATGTATTGATGAAACTTTCTTTCCTTAGGCACATGTTGTAGGTTACATTGGTTATTAGTTTTATGTATTATATATATTTATGCATAATTTTTGGTAGTTTATATTATATATTGCATAATAAGTTATCAATTGTTGATAGTCTACACATCTTATAAACCACTCATTGTTTGAGACATTTCTCTTGCTGAAGCATTCTAAGGAAATAATGATAGACTTTCTTGAGGCAAGACTTTGAATATTATAAAAATTTATTTGGATCTTTCAATTTTGAGCCTAAGGATCAATGACTTTTCTCTTCTTAGGTACATCAGGCAGGTTTAATTGACTATTCTATTTATATGCACTTTTAAGGTAGTTTTGTGATACATTTTTTTAATGTATAATCATTGATAGTCTAAACATGTATGTATAGACTATCAAAATTGGAAGCACCATGCAAAATAGATCACATAAATTTTCTAAAAATGTGCATATAAAGATGTATGAGACAATCAATTATTGATCAAATAGAAGTAAGATGTCAAAAAAACTATTATTTTAAGGACAACATTTTTAGGTAAACTTCAGCAACATAACAGGCATCTGTAAAAGAAAAGTGAGGTTTTCAAGTCATTGATAAGAGAGATTCATGACATTCACTACAATATTAGGAAGTATTGATGGCATCATTCTTATATTGGCAACCAACACTAAAATAGAAAAGTGTATTTGAATCCTAATTGAATCTAAACACAAAAAAATTTAACAAAAATTAGAACAAGCCTAGGGCTATAATAGGATTTGGTATCTTCTCTTGAATTTTTTACTGCTGATTGGTAAAGGGTTTTATATTGTTGAATATTATTTCTATATTGTATCAATCAAATATAGAACTTTAAATCAATCTAAAATTAATATGCTCATCATTTTTTCTAATGTTCATCAATTTTGTGTATGTGATGATCTACTTTTTATCAAAATAATGGCTTGATATAATGGCCATTCTAAAGTTTTTTATTATTGTTGCTGATATTTAATATTATTTCTTATGTGATGTTCTTGTTAAGATCATCCTCTCTTATTGAGGCTATATGCACGTGCAATATTTATTTCTTACCAATGGTGGATTACTTTCACCCTCCTTGGTTGCTGTAAGGCTCTTGGAGTCCTCAGTATGCTATTAAAATAAGGTTTGATAACTAAGTCCAAATTTTCATGTTACTTTGGGTTTCAATTTAAATGTTTCAAAAATTTCCAAGAATTAATGAATGTTTCTAAAACCAATTTTATTTGGTCATTTAAACTTGTTCTATTTTATGTTAATATTAGGAAAAAATGAAATTTATAGAAGCATATGTTGATTAAATAAGTAAGATTAAAAAATGAGTGTCCACACACGTAACCATCTTCACTATACATGCTAAGTATACAATGGAAGTTGAGCTGAAATTTTTTTATGTGCCAAGTCACAGATAGTGCCAAGAAAACTATAGTTGCTACCAAGCAAAACAAATTACAGTATATGTCGAGCTATATAGAATTCAACATGTGCCAAGTAAATCAGGATCCAATAGGAGCTAAGCATTGTGAAGTTAATAGGAGCTTAGTGATTTAGGAATTAGTAGAAGTTGAGCAATGTAGAAAACCAATAGGTGCTAAGTAATGCAGGAACTATAGTGGATGCTGAGCAATCCAGAATAGATGGTGCTAAGCATCAATATTACCTCATGTGTCGAGCAATGCAGGATTAGCATGAAAGTTTGTGAAATTGCAAAACCAAGATGTAAAGTAGTTATGCATGACTCTTTATAGGATAAAAGGATAAGATCAAATCCTCCCAACTACCTATGCAATCCTCATGCAGCTAATCAAAAAATTGGAGACTTCATGTAACCAGTCAAAAAATTCAAGATTGCATGCAACCAATAGGTGAATTTTGAAGGGCTTGAGTGGGAACACTTGAATCAAGGATGCATAATGAACCACTAATACTTATAAGAGAGTCTTGATTCCATTGAATAAGAGAGAGTCGAAGGAAGAAGGAAAAGTAAAGCCTATTAAGGTTGTTGCAAAAAATTGGTGTCAAAGATTTAGTGGATAGGATGGCATTTACACATCTAGTTGATCAGAACAGAACAAGGAACACAATTAGTAGATCAGATCTAACAGAGATTAGTTATAGAAGAGTAGATCAAGAGCCTAAGATCAGCATTAGAGATTACATTAGATCAGGTGTATTATTCTAATACTCTCTCACAATTGTATTAAGAATTTTGGAAATCCTATTGAGTTAGGCGGGTTTAACAACCTTATGTAAATCCTTTAATAGGGTGGCATTGTAAGTTGAATTTTCTTAAGTCCTTTAATAGGGTGTAGAAATCCTATAATAGGGTCATATTTAATAGTGTGTTGTAACCTTTAACAGGGAAAAACATCGAAAGTGGTTGAAATCAATTGCTGCAGTAATTTTGTGGGTATCATCTCCACCCCAATTTTACCTTCTTATTCTTGGAGGGTTTCTGGGTCACCAAAATTTCAAGTGTTATGTGGTGTTGCATGTTTTCTTCTTATGATTGTTTAATGTTTATATCCATGCATGTTAATTTCAATTATATGTTATTAAGGATTTAAAACAAAGAAAAGGTAGAGGAAGCTAGAGAGGAATTAAGGAAATCCTTAAAAAGAAGGAAGGAAATAGCTATAGCTGAAAATGATATTCACTACAAGGAGATTGACACCACACAAGTATTTTTCAAAGAAGATTCTAAAGAGTTTGGTGGAACAATAGTAGAACTGATGGAGCAAAATAGAGTTCAAGTAGAAGAGATAAGATCTCTCAAGATGGAACATGAATCACAGGGCATAATGTTATGTGAAATCACTGAGCAAAAAAAAAGAGCAGTTGAGGACAGAGTCATGCTAGAAGATGATAAAAGAAATCTTACAAAAAGACTTGAAAAAAAATGTACTAAATTGACAAGGATCTCAAACATGTAGATGGATACACTTGCCCAACTGATGAACCTTCATGATGAACTCAATATGAAAGACATTGAGATCTCTACTTTAAGGATGTAGAATGAACAACTTCAGAATGAATTGAAGAGAGAAAAAGAAACAATAGAGAATCTCAACAAGTTAAGTGAAGCTATCAAGTACTTTGAACAGTTGCTAAAATCCTCAAGATCAACCCGTGATAAATCAGGACTTGGATACACCAGCACTAAAGTTGGTGAATCATCAAAGAGTGCCAAGCAAACAAGTGACAAAGGTAAGGTTCCTAAACCCACTTGTCACTACTATAATAAAAGGGGGCATACTACTAATGTTTGGAGGAGTATAAGGATCAATCATCCAAACAAACCCAAAAGTAAGGGTTACTATCACAAGTGCAACATGCAAGGACATATGACACAAGACTATAGCTCTAATGTCACAAGGACACAAAGATTTGACAGACATAGAGCCTTTGAGTGTAGATCAAAGCCTATGTGGACACCAAATCAGCATGTAAGGAGGGTCAAGTATGTACACCATTAAAATTGGGACTACAATACAAGAAAAAGTTTCCATTATTGTCAAGAGTATGGTCACATAACCTAGAATTGCATAACACATTTCAAGGGGAACTATAAAAGATGGTTGAACCAAACTACTTGCTTCAGTTACTTGAAAAAAATGACATGTCAGCAAGAATTGTTTGACAAAGGCCAAGGCACCCAAGACTTAAGTAAATAAGGGAAAAGAAAAGGTTGATAAGGAGGCACACATCAGAATAGATATGAAGAAGGCATGGCAGAAAAAGGATGTACCAAGTACATCTAATGGAAGGGTCACTTCACCCAAGAGGTCAAGTGATCATATCTCATCCAACTAATCACAAGATGAGCCTATGGGGCTGATTCATATAAGGAAGTATCATACATTAGCCTTAAATAGTTAAGAAGCACTACAAAGTATAAATATGCATGAGATAAGATGCTAAGACAAAACTTGAATGATGATGCCGAGCTATCTTTGGTTGCTGAGTAAAATTGCTTTGGATGTCAAGTTAAGAAGTTTAGTGGAAGCTGAGTAAAATTGTAGTGCTTTTCAAGATATTAACAAAGTTAGTAGATGCCAAGTGAGAATGGTTGCCAAGTAAAGTGGAGTGGATGCCAATTTGAAAACCTTTGGAAGCTGAGTGATAGGTAAAGGTACAAGAATGCATTAAATGCAAGGTTTTTGAGCCACTAAAAAGGGGAAAATTGATTCATTTTGAGACATTCAAACCAAGAGCGATTACCATGAGCATGATTGAGAAATTTTAGAGCATTCAACTAGTGATTTGTAGTGATTCAACATCTACCCAAGCGATTTCAAGCATCTAACCAAGTATTTCCTTCAGGTGCCAAGTTGTGCAGTTTGTGAAGTTTATTTTAAACGTCAAACCTTAGTTTAGTTGAAAATGGCATCTAGTTCAAAGTCCACCAAAGGCAAGGAAAGTCATGAGATTCAACTTATTAGTAACAAAGGTAAGAAACCCAAATTCAAGCTAATCCCAAAAGTTGCATATAAAGAAAATCCCACTAGTGCCCTATCTACCATCCTAGAAAAGGTTGTTATGATTCAGGATGTGTGAAAGTGTTACAACTGTAAAATAGGAGCCATAAGAGACTTGGAAATATTTAATGCCTTTGATAAAATTTGTGACAATAGTATATTGAAGGATGAATTTTCAATCATAGAGAAGAAGGGTTTAACCAAAGCCCTAATTTTTCCAATCATATTCAAAACTAAGTGGATATGCATAGTGCTTAGTATAATTCATGATGGATCATTCTGGCTAGAGCAAGGACTAGTCAAGATTACTAAGAAGATAGTTCACAGGGTCATAGGTTTTCCAACCCTAGATTGGCCCAAAACACTCATAAGTGACAAGAGGGAAAATATTGAGAGAAACATAGGAACAAAGTAGAACAATAGAGGCTTGACAATAGACACCATTACTGATCCAATTCTAGACTTTTTTGTGAGGATTATATCACACAAATTTTATCAGCCTAGCAGATTAAATAGTGTGCCTTATATAGCTATTAATGTTGCATACAAGCTGATAAAGAAGAACCACACCTATGACCTTGTAGAGCTCATGTTGCAGTAGATAAATGAAATTTTTGGAGCTATTAGAAAATCCAAGGGAGAACAATGCAAGTTTGGGTTAGTATTGGTCTATATGTTCTTTTATGTGATGAAGGAGTTCCCTTCATTTGGAAAAGTCAATTGGAGTCAGAATAAAACAATTGTTGATCAAATAAATGATTTTATTGCACAAATTGGAGATAGTTTTGATGACCAAATGACTATATGTTTTGATGACTTCAAGAATGCAATGAAGAGAAGAATGACGATACCAATCTCACTAGTAGAAAAGCATGTAAATGACATGTTATTTCTTATTGATATTGATTATACTTACATCCAAGCAGTCATTCCAAGAATAAGATGGCTCAGACCATTGGGATATGAGCTTGATGTTGATCAAGCTTCTGCAGCCATCACAACATTACTTGCAGAGGAAATGGATAAAATTGTAAAGGCATTTGGAACATATGAAACTATCAGATCAAGAGTGGTTACAAAACTCAAAACAACCACAGTAGTGAAGAAGAAGGAGAAGCTAGTGAAGAAAATAAAGAAGAAATTTGGTGTTGAACAAATAAGTATAGCAAGAGAAGAAGAAGAAATTAGTAAAGATGAAGAGGAAGGTGATGATGAGAAAGATGAAGATGAGCCAAAACAAAAAGAAAAAGATGAGAGTTCCGAGGAAGAAGAAGCCAAGGAAGCAACCATCAAAGACAAAGTCATCAAAAGGAAGGAAAAAACACCTCTTGATCCTCAACCTAAACCAAAGAAAGCTATTGTACCGACACCCAAGAAGCCAACAACTAGAGCTACAACAAAGGTCTCCACATAAAAGGCCAAAGAGGAAGCTACAAGAAAGAAGAAGAAAACCAAGAAGGCACAAGAAAAACAAAGGAAGAGGAAATGATATGTAGCTCAACTTGATACTAATGAAGAAGATTGGTCTAAAAAAGTAAGTCATCCTCCTAAGTATTCAGTTGATATATTATGTGAAAAAATTAGGAATGGAGACTTAAGTGAAATGAAAAATGTTGATTTCAATAAGTTCACCAAAGAGGAACAAAACAAAATAGAAGAATCAATCAATGCATTAATGGCATAGTTCAAGTATACACCTCTTGAACTTGATGGGAAATTTCCAAAAGAATTGTTTAAAATTGTAGAAGACAGATGGTATTTGTGTCTAAAAATGGAGAAGGAGATGAGAGAATCAACCCTAGCAAGTATACTACCTAATTTGACAAGGGAATAGATAACTAAAGTAGTCAAAAGGCATAATACAAGGTTTACACCTAAGTATAGGGCATTCTCCATTTTAAAAAATAAAATAGAAGAAGTTGTACAATGGACAACAAGATCATGGAAGAATCTATACAAAAGGGTGGAAGATTTATTTGAAGAAGAATACAAAGAAGAAGCTACTGCTCATCTAGAAGAAAGAAGAAAGAGGAGAGAAGAAAAGATAGAAGTTGAGAAAAAGGTTGAAGAGGAGCAAGACAAGGGTACTAATGAACAACAAAGTGTGCAAGACACACAACCTCCACCTCCTAGTCCTCCTCACTCTACTATCACACCTACAAAAATCATAAAGATTAAGGATTTTGTTGACACCTCAAGTCAAAACATCAATCCATTAACTATAGAGGATCTCACTAAGATCCTTGACCAAACAACTCTTCAAGCACAATTGTGTGCAAGTCCCATATTGGTTAGTGTAGAGGAGTTTCAAAAGTTAGTAGATAAACTAAAGAGAGGTGAGGTGCCACCACAAGAACCACCTCAAATCACTCAAACTACTAGACTTCCATTTCTACCACCTCCATCACCACAAAGAATAGCCATGCAAGCTCATCAAGAGTTGAGTGCAAAAATAGGGGCTGATATAAGTATAATAGTACAGATAGTGAGTACACCCCTAGCAGTAGTGAATTACAAACTTTGGTTGAATTACCTAAACTAGGTACTCCTACCAAACCTGTTCAGTAGATGAGTACTGACACATTGACCTTACAAAATAGTACACCAAGCTTAATTTCTACTAGGGTACCTAGGACCATTCATTATGGTATTCCTAAGCTTGATGAAGACATTCAAATACCCTATTATGATTCAAGAACTTTAACTCAGGAAAAGATGAACGAAATACAAAGTGCATTGGACAAAAGAAGGAGGCAAGAGGCATTGAGAAAAGCATTCAAATACAAGTAGGCAATGAATGATATCAAAGATATATTCATGGATGCCTTTAGCCTACAACCTCTAGATGCAAATAGGCCAATCCTTGAGCAACTATGTGATATAGTTGACCAAGTGAATAATGAAGACCATGATACAAATGTGAAACTCATGGAATGGTCAGAAAAGAAGTTCCTAGGAAAGGTCAACCAAAAGATAGCTAATAACATTATTTTGGGACAAGTTGACCTAGCTAAGAAATTGGATAATGTAAAGATTGTATTAGGGAACATCTTTTCCCTTTATAGAAAATTGTGTGATTTTTTCAGGTTCACACAAGAAATAAATTAGAAAATTTTGAACCTTGAGAGAAAACTTAAGCTCTCCAATATACAACTACCCTCAAATCTTCCACAGAGTGAGAAGAATTTTACTCAAACACTTCACATTCAGAGGGAATTAGCTGCATTATCAGTAGAAGAGGCTACTATTAAAGAAAAGCTAATGCAAATGCAAGCCTATATCACTCCCCATTTGGAAATCTTACACAAGGAGAAAATGTATGCAAAAATAGTCCACAAGAAGGACTCAATTTTTTCTACACATGAAAGGCTTGGTAATCTAGCAATGAAGCTTGCAATCTAGCACAAGTGATTAGATATTGAATTGGATAATTGCGATGCAACTCTCAAAATACTCCTTGAGGTAAATAAGGCATTTTCAGCCAAGAAGGGCATTACTATTTAGAACCCTTTGACATAAGTATCAAAAAGGGGGAGATAATGTAGGAGATATATTAAAGGAGAATAAATTAAGGGGGAGCACAATTCAATTGCCAAAATTTGAAATTTTGTTCAGCTTGAAGTTAATTGACTGTAAATAGCAATAAAGGAGTCAAGGGACAAGAAAATTTTAGTAATCACATAGAAATAGAGAACAAATAGGATCAAAAGGAAAGAATATGATAGAAACAGAGAACATCTAGCACAATGGCACAAGATATCAAAATTCATGACATGATAAGGCATAATCAACTCAGGGGGATTCATAAGGTATAGTGATTGTTTACAATATTATTTTTGAAATTTTGTATGTAAGATAAGAAAGTGAAGAATGTACACATAAGGATTGGATCATGAATGATCAGTTAAGTGTTTTTGACACTCATGTCAAAGGGGGCGATTGTTGATCAAATAAGTAAGATTGAAAAATGAGTGACAACACACTTAACCATCTTCACTATACATGCCGAGTATGCAATGGAAGCCAAGCTAGAATTTCTTTATGTGCTAAGTCATAGATAGTGTCAAGAAAACTTTAGTTGCTGCCAAGCAGAACACATTACAGTATATGTCGAGCTATACAAAATTCAACATGTGCCAAGTAACTCAGGATGCAATAGGAGCCAAGCATTGCAAAGTTAATAGGAGCTGAGTGATTCAAGAATCAGTAGAAGTAGAGCAATGAAGAAAAACAATAGGTGTCGAGTAATGTAGGAACTATAGTGGATGCCGAGCAATCCAAAATAGATGGTGTTAAGCATCAATATTACCTCATGTGTTGAGCAATGCAAGATCAGCATGAAAGTTTGTGAAATCACAAAACCAAGATGTAAAATAGTTATGCATGACTCCTGGCAAGATAAAAGGATAAGATCAAATCCTTCCAACTACCTATGCAATCCTCATGCATCCAATCAAAAAATTGGAGACTACATGTAACCAATCAAAAAATTTGAGATTGCATGTAGCCAATAGGTGAATTTCGAAGGGCTTGAGCAGGAACACGTGAATCAAGGATGAATAAAAAACCACTAATATTTATAAGGGAGTCTTGACACCATTGAAGAGGAGAGAGTCGAAAGAAGAAGGAAAAGCAGAGCCTATTAAGGTTGTTGCAGAACATTGGTGTCAAAGATTTAGTGGACAAGATGAAATTTACACATCTATTTGATTAGAACAGAACAAGGAACACAATTAGAAAATTAGATCTAATAGAGATTAGTTATAGAAGAGCAAATCAAGAGCTTGAGATCAGCATCAGAGATTGGATTAGATTAGGTGTATTATTCTAATACTGTCTTACAATTGTATTAGGAATTTTGGAAATCCTATTGAGTTAGGTGGGTTTAACAGCCTTATGTAAATCCTTTAATAGGGTGGCATTCTAAGTTGAATGTTCTTAAGTCTTCTAACAAGGTGCACTCCTAACAAGGTGTAGAAATCCTTTAACAAGGTCACATTTAACAGTGTGTTGTAGCCTTTAATAGAGCAGGCCTTTAACAGGGAAAACCATCAGAAGTGGTTGAAATCAATTGCTACAGTAATTTTGTGGGTATCATCCCCACCACAGTTTTACCTTCTTATTCCTGGGGGGTTTCTGGGTCACCAAAATCTCAAGTGTTATGTGGTGTTGCATGTTTGCTTCTTATGATTGTTTAATTTGTATATGCATGCATGTTAATTTTAGTTATATGTTATTAAGGATTTAAAACAAAGAAAAGATTAGTACTTTTGATTCACACCCTCCACTCAGAAGCACTCTTCCCATTAAGACATTCCAACAATAGAAAGTACCATTTGACTTTGTGTTTCTTTGTTTTTTTTGAACTGTAACTTGCATTTCTTGGAAGTCTTCCACAACATAGATCTCCTTCAACAAAACTATCTAGGCTAGGAAATTGGTAACTTCTTTCCTTTCTATGGAAGACTATAATTGACAAAATTTAAGATTTTGTTTGTTTGTAATCATCCATGTGAAGTATGTGAAAAATAATTTGTTTGTGTTGGATGCTTCCCTATAATGTTTGGATTTTTAGGTTCTATCAGCCATATCAAAGTGGTTGTTTGATGTTACAAGTTATTTTAGATCTCATATATTACTTAAAGCTCTAACTATTCCAACATAGTGACCTTCAAAATGACTTAAAAACCATGATCTGAAAAAGCAACTACACTCTATTTTTTTCCTTATCACTCCAAATGATCAACTGAGTCATGATCAATCTCATCTATGAAGCATATTAAAAGCTAAGGATTTGGAGTGACTTTGTCATTTCATTTTTGTCCACATCTTGTTCAAACCATATAATGAAATCTCATCTATGATGCATATTAAAAGCTAAGGATTTGGAGTGACTCATATACAATTGATTTTTTGTCATTCATTATATGGTTTGAACAAGTGTGGAAAAAAATCAGATTTTTATTATGAATTTTTTGTTCATTAATCTATGTTAAACTAATCAACAAAGATTTGGTCCTTTGAGTTATGGAAGGTCAACTAAGTATTTGTTTCTTTTCATTTTTTATATTTCTTTATCTCTTTATCAATCTATCTCTCTATCTATACCTCTTTCTATCTGTCTCGCTTTAGTATTCATTTCTATATTTGTCTTCCTCTTACTACTCCATCTACAAGTTGCAAAAAAAATCAACCTTCTTCCACCAATGAGTCATTCCATTCAAGAAAGACCATGTCTAACGATATTAATGCACAAAAAAATAGGGAGACAATTGCTAGGCTATGGTCTAACTTAAAAAGAAAAGGTGATGGAAAATTTTATTGTCCTTGCAAAATTTGTCAAGGCTTAAAGACTCGAAGATATCTAATCACAATAGCTAAGCAACATTGTAGGCAGCATGGTCACATTGAAGGGGAAACAAATATTATCCATTGGTATGTATTTTAATAGTTTATAAATTACATAAGACATGATTTGATGATGACATCATGGTCATGGTTAATATAAGGTCATTACTGTCATGTAGGTCAACATCCTTGAGTTTCATGTTATGGACCATGACAATTCAAAGAATGTGGATTTCCAAATGAGGGAACATAGAGGTGTGAATATTGAATTAGAAGGTAATGATACAATGCAAGAAGACCATGATGATGAAGATCACGATGATCAAAATGATCACAATGATCAAGATGATCACGATGATGATGATGATGTTGTTGTCACAGAGCTTGATGTACCTATACTTGAGAAGGCACACGAGTCCCTATATGAAGGTTCCAAAACAACTCTTCTTTCCACTATATTATTGTTGGTGAACTTGAAGTTTATTAATGGTTTATCCAACATAGCAATGACATGTATGTTAAGGTATGCCATCTTTTTTCATTATTTTACTCATAGTTCCCTTACAATTAACATTGGGTTCATGTAGCAATTAATTTTCTTTAAATTAACAAATTATATTTTTGGTCATAGGTTGATAGGTGAATGTTTGTTACCATCATCAAACATTCTACCTTGCTTGTATCGAGAATTATCTGCCATCATGAAAGATATTAGAATGGAGTATCAAATAATATATGCATGTCTAAATGATCATATTATAAATGATAAAAAATATGAATTTGCAACACAATGCCCTATTTATCATATTAGTAGATATCAATTAGATCACTTGATAAAAAGGGTGCCTCACAAGGTTCTTTGACATATTTCCATTAGTCCATGTCTACAATGATTATTCAGGTGCAATAGGTTGGCACAATTTATGGATTACCATGTACACAATAGAAGTCAAGATGGCATTATGTGAATTCCTATAGATGGTTTGGGATTTAATGAAATAGAGGGAAAATGACCACACTTTAAAGAACCTCGTAATCTCAAGCTTTCATTGGCAGTAGACGGTGTCAATCCTTTTGGAGAGATGGGATCTACTTACTTGATGTGGTCTATTTTTGTTATCAACAATAACATACCTCCTTGGTTCTCCATAAAGAGAGATAACATAATATTGAAACTTATTGTTCCAAGTATTTTTTGATTTAGGGGTCATCTAAATTAATTTATTATTACTAATCCATCAAAATGGTCATAATAATTATCTAATGTTTTTGTTCATTCAACTAGGTAAGTACCAAGTTAAAGATATCAACGTATATATTGAACCCCTTATCGATGAGTTGATGGTGTTATGGAATGGGGTTACTATGTATGACATTTGTACACCAATAGGACAAAGATGATTTCAATTTCATGCAATGCTTGTATGGACAATACACGATGCCCCTGGGCTAACATTTTTGTGGCATGTTCTCTTCTTAACACCTCTTTTTTGGTATGTCAAAATTAACACATTTAATCCAATTATACATAATCTTTAAGGTCTTTAGACAAAGGGAAAATTTGCATGTCTAGTTTGTGTTCCAAAGACAAAATCTCATCATTTAAAAAGTTTAAGAAAGAAGGTGTTCGATGAGAATAGACACTTTTTGCATAGAAATCATAAGTATAGAATTATTGAAAAACATCTTTTCATTGGGAAAGAAGAGACTACATCAAAGCCACAGAGAATGACACCTCACCTATGGGAGTTGGAATATAATAAAATAAATCAGTAAGGTAATGTCATTCCATCTAATGGTTTTTGTTTCAAATTTATATTTCAACATTGTGTTTTGTTTATTGATGATATGATTGATGCTTGTGAAGGTTGTCAGAGCATCAATGACCAACTTCCAAGAAGACTAAAAATTTATCCTATGCAATTTACAAAGTTTCCATACTACAAGAAACTTCAAATTGTGCATTTTTTTGATCCTATGCATATTGGAAAGAATGTAATAAATACATAATGGAAAATCTTGGATGGAAGGTGTGACAAATACCAAATTGTCAAAACTTGTAGTGACATTGAAGAATCCAACCATGCAATAAAAATTGGCATTCGATCAAATAAAAATGGAGACCAAATTGATACAAGTGCCGTTTGTTGGTTATTGTTAGAGTATTAGAGCAATGCTATAAAAGAATTCATTAAAAAAAAAATGATTTCCCACAGGATTTGCTATGAACATAAATAATCTCATCTCAAAGAAAAGTGAATTTGGGCCAAGGTTGAAAACACATGATTGGAATACATTTATTAAGGTAATTATAGTTATTTTTTATTCACTATATATTTATATAGTGTATGTAGTTTTAATTGCATTCTTTTATAAAATATTGACAAGATCATTTTACAAGTAGTGTAGTATGTTCTACCTCTATCTCTCCCACACCACTTCACCAACAATGTCAAACATGTTATATATGATCTTGGAAAATACATGAGGTGGTTTTCATCTAAAGAAATCAGTAAAGAAGATATAAAATATTGGAAGAGAAAAATTCCTCTTTTGATGTGTGAAATGAAAAAGTGTCTACCTCCAAGGTTTTTCAATGCACAAGAACACTACCTCATACATCAAATTGAGGAGATTGAATTGTGTGGGCCTATACCAACTAGGTCAATGTGGATGGTTAAGAGGCACTTGAAATTTTTGAAAGGCTTGGTTCGATAGAGAGAACATCCTAAGGGTTATATTGTGGAGGGATATATGGTATACCAGACTATGGTGTACATTTGTGAATATCTTCCTAAGTTTGCAGCAAAGATCCATGTAGATCATATTTTGGATCCTAACTCAATTAACAAATTCAAAGGAGAGTACTTGATGGGAAAAAGTAGATTGACGAAAGTGAGACGTAAATCTAAGATGTTATTTTAGTTAATTAATTCTTACAAATATTCAATATAAGTTATTTATAATTGGTGTTATTTTTTTGAAATAGGTGGTCAAGAGTGGGATGCAATACATTTGTATATTGCAAATAATCTTGATTGGATGATATAATGGATTGAATGATGTCAAAAAAATGGTTTCTCATTAACATGGGAAGGTGTTGCTTCATTGGTTATAGAAGCTCATCATAATGGAGATTCCAATGTTATGCTGATGGTAGTTGATCTAGTAAAGGGTTTAAGAGGTGGAGAGGTATGTAGAAATTCATTAATGATCATAAATCAACGTATGTTTCATATCAACTCATGATGAAAATAATTTACACACACTTCAAAAATTGCAAGTCAAGCACCACAAAGTTGTGTACTATCATGGCCACAAATTTTGCATAAAAAGGTCAGATGACATAAAGAAAACTTGTGATTCTGGGATAAATGCAGTTTTTTAGGTGACCAATATATCATCTAGAAATGACATACATCCTCAACAATCTTAAAATAAATACTATGACATCTTGGATGATATAATTGAGTGTGAATTTAACACTTTTAAAGTAGTTCTATTCGTTGTCAAATGGTATAAGTTATGACTAAATCAAAATGATGTAGATAGAAAGGTTATTCAACATGATAATGGATTTATAATGATTAATACAAGGTCATTTGAGCTCGTTAGAGATGAGCCTTATGTTCTTCCAAGCCAATGCAAGAAAGTGTTTTACTCAGAGGTTCCACATAAATAGGGTTGTTCATTTTTTGTTAGACATGATCCAAGAGAAAGGCCAATAAAGTATAATGTTATGGAAGAAGAAGATATTGAAGATGATAAAGAAGCAGATGATGAAGATCAAGATGATGGTGATGATGATGATGGTGATGGTGATGGTGATGGTGATGATGATGATGATGGTGGCGGTGGTGGTGGTGATGGTGATGATGGCAATGATGATGGCGGAGATGATGGCAATGATGGCGATGATGATGGTGATGATGGTCATGATGATGATGATGATGATGATGAAGATAATCAATAACTACAAACATCATCTCCCTTCTATTGATGATCATGTATTCCATATCTAAGGTAAATTTTTTCATGTTTATGATGTTCCATATTGTTCATGTTGTCTTCTAAGTTAGTTGTAGCATACACGTATCATGTAATTTTTAGTTAACTTAAGATAAATGATTAACATATGCAAGAAATTTGATTACATATTTATTGTGTTCATTTATAATGATAACAACATATGTTATTTATAATTACCAATGTTTATGTTGTGTCTGATTATCACCCTTTTTGCAAATAGTCAATTGACTACAAGTACATCGTCACCCATTCTGTTGATGATCTTGCATTCCATATATAAGGGAAATTTGTTAATGTTTATGATGTTGCCTATTGTTCATGTTGTCTTCTAAGTTATTTGTAGCAAACATGTATCATGTAATTTTTAGCTAACTTAAGGTAAATGATTAACATATGCAAGAAATTTGATTGCATATTTATTGTTTTCATTTCTAATGATTATAACATATGTTATTTATAATTATTAATATTTATATTGTGTCTGATTATTACCCTTTTTTCAAACAATGAATTGACTACATGTACATTGTCAGCCCTTCTGTTGATGATCTTGCATTCCATATATAAGGTAAATTTGTTCATGTTTATGTGTATCATGTAATTTTTAGCTAACTTAAGACAAATGATTAACATATGCAGGAAATTTGACCCCTTTGGCATGGATCATGCATTGTGACATGGATCAAGATATATAAATCAATAAATAGACATAATTTTCTTATATTCTTCTTGTTTATCAATGAGCATGTATGTTATAAATAGACATATTATATAATCATATAATGTATATATAGACAAAGAAGGTTCGTATAGAAATATAATTGTATAATCACTTTCAACTTAATACATTTTTTATTTGTCACTTTCACTTTTCATTTGATGGATTGCAAGACCCACCAAATAGGTACTTGTTAGATCTATCTACATCAACTGAGGGAAATGAGGAAATAGTAGATGAAACCTCTACATGTGGTATGGCTAAAATAGGGAGATCAACTAGAGGTCAAAAGATTAGAAATTTTTTGATAAACACATGTAATTTTTCCTTGCTAATGGGGGGTCATGTTCTTATGATGATGAGACCAAAGGTGAAATCAAGGTTCCCTTTCAGTACACACACATTGAGAAAGAATGGGTACCCAATGAGCTACCTCCAATTAACATAGATTTTTGTGTTAATAAGAGGATATATTGCATTGTTCCATCCTCATTACATGGTTTGGGCCTATTTTCCATGGATGGGATATAGGAATGTTACAAAAACCTTGTCAAATTGTTCAAGTATGTCAGTCCATGTTAAAATTACAACGATTGGATGTAGATTATTCGATATAAAAAAAATGCGTAGGTATGCACTATCAGCTAATTATATACAATGGAAATAAAATGATCAAAGTAAAAGATTTGCTATTTACATTGATGGGAGACCAAAAGAAATAGGTAGTATTGTAGGTTTTATAAATAGTATGTGACCTTCCTCAACTAGTAAGCAACCCTATTGCATATTTGAGGCATGTGAGGAGAATGAAGTTTTTGTTTGTGCAAAAAAATCAATAAGTGCAGGGGAAGAACTACTAATAGATTAACATTTAAATCACATAGATATAAACAAAGTTACTATCATGAGGGTTGTAAGTACTATATACCATTTTGTTAATAAGTTTTTTTTGTTGTCTATTGCTTTTAGTTAGTTGAATTTTTTATGTTTAATCTTTGTGTCAAGATGATATGGATCCAACACATGATAGAGACCACTAGGATGCTACTCCCACCCATTTTTCAGCAAGGGTAAACCTTATTGAAATTGTACAAATTAGATAGTTGAAAAATGTTATATTATTACATTATTTTATTTATGGTTTTTGAGTTTTTATGATAGTTTTATTGATATTCCTCTCACAATTTGATGTTCAGCATAAGGGTAAAGCACCAATAGTAAGTACTAAGCCACTAGCTATGCCTTCTAATGAGGATATCACTCAAACTTTAAAAAAAAATTAATTTAGAAATAATGAAAAATTTGGATAAGGAAAATATGGAATCCGAGGAGATGATGAAGAGGCTATCAAATTTGAGAGCACAAGCTCATCATTACTAAGTAAGTAGTAATGAATCTTTATTTATAACAAAAGTTTAATAGAGATTTATATTTTATAATCTTTTATATTGTAAAGTAAAATATGTAATATGTGCAAAAATACTTTATTGATGCAATTTTTTAAAGAGTCGTAAGAAACTTTAACTACTAAATTCTTGTTATACAGGATTTTTTGGCAACTGATCCACAACTTGGTCAAGGACAACGTGATGAGGCCAGTAGTAGCAGAGCTCCAACTACCACTAGTAAAATAATCTTTTAGTTGACAAGTTAGAAGGAATTTTTTATTTCAAACATTCAAAACTTCTTAACTCAACTCTCACTTTTATTATTTCAAAATGTATTTGCTAACAATGTATTATTAAGGTCATCCAATGTAGGAGACTACTATGAGGTTAATGAATGCCTATACAAGATTTTCAACTACAATGTCGGCAACAAGGGGACATCTAGTTGGTAAATTCTTGTTTTGCTATATTTGGTTTTGTGTTAATTATGAGTTAATAATCTGTATTTTAATCTTCAATGCATCTCATAGTGTGTTATTTTTTTTGTGGTAGGAGATGCACCATCTAGTACACCACCAGATGTGTATCATAGTGCATGTATTGGTGATAATTCACCATCATTTCCTGGACCTACCCGTGTTTCTAGCATGGGAGCTACGTAGACATCGTTGTTGATTGACGATGATGAATCAATGCCTTTGAAATGTCCTAAGATTCTAAGTACTTTAAATAATTATTTTTTATATTGTAATAAATATTTTCTTGCAAGATGTAAACATGATAGGAAGTGGTGAATGCAAGGGATTTTGATGTGGAGTGATGCCTCATGACCTTCTTTAGTATGTCATATTGTGCAAGTTGTTTAATTATTCTAGAATTCCTTTTTATTAGTGGTTTGGTAAGATCATCAGAATTATCAATGACCTTTTTTCTATAATAGTAATTCTCTAGTTTAGTAATTCAATTTGAGTATGAAGTATTTGATCTAGTACTTGTGGTGGTTTTAATTTGGATTGATCAAATTGTAATATTACAGGTACATTGATGGGAGACCAAAAGCAACATGTACATTTATATCACTTGTAATTTAGAGTTCATGATTTTCTTTATTGATATTTAACAAGTCTATTATGCTAGGGCACAAGCTTACACAAGTTTATTTTGTATTTTAATGTTTTTTATTTGGATCTATGAGTTCCAAATTTGATCTAAATATTTCTACTAGCACTGTATGATCTAAATAGTGGAAGTGTGTGTACCATTCGATACATTGCAATATCATGCTTTCAATAGAAGATACTAACCAATTTTTCTATAGAGAACCAAAAGTGGGAGTCTTCTTTCATATTCATTGTTCAATTTTCAATGATTTCCAACATCATTGCTATTGCTTGTTAGAGTTTTAGAGTGCTCACTTTTAGATTCATTTTAATGGTTCTTACTATTAATTATCCCATGACAGTTTTTGCAAGAAATCATACATTTTATAGGAGGCTTTATGACCTCACACTACAAAGATTCAGGCCCACCATACGTACAAAGTGGAACATCATTACTGAACTAATTTTACGCCACTATTTTTTTTTTTTCATATCATTAATTGGTGCAACATTTTTTCTTTTATTTGGGTCTTTTCTTATACTAGCTATATCTAACAATTTTGTATTTTTTCTTAAAAGGTGGAACTTCCAAGGTAAAGAAAAAAAAGATGAGCTCATCAAACATATAGAGCATGAGTTTGGTAGTAATATTTTTTATCATAAGAAATTGTTACAAAAAGCTTCCAAACATCTTAAGGTTGTGAGGGACTCATATAGAAAGAGTCTTATCCTAAACCTAAAGTAAGAGCATCCTCCTTTTGTTTTAATGAGGGATTGGAATGAGTTCATTTTGGATGCAAAGGAGAAAGGGGAATGTCCAAAAGAAAGTACACCAACAAATCTGAAAAGGTATGCAATAGTATTAACTACTAGTACATTAATATAATAATCCACTAATTAATACTAATCTTTATATCTATATCATCTACCATATTTCAAACATTTTATAGGTTATAGGACACATCAAAGGCAAAAAAGGCCAGGTTGGAAAAGGTTGGGTAGCACAAACTTGGCTCTGGGGGATATTTGAAAATCAAAGCACACATTGTAAGTAGCAATAAATTAATTGTAGAGAAAATTTATTTATAAAATGAAAATAATTTTGTTAATTAATAAAAAATGCAGGGTGCTAATTTTAATTTGGAGGCCATGGAAGAACACAAAAAAATTGCCTTCAAGCAAGGCTATGTAGTCATGGCTAAATGCCTATGGTAAGCTTCCATTTCCCTAACCGAATAGTCTCCTACATCATGTGCATAGGTAAGTATGCCAAAAAAAATTAGAAATGGAATACTTGATCAAAAATCTATTTGATAATAATGTGCATGACATTGTAATGCAACTTGTTAATCATGACACAGATCATACACAACATCATGAAGCCCCTGATGTGCATCGTATTATCAATGGAGGTGCTCATTTTCTATTTAAAACTAAATATGTAATTATTAATACAATTTAACACCTTTAATTGAAATTGTTGTAACCTTTTTGTGTTGAGGATATATAATCATGTTGTGCTGAATGAGTGGCAGAGGATGTTCAGACTGATCAATAGGTATATCATGTCACACATTCAGGTAAACAAAATCTATGTTTTGTTCTTTTAAATTAATTTTTTGATTTATAGTTCTTTTACTTAAATAAAAACTCATAATTCACTAAAATAAAATGGTGTGAATTTAACTCATGAAGTACTTATTATTGTAGCAGACTGCCCTTTTGGTGCAACAAGCTCATGATGTTCCTAAATGGATGAGGAGGAGACATGTGCTACAACCAATAGAGGAGGGGGATGATGAGGACATTATTATTCCTCTTAGAAATTATATGAAAAAAAAATAGCAAGAAAGCAAAAAAGAAATGATTATTCATGAATGATTTACTCCTAAATATTGTTAATGAATATTGTGTTAATGAATTATTCACAAATGAATTCTCTTGAATGTTGTGTGTTATTGAATTATTCATAAATATTGTGTGTTAATGAATTTTATGTGTTAATGAATGTTATCATGTGATTATAATGATTGAATTTTATATTTCATAAATGGATGAATGAATGAATTTTATTAAAAGTTAATGGGGAATTTAGAGTGATGTTGGGGGTGGGGGGGAGGGGCCAAATGAGCTTCCACCTTCATGTGGTTGTCCCTATTTGGTAAAGAATATTTAACTATTCTCGAAACCATGTGAAGCTCAAACTTTAAAGATAAGCTTATAGTTAATAGTGACAACCAATTAGCAAGTTGAAATGAAGTTCTTCGTTATAGGTACCTTTTTAGTTTTTAAAGCACAATGTCATGTTTTAATATTGTGCAGTTTTTTTCTTAAGTTAAAGTATTCTTTTACTATGAAAACATAATTTATAACCATTTTAGTAACTATTCTAACATTGCTTTATGAAAAATCATGTTTTGGCAAAGATGGCGATAAGTGGTGTTGTCTATTCCTTAGGAGATTGGATTGCATAGGCTTGTATCTCAAAGTCATTTGCATGTGGTAGAAATGCATACAACCATTTCATTCTACATTTAAGAATATTGATGCTAATATTGCTTGTTTTAATTTATATTTTTTTTTATAGTTATTATAAACATTGCAACCTTAGTTTGCTTTTATAGGCTATGACGAACATAGTTGAATACTACAATAATTTTGTGGTTAAGCATTTATGTTTTACCTACTCATAGTCCAATTTATTTACAGTTTGGAAGGGTACGATTAGTGGACAATCTACAATTTTATATTCATTCATAAGTTTATTTCATAATCAATTCTATCATTGAGTTTTCTTGAGCTGATTTGTAATAATATCTTTAATCTAGTGGCCTCTAATTTCAACTTTAATGGAAGAAAGAAGTTCAATAAAAGAACACATCAGAAAGTCAAATCTATGAGTGTTGAAGATTCTTCCAATGTATTTAACTATATTACCTATTGCACTCTTTACATTTAACTATATATGTTGTTCTTTGATAACCACTCATCTTGTTATATGGTAGGCTGAGAAAGAGAATAGAGAGAACAAGTCATTTGGTTCGATGTGCATGGATGATAATACTACAAGGATAAATATGTTGTTCTTGGAAATTAAGAGAAGATATTCATCTCTTTCTACTTATGATAAAGGTTTGTCTTTAAATATTATTTTATATAGTTTGATGATATTTTTATAATGATCATGTAAATGTAAGAGACATTTGTTTGTTGGTGTAGTTCTTGGTGCTTATCCTATCAATTTGATTCTTGCCCTCTCAATGGTAAATCATTTGGAGAGCTTGAGTATAGTAAGAAATTTCAAGCATGAGATAAAAGAGGTTCTAGATGATGTCTATAAGTAATTGGGAGATATCTTTTCTAACTAATTGTAGTACATTTTATGAATTGATTTGCATATTGTTTGAAATAAATGTTCTTCATAGGAAGATTTTGGATAGAGAATTAAATGACTGAAGGAATGCCATCAACATCATACATAATAACCATTTCTAATAGTTAAGTCTTAATTTCACATAATTCTTTTTTCTAGTATATTTTATTCTATTTTTTAAGTTGTTAAGAATTTTCATTTATTTGTATAGAATTAAGTTTTTTTGGTGAAGTCATTTAGATTCTTATTTCTTTTCTTAGTTTATATATATAATATGAATATGTTCAATTTAGAAGACCATGCCACTAGAAGACGATGATCAATTTATATAACTAGTAAGTACAGAGCTACTAGCTACCCCTAAGACCATCCTTGTGTAAATGATTGGTAAAATAGTAATATAATTTTCTAGGCCCAGGTTCCTATTCATCACTAGGATATTAACCTATATCTAGATATTTCAATTGAGTAGAATAGGTTAGCAATCTATGCTTTCTATTTGATGGAGCATACTAACAGCCTTTCAACCAATAGTTATCTCTAGCCGATTGATTGGAATTAATTAAGGTTTTAAATGCTCAGCTGTTATATACAAACAAGCTCAAATTTAGGAATGAGTCATTGTGAGTTATGCATCTGTTATTTCAATACATTTTGGAAACATGTTTAGTTGCATGTTTCTTTGTCCTTTGTTGTTACCTCCCATGATGAGCAAAAAATAGATTCTTGGGTATTTTCATGATAAAATGAGTAAAAAATATATGAGGGTGTATTGATAGAGATAACAGGGATGTAGTTTGAAAGGAATGAAGAATATTTACGATGCATCTCAACAATCAACAATTAGTAACAGATGATATAAAGAATAAACCTTTGTTCTACACCTTACAAATTCTTTAGAAGAAGTGGTCTCTTCTTCTGATAATGCATCTAATGAGGAATCCAAAACTATATTTACTCTAGAGATCTATATTATACAACTCAACTATGGTTGGGCCTTTCTATTTTAAAAGAGCAATTACAATTCTACAAGTGAAATGACTCTTTATTTAGGGATGTGCGATAATGTACCTGGCTCTAACATTTTTGACTTTGAATCTGATCCTTTGGATACTCCATGAAGGAGATAATGTTTCTACACATCATTTGTGAGCACTTGCATCTTACTAAAATATATTTCCAACTTCATGAGTGAATCAACACATCATTTGTTAGCAGTTGCATCTTACAGCCACCCTCCCTAATCAATTTTCATTGATACTATTTTTTCCAACATTATGAGTAAATCATAGATGGATCATTAGCAACCGGAAAAATAGATTCTGATAAATGTAATGGTTACAATAGATTTTTATATTTAGTATTATCTATGTAATTGTTTTTTTTTCATTAGTTTCAAACTTTCACCAATGCCAATTGGGTAGATTCAATAGATAATGTAAAAACCATAGAAATGGCTACTTTTGGCCTTAGAGTATGAATTGTTTCATGGAGTAACAAGAAATAACAAACATTAACTCTTTCCTCCACTAAGAACATCACAGCTCCTATTCTCAAAGCTTAGTTTGGTTGAAAAGGTTGGTTTCTTAAATGCATGCCATTAAAATAGGGGAAGCAGTAGCTCACTATAACAATCAATATCCACTAATATAAGCATGTTCCAATCTCTCAGTGCACACAATGCATAATTTGAATTAAACCAAATGAATCAACCAAATTGATGATAGAATTAATACTTCTCAACTCAATATAACAAAAATTCCCTAAATGTATAGGTACATTTTCTAATTGCATGTTCCTTTTACACATCACTTTATTAAGTGCATTAACCATATATTGCATTCATTACATTTTCATTGCACATATTTCATTTACATCACAGTTTCATTACATTACTATCTCTCACCAGCGTTTCATATATCAATCACATAAAATACAGTGCATAAATAAAAATACTATATTACATACATCACATACCATAAAGCATGTTATTGAAGTCCATAATATACATAAAATATGTCATATTCATATCATTAATCATGGTTTAATTTTTAGTTATATCCTATCATCACATATATCCATACATTAATGTCATCATCTACATATTTCTATTTCATAAACCATTATAATCTTAATTATAACTATTTCATATCATATGCATCATATAACACATATCCTACATCACAAAAAAAAGTACCATTAACATATACACCATAACAACATATACACATAGGTACATCCATGCATCAACATAAGAATCATGTAGAACTAATTGTATCATCATATAGAACATCAAAGAAAAGATATACGAAGTCCATAATATCCATAAAATGACCCATCAAAGTGCCAAATCATATATAATTGTATAAATATCATAATAACAAATTGAATGTCACATCTAAAAATATATCAAAATGCATAAGTATTGACATAAATATTTTCCCATGGAGTCAAAATTATTTTTCACATGACTAGGTGGTATTAATATAGATAGCTAGGATGGACCCCCATCATGTCTTTTTGGTGGCACTGGTGGAATGCCCAATGAACCCTAGGATGCCTTGCTTATGCTCTATAACTATATTTTCTTGGAGGATGGATACTTCCTCTAATTCTTTGTCACTTCTTGGTGGTAGATTCCCATATAATATGTTTCCTCTAATCTTTCTATAACTTCCTCTCATAGTGAAACAAAGGCATTGGCCACCACCTATCTTACCCCTATAATTGTGGCTTCCTATTCAGTGCTTTATTTCTCTTTTCTATAGGTATATTTATTGTCTCTTCTATTCATCTCACTCTACCATTAGTATCCAAATCTTATTTCCAAAATCCTCATCCTCATCCTCTAGACCTAAAATCACAATGTCATCCCACCCTAATAAAACTCTAACTCATCCGCCCTCCTCTATAGATTTGGTAATTAAATCTCTAAACACACCCTCTACATTTTCTTTACTTGCACACTGAAATATGATTTTGTCAAGCTTTTGGGAGATGTTTTTCTTGTGCCATGGCTTGCCATTGAAGTAATATATATATATATATATATATATATATATATCTGTATGTATGTATGTATGTATGTATGCATGTATGTATACATACATATATATATGTATGTATATATATATATACATATGTACATGTATAAATATATATACATACATACATGTATATATATATATATATATAGATATGTATGTATATATATAGCAATTTAACCTCACAATAACCAAGCCATTTTTTTGCTTGCACAAAAATATTTCCTCAATGGAAATAGACAATACCCTACCACATCCCTAGTAATTGAAATAAGCATGTTTCAATTTCTAAGTGCACACACAATGCATATTGACATACATTTGCATCAAATCATGTATCACCCAAATTGACAATAGGATTACTATTGCTCAACTCAAAATGACACATTCACAAAACCACATTGACCAGACAAGTTTGTCAAGTTTAGAGAATTTTTCTTGTGCAATGGCTCACCACTAAAGAAATCAATTTAAATATACATGTTGGGCATGGTCATTTAACTTCACATTAACCAAGCCATTTTCGTGTTGTCCTGAAGTTGGCCTCAATGAGAGGAAAAAATACCCTACCACATTCTTAGTAATGCACATGTACAACCCATTGGCCAAACCAATTTCAAACAATGCCTTCTTAATGCACCAATAATAGTGGACATTACCATGAGAAGTATAATGAATAGATTCAGGAATATTCAACAATATCAAAACATTATCATTAGTTCTAAGTAGCATCAACAATATTTGGAACATGGCTAGCAATGGTAGGCATTTACAACATCAAAATCAATCAAATTAACCATAACATTAAAAGCAATGGGAAATGCATCAATACCACACCCTTCATATCTAATATTGTGCTCCAAAAGCCTTGGATTTTCTTCAAATGCTCAATCTTTACCTCAAACTCTACACCCTTATCCTTTCTGGAAGGCAAATATCCATTATAAAATTAGTACTCTATGCTTGATAGGATTCATCAAAATAAAAGTAAAATGGTGAAAATGAATATCAATATAAAGACCATGAGTTAATAGGCCAATTCTACATGGTTCAATAGTCAATAAGCTTCTCATAGTCAAAATATTATGACATATACAATATGACAAGTTGAGCTCAAATGTCCAAATTTGGAATAGTATTGAACATGAGTGTAGATCCAAAACCTAATTCTAAAAAATGTGTTGTGTCTTGCATGTCAACATGCCTTGTTGGTTTCTTATATGGCAATCAAGTCAATTTTTGGCCAGTCAACCTTTTTGTTTAGACAATAATTAAGAAATATTTAAGCTATTTCTCTAGTTTTGTAACTTGACTTCATTAATTAAGATGAATCAATGATCAATTTAATGTGTAGATATATTTTTATGAAATCATATTTCATTTCTTGTATGATTACATCATGTGATGTATTCCACTTATGATCATATTTAATATGTATATCTAGTCATATTATCTTGGTTACTGAGTTGATATTTGTTATGAGTCTTTGAGTGGTTGCAGGACCTAATAGGATGAGAGTGTGGTTGAAGTAGATAGGGTTAGCCTCTTAGAAGGGGATGAACTAGATGATCTCATTGCCCACACAACACTTAGGATTTGATGCAAGTAATTGATGGCACATTTTACTTTAACCTAGTTCTTGTATGTTCTATGAGATTTCATGAAATTGGTAATAGTGTAGCATTTATAATAAGTAAATTGTTAGCATATTAATCATTTTCTTAATTGAATAAGTTATTCATGGAAATGAAAATGTAGGATTTCATCTTGAAGACAACTTAAATGCAATTTACATTTGAAATTCAATAATAATCTTCACACATTATATAATTTTTTTATAGCCCTTCCTAACATAATGATAATAATAACAAATGACACTAACTTGTTCATTTTTTTCACATATTACTCTAGTTTTTCTTATGGAATTACAATTGGGTCAGTTATTTTCTCCCAATGTTCATAAAACAAAACAAAGGTTCTTTCAGGGATAACAATGGCTAGAGAAGGGAAGGTGCTTGTTCAAGCTGTGAACAACATTATTTTTAGGTTCTTTCTCTTCCATGTGAAAACTTAAAAATGAGTCTTTTCTTTGATAGAAAACTATGTAAAATTTTAATCTAAATTTGGTATTTCTCTCTGTTAAAGCTTCTTAAAATAAATTGTTTCTTGATTAATTCTCTACCCTAGCCATTCATGCATAACACATCCTGAAAATAGTGTGGATTGAGTATGAAACACACAAAAGGAAGATTAAAAAGAAAACAAAGGAATATCTACTACTTCAATTAACTTTCTATCACTTGATTTTGAAATCAATTCCAACTCCTTAAGAATAATGAGATTGAACTAAGGTGTCTCTTTTATAGTGAATTGAATTACTTCATCCTATTTTCTTCTTTTTCTCTTGAAAACTCCATGACCAAACATTTTTAATTTCCTCATACAAGCATAACACTAAAATGAGTATTGGATGCACACTAGATTTTGTAACTGAGACAATGTTGCAAAAGGTACACTTTCAAAGGTATTGCTGAGATGTCACCCAAATGATACCACAAGCTATTGCCCATCCAACAACACAAATATTTATGCTAGAAAAAATATAGGTACACTTTCAAAGGTATTCTCAAGAGATTCATCAATACATTTCAAATGCTTCAAAAAGGGTTCAAATGGAATTTTCATTAGGCATTCATATGCACAATTTCCTCCAAAGATACCACAATGTTGTCCTAGCTACATACAATAATGGCATAGCTTAAAGAAAGTAACTGAAATTCCTATAGAAAAATTTATACATTGTGAAGTTTGGAAATATGTGCAAATTCCCCAAAGCCAGCAAAAATAACAAATTATATAAATTAATAATTTGAAACCTAGCAAGAAAATACCAGATTAGATAAAGTGAACAATCACTAGCATGTGTTTATTTCTCTTAGGAGGTTATCTTTGCTAAAATAACACAGGCTAATCTCTTATAGAATTTAGATCATGATGATAAGTACACCCCAATCATCCTAGAAATTTGCAACAAATCTTTCCAATTTTATGGCCTATTATTATTATGAGCTTTATAAGTTTATATAGTTCATTTTCTGCTAAAAATTGCTATTACATTTTGGTTTTCTTTGTGTTGTACATATTCAAAATTAAACCCATTTATTTCTTATTACAGGGCTACATCAGCCTTATGCTTGAGAAAAAAGAGGAAGCCCCATGTTATAAGATTAGAACCACAAGAGCGATAGGAGAATATCAAAGATAGTCACGATGTGTCTATTAGAAATTGGCACATCATGACTATCTTCAACATTCTTCAATCAGGAATTCTCTTTCAGTTGAGCTCGCAAGGGAGATCAACTAGTAAAGATTCTCTATTAGCACCTTTAGAATTAGTAGGAAAGTGGGGTGTGGGACCTCCTCCAGATAATGGTACCATTGGATAATATCAAAAATTAAGCAATCAAGATTTATAAAAACCAACTCCAAGGTAGTTCATCATATTACAACATGGAAAACGGTGCCTTGTACTACCTTTTTATGTTTATCGCTTACCTATCTACAACTCTATAATCAATATTGACAGTCTCTTGCCCTCATCGTGCAATTGAACTATGAGTGCCTTTTGTGTTCTTGATAAATCATAAGCTTTCAACTTTTGTGAAGCCATTACAGATGCAAATGAACAACTAGTGAGGTGTCAGTTTAAAGGAAATTTTTTGTTTCTATAACGTACAGTTCAATTGCTAGAAATATTTCATCTAGAGGCATCAATTGATAGGTTGTTACTTTTCATGTCATTTTCTACTTTGGTTGGGTAGTTCTCATTGCATTTATAAATCTTTTTGTAGTCTTTAGCCTAATGATAGTTTGGTATTACATCCAGGGTGATAACATAGTTGACTTAAAACTTTGCATTAAAGAAAACATCAAGGTGATAATATTTGAATTGTGGATATTTGTAAATTATTTTGGTTTTAGACATAGTTATAGTTATAGTTATATATGCGCTTTTATGATGATGTGATTTGGACTATAAGTTTTTTTGTTGTGTTTATTTGTTTGAAAAATAGAGACTAGTTAGTGAAATTATTGGCTTTCATTCTTGATAAATAATTCTTTCCTAATTTTAGTTTTCCCTATAGTCTTCACAAGAAATGGTGATTCTAAAGAACCAAAATTTAGATGGGCTATGCCAATTATTGAAAAGGCTTTGCTCTCATAGGAGCCTTTTAAACTACACAAAATTTGAGTTGTAAAGCATAATTGCTCGGTGGAGACTCAGGATATCATGCACATTTCTTCCTCCTTCCCATTGTTTTGCATGAAATAAATCATGTGATGAATGAAACAATGGTGTGGAGGTAGAAATGTGCATGATACCCTAACTCTCATGCACCAAGCAATTAAGCTTTAGAAACAAATTTTGTGCAGTTTAGAAGGCTCCTATGAGAGAAAAGCTTTTACAATAATTGGCACAACTCATCAAAATTTCTACCTATCATTAGTCTCAATTTTGATGCACATGTTGTCATGCCCAAAATACGAGGGCAAAAACACACAATTTTTTTTAAAATTAATTTTAATATTTTAGTGTTAAGGAGGTACACTAAGGTTGAAGAGTTGAATACACAATTTCAAAAAATTAGATTCACTACATTACTCTTTAAGTTTGAAATCAAGAAGATTAAATCAATTGTTAAATTTGAAACTTTCATTACTAGATTGATATTGATCATTAGTTACGTTTTCTCATAATTATACTTAATTTAAATTTTCTACTTAATTACAAAAACTAATTTCATGATTAATCTAAGATCTAGAACTTCCAATTTATACAACATTATTTTTTAAAATAAGTTAACCTTAACACTAAGTTCTTAACATCTTAACACTCTCAACAAAATTTAATAATAAAATATGCTAATTATGACACATAAAAACTAATCCACTAGCTTTTAAAAAAAACAAATAAAATTTTAAAAACTAGTCAAATACAAACTAACTAAATTAAACTACTAATATATATATACAAAAATTTACAATCCCTATACAATACAACTACTTAACAAAATCAATGACTAACCTTTAACAAATAAATAATAATAATTAACACTAACATAAAACTAACTATAGCATAAAATAACTTTTTAAACAAAAATACTACTAACAAATAAAAGAAAGTAACTAACATAACATATACTAATCTTTTCTTAAACTAACACATTTACTAACATAAATAAAACCTAAACTAAACGTAACACTGACCACCACTCCCCCACCACCACTCTACTCTACACTCAACAATCCCATGCACTCACCAAGAAAATATGCGCTTCCCAAGCACTGCACTTGGGTATAGTGTGCTGCCCAAGTGATGATACGTTCTGACACCACCCACTATGTGAGGTGGCAACAAGGAATGGAAGGCAGGTTTAATATTAAACAATGCAGTCTCCTTCAAGGAAAAACCCTAGTGAATCCTAAAGAGATTTATTACTTACACAAAGATAGGGGGAAGTATAGGGGTGACATCACCCTAAAACAACCATCTTTGACTTTGGTTAAAAAAAAACTTTTTTAAATACATAACCCAAAACTGGTGCCCAAGTAGGAGATTAAATGCAAGAAAGTTTGTTGGGTAGAAGGGATATTTAGGATAGTTTAATATGTTTTAAAGTTTGGGTTTGAATTATTGTAATTATTTATAATTTGATCTATTTATTTATATTAATCAACCAAGATATATAGGAGAATCTTTTAAAGATTCGCTATTACTATGAGGGAAATTAAATTAGTTCCCCATTCAAAAACTAGAGAGTTTTTACTCTTTGGAGCAAATTTTTTTTTGAAGTCCTAATTTATGCTAAGTATAGAATTTTAAGCAACTATTTTTTTTTTGACAAAAGGGGTATTTTTTTTTTATGGGTTTAACATAAAGTTTAATAGTATTGTTAACAAATACAAGATCTATTTTAACAACAATTCAAAATTGTTTTATTTCCAATAATCACAAAAAATGAACCTACATTCATAACATATTTTTTTTGATGTGCATCCAAATAACCAAAAATTACAATTAAATCTCATGAAAAACAATAATACTCAATCACCATTTTATTGGCAAACCTGATTCAAAGGCTCAGTTGGGAAAGAACTAGCAAGAAAACTCGACATCATTAACATTACAGCAAAGTTTTGAAATACAAATTACATAGGATTCCAATCCCAAAATTACAACAATTTAATTGAATTTCCTTCATGACCCTTATCAAGGGATCCATATCATTTTCTACAATACATTGCTAAGATCGTGGAGAGAACAGAATTTGATCAGGTGTCAAACAAGCATGACCAAGAGAAAAAATCAAACATGCATATTCATACTAGGTTTTCACAACAAGATTCACAATGAATAAAAACTAGGGAAAGGTTGATTTTTCCAATAGGAGATGTCAGACACAACACCAAAATAGATGCCCAATCGGGGCTATAAATCAAGAACTTTCGTTCTTCCATTTTAACATGCCAAACTCATATGTGATTTATGCTAACAGGTAGGGGCCCATAACACCCTACCCTCTCTCCCTCTTCTCATCCTAAGAAGAGACTCTACACTTGTTGGAGTCCAACTAAAAAGACCTTTCTCAAAATTGGCCACTTCTACCCTATCCAATGGTGAGTAATGCCAAAACACCCATACAAGAAAACTTCAAAAATTCATAGAAGAACATGAAAGAAAAGCATTCAAGAAACATGGTTGCAATCCTTCCCAACATACCCAACATACATACAAGCATCCAAATAACAACACCATAGCATAAGCATGAAACAAACATAAACAATCTGAACAAGGGAGATGAAGAACTCCTACCTTCACAAAGAGGTTATGGTAAATGATCAATTTGAGAAGAGTTTTTCCTTCCTTCCTTCAATCTTCCAAGACTCCTCTCTAAAAGTAGAGATTGGGTAACAACCAAAACTACTCCAAGAAGGGTCTCTAAATAAGATCCAAAGTCAACCACCCAAAAAGGGCGATAACTTCCCCCACTCACCTAAAAATCTAGAAGTTTCTAACTCAACAAATCCTAAGGCTAACCACGTAGTGGAGTTGAGGTGATGCAACTCATGATAACCACTCTCAATTTTCGCACAAAGGAAAAAATAGACTTTTTGAGTGACCTCAAAAGTCAACAAAAGGGGCTTAGGGGGTGGAAAATTCCCCCAATCCATACCCATACCCCTTGAGTATAAAGATTTCATGTTTTAAAGCCTTAGGAATTTATTTGGAACCAAACAAAAGCTAGAAAATATTTAGGACCATCTAACAACTCTAAAAATGCAGATTAAGCACTAATCTAAATCAGGGGTGAGTAAACTCGATTAAGAAACAAATTAGCAAAAAGACACTAACTTAATCTAACTTAGTTCCAAAGGTTACATAGCTAACCTTAGCTAGCACACTAAAAATCATAAATAATTCATTAGTGTCAAGTGACACTATAAGAACATAGTTAAGAACATTAACATTTTCTGATCATGGAAAGATACATTCATACATCTCACAACATAATTTAGTTACGAACAACAAGGTTTCCAAAAATAGCACATAGGGATCAGTTTTGTTCCTCCGTTGAGTTTCTTGGCTAAAATATTCTACACACTCATTGCACACATTAGTAGTCCCATAAAATCACATGTACATATGTATATATGTATCAGGGATTCACATAAATTAAAGCATACATCTTAAAATTAATCAGGGTTTCTTTCGTCCTACTCATATCCTTAATCATAAAAATTCCATAATCAATGTGTTAATCCTGCATTTTACTTATTTCATCAACATACATATTCATAAAACATTGAATGACAAACTTAATATATCTAAAAGTAAACATTACACAACATGAAATAATATAATATGTTCAAAGCATCAGATAATGTCTCGACATGTCGAGTCGTGAGTATCAAAATAATAATAATGTATCACTATGCTACGATGTGTCGGGGCAAGGCCTCACACATGTCTTCACTCTGACATCGAATGTATGGCACTGGCATAGAGAATTATGGGGTGTTGGTCACAATTTTGATGGCAAATCGGTTAGGGTTTACATCAAAATTTCAATCAACGACACTCTTAAATGGGAAAATAATAGTTTAGGTTGGACTAAGGAAATTGACAAAATTCACATGGGTAAGTCCACCTTTATAAAGTCAAAATTTTGACACAAAATGTCTGCATCAAAAAATTGACTAAAAAAGAGAAACAACAAGTTTAGTTGCAATTTGACCAACTATGGTCACAATTTCAACCTTTTTGCATCAAAATTTAGGCCTAAATTTAATATTGTTCCTTGGTTACTCCACAAGAAGTAAAGCTCATAAGTGTTTGAATACTAACACTAACAAAATTGTAGAAATTACAAATGTGAACTTTGATGAATATACAAAAGTACATGAGGCTAAACCTATGAAAAGGTTAGAAGAGTAAAAATCATTTGTATAATTTTATGAAGGAATGCCTACTACAGAAGATGCTACAAATCAAGTTACAAATCAACAACAAGTTACAATGACTATCAAGTCACATCCTATGAGTGTCGAGTTGCATTCAGATGCTAAGTTACAAAATAAAGAAGATGCACATTCTAACTCTAAAGTTAGTGTACATAAAAGAGATGTTGAGATACCTAAAAAAGATGCACATATTGATTTTGAAGATGAAAAACAAAATGAAGAAATGAGACCTAAGACAAGATTGCCCAAATATGTCAAAAGACATTATCTTTCTACTCAAATAATTGGAGATAAAGATGCAATGCCAATGACAAGAAATAGATTTAAAAGTGAATCATGCTTGCTAAACATAAAGGTTCCCAAATTAGTAAAATATGCATTAGAAGATGTTGAGTGGTACAAAGCCATGGAAGAAGAGATCAAACAAATTGAGAAGAACAAAATATTTAGTCTAGTTACTAGACTAGAAGACAAAAATGTGATTGGTACCAAGTGGGTATTTAGAAACAAGCTAGATGAAAATGGTGAATTCACAAGGAACAAAGAATTATTAGTTTGCAAGGGATATGCTCAAGAAGAAGGAATTGATTATGGAGAGACATTTTCTCCTATTGCTAGATTGGAAGGACTAAGAACTCTACCTGCTTATGCTTCATATAAAAGTTTCAAATTTTATCAGATGGATGTTAAATTTGCATTTCTAAATGGCATATTAGAGGAAAAAGATTACATAGAATAGCTAGAAGGGTTTGTTGATGTTAACAATAAGAACATGGTATGTAGACTGCACAAAGCTCTATATGGTTTGAAACAAGCATCAAGAGCATGGTATGAGAGACTTCATAAGTATCTTGTGAAGATTGGATTTGAAAGGACTAATGATAACAATAAATTTTAAATAAAAATAAAAAGGAAAAGGCATTTTGATATATAAAATATTTGTTGATGATATAATATTTAGAGATCAAGATTCTTTATGTAAAGATTTTGCAAATCAGATAAAGCATGAATTTGAAATGTCTATGTTTGGAGAGATCAAATTTTTTGTGGGATTGCAAGTATATCAGCTAAAACATGGTATATACATCACTTAGTCAAAGTATGTCAATGAAATATTCAAAACTTTTGGATTAGAGGATTCTAAACTAGTAAGTACACCTATGGTGACTAGACACAAGTTGTCAAAGAATGATGATTCTGTTGAAGTGAACCAAACAATGTATAGGTCTATGATTGGAAAATTTTAGTATGTTGTACATAAGAAACCTGATATTGCATTATCTATGGGGATAGTTGCAAGATTCTCTAAATCCCAAGGAGAATAATTTAATGGCTATAAAGAAAATAATGAGATATCTAAAAGGAACTGAAGAGTTTGGTCTATACTCTAAGAAGAATGAAATATTTGACTTGAGAACCTACAATCATGCTAACTAGGCTAGAAATATAGATGACAAAAAAGCACCAGTAGAGGATCATTTTTCTTGAGCAAGAGACTAGTTACACAGACTTTTAAGAAACAAAGTTGTACTTCACAATCTACTTCTAAAGATGAATATGTTGTTGTTGTTGTAAATTGCATAAACATTGTATGGATCAAGTAGCTACTTAGAGGAATCAAGGAAGGGATCATAGAACCAGTGATACTTTATTGTCATAATACAAGTGCTATCAATATATCAAAGAATCCAGTGATGCACATAGATACAAAGTACATTGCAATCAAGTATCATTACTTGAGAGTGTTAGTTCAAGATAAAGATGTGAAGATGGAATATGCCAACATAAAGGAGTAAATTTCTTATATCTTCACAAAAAAATCACCTAAGGATGTTGATGAATATCTAAGAGGTAAATTAGGGGTGATACCCCTATTAAAGGCTATCTACATAATAAGAGGCAAACCCTACATCAAACAAGCTGATATTCATATGTTACACATTGATATAGTGGATCTTACTTTAGGAGCTACCTAAAGTAATTAAAGTGCTAAAAATTCAAAATAATCACAAGGAAGGTGACAAAGGGAGAAATTGAAGGAACTAAAAAATCCTATATCTACATGTTAAGATGAAAATATGATATTTCTTTGGCATTATTTTTAAAGAGGAAGATATTCTACTGATTAAGAGTTAATAAAGATAAAAAATTCTATAGGGGGGTATAGGCGATATACTACTAATCAGAAAGGTAGAGAAAGTATATCAAAGGAAGATCTCGAGATTATTATCAAAGAGCTAGAGAATGTGAGGGAGATAATTGTTGATGTTGTTGATCAGAGAAGAACGTGAGAGAGATAGAGATAAAAAAAATGTATGAAAGAGGAGGAAATCCTAATCTACCTAGTAAGTGGGAGATACAAGAAGGAACTCGGAGGGAGTTATAAGAAGAAGTTTTATAACCTAATTAGAAGATGGAAGTTGTTGATAGAGGGAGAAATTTTGATACAAGTTTTATTTTTGGTATTATCTTACTATTTTAACCTAGTTGAACAAGATGTTCATCATTTGATTAACTTAGTTGATTAGTTTGGTTTTCCATCAATGCCAAAGAGGGAGATTGTTGAGATCTGATTGAAAAGGTCATTACTGAGAAAGATTATTAAAAGAGAGAGATTGTTAAAGAATACTATCTATTTCAATCATTTTTTTATCACTTATGTCAAACCTACTATTTTCTGGTAAGATAATTTCTTATAAGATTCAAGTACTACCACTTAGTTGATTGATGAAGATGATTTAATCAATAAAATGTAACAATAGCACCTAGAAGAAAGATTGAGTTATGATTATATAATGAAGTAAAAGAATTAGTTAAGACAATGATGACATGATGTATTGATAATCTACTTAAAGTTAAAAAGGTTGGTTACACTTAGAAAATTGTGAAGAACAAGTTGTAAAAAGTTTGTGTGCCAAGCTTGACCAAGTGGTTACTAGGTACCAACTATAAAGTTAGTGGAAGCTAGATATAAAGTTAGTTGGAGCCAAGTATAAGAAAATTCAAGTGGATGCCAAGAAAAATAATTGATACTAAGTAAAGTTTAGTTGATGTTGAGTGATTACACAGTCAATGTCGAGCGATGTAGTATGTGTCGAATATTACAAGGTTGATAATGCCAAGCTACTATATTATTTAAAATATTGAAGATTCATTTAATTTGAGATGATAAGTTTTTTTTCTTGAAATTTGTGAACCAAGAGAAAGATAAGGATCATGAGCTAGTGGCACAAAATTTGAGGTAAACCATTTTTAGATAAATTCAAATGGATTCTAGAAGAAGTTCTTAGATGAAAGATGGGATATAGGGTAGATACATTGTATCCTACCTAATTTGTTTGAACCCTAAAATGGATGATGGAAAATAAAGTAGCAAAGTATCTTAATTTCTTATTTATAGGAATGTCTGGGTAATGAAGTAAATAGAGTAGATATAATCATGTACGAGAACCTAAGGGAGACAATATTTTTCTTCTTCAAATCACCTAAGAGAGGAGTCTATAATGGCATGCTAAGCAAGAAGGATTAAGGAGATTAATGCTTGAAGGGTGAACAATTTATTAGAGATGCAAAGTATAAAGCCCAAGAAGAATTGAGGACTAAACAATGATTTGTAATATGCAAGAAAAGTTGTAAGTTGTATCAAATCAAAGTTGTATTGTTACTCTCTAATAATTGTATTAGTATAGTGTAAGTCCTTTGAATTAAAATTGACCTAACAATCATTTTTAAATCCTTTAATCGGGTGGCATTCCAAGTGAATGGCCTAAAGTCCTCTAACAAGGCTCACTCTTAATAGGATGATCGAGATCCTTTAACAGGGTCACATTTAATAGTGTATCTTGTAACCTTTAATAGGGTTGGCCTTTGACAACTCATCACTTCAAAAGAGTGAAAAGGAGTAGCATGTTACTGGTGGTTTTTCCCAAATTGGGTTTTCACATAAATCATTGTGTCAAGTGTGTTGATGAATCTATTATGTTTCATACTTTACATTTTTGGAAATTGATTTGACAATAACCTACAAGTTTTTTTTAGTGATTACACAATCCTATGGATGCATGCATAGATATGAATGTTTTATAGGTTCACTAAGTTGTGAAAAGTTTTATTTATACATCTAGACCTTGAATAACTAATTCACCCCCCCTCTAAATTATTCTAAAGAATTCCAACATAGTCTCCAAGTCAATTTGGCCCCTAATGCTTCATTTTTCCAACTTAAGTTTTTAATACCTAGACCTCCTAATTCCTTTAGTATTTATAATAGCCATTTTTTTTGTTCTTCAATGTCATTCCAAAATAATCTTATGAGTTTTTCCTCTATCTTCTTATTAATAATTTGAGATATAGGTAAGAAAGAAAGGGGGAAGGTTAGAAGGGAAGATAAGACTACATTTATTTTTGTAACTTTACCAACTTTTGTTATCTATTCAATATCCTATCTTCTTATCCATTTTATCAAGGATATTATTCTATCACTTGTTAGTTTTATTACCTTTTTCTAGCTCTATTCCTAGGTATTTACACACGAATGTTGCTCTTTTATATCCCAAAATATTATAGATCTATTTTTCTATTTCAGGTTTGGTGTTAATGATTTTTGTTTTTATTTTTCAGCCTTCACTATTTGACCTAAAGCTTCCAGATACTGATATTCCACTATTAGGAACATTCTTAGTTATGATAATTCCAATAATTTTTTTGTTAGTGTGAGCTTTGGAAATTGCTCTACCAAAATTTTTTGCCATGGGGTAAGTGCACCAAGTTGTGGTTCCAAAAGGGGGGTATAAGTGGACACCTTTTTTCTAAAATTAGTAATTACTAAACTTCAACAAGAATTTGAAGATAGTTGAGGTCAAAATTTTAAGATATGACAAAAAAAAAAAGTAGTAATCCTTTGAATCTAGCTTCTAAACTACTAATTTTTTTTCAAAATGGTTTAGTTTTAGGTCCTCAAAAAATGGGACCATAGAAAATGGTACTACTAATTCCAAAATAACATAACATAATACAAAGTGTGCCCCCCTAAAATTTTAACATTTTTTTGAAATTCTTTAATAGCTCTAGTCAAAAGTTAGCTAACACTATGTAGTTTATCCCAAAATGTTTGGGTAATTTTATAATTTATATTCTTTTAATGAATTTTTTAACTAGACACATCACAAAAAAGTGAAATATCTATGTGCTCCCCTTAGAAATGATTGAAAACTAATCTAAAATTAAAAATACTTTTTTTTTTTTCAAAGTGTGTAGAATGGAGTCTAGTTAATAAAAAGCATCTACACCCCAATTAGTACATGTTGGCTTTTGACAAAAAATGGACATACATTCAATAAAAATTATAGTTGAAAAGCTTGAAATAGTTCAAATAAAAAATATATTATATTGTTATATAGCTAACATAGAGACCTACAATGTCATGTAACCTGATTTTATTGATGCTTAATCATGAGGAAACTTGAAGGAGAGCACATAAGAAAAATAAATCATTTTTGTATTTTGTAGCAAAACACACCTCATACTAGTTTACAGACTCCAAACCTTTAGGTTAGATAACTAAGGAAAAACTACGACTTAGGCTTGATAGAATGCAAAACTTTAAATAATGTGTGTGTTATAGTGTGCATGTGCTATTTAAATCTTTTTAAAATTTGAGTCTTAATAGTGCGTTTGCACTTTAGCATGTACACATTTTAGTGGACACACACTATTAAGACCTAAATAGTGCAGAGAGAGGGAAGGAGAGAGGAAGAGTGAAAGAGAGAGAGAGAGAGAGAGGAGAGGGGTGTGTGTGTGTGTGTGTGTGTGTGTGTGTGTGTGTGAGAGAGAGAGAGAGAGAGAGAGAGAGTAGGGGATGAGAGAGGGGAGAGAGAGAGGAAGTGTGAGAGAAAGTATGGGTGGTAGAGAGATTATGGTATGGGATAGAGTAGGCATGGTAGAGAGAGTACAAGATAGCAAAGAGATTGAGAGTAGGGGATGGGAGAGAAAGGAGGTGAGAGAGAGAGAGAGAGTAGGGGTGGAAGAGAGAGTACAATATGGGAGAGAGAGATTGAGAGTAGGGGATGGGAGAAAGAGAGTAGGCAATGGGAGAGGGAGTAGGAGAGGGAGAGCTAGAGAGAGGAAGATGGGAGTTTGTGTGAGAAAGAGTAGGGAATGTGAGAGATTTTGAGAGTGTAAGAGAGAGTAGGGTGGTAGAGAGAGAGAGTAGGGGATGGGAGAGAAGAAGTGTGAGAGATAGTAGGGGTAGCAAAGAGAGTATAGGATGGAGGAGAGAGATTGAGAGTAGGGGATGGGGAGAGAGAGAGTAGGTGATGGAAAAGGGATTGAGAGAGGGAGAGCAAGAAAGAGAGAGAGATAGGAGAATGGGAGTGTGTGAGAGAGAGAGAGAGTAGTGGATGAGAGAGAGGAGAGAGAGAGGGGAGGATGAGTGTGTGTGTGTGTGTGTGTGAAAGACAAAGAGTAGGGGATGGGAGAGGGGGGAGAGAGTAGTCTAGGAGAGAGAGTAGGTAGTGGGAGAGGGAGTGGAAGAGGGAGAGAGAGTAGGGATGGGAGTGTGTAAGAAAGAGAGTAGGGCATGAGAGAGAGTAGGGATGGAATAGAGAGTATGATATGGGAGAGAGAGTAGGGAATAGGAGAGAGAGTATAGATAGGGAGAGAGAGGGACTAGGAGAGGAAGAGAGAGGGGGGATGGGAATCTGTGTGAGAGATATAGAGAGAAAGGGTTGGGAGAGGGGAGACAGAGGGGGGATGGGAGTGTGTGTGGAAGAAAGAGTAGCGGATGCGAGAGGGGAGACAGAGAGTAGGGGATGATAGAGAGAGTGTGAGAGAGAGTAGGTGGTGGGAGAGGGATTGAGAGAGGAAGAGAAAGAAAGAGAGAGATAGGAGGATGGGAGTGTGTTTGTGTGAGAGAGAGAGAGAGTGTGTGTGTGTGTGTGTGAAAGAGAGAGAGTAAGAGATGGGAGAGGGGGAGAGAGTAGCCTGAGAGAGAGTAGGTGGTGCGAGAGGGAGTAGAAGAGGGAGAGAGGGAGGGATGGGTGTGTGTGTAAGAAAGAGAGTAGGGCATGAGAGAGTAAGGATGGAATACAGAGTGCTAGATGGGAGAGAGAGTGAGAGTAGGGAATGGGAGAGAGAGAGTAGAGTGGGAGAGAGAGAGAAAGTGGGAGAGGAAGAGAGAAGGGGATGGGAGTGTGTGTGAGTGATCTAGAGAGGGGAGAGAGAGGGGATGAGCGTGTGTGTGTGAAAGAAAGAGAGTAGGGGATGGGAGAGGGGAGATAGAGAGTAAGAGATGGGAAATCAAGTGTAAGAGAGAGTAGGTGGTGGGAGAGGGAGTGGGAGAGGGAGAGAGGGGGGATGGGAGTGTGTGTAAGAGAGAGAGGGTATGGGATGGGGGAGAGAGATTGAGAGTAGGGGATGTGAATATAGAGAGAGAGAGAGAGAGAGTAGGTGGTGGGAGAGGGAGTGAGAGAGGGAGAGAAACAAAGAGAGAGAGAGGAGGATGAGAGTGAGAGAGAGAGAGAGAGAGAGAGAGAGTAGGGGATGGAAGAGTGGAGAGAGAGAGTGTGTGTGTAAAAGAGAGAGAGTAGGGGATGGGAGAGGGGGGAGAGAGTAGCCTAAGAGAGAGTAGGAAGTGGGAGAAGGAGTGGGAAAGGGAGAGAGAGAGAGAGAGGAGAAATGGGAGTGTCTAAAGGAAAGAGAGTAGGGTATGAGAGAGTAGGGATAGAAGAGAGAGTATGGGATGGGAGAGAGAGTAGAGAGGGAGAGAGAGGAGGGATGGGAGTGTGTGTGAGACATCTAGAGAGTAGGGAATGGGAGAGGGGAGAGAGGGGAGGATGGGAGTGTGTGTGTGAAAGAAAGAGATCAGGGGATGGGAGAGGGGAGATAGAGAGTAGGGGATGGGAGAGAGGGAGTGTGTGAGTATTGAATCAGATAAAGTAGGCACTAGAAGAGGTTTTGGGAGAGGGAGAGTGCGAGAGATACGTGAGGATTAGAGTGTGTGAGTGAGAGAGAGTAGGGGATCAAAGAGGAGAGAGAGTAGGGAATGAGAGAGGAGAAAGGGGGTGGGAGTGTTTATGTGTGTGAAAGAGAGAGAGCAAGGGATGGGAGAGAGGGAGTATCTTGAGAAAAAGTATGGGATGGGAGAGAGAGTAGATGGTGGGAGAGGGAGAGAGGGGGGAATGGAAATGTGTGTAAGGTAGAGAGAAGTAAAGGATAGGAGAGAGTGTGAGAGAAAGTAGCAGGTGGTAGAGAGAGTAGAGAGGGAAAGAGTGAGAGTGAGAGAGAGATAGAGTGAGAGAGAGTAGGTGGTGGTAGAGTGATTGCAAGAGAGATAGTGAGTGATAGAGAGAGTAGGGGATGGGAGAGTAGAGAGAGAAAGAGAGGGGGATGGGTGTGCATGTGTGAAAGAGAGAGAGTAGGTGGTAGTAGAGGGAGTGGGAGAGGGAGAGAGAGGGGGGATGGGAGTGTATCTAAGAGAGAGTAGAAGATGGGAGAGAGTATGAGAGTGTGAGAGAGAGTAGGGGTGTTAAAGAGGGAGACTAGGGGATAGGAGAGAGAGTGAGAGTAGGGGAAGGGAGAGAGGGTAGAAATGGAGAGAGTGAGAGAAAAAGAGATAGTAGGTAGTAGTAGAGGGATTGGGAGAGGGAGAGAGAGGGGGAATCAGAGTGTGTGTGAGAGATATAGAGAGTAGGGGATGGGAGAGGAGAGAGAGGGGGGGATGGGAGTGTTTGTGAGAGATGTAGAGAGTAGGGGATGGGAGAGGAGAGAGAGGGGGGGATGGGAGTGTTTATGAGAGATGTAGAGAGTAGGGGATGGGAGAGGAGAGAGAGGAGGGATGGGATTGTGTGTGTTTCTATATGTTGAAGAGAGAGAGTAGGGGATCAAAGAGGGGAGAGAGAGAGTAGCACAAGAGAGAGAGAGTAGGGGATGTGATGTAGGAGCATCCTAGGTTACCTTGTTATCCTGCTCATTTTTTTATCATTTTTCAAGTTGGTGTGGAGTTACTCAAGCACTCAGTGGGTGTCAAGTTATTGTAGCACTCAAGTTGTGTGGAGTTACTATAGCACTTGGTTGGCACCGAGTTACTATAGAACTTAGTTGGTGTTGAGTTACTATAGCACTCCTTCATGTGCCAAGTTTTTGTAGCACTTGGTGCCAAGTTACTGTAGTACTCCTTCATGTGTTGAGTTACATAGTGTGTGCTGAGTGACTGTTCATGTGCTAAGTTACCTAGGGTATGTCAAGTGTAAGTATTTGGAAGTGATTATTGCAAGCCAACTTGTGAGATTTATTTCGATCATGACACTTATGTTAAGATCTTTTCTTGGGGTGTGTCTAGACCATTGTTGGGTCAGCCCTCCTTTTATGCAATGTTCTAGAATGATCTATAAACCATTTTGGCAACTATATATAGAGTGTTTAGGCTTAAATTTAGCATGTTTTTGGAGAGCATACATGGTAGAGAAAAACTAAAACTACAAATTTGTAGCTGGATCTTTGAATGTGAATGTAATTGTAATTGATTGTAACCTAGAAGGCCTTATAGCTGGGCATGTATGAAAATATTTTGATGAATCAATAAAAATATTTCTCTCTTCTTCCTCCTTTGGTTATTGTTCCTTGTGTTTTCTTCTGTTGTGTTAACTCTTGCAAGGTTGTCTGGATAGTTAGGTGAGCCTTTGGCCCTAGTTATTCATCCCCTTTGCCTACATCAGTTGGTATTAGAGCTTGAGGTTCATTCTTGTGGAGATTGTATCATGTAAAACCATGATTTAGATTTGGTTGCAGGGTTTTAGATCTATTGATTTGATCTATAACTTGTAGAGGGTTACGATCTTGTAGGAACCTAATTTGTAAAGATGGTTTCTGGTACAGAAAATAATGTTGATAATGCTATATTAGATCAGTTTAGATAGATTTTAGGTAGATTAGATGCTATGGAGACAATCCAAAGGAGAGGAGCACATCTTAAAGATGTGAGTGATGATGAAGCAGTAGCTCCAAACCATAATCCACAACCTAAAGAAGATCAAGATAAGGAAATATTGTTGCGAGGGTTGTCTAGGGAAAATTCAAAGCCTGTTGTAGAATTTATTCCATATGATGGAAAATTGGATACCAATGTTGTGTTGGATTGGATCTTTGATATGGAAAAGTTATTTTCATATGAAAAGACTCCTAATAATAGAAAGGTGAAGATTGTAGCCACTAGGTTGAAAGTTCATGCATTACTATGGTGGGAGCATTTGCAAACTGATAGACAAAGGAGAGGAAAGGAAAATATTAGAGCTTGGCCAAAGATGGTGAACAAGGTAAAGAAAAAATTCCTTCCTACTAATTGCCAGGTTAGCTTGTTGAGAAAGATGCAAAATTTGAAACAAAAGGACATGAATGTGAAAGAATATACTAAGGAATTCTATATATTAGACATTAGATATCAACATGTGGATGATGATGTTGAGAAAATTGTGAGGTACATTAATGGATTGAGATTTGGAATAAAAGATGAAATAAGTTTTGTAAAGTTGGAAAGTGTGGAAAAAGCATAACAATATGCCTTGAAAGTTAAGGAGATGTTGACAAAGAGGCATGAAAAAAGAAAAAGAGGTAGAGGTGGTAGATTCTAGAGAGGCATAGGTAGATCTTGTGGTGAAGGTGGTAGTTCTAAATATTTTGTGTAGGATAAAAGTAAATCTAAATGGAAGAGTGATGAAAAAGGCAAGACCAAATAGAAAAGTGGTAATTCTTTCCAAGGAGGCACTAACTCTTATTGAGGATGTAATGTCCCTTTACTGATTTTTTAATGATATTTCCAGCCTCAAATCAAAACTTTAAAATCAAACAACCAATATTACAAAGATCTGAAAACCCAAACTCAAACCAAAAACAACCCCGAAAACACCCAAATCGGCACTATTTAGCACAAAGGAAAAATTTGTATGAGCATGCACATGGAATGGCTTCAAACTCCCATCCTTAGCCTTCTTGGAAACCTTCAAACTCCCTTTCTTGGGTCTCCTTCTCCACAGGTTTGGCAGCCTCTGAAGAATAACAAGAAAATTAGCAAGAATCAAGATGTAGAATGAGCCCAAAATGCCTCCAAACCCCTTTTAAAGAGGGCATAACCCTAACTCATGTCCAAGAGGGGTTAATAAAATATAATTTAATAATAATTTTTATTTATTAGTCCATTGGTTTCCAAAGATTAGCCCCTTTTTCCGAAATTTCACCTTTTTGGAGCCTGCCTGCCTTAACAAAGTTTTTTTTTTTTTTTTTTAATTATTTGAATAGGGGACATGACAAGTCCTCCCCTCCCAAATATTTCTTGTCCTCAAGCAATGAAGGTTGGAATTCTCAAGAATATGTGCTCCTTCCCAAGTTGCATCCTCTAGTGGTAATCCTTTCCATTTGACCAAATGCTCTATGATGCTCCTATTTCTCAACCTTTTCTCTCTTGTATCCAAAATCTCTTCTGGTATCAAAACTAATTTCCCTTCATCATCAAGAGGTGGTAATTCTGTAGATACTATGGTTTGCTGGCCTAGAACCTTCTTTAAGCAAGATACATGAAAAATATTATGTATTTTTCTGTTTGGTGGGAGCTCCAATTCATAAGCTACCTCTCCTACCTTCTTGATGATTTTATAAGGCCCATAGAACCTTGGCTTGAGTTTCTCTGCCCCACTTCTCTTCAAGGTGCTTTGCTTATATGGCTGCAACCTAAAAAATACGAAATCTCCCACCTCAAAAGATCTTTCAATCCTTTTCCTGTCAGCATATATCTTTTGTTGGTTTTGTGCATGTTGTAGATTATCCTTGAGGGACCTTATTATGTCTTGGCTTTGCTTGATGAAATCACTTGCTGTGGGTACTCTACTATCGGAAAGTATTAGATCAACAAAGGAAAGGGCATCATAACCATAAAGAGCACGAAAATGAGGCATACCAATAGACATGTGATGAGATGTATTGTAACAATACTCCCCTAGGTGTAACCATTTCACCCAAGCATGTTGTTGATTTGAAACATAGTTCCTCAAATATCCTTCTATCCATTTATTAACTATCTCTATTTGTCCATCTATTTGAGGGTGATAGCTAGTACTGGGAGTGAGTTCAGTTCCTGCCAAATGAAAGAGCTCCTTCCAAAAAGAGCTGAGGAATCTACTATCCCGGTCACTAACAATGTTTCTAGGCAAACCATGTAATCTAAAAATTTCCTTGAAGAACAATTCGACCACTTGTGATGCCTTGAAATCAGATGTGATAGGAAAGAAATGTGCATACTTAGTTAGTCTATCTACCACCACATATATGCAATCCTTACCTTGAACCTTGGGCAACCCAGTGATGAAATCCATGGAAATACTTTCCCATTTTTGTTCGGGAATAGGAAGTGGCTGCAACAACCCTGCAGGAAAATTTTGCTCACTCTTGCTTTGTTGGCATACCATACATTCCTTAATGTGTTTAAGGACATCCTCCTTCATACCCTTCCATGAAAACCACTCTCAAATTTTCCTGTATGTCTTTAAGTATCCCTGGTGACTAGCCAAAGGTGTGTCATGAAAGGCTCTCAATATCCTCTCCTTAGTTTTTGACCCTGGCACTAAGAATATCCTATTCTTGTAATAAATCAATTCATCAACAACCTTGTACCTGTTATCATCCACTAACTTATCCAAAATCTTGGTGGCAAATGAATCTTTAGCATACTCTAAAATTATGGAGACTTTCCAATCAGCAGAGATAGATGATAAGGAACACAAAGTGGGCTTTCTTGAGAGAGCATCAGCAACCACATTATTCTTTCCTTTCATGTATTCAATATCAAAATCATAAGCTTGCAATTTGCTTACCCATTTTTGTTGACGATCATTCAAATCCCTTTGGTTAAAGAAGAACCTAAGGCTATTATGGTCTGTCTTTACAATGAATCTCCCACATACCAAATATTGTCTAAACTTATGAAGTGCATGCATGATTGCCAACATTTCCTTATCATAGATGGAGTACCCTTTCTCTGATTGATTTAATTTTTGACTCTCAAATGCTATTGGATGTCCCCTTTGAGTTAGGACAGCCCCTATACCTTCTCCCGAAGCATCACATTCAACAACAAAAGGTAAAGAGAAATTTGGAATTGCAAGCACAGGGCATGAACTCATTACCTCCTTAAGCTTATCAAATGTTTTTTGTGCCTCTTTTGTCCAAACAAAAGCTCTTTTCTTTGTCAAATCAGTCAAGGGGGCAGCAAGCTGAGAAAATCCCTTGGCAAATATCCTATAGTAGCTACACAACCCGAAGAAACCTCTCAACTGTGTAAGATTAGTGGGTGGAGGCCAATCCAAAATTGCCTGTATTTTTTGTTGATCAACCTGTACTCCTTTAGAGCTTATAATATGTCCCAAATATAGGATCTCTGTTAAACCAAACTCACATTTAGATAGCTTAGCATAGAAGGATTGCTGCTCCAAGATTCCCAAAATAGTGTCTATGTGCTTTAAATGCTCTTCCCATGTTTTACTGTATATCAAGATATCATCAAAAAATACCAAAACAAATTTTCAAAGATGCTGACTGAATACCTTATTCATACAAGATTGGAATGTTGCAGGTGCATTAGTGAGTCCAAATGGCATAACAAGAAATTCAAAGTGCCCATAGTGACATCTGAAAGCAGTCTTTTCCACATCTTCACTCCTCATTCGGATTTGATGGTAGCCTGATCTTAAGTCAATTTTTGAGAAGTATACAGCACCATGTAACTCATCAATGAGTTCATCTATGTGTGGTATGGGATACCTATTTTTTATGGTCTTCTTGTTTAGAGCCCTGTAGTCTATACACATTCTCATTGTACCATCCTTTTTCTTGACAAGTACCACAGATGATGCAAATGGACTAGAGCTAGGCCTTATGAATCCCATGTCCAGGAGTTCTTTAATAGTTTTTTCAATTTCTTTCTTATAACCTCTTGGATGGCGGTATGGGGTTGTTATAACTAGTTTGGAACCCTGTTCTAACTCTATAACATGCTCAAAACCTCTATCTAGTGGTAATCCTAGAGGCAAATCATTGAAAACTATACTATGCTTATCAAGAATATTTTGAATTTCAAAATAGAAATTACCTTGATTCTTTGGAGAGCTTGTTGGTTGGATTATGACTCCTGCTGCCCATGTTACTTGTCCTCTTCAAAAAGTCCTCTCCATCCTCTTTCCAGAGACCACCTTAGGTGCTCCATTCGATAACCCTCTCAATATGACTTCTTTACCATTGGAATGAAATTTAAACTCCATAGTTTGATGATTCATGTAATAGCCTCCAAATAGAGTGCAACCATTGAACACCCAATACAAGATCTGTCTCCCCAATACCAACCACATAGAAGTCATCACATAACTCATAATCTCCTAAGGTCATCTTGAGTTGTTTCGCCACCCGTGTGCAAGGCATAGTGAATCCGTCAGCTACAGTAACATTGAATCCCTCAAAATCTTCTGCTTTAAGCCCTCTTTTCATGACAAATCCCTCATCAATAAAATTGTGAGTTGCCCCACTATCAAGAAGAACAGTCAACCTTTGCCCTGCTAGTACCCCTCAAATTCAGAAGGGATGGTATCTTGGGACTCTTGATAATGTTGCTAAAGTGCCATCCTTGCTGATTTCTTTTACTTTCTCTTCTTCTACCTCCTCCTTAGTATCATGAAATTCCTCATGCTCATCTGAATCAGATTCTGAAGCAACTTCAATATAGTGCACTTGACCTTTCCCCAAACATCTGTGTCCTGGAACCCATGGTTCTCTACAAGTAAAACAAAGATTTTTCCTTCATAATTCACTCCTAGTCTCTTCATCTACCTTCTTTTTTGCCACATTTGTCACATCTTTTGGTGGTAGTGTTGGGAAAGTCTTTTTCTGAAAATTTCCCTTATGTTGCCAAAGATTTGGGGGTTTTTGATTAGTGATTGATTTCATAGGCACGCAAGTTTCAAGTTGCAAGCTTCTTTTGATAGCTTCCTGTAAGGTTGAGGGTGAGAAAGCCTTAACCAAACCCTTAACAGAATATTCTAAACCATCAAGAAAAAGATAAACGATCCTCTTTTCACTCATATCAGGTACCATAACAGCCACTTTTTGAAATTCTTCTATATACTCATTAACTGATTTGGTTTGCTTCAACTTTGACAATTCTTTAAAGTACTCTTCATCATCCTTGAGGTCAAATCTATCTATCACCCTTTGACTGAAATCTTCAAATGTAGTTACCTGATCATGACCTTGAGTAGTCATTCCATGATACCACCAATCATAGGGTGCATCTTCCAAGTGTAGACTTGCAAATTAAATAGCATCACTCTCTTTCATGGGGTTAAGTGTGAAGAAAGTTTGTAATTTTTGTAGCCATGCTCTAGCTGAAATTTTATTTGTTCCATCAAAAGTAGGTGCTGTAAACTTGCTTATTTTATTTTTGAGCTCTCTTCCACTTGTGTCATGCTCCCTCCTGTTCTCTTTCTTGGGCATCAAAGCGTTCATCATATCCACATATTCTCTAAAAGGAACTGAACTACGAAAGTCATCATCTAAGCCATTGTAAGTAGCTCTTAATGTAATCAAATTACCTGTAACCTCTTCCACTGGATTGATGGCTGGATTTGGTACTGGTGGGTCATCTGCAGGCAAGAAAATAGATTTGGTTGATTTAGATGGTGTGGATCTCCCATTTCTTGGCTCCTCTGAAGTGCTCCCTTTCTCATTAATAGATGCAATTCCTTGTAATTTTTCTGTCAATATTCGCAAAGCCTCTCTAGTTTCCGCCAAACCATCCATTGTTTGCTTCTGAGTATTTTGGATGTCTTGGAAGAATTTCTTTGCCATCTCATCTGGATCAGCCATACTTTTTTCTTCCTTGGATTTTGTACTTTTGCTTTCAACTGGGGGTTTGATCAAAATTTCTTTATTCTTTTCTCACTGCAAATATCTTTTTTCTCTTTCACTTAGGTGCATGCAATCATAAAATATGACATGCAAGATCTAGGTAGTTATCAAAACTTGACATGCAAGATCTGGGTAGTTGTTAAAACTGACATGCAACTTCTACAAACCCTCAGGCTGGCAAGATCACGGCTCTGATACCACTGTAATGTCCCTTTACTGATTTTTTAATGATATTTCTAGCCTCAAATCAGAACTTTAAAATCAAACAACCAATATTACAAAGATCTGAAAACCCAAACTCAAACCAAAAACAACCTCGAAAACACCCAAATCGGCACTATTCAGCACAAAGGCAAACTCTGTATGAGCATGCACATGGAATGGCTTCAAACTCCTATCCTTAGCCTTCCTAGAAACCTGCAAACTCCCATTCTTGGGTCTCCTTCTCCACAGGTTTGGCAGCCTCTGAAGAACAACAAGAAAATTAGCAAGAATCAAGATGTAGAATGAGCCCAAAATTCCTCCAAACCCCTTTTAAAGAGGGCATAACCCTAAATCACGTCCAAGAGGGGTTAATAAAATATAATTTAATAATAATTTTTATTTATTAGTCCATTGGTTTCCAAAGATTAGCCCCTTTTTCCAAAATTTCACCTTTTTGGAGCCTGCCTGCCTTAACAAAGTTTTTTTTTTTTTTTTAATTATTTGAATAGGGGACATGATAGAGGAAGAGGTAATTCTTATTCTAGAGGTGGATTTCAAGGTAATTTTTTTAGATGTGGTAAAGAGGGACATAGATCTTTTGAATGTAGATCTTCTAAAAGTGGGAAAAATAATAGAGATGATGTGATTTAGGAAGACATTGAGAGTTCACCGAGTGGACTTGAGGCTAGACAAAATTTGATGGTGAGAAGAACCTTATGTAACAAGGGAAGTGATGAAGAACCTATTTTAAGGAGAATACTTTTCAAGACAAGATGTAAGATGGCTAGAAAATGTTGTAAAGTGATCATTGATAGTGGAAGTTCAACAAATTTTTCATCAAAAGAGATAGTTACCAAGGTGTAGTTGTAGAGGCTGAAACATTCCAAACCTTAACAAGTTTCATGGATCAAAGATGAGCATCAAATATTGGTAAGTGAGGAATGCCTTGTGAAGTTCAAAATTGGACATTGCTTTGATGAATTTTTGTTTGATATTATGCCCATGGATTGTTGTCATATTTTTTTGGGTAGACCTTGGAGTTATTATAGATATGTTGTACATGATGGAAGCTTGAATCAATATACTTTTTGGGTATATGGAAAGAAACAAACATTAATACCTTTGATTAAAAGTCTAGATGAGGATAATTGCACTTCTGTAAAAATTTGTGTGGTTAATGGGAAACAATTTGAAAAGGAAATGAAAAAGAATCAAATTTGTTTTTCCATAGTTCCTAGAGGATAGAGTGATGGTAGTAATGATTGAGTAGTAGAAGCTAGTAATGACTGAGTAACAGCAGATAGTGATAGCTTAGTACCAATGGAAATGATAGAAATGCTAAATGAGTATAAAGAAATTATTGTTGATGATATTCTTAATGGTTTACCTCTAGTAAGAAGTATAAGTCATTGTATGAATCTAATTGCTAGAGCTAGTTTTCCAAATAAAGCACCATATAGATTGACACCTACAAAGAATGAAGAACTTAAAAGATAAGGGCATGAGTTGTTACAAAAAGGTTTGATCAGAGAAACCTTGAGTCCATATGTTGTACCTACTATGTTAGCACCTAAAAATAATAGAGAATGGAGAATGTGTACTAATTCAAAAGCCATTAACAAGATAATAGTGAAATATAGGTTTCCTATGCTGAGGATGGATGGCATAATGGATTTTTTGAGTGGAGCACAGTATTTTACCAAGATTGATTTGAAGAGTAGCTATCATCATATCAAAATTATAGAAAGTGATGATTAGAAGACTGCTTTCAAGACAAAAGATGGTTTGTATGAATGGTTGGTTATGCCTTTTGGTTTGACTAATTCACTTAGTACTTTCATGAAGTTGATGAATGAAGTTCTAAAAATATTTTTGGGTAAGTTTGTGATTTTTTATTTGGATGATATTTAGATATTTAGTAAGACTAAGGAAGAACATGTTGAGCATATTAGATAAGTATTGTAGAGTTTTAAAGATGAAAAGTTGATGATTAATCTAAAAAAGTGTTCTTTTATGCAGGAGGAGATTGTGTATTTGGGATTTGTGATTTTAGCTGATGGATTGAAAATGGATCCTGAGAAGGTTAAAACAATTTTGGAATGGCCAACACCTAAGAATGTGGGTGAAATAAGAACATTTCATGTTTTGGCTAGTTTTTATAGAAAGTTTATAAAGAATTTTAGTGTTGTTTGTAATGCTATGACTGAGACAATGAGGGGAAATAAAAATTAATTCAAGTGTACACATTGAGCTAATAAGAGTTTTGAGACTTTGAAACAAAAGGTTGTTGAATTACTTTTATTGGCTTTGCCTAATTTCAAAAAAGTATTTCAAGTTGAATGTGATGTAAGTGGTAATGCAATAGGAGATATCTTAAGTCAAGAAGGTAAACATGTTTCTTTCTTTAGTGAAAAGTTGAATGATGCTAAAATGAAGTATTCTATGAATGATCAAGAACTTTATGTTATTGTTTAAGCATTTTTTGATTCCTAAGGATTTTTTGTTGTATACTAATCATAAAACTTTACAATACTTTGGAAGTCAAAATAAATTGAATCACAGACATATGAAGTGGGTTGAGTACTTGCAGAGTTTTACATTTGTGATCAAGCATAAGAGTGGAGTTACTAATAGAGTTGCTGATACATTGAGTAGAAGACATTCTTTGTTGACTAAAATGAAGGTTGAAGTTCTTGGTTTCTATGAAATGAAAGAGTTGTATAATGCTAATCCTAATTTTTCTGGGGCATGGATAGAGTGCAAAGCACAAAATCTTATAGATCTGATAAGTAAGTATGATGAGTATTTCATTCTAGAAGGTATGTTATTCAAAGGTATTCAGTTTTATATTCCTAAAAGTTCTATGAGGTTGAATTTGATTAAGGAAAAGCATAGTGGTGGATTAGCTGGACATTTTTAAATTGATAAGAAATTGAGTTTGCTGAAAGAGAAGGATGTTTAGAAATTTGTAAAGAGTTATGGAGTTTGTCAAGTTGCAAAGGGAGTGAGTCAAAATAATGGTTTATATACACCTATTTTTGTTCTTGAGAAACCTTGGAATAACATCAGTATGGATTTTTTTCTTCGATTACCTAATACAGTAAAAGGCTATGACTTCATATTTTTTGTAGTGGATAAATTTTCTAAGATGGCTCATTTCATACCATGTAAGAAGACATCAGATGTTGAGCATATTGCTGAACTTTACGTAAAGAGATTGCAAGATTGCATGGATCACCAAGAAGTATTTTTTTAGACAAAGAAAGTAAGTTTGTTGGTTATTTTTGGAAGACTTTGTGGAAGGAGATGGGTACTAAACTAAAGTTTAGTTATACATTTCATGCACAAACATATGGATAGATAGAGGTTGTGAATAGAAGCCTAGATAATTTGGTAAGATGTTTAGTTGGGAATAAGCCAAGATATTGTGAGATGGTATTGGTACAAGCTGAGTTTGAATATAATATTTCAATAAATAGAAGTACAAGGAAAACAACTTTTGAGATTTTTACTAGAATGCATCCTAGAAAAATCTTAGATTTAAGGGATGTTGTTGGTGAAGAAAAGAGAAGTTCTATAGGAGAAAAAATTGCTAATTTTATGGAGTCTTTGCATAAGGAAGTGAAGTTAAGGTTGGAACAAAATAATTAGAAGTATAAGCAAAATGTTGATCAGTCTAGAAGACACAATGATTTTCAAGTTGGCAATGAGATGATGGTTCATCTAAAGAAAAGAAGATTCCCAGTTGGAACATACAATAAGTTAAAGATGACTAAATTTGGACCTTGTAAGATCTTGAAGAAATTTGATAGTGGTAATGCTTATGGAGTTGAGTTACCTAATGACATGGATATATCTCGTATATTCAATATTTCTGATTTGTGTAAGTATCAAGAGTCAGAGGATGAAGTTCTTATATCAGATGATTATCCTAAGAAGTAGAATGAAGAAGTTGAACAGATATTTGATCAAAGAGTTCAAAAGAACCAGAGGAAAAGATTACTATGAAGATTTGGTGAAGTGGAAGAACATACCTATTGAAGATGCTTCATAGATTTCTCAATTTGAGTTGGATCCAACTTAGGTTGGGACATCTCAATGATTCAAGAGAATTATTTCTTTTAATATGGGTTATCTGATGCAGGAGCATCCTAGGGTGCCTTGTTATCATGCTCATTTTTGTTCATTTTGGAAGTTGGAGTCGAGTTACTATAGCACTTAGTTGGTGTCAAGTTACTATAGCACTTTGTTGGTGCTGATTTACTATAGCACTTAGTTGGTGCCAAGTTACTCTAGCACCTAGTTTGTGCCAAGTTACTATAGCAATCCTTCATGTGTCAAGATACTATAGCACTTAGTTGGTGCCAAGTTACTATGACACTTAGTTGGTGCTAAGATACTATAGAAATCCCTCATGTGCTGAGTTACCCAATGTATGTCAAGTGACTCTTCATGTGCCAAGTTACCGAGTGTTAGTATTTGGACATGATTTCTATGAGATGACTTGCGAGATTTATTTCAATCACAAAATTTATGTTAAGATCTTTTCTTGGGATGTGTCCATATCATTGTTGGTTCATAGCTCCTCTTATCTAATGTTCTTGAATGATTTGTTAGCCATTTTGGCAAGTATATATATAGTTTGTAGGCTTATAGTTAGGAAATTTTTTGGAGAGCATAGATGGTAGAGCAGAACTAAAAGTGTGAATTTGCAGTTGGATCTTTAAATGTAAATGTATTTATAATTGGTTGTAACCCAAAAGGCCTTATAGTTGTGCATGTATGATGATATTTTGATGAATTAATAAAATTATTTCTCTCTTATTCCTCCTTTTATTGTTGTTTCTTTTTTTTCTTTCATTGATTTAACTCTTGCAAGGTAGTATGTATAGTTGGGTGAGCCTTTGGCCCTAGTTATCTATCCCCTTTATTTTTGTTAGAATGGGAGAGAGAGAGAGTAGGTGGTGGGAGAGGGAGTGGGAGAGGGAGAGAGGGGGTAATGGGAATGTGTGTAAAAGAGAGAAAGTAGGGGTGGCAAAGAGAGTAGGGGATGGGAGTGAGCCAATGCAAGTAGGGGATGGGAGAGAGATAGTAGAGAGGGATAGAGAGAGTGAGAGAGAGAAAGTAGGTGGTGGGAGATGGAGTGGGAGAGAGAGAGAGGTGGGGATGGGAGTGTGGGTGAGAGATCTAGAGAGTAGGGGATGGGAGAGGAGAAAGTAGGGATGGGAGTGTGTGTGTGTCCATGAAAGAGAGAATAGGGGATGGGAGATGGGAGAGAGAGAGTAGTAGATGGGGGAGAGAGAGAGTGAGAGAGAGTAGGTTGTGGGAGAGGGAGTGGATAGGGAGAGAGTGAGAGAGGGGATGGGAGTGTGTGTAAGTGAGGGAGAGTACAAGATGGGGGAGAGAGATTGAGAGTAGGGGATGAGAAGAGAGAGAGTAGGTGGTGAGAGAGGGAATGAGAGAGGGAGAGCAAGAAAGAAAGAGAGAAGGATTGGAGTGAGAGAGAGAGAGAGAGAGTAGGGGATGGGAGAGGGGGGGAGAGAGGGGAGTATGACAATGTGTAGGAAAGAGAGAGAGTAGATGATGGGAGAGGGGGGAGAGAGTAGCCTAAGAGAGAGAGTAGAGAGAGTGGGAAATAGGAGACAAAGTGGGAGAGGGAGAGAGAGGAAGATGGGAGTGTGTAACAAAGAGAGAAGGGCATGAGAGAGAGTAGGGGTGGAAGAGAGAGTATAGGATGGGAAAGAGAGTGAGATTAGGGAATGGGGGAGAGAGAGTAGAGAGGGAGAGAGAGAGGGAGTGGGAGAGGGAGAGAGGGGAAGATAGGAGTTTGTGTGAGAGATCTAGAGAGTAGGGGATGGGAGAGAATGTGTGAGAGAGAGCAGGTGATGCAACAGGCTATGGGATAGGGAGAGAGGGGGAATGTGAGTGTGTGTAAGAGAGAGAGTAGGGGATGGGAGAGAGAGAGTAGGGGGTGGCAGAGATAGATTATTCGATGGGGGAGAGAATGTGAGAGTGAGAGAGACAGTAGGAGGTGGTAGAAAGAGTATGGGATGGGAGAGAGGGAATGTGCGAGTAGGGAATTAGAGAGAGTAGGTGGTGGAAGAGGTATTGGGAGAGGGAGAGTGAGAGAGAGAGATGAGGATGAGAGTGTGTGAGTGAGAGAGACTAGGGAATCAAAGAAGAGAGAGAGAGAGTAGGGGATGAGATAGGAGAGAGGGTGTGGGAGTGTGTATGTATGTGAAAGAGAGAGCAAGGGATAGGAGAGAGAGGGAAAGAGAGAGTAGCCTAAGAGAGAGAGAAGGTATGGATTGGGAGAGAGAGTAGGTGGTGGGAGAGGGAGAGAGGGGGGAATTAGAATGTGTGTAAGGTAGAGAGAAGCAGGGGATAGGAGAGAGTGTGAGAGTATGAGCGAGAGTAGCAGGTGGTGAAGAGAGTAGAGAGGGAGATATTGAGAGTGAGAGAGAGAGAGTAGGTGGTGGGAGAGGGAGTGGGAGAGAGAGAGAGAAAGTGATAGAGAGAGTAGGGGATGGGAGAGGGGAGAGAGAGAAAGAGAGGGGGATTGTCATGAGTGTGTGAAAGAGAGAGTAGGGGATGGGAGGGGAGAGAGAGAGAGAGAGAGAGAGAGAGAGAGAGAATAAGTGGTAGGAGAGGGAGTGGGAGAGGGAAAGAGAGGGGGGATGGGAGAGTGTATGTTAGTGTGAGAGAGAGTAGGGGTGGTAGAGAGAGTGTAGAGGATAGGAGAGAGAGAGTGAGAGTAGGGGATGGGAGAGAGGGTTGAAATGGAGAGAGTAAGAGAAAGAGAGATAGTAGGTGGTAGGAGAGGGAGTGGGAGAGGGAGAGAGAGGGGGAATAAGAGTGTGTGTGGGAGATCTAGAGAGTAGGGGATGGGAGTGTGTTTGAGATATGTAGAGAGTAGGGGATGGGAGAGGAGAGTAAGGGGGGATGGGATTGTGTGTGTTAGTGTGTGTGTGGAAGAGAGAGAGTAGGGGATTAGAGAGGTGTGAGAGAGTAGCACAATAGAGAGGGATTAGGGGATGTGATGTAGGAGCATCCTAAGTTGCCTTGTTATCTTGCTCATTTTTTTCATTGTACAAGTTAGTGCCAGGTTACTATAGCAAGCAATGGGTGTCAAATTACTATAGCACTTGGTGCTGAGTTACTGCAGCACTTAGTTGGTGCCAAGTTACTGTAGCACTTGGTGCTAAGTTACTATAGCACACCTTCATGTGTTGAGTTTCTATAGCACTTGGTGTCGAGTTACTATAGAACTCCTTGATGCGCCAAGTTAATCAATCTATGTTGAGTGACTCTTTATGTGATGAGTTATCTAGGGTATGCTAATTGTCAATATTTGGATGTGATTTCTGCAAGCCAACTTGTGAGATTTATTTTGATCATGACATTTATGTGAAGATCTTTTCATGGGGTGTGTCCAAACCATTATTGGGTCAGCTCTCCTCTTATGCAAAATTCTATAATGATCTGTAAGCCATCTTGACAAGTATAGATAGAGTGTTTAGGCTTAGATTTACGCAAGTTTTTTGAGAGCGCAAATGGTAAAGTAGAACTAAAAGTGCAAATTTGTAGTTGGAGCTTTGAATGTGAATGTCTTTGTAATTGCCCATAACTATGAAGGCCTTATAGCTGGGCATGGATGAACATATTTTGATGAATCAATAAAAGAATTTCTCTCTTCTTCCTCCTTTGGTTGTTGTTCCTTGTGTTTTCTTTTGTTGTGTTAACTCTTATAGGGTGGTTTGGATAGTTGGTTGAGCCTCTGGCCCTAGTTATTCATCCCCTTTTCTTACATTAGTTGGTATCAGAGCTTGAGGTTCAAGTACTTATAGAGATTGGTTCATGTAGAACCCTGATTTAGATTTGGTTGTAGGGTTATAGATCTATGGATTTGACCTCTAACTTTTAGAGGGTTACGATCTTGTAAGAACTTGATTTGTAAATATGGTTCATGGCATAGGAAATAATGTTGATAATGCTATATTGGATCAGTTAAGAAAAATTGTTGCTATATTAGATGCTGTGGCAATAGCACAAAGGAGAGGAGCACATCTTGAACATGTGAGTGATAATGAAGTAGCAACACCAAACCATAATGCAAAACCTTAAGAAGATCAAGATGAGGAAAGATTGTTACACATGTGATCTAGGGAATATTCAAAGCCTACTGTTGTTCCCTATGATGGAAAATTGGATACCAATGCTATTTTGGATTGGATCTTTGATATGGAAAAGTTCTTTGAGTATGAAAATACTACTGATAATAGAAAGGTGAAGATTGTAGTCACTAGGTTGAAAGGTCATGCATCACTATGGTGGGAGCATATGCAAATTGATTGACAAAGGAGAGGAAAGGAGAAGATTAGAACTTGGCCAAAGATAGTGAACAAGGTAAAGAACAAATTGGTCCCTACTAATTACCAAGATAGCTTGTTGAGAAAGAAGAAAAATCTCAAACAAAAGGACATGAATGTAAAAGAATATACTGAGGAATTCTATAAATTAGACAAAATTGTGAGGTACATTAATGGATTAAGATCTAGAATACTAGATGAAATAAGGTTTGTGAAGTTGGAAAGTGTAGAAGAGGCATATCAATATGCCTTGAAAGCTAAGGAGATCTTGACAAAGAGGTAAAGGTGGTAGATTCAAGAGAGGCAGAGGTAGATCTTATGGTGAAGGTGGCAGAGCTGACAATTTTACATAGGATAAAAGAAAATCTGAATGGAAGTGTGATGAGAAAGGCAAGACTGGATGGAAAATTGGTAATCTTGCCAACGAGGCACTAATTCTTATCAAGGAAGAGGTAACTCTTATTCTAGAGGTGGATTTCATGGTAATTGTTTCAGATGTGGTAAAGAGGAAGATAGATCTTTTGAATGTAGATCTTGTAAAAGTGGGGAGAATAATAGAAATAATGTGATTCAAGAAGACATTGAGAGTTCACCAAGTGGACTTGAGGTCGGAGAAAATTTGATGATGAGAAGAACCTTATGTAACAAGGGAAGTGATGAGGAACCTAATCCAAGGATAAGTCTTTTCAAGACAAGATGTAAGATGGCTAGAAAATGTTGCAAAGTGATCATTGGTAGTCACAATTATAAAAATCTAGCACTAGAAAAGCTAGCTACCAAGTTCAAGTTGTAAAGGTTGAAACATCCCAAACCTTATCATGTTTCATGAATCAATGATGAGCATAAGATAGAGTTAAGTGAGGAATGCCTTGTGAAGCTCAAAATTGGACATTACTTTGATGAAGTTTTGTGCGATATTATACCTATGGATTGTTGTCATATTTTGTTGGGTACACCTTGGAAATATGATAGATATGTTGTACATGATGGAATATTGAATCAATATACTCTTTGCTTAAATGGAAAGAAATAAACATTGATGTCATTGATTGAAAGTCCAAATGAGGATAATTGTACTAGTATAAAAATTTGCATGGTTAATGGGAAAAAATTTGAAAAGGAAATGTAAAAGAATCAAATTTATTTTGGTATAGTTTCAAGAGGACCGGGTGGTGGTAGTAATGATCGAGCATTAGAAGCTAGTGATGACTAAGTGATAGGAGATAGTGATAGCCGAGTACCATTTGAAATTACAAAATTGCTGAATGAGTATAAAGACATTATTTCTAATGATATTCCTAATGGTTTACCTCTAGTAAAAAGTATAAGTCATTGTATGAATCTAGTTACTGGAGCTAGTTTTCCAAATAAAACACCATATAGATTGCCACCTACAAAGAGTGAAGAACTTAACAGAAAAGTGCATGAGATTTTACAAAAAGGTTTAATTAGAGAAAGCTTGAGTCCATGTTGTCTACCTACTATATTAGCACCTAAAAAGAATGGAGATTAGAGAATGTGTACTGATTCTAGGGCCATTAACAAGATACGAGTGAAATATAGGTTTCCTATGCTAAGGATAGATGATATAATGGATTTTTTGATGGGAGCATAGTATTTTACTAAGATTGATTTGAAGAGTGGAAATCATTAGATTAGAATCAGAGAAGGTGGTGATTGGAAGACTACTTTCAAGAAAAAAGATGGTTTGCATGAATGGTTGGTTATACCTTTTGGTTTGACTAATGTACTTAGTACTTTCATGAGGTTGATGAATGAAGTTCTAAAAATATTTTTGTGTAAGTTTGTGATTATTTATTTGGATGATATTTTGATATTTAGTAAGACTAGGGAAGAACATCTTGAGCATATTAGACAAGTATTGCAAAGGTTGAAAGAGGAAAAGTTGCTAGTTAATTTAAAAAAGGGTTCTTTTATGTAAGAAGAGATTGTGTATTTGGGATTTGTGATTTTAGTTGATGGATCGAAGATAGATCGTAAGAAGGTTAAATAAATTTTTGAATGGCCTACACCTAAGAATGTGGGTGAGGTAAGAACGTTTCATGGTTTGGATAGTTTTTATAAAAAGTTTATAAAGAATTTCAGTGTTGTCTATAATGATATGATGAAGCCAATGACGGGAGATAAAAAGGAATTCAAGTGGACACATGGAGCTGATAAGAGTTTTGAGACATCTAAACAAAAGGTTGTTGAATTACTTGTATTGGCTTTGCCTGATTTCAACAAAGTATTTCAAGTTGAATGTGATGCAAGTGGTAATGCAATAGGAGATGTTTTAAGTCAAGAAGGTATACCTTTTTCTTTCTTTAGTGAAAAGTTGAATGATGCTAAAAGAAAATATTTTGTGTATGATGAAGAATTTTATGCTATTGTTCAAGCCTTGAAGAAGTGGAAACATTATTTGATTCCTAAGGAGTTTGTGTTGTATACTAATCATAAAGCTTTACAATACTTGGGAAGTCAACATAAATTGAACTAGAGACTTATGAAGTGGGTTGAGTACTTGTAGAGTTTTACATTTGTGATCAAGAATAATAGTGGAGTTACTAAAAAAGTTGCTAATGCATTGAGTAGACATTCTTTGTTGACTGAATTGAAGGTTGAAGTTCTTGTTTTTGATGGAATGAAAGAGTTGTATGATGCTAATCCTAATTTTTCTGAGGCATGGAGACAGTGCAGATCACAAAATATTACAGATCAGATAAGTAAGTATGATGAGTATTTCATTCAAGAATGTATTTTTTTAAAGGTATTTAGTTGTGTATTCCTAGAAGTTCTATGAGGTTGAATTTGATTAAGGAAAAGCATAGTGGTAGATTAGTTGAACATTTTGAAATTTATAAGACCTTGACTTTGCTGAAAGAGAAGTACTATTGGCCATAGATCTATAAGTATGTTCAAAAATTTGTAAAGAGTTATGGAGTTTGTCATGTTGCAAAGGAGGTGAATTAGAATAATGGTTTATATTCACCAATTTCTATTCCTGAGAAACCTTGGAGTGACATCAATATGGATTTTGTTCTTGGATTACCTAAGACAGTAAAAAGGTATGACTCTATATTTTTTGTAGTGGATAGATTTTCTAAGATGGCTCATTTCATACCATGTAAGAAGACATTAGATGCTAAGCATATTGCTGAAATTTTCTTTAAAGAGATTGTGAGATTACATGGATTACCAAGAAGTACTATTTTGGACAAAGAAAGTAAGTTTTTTGGTTATGTTTGGAAGACTTTGCGGAAGAAGATGGGTAATAAATTGAAGTTTAGTTCTTCATTCCATCCACAAATAGATGGATAGATAGAGATTGTGAATAGAAGCTTGGGTAATTGTCTAATATGTTTAGTTGGGAATAAGCCAAGTAACTGGAAGATGGTATTGGCACAAGCTGAATTTGCATATAATAATTCTGTAAATAGGAGTATAGGGAAAACACCTTTTGAGAGTGTTATTGGAATGCATCCTAGAGGTATATTAGATTTGTGAGATGTTGCTGGTGAAGAAAATAGAACTGCTGTAGGAGAAAAATTTGCTGATTTTATGGAGTCTTTGCATAAGGAAGTGAATTTGAGGCTGGAACAAAGTAATCAAAAGTATAAGGAGAATGTTGATCAATCTAGAAGACACCATGATTTTCAAGTTGGGGATGATGTGATGGTTAACCTGAGGAAAGGAAGATTCCCAGTTGGAATATACAATAAGTTGAAGATGAAGAAATTTGGACATTGTAATATCTTGAAGAAGTTTGACAGTGGTAATGCTTATGAAGTTGAGTTACCTGATGACATGGATATATATCCTATATTCAATATTTCTGAATTGTAAAAGTATCATGAGTCACAGGATGAAGTTCTTATATTAGATGATTATCCTAAGAAGTAGATTAAAGAAGTTGAATAGATATTTGTTTAGAGAGTTCAAGAGAACTAGAGGAAAATATTACTATGAATATTTGGTGAAGTGGAAGAATATAGCTATTGAAGATGCTTCATCAATTTCTCAATTTGAGTTGGATTCAACTTAGATTGGGACATCTCAATGATTCATCACAATCATTTCTTTCAACCTAGGTTATCTAATGTAGAAGTATCCTAGGTTGCCCTATTATCATGCTCATTTTTATTTATTCTACAAGTTGGTGTCAAGTTACTATAGCACTCAATTAGTATTGAGTTACTATAGCACTCAATTGGTATTGAGTTACTATAGTACTCAATTGGTGGTGAGTTACTATAACACTTAGTTGGTGCTGAGTTTCTATAGCACTTAGTTGGTACCAAGTTACTATAGCACTTAGTTTGTGCTAAGTTACTATAGCACTTAGTTGGTGCCAAGTTACTATAGCACTCCTTCATGTGCTGAGTTATCCAGTGTATGTCGAGTGACTTTTCATGTGCCCAACTACATAGTGTATGTCAAGTGTCAGTACTTGGACATGATTTCTATGAGCCTCCTTACGAGATTTATTTTGATCATGACATTTATGTTAAGATCTTTTCTTGGGATGTGTCCATACCATTGTTGGATTAGCCCTTCTCTTATCTAATGTTCTAGAATAATCTATAAGCCATTTTGGCAAGTATATATAGAGTGTTTAGGCTTAGAGTTAGGCAAGATTTTGGAGAGAACAGATGGTAGAGCAAAACTAAAAGTGTGAATTTGTAGTTGGATCTTTGAATGTGAATGTATTTGTAATTGGCTATAACCCAGAAGGCCTTATCGCCAGGCATGTATGAAGATATTTTAATGAATCAATAAAATTATTTTTCTCTTCTTCCTCCTTTGGTTGTTGTTCCTTGTGTTTGCTTCCATTGTGTTAACTCTTGTAGGAAAGTTTGGATAGTTGGGTGAGCCTTTGGCTGTAGTTATTTATCCCCTTTTCCTATATCAAGATGGGAGAGAGAGAGTAGGTGGTGGGAGACAGAGAGATAAGGGGGATGGGAATGTGTATTAAAGAGAGAGTAGTGGATGGGAGAGAAAGACTAAGAGTAGGAGATGGGAGAGAGTGCAAGAGATAGTAGGTGTGGTAGAGAGAGTAGGGGATGGAAGAGAGTAAGTGAGAGTAGGGAATGAGAGAGAGATAGTGGGTAGTGGGAGATGGAGTGGGAGAGGGAGAGAGAGGTGGTGATGGGAGTGTATGTGAGAGATATATAGAGTAGGGGATGGGAGAGGAGAGAGGGTGGATGGGAGTGTGTGTGAAAGAGATAGTAGGGGATGGGAAAGGGGAGAGAGAGAGTAGCTCAAGAGAGAGAGAGAGTAGTAGATTGGAGGGAGAGAGAGTGTGAGAGAGTAGGTGGTGGGGGAGGGAGTGGAGAGGGAGAGAGAGGGTGGATGGGAGTGTGTGGAAGAGAGAGAGAATAAAAGATGGGAGAGAGACATTGAGAGTAGGGGATGGCGAGAGAGAGATTAGGTGGTGGGAGAGGGAGTGAGAGAGAGAGAGAGAGAGCAAGAAAGAGAGAGGAGGATGGGAGTGTGTGTGTGAGAGAGTAGAGGATGGGAAAGGGGAGAGAGAGAGAGGGGAGGATGAGAGTGTGTGTGTGTGTGTGAAAGAGAGAGAGAGAGTAGTAGATGGGAGAGTGGAGAAAGAGTAGCTTGAGAGAGAGAGTAGTGTAAGAGAGAGTAGGTAGTGGGAGAGGGAGTGGGAGAGAGAGAGGAGGAGGGATGGGAGTGTGTGTAAGAAAGAGAGTATGGCATGAGAGAGAGTAGGGATGGAAGATAGAGTACAAGATCTAAGAGAGAGTGAGAGGAGGGAATGGGAGAGAGAGTAGAGAGGGAGTGGGAGAGGGAGAAAGGGGGGGATGAGAGTGTGTGAGAGAGATCTAGAGAGTTGGGGATAGGAGAGGGGAGACAGAGGGGGATGGGATTGTGTGTGTGAAAGAAAGAGAGTAGGGGATGGAAGAGAGAGAGAGTGGGAAGTGGTAGAGAGAGTATGGGATGGGAGAGAGTGAGAGTAGGGTATGGGAGAGAGTGTAAGAGTTAGAGAGAGAGAGAGTAGGAGGTGGTAGAGAGAGTAGTAGATAGGAGAGAGGTAGTTTGTGAGTAGGGAATGGGAGAGAGAGAGGAGGATGAGAGTGTGCAAGTGAGAGAGAGTAGGGGATCAAAGAGGAGAGAGAGAGTAGGGGATGAGAGAGGAGAGAAGGGGTGGGATTGTGTATATGTGTGAAAGAGAGAGTAGGGGATGGGAGAGAGAGGGAGAGAGAGAGTATAGGATGGGAAAGAGTAGGTGGTGGGAGAGGGAGAGAGGGGGGAATGGGAATGTGTGTAAGGTAGAGAGAAGTAGGGGTTAAGAGAGAGTGTGAGAGTATGAGAGAGAGTAGCAGATGGCAGTGAAAGTAGAGAGGGAGCGATTGAGATTGAGAGAGAGATAGAGTGAGAGAGAGTAGGTGGTAGGAGAGGGAGTGGGAGAGAGGGAGAGAAAGTGATAGAAAGAGTAGGGGAAGTGAAAGGAGAGAGAGGGGGATGGGTGTGCATGTGTGAAAGAGATTTTGTACATGATGGGAGAGGGGGGGAGAGAGAGATAGAGAGAGGGTAGGTGGTAGGAGAGGGAGTGGGAAACGTAGAGAGAGGGGGGATGGGAGTGTATGTAAGAGAGTATAGGGGATGTGAGAGAGTATGAGAGTGAGAGAGAGAGAGAGAGTAGGGGTGGTAGAGAGAGAGTAGGGGATAGGAGAGAGAGTGAGAGTAGGGGATGAGAGAGAGGGTAGAGATGGAGAGAGTGAGAAAAAGAGAGACAATAGGTAGTAGGAGAGGGAGTGGGAGAGGGGGATAGAGGGGGAATAAGAGTTTGTTTGAGAGATCTAGAGTGTAGTAGATGGGAGAGGGGAGAGAGAGAGGGGAGATGAGAGTGTGTGTGTGAGATGTAGCAAGTAGGGGATGGAAGACGAAAGAGATGGGGGATGGGATTGTGTGTGTTTGTGTAGGGGCTCAGAGAGGGCAAAGATAGAGAGTAGCCTAAGAGAGACATAGTAGGGGATGTGATGTAGGAGCATTCTAGGTTGCTTGTTATCTTGCTCATTTTTTTTTATTCTGCAAGTTGGTGCCAAGTTACTTTAGCTCTTAGTGGGTGTCAAGTTACTGTAGCACTTAGTTGGTGCTAAGTTACTATAGCACATAGTTGGCACCAAGTTACTGTAGCACTTGGTGTTGAGTTACTATAGCACTCCTTCATGTGCTGAGTTACTATAGCACTTATTTTGTACCAAGTTACCTAGTATATGCCAAGTGAATCTTCATGTGCTGAGTTACCTAGGGTATGATGAGTGTTAGTATTTGGATGTGATTTCTATGAGCCAACTTGTAGGATTTATTTCAATTATGACATTTATGTTAAGATATTTTTTTGGGGGGTTTTCCAGAGCATTGTTGGGTCAACCCTCCTCTTATGCAACATTCTAGAATGATCTATAAGCCATTTTGGCAAGTATATATAGAGTGTTTAGGCTTAGATTTAGCAAAGATTTTGGAGAGCACAGATGTCAGAGCAGGACTAAAAGTGCAAATTTGCAGTTGGATCTTTGAATGTGAATGTATTTGTAATTGGTCATAACTTAGAAGGACTTACAACTGGGCATGTACGAACATATTTTGATGCATCAATAAAAGTATTTCTCTCTTCTTCCTCCTTTGGTTGTTGTTCCTTGTATTTTCTTACATTGTGTTAACTCTTGCATGGTGGTTTGGATAGTTGGATGAGCCTTTGGCCCTAGTTATTCATCCCCTTTGCCTGTGTTAGTTGGTATCAGAGCTTGAGGTTCATCCTTGTGGAGATTCGATCATGTAGAACCCTAATTTACATTTGGTTGTAGGGTTGCAAATATGTGGATTTGACCTATAACTTGCAAAGGGTTAAGATCTTTTAAGAACCTTATTTGTAAAGATGGTTTGTGGTATAGCAAATAATGTTGATAATGCTATATTGGATTAGTTAAGACAAGTTGTAGCTAGATTAGATGTTTTGGAGATAGTGCAAAGGAGAGGAGCACATCTTGAAGATGTGAGTGATGATGAAGTAGCAACACCAAACCATAATCCAGAACCTAAAGAAGATCAAGATGAGGAAAGATTATTATGAGTGTTGTCTAGGAAAAATTCAAAGCCTACTATAGAATTTGTTCCCTATGATGAAAAAATGGATACCAATGTTGTGTTGGATTGGATCTTTGATATGGAAATGTTCTTTGAGTATGAAAACACAGCTAATAAAAGAAAGGTAAAGATTGTAGTTACTAGATTGAAAGGTCATGCATCACTATGGTGGGAGCATTTGAAAACTGATAGACAAAGGAGAGGAAAGGAGAAGATTGAAACTTGGTGGAAGATGGTGAACAAGGTAAAGAAAAAATTCATCCCTATTGATTACCAAGTTAGCTTGTTGAGAAAGATGCAAAATTTGAAACAAAATAACATGACTATGAAAGAATATACTAAGGAATTCTATAGATTGGACATCAGATATGGACATATGGATGATGATGTTTAGAAAATTGTGAAGTACATTAATGGATTAAGATCTAGAATACAAGATGAAATAAGTTTGGTGAAGTTGGAAAGTGTAGAAGAAGCATATCAATATGCCTTGAAAGCTAAGGAGTTCTTGACAAAGAGGCATGAAATAAGACAAAGAGTTAGAGGTGGTAAATTCCAGAGAGGTAGAGGTAGATCTTATGGTGAAGGTGGAAAATCTAAAAATTTTGTGTATTATAAAAGAAAATTTGAATGGAAGAGTGTTGAGAAAGGCAAGACTAAATGGAAAAGTGGAAATTCTTTCCAAGGAGGCACTAATTCTTACCAAGGAAGAGTTAATTCTTAATCTAGAGGTGGATTTCATGGTAATTTTTTTATATGTGGTAAAGAGGGACATAGATTTTTTTAATGTAGATTTTCCAAAAGAGGGTAGAATAATAGAAATGATGTGATTTGATGGTGAGAAGGACCTTATGTAACAAGGGAAGTGATGAGGAACCTATTCTAAGGAGAAGTCCTTTCAAGACAAGATGTAAGATAGCTCGAAAATGCTACAAAGTGATCATTGATAGTGGAAGTTCTACGAATCTAGCATTAGAAGTTCTAGTTACAAAATTGCAATTACAGAGGTTGAAACATCCCAAACCTTATCATGTTTCATGGATCAAAGATGAGCATTGAATATTGGTAAGTGAGAAAAGTTGTTTGAATTTCAAAATTGGATATTACTTTGATGAAATTTTGTGTGATATTATGCCCATGGATTGTTGTCATATTTTGTTGGGTAGACCTTGGCAACATGATAGATATACTGCACATGATGGAAGATTGAATCAATATACTTTTTGGGTAAATGGGAAGAAATAAACATTTCTTATGTTGATTGAAAGTCTAGGTGAGGATAATTGTACTACTATAAAAATTTGTGTGGTTAATGGAAAACAACTTGAAAAGGAAATGAAAAAGAATCAAATCTATTTTTTGATAGTTCCTAGAGGACTAAGTGTTGGTAGTAATGATCGAGTGACAATAGATAGTGATAGTAGAGTACCAGTGGAAACTACAGTATCGTTGAATGAGTATAAAGATATTATTGTTGATGATATTCCTAATGATTTAGCTCCAGTAAGAAGTATAAATCATTATATGAATCTAATTCCTAGAGCTAGTTTTCCAAATAAAGCACCATATAGATTGACACCTACAGAGAATGAAGAACTTAATACACAAGTCCATGAGTTTTTGTACACAAGTTTGATCAGAGAAATCTTGAGTCATTGTGCTATACCTACTAGCTTAGCACCTAAAAAGAATGGAGAATGGAGAATGTTTGTTGATTCTAGAGCTATTAAAAAGATAAAAGTGAAATATAGGTTTCCTATGCCGAGGATAGATGACATAATGGATTTTTTGAGTGGAGCACAATATTCTACCAAGATTGATTTGAAGAGTGGCTATCATTAGATTAGAATCAAAGAAGGTGGTGACTCGAAGACTACTTTCAAGAGAAAGGATGGTTTGTATGAATGGTTGGTTATGCCTTTTGGTTTGTCTAAAACACTTAGTACTTTCATGAGGTTGATGAATAAAGTTCTAAAAATATTTTTGAGTAAGTTTGTGATTGTTTATTTGGATGATATTTTGATATTTAGTAAGACAAAAGAAGAACATCTTGGGCATATTAGACAAGTATTGCAGAGGTTGAAAGAGGAAAAGTTGCTAATTAATCTAAAAAAGTGTTCTTTTATGCTAGAGGAGATTGTGTATTTGGGATTTGTAATTTTAGTTGATGGGTCAAAGATGTATCCTAAGAAGGTTAAAGAAATTTTGGAATGGCCTACACCTAAAAATATGGGTGAGGTAGGAACATTTCATGGTTTGGATAGTTTTTATAGAAAGTTTATAAAGAATTTTAGTGTTGTTTGTAATGCTATGATTGAGACAATGAGGGGAGATAAAAAGGAATTCAAGTGGACAAATGGAGCTGATAAGAGTTTTGAGACTTTTAAACAAAAGGTTATTGAATTAGTTGATTGGCTTTGTTTGATTTCAAAAAAATATTTCAAGTTGAATGTGATGCAAGTGGTAATGCAATAAGAGATGTATTAAGTCAAGAATGTAAACCTGTTGCTTTCTTTAGTGAAAAGTTGAATGATGCTAAAAAGAAGTATTCTATGTATGATCAAGAATTTTATGCTATTGTTCAAGCCTCAAAGAAGTGGAAACATTATTTGATTCCTAAAGATTTTGTGTTGTATACTAATCATAAAGCTTTACAATACTTGGGAAGTCAACATAAATTGACTTAGAGAAAAATGAAGTGGGTTGAGTACTTGCACAATTTTACATTTGTGATCAAGCATAAGAGTGGAGTTACTAATAATGTTGCTGATGCATTGAGTAGAAAACATTTTTTGTTGACTAAAATGAAGGTTGAAGTTCTTAGTTTTGATGAAATGAAAGAGTTTTATGATGTTAATCCTGATAGTTCTGAGGCGTGGAGAGAGTGTAGAGCATAAAATCTAATAGATTACATAAGTATGATGAGTCTTTCATTCAAGAAGGTATATTGTTCAAAGGTATTTAGTTGTGTATTCCTAAAAGTTATGTGAGGTTGAATTTGGTTAAGGAAAAGCATAGTGGTGGATTAGCTAAACATTTTGAAATTGATAAGACATTGAGTTTGTTGAAAGAGGAGTACTATTGGCCACAACTGTATAAGGATGTTTAGAAATTTGTAAAGAGTTATGGAGCTTTTCAATTTGCAAAGGGAGCGAGTAAAGATAATCATTTATATATAGCTATTTTTGTTCCTGAGAATCTTTGGAATGACATTGGTATGGCTTTTATTCTTGGATTACCTAAGACAATAAAAGGGCATGACTTCATATTTGTTGTAGTGGATAGATTTTATAAGATGGCTCATTTCATACCATGTAAGAAGACAAAAGATGCTAAGAATATTGCTAAACTTTTCTTTAAAGAGATTGTGAGATTGCATGGATTACCAAGAAGTATTATTTTAGAAAAAGAATGTAAGTCTATTGGTTATTTTTGGAAGACTTTGTGGAAGAAGATGGGTTATAAATTGAAGTTTAGTTCTACATTCCATCCACAAATAGATGGATGGATAGAGTTTGTAAATAGAAGCTTGGGTAATTTGCTAAGATGTTTAGTTGGAAATAAGCCAAGTAATTGGAAGATGGTATTGGTACAAGCTAAATTTGCATGTAATAATTCTGTAAATAGGAGTACAAGGAACACACCTTTTTTTATTGTTACTAGAACGCATCCTAGAGGTATATTAGATTTGAGAAATGTTGTTGGTGAAGAAAAGAGAAGTATTGCAGGAGAATTTTTTTTTTGATATTATGGAGTCTTTCCATAAGGAAGTGAAGTTGAGGTTGGAACAAAGTAATTAAAAGTATAAGGAGAATTCTGATCAGTCTGGAAGACATCATGATTTTCAAGTTAGTGATGAGGTGATGGTTCATCTGAAGAAAGGAAGATTCCTAGTTGGAACATACACTAAGTTGAAGATGAAGAAATTTGGACCTTGTAAGATCTTGAAGAATTTTGACAGTGGTAATGCTTATGAAGTTGAGTTACTTGATGACATGGATATATCTCCTATATTCAATATTGCTGATTTGTATAAGTAGCCTGAGTCAGAGGATGAAGTTCTTATATCAAATGATTATCCTAAGAAGTAGATTGAAGAAGTTGAATAGATATTTGATCAGAGAGTTCAAGAGCACAAGAGAAAAATATTACTATGAATATTTGGTGAAGTGGAAGAATAGACCTATTGTAGATGCTTCATCAATTTCTCAATTTGAGTTGGATTTAGCTCAAGTTGGGACATCTCAATGATTCAAGAAAATCATTTCTTTCAACCCAGGTTATTTGATATAGGAGCATCCTAGGCTTCCTTGTTATTATGCTCATTTTTGTTCATTTTGCTGGTGTCAAGTTATTGTAGCACTCAATTTGTGTCAAGTTACTGTAGCACACAATTGGTATTGAGTTACTTTAGCACTTAGTTGGTGTTGAGTTATTATAGCACTTAGTTGATTGCAAGTTATTGTAACAATCATTCATGTGTCAAGTCACAACAGCACTTAGTTGGTCCTGAGTTACTATAGCACTTAGTTGGTACTGAGTTACTATAGCACTCCTTCAGGTGTCGAGTTACCCAGTGTATGTCAAGTGTTAATATTTAGACATGATTTCTGTGAGCTAACTTGCGAGTTTTATTTTGATCATAACATTTATGTTAAGATCTTTTCTTAGAATGTGTCCATACCATTTTTGGGTCAACCCTCCTCTTATCTAATGTTCTAGAATGATCTATAAGCTATTTTGGCAAGTATATATAGAGTTAGGCAAGTTTTTGTAGAGTAAAGATGGTAGAGCAGAACTAAAAATGGAAATTTGTAGTTGGATCTTTGAATGTGGATATATTTGTAATTGGTTGTAACCTAGAAGGCCTTATAGCTGGGCATGTATGAAGATATTTTTATGAATCAATAAAAGTATTTCTCTCTTCTTCCTCCTTTGGTTTTGGTTCCTTGTGTTTGCTTCTGTTGTGTTAACTCTTGTAGGGGAGTTTGGATAGTTGGGTGAGCCTTTGGCCCTGGTTATTTATCCCCTTTACCTATGTCAAGATGGGGGAGAGAGAGTAGGTGGTGGGAGAGGGAGTGGAAAAGGGAGAGAGAGGGGATGGTAATGTGTGTAAAAGTGAGTGAGTGTGTGTGTGTGTGTGTGTGTGTGTGAGAGAGAGAGAGAGAGAGAGAGAGAGAGAGAGTAGGAGATGGGAGAGAAAGAGTGAGAGTAGGGGATGGTAGAGAGTGTGAGAGAGTATAAGGGTGGCAAAGAGAGAGGGGGATGGGAGAGAGATAGTAGAGAGGGAGAGAGAGAGAGTGTGAGAGAGATAGTAGGTGATGGGAGATAGAGTGGGAGAGGGAGAGAGAGGTGGGGACAGAGTGGGAGAGGGAGAGAGAGAGGTGGGGATTAGAGTGTGTGTGAGAGATCTAGAGAGTAGGGAATGGAAGAGGAGAGAGGGGGGATGGGAGTGTGTGTGTGTCTATGTGTGTGAAAGAGAGAGTAGGGGATGGGAGAGGGGAGAGAGAGAGAGTATCTTGAGAGAGAGTAGAAGATGGGAAAGAGAGTGTGTGTGAGAGAGAGTAGGTGGTGGGAGAGCGAGTGGCAGAGGGAGAGAGAAGGGGATGGGAGTATGTGTAAGAGAGAGAGTAGGGGATGGGAAAGAGTATGAGAGAGAGAGAGAGAGTGAGAGTAGGGAATGGGAGAGAGAGAGTAGACAATGGGAGGAGTGGGAGAGGGACAGCGAGAGAGAGAGGAGGATGAGAGTGTGTGAGTGATAGAGAGAGTAGGGGATGATAGAGGGGGAGAGAGAGAGAGAGAGAGAGAGAGAGAGAGATTAGGGGATGGGAGAGGAGAGAGGGCGAGAGAGTAGGGGATGGGAGAGGAGAGAGGGTGAGAGAGTAGGGGATGGGAGAGAGAGTAGGAGGTAGGAGAGGGATTAGTTGAGGAAGAGTGAGAGATAGAAGGGGATGGGAGAGGAGAGAGTGAGAGAGTAGAGGATGGGAGAGGAGAGAGAGTGAAAAAGAGTAGGGGATGGGAGAGGAGAGAGAGAGAGCATAGGGGGTGGGAGAGGAGAGAGAGAAAGAGAGAGTAGGGTATGGGACAGAGAGTAGGTGGTGGGAGAGGGTGAGAGGGAGAGAGGGGGATGGGAGTGTGTGGGAGAGAGAGATTAGGGGATGGGAGAGGAGAGTGGGTGAGAGAGAGTATGGTATGGGAGAGAGAGTAGGTGTTGGGAGAGGGAGAGAGGGGGGATGGGAGTGTGAAAAAGAGATAGAGTAGGGGGTGTGAGAGGAGAGAGGGTGAGAGATAGTAGAGGATGGGAGAGAGAGAGTAGGTGATAGGAGAGGGAAAGTGAGAAAGAGTGTAGGGGATGGGAGAGGAGAGAGAGTGAGAGAGAGTAGGGGATGGGAGAGAGAGTAGGTGGTGGGAGAGGAAGAGTGAGAGAGAGAGAGTAGAAGATGGGAGAGGAGAGAGAGTAGGGAGAGAGAGAGAGAGTAGGGGGTGAGGGGTGGTAGGATAGGGAGAGATAACCTTTCATATGGTGCATACATACTATACTGTGTATGTGCTATAGTGCATACGCACTATATGAAAATACCAAAAAATGTTCATAATACAAGTTTGGGTCCCTATTGATCCATATTCTATTTTTTGTCTATTGTGTATTGTGTTGCTCCAATAGAAAAAATAGGTTCCAAGTTGTTGAAAATTAGCAAACATAATTTGAACACTTTTTGAACATTCTTTCATTCTATTTGAAGCTAGAAAACACCAAATTCAATCATTGGATATGCTATTTGAAGGCTTTTTGAATGTTCTTTCTATAGAAAAGGTTAGTGCAATCCTTTTTAAATATTCTTTGTTGTTATATAGAGACAAATTTGATTATAATTTGACATGTTTAATATCTAGTGAATTCACTAAAATTTGTATGTTTGAATGAATTGATATTTGAAAATGGTTATAAATTTGGCAAGTTGTTTAATATATATTGTGTATTCATTAAAATAATTGTAATTTTTATATGTATTTGAATTATTTTTAATTTAAAAATTATAAGTAATTTAGATGTTTGAATAATTTGACATATAGAAATCATCATCTTGCTAAGGAAGAAACCAAAAACTCAAACAAATGAACAGAGGGAGAGAAATTTCACAATTAAAAGAGATAAAATGAAACTACTAAGTGAACAAAGAAAATTGCAAAGCAATAATGAAGAATTGACTTTTGAAGAGGAACAAGAACCACCGATACAAAGAAACAGAGAGGAATTAGAAAGACAAAGAAAACAGATGAGACTATTACACTCAAGAAGACAATTGAATTGTGAATCTACACCATCTTCCAATGTTGGAGTCCTATCATCCACTCATGTTGAAGAGATGCTAATTTGTAAATTCAATGGTAGGTGATATTCCATCTTTTCCATCTTATTGCCAAGACACATCATCTTTAGTTCAAGGGACACAAAACACTCAGCCTTATGTTGATATTCAAAATGTTGAGGAAATGGAAGAGATAATAACACCTTCTAAGATTCATTTTAGAAGACCAAATATTTGATTGATATTGATACTAACATTTTGAAATTAATGCCTAACAATATTAACAAGTGTACTTGTCAAAGAAAAGTTAATCATATGTGGAGATTATTATTTGAAGAATTAAATATTATGGGTCAATACTAATTATTTGTCGAAATGATGAAAAATTGGAAATTTCGGCCTATCATGAAGATTCTTAGGCCAAGAATGATGGATGATTCAAATGAAAAAGACATTGTAAAGAATCTAATGACTGCTTATGACAAAGTGGGTTCTAAATCACTAAATATAGATAGTAATATCACAAGACAAGTACTTACATCAACAATAGTAAGTACTCAAATGAAGAAAGCTGAACACATGAGAAGGACAAGAAAAACATTGAAAAATGGTACAGATACTCTAAGGAGAGACAAGCTAAGGCATGAGAGATTGGAAGATCCAACAAAAAATGAATTATGGACATTTAGCGGTAGAATACTACAAAAGGATAAAGAAATTTGTGAAGCTTTGAAATCATTATTATTTTTTTTTGGAAACTAATAGTGTTTCCTCTAATCAAAGAGATGTTTTAAGAAGGAGAATTGGTATGCAAAATTGTGACCCACGTGTGAAACATGTTTTGGACTCAACTCAAGCACAATTTTTTGCAAAATTTATTGGTATGTATCCTCAAATTCAAATAAGTCAAAGGTTTTTTGAGATGGGTAAATATTTTTATGTGAAGATAAATCACACATGCACAATTTGTTGTTGTAGGATAAATATTGAATTTTCTAACCATTTTGATGTTTTAAGGCATATATGTGTGTTTTTGCATTCTAAGTTTGTTTCGCAAGATTTGAAATGAATGAGCCACCAAGATCTTCAAGGGAATTCATATCCAACATTTTATGTGAAATAAGGGATGACCAACAATTTTACAAGACATCATACTTGGATAGTAAATTCTTATTTTTGTGGTTCTTTGTAACTTTTGTCAACTTTTGAACAAATGGATAGTACACGTGCAATTGGAAATGAAATAGTAGATTACAAAAAATATAAGACAGTGACATGCTATAAAAGATGGGAAATAGGGTAAAAGATTTGATTTAGTCCTTGAAAAGATTCTAGTTTATGAGTTCATGAAGATTTTTCATGAAAAGATTATTTATGAGTATGCAAAGCATACACATAGAGCTTGACGGCTGGATTTGTAATTCAAGTTGTGCAAGGATATATTTCCATTGGATACTATTGTTTTAGTTGTAGAATTCATAGAAAACTACACACTACAACCACAAAATGAGGTGCAAGAAAAGTATTATCCTTCTCAATAGGTTCTCACATTTATTCACATAACATTCATGCATTCACCTACAAGTACAGAGGATGATAGGAAAATTTTGAGGGAGTACCATTTTTACATTAGTGATGATCAATCACATCCTATGGAGTTTGTACATGGTTGTTTTCAACTATTTTACAAAGATTTTGCTAATAGGGGCATACCATATCATTATCACATTATTTGGTCAGAAAATTGCACATCTCAATTCAAGAATGCACAAATGTTCTATTTCTTGACAAGGATCCACAAGTTGTGTAGAATTTAATATATGTGGAATTTCATAGTGGCTGGTCATGGAAAGGGAGAGCACAATGGTGTAGGAACATGAATAAAAAGGGCCTTAGCTCATGAAGAAATAAAGTACAAAGATGGAATAATATTGAAAAATGCAAAATCCATCATCTTGTGGTGTAACACTACAATGGGTCTAGGTAAGGAAGGTGAGTCTATAGTTCATAGATTTTTTTGGTTGATACATAATATTGACATTGCACGATATGATGCTTGTTGCACACTAACAGGATCAAGTGAGTTGCACTTTTTTAGAAACTTTGATGTAGGTTCATGGAGTATCCACACACAAAAAATGGCATGCTATTATCCATCATATGCAGAGTAAAATTTGGATGACTGTGAGTCTACTGAATGGGTGGACAAATAGGATATATAGGTTTTGGACCCAACTAACACCTATCATCCCCCACAAGCATTAGAAATGGTAGAGATAGATTCATCTATTGACTTTAACGCTTGTCTAATCTAGTGTAGCTTGGTAATATATATACACACACACACACACACACACACATATATATATATATATATATATATGTATACATATATATATATATATATATGTATACATATATATATATATATATATATATGTATACATATATATATATATATATGTATACATATATATATATATAGATATATATATATATATAGATATATATACATATATATATACATATATATATCTATATATATATATATAGATATCTATATATATATATATAGATATATATATGTATATATATATATATATATATATATATATATATATATATATAGATATATATATCTTTGTAATTTCAATACATAACTTTATAACTTTTACCTAAGTATTTTTAAAATTAATGACCACATTTTGTAAATTTATCACTACAAGCCATGTTTTTGTTATTATTGCACTTTAAGAAAATGAAGCAGGGATAGATTATTATTTGTTTTGTTGTGTCCAAGCCAAATTTTTTTGGATCACTTGGTTATAGATGGTGAAGTTTTAGAATACCATATTGGTGCAATGGTTGTAACTAGAACATGGCTTAGATAATATTCTATGAAGAACCGTAACTTGTGGTTATTTGAGGATTGGCAAATAGAGAGGAAGATTCTTCATTTTTCAAACCTTGTTGTTGCATCAAATGTCCACTTGATAAAATATGGTAGAAAACCACATAATAAGACTCTTTTGAAATTTTGCGAGTCAGACTACAAGGCAATACTTGAGACATTAATACGTAGAGAAAATCTTGTTGGTTCATTAGATTGAATGGGGAGAGAGGGAGAGAGAGAAAGAGTGGTGTAGGGTCACCTTGAATCATTGATGCAAGTGGTAGGGTACTAACAATGAAGGCTAGGAAAGTACAACCCACAAGGACACCTAAACAAAGTTTGAAAGCCCAAACACAGCCCAAAACCATGCACTTTGACCTTGACAATAATAAAGTCTTAACATATGAAACCTACTCGAGACATTGAACCATGAAAATAGACTTAAGGCATGTTGTTTTTACATCAGTAGGAGCATATGGAATAAATTTGAAGGCCTCAAACTGAGAAAAAGTCATAGTTCCTTCATTAGCCTCTTCGATTCCTAGTAGCCCAAGAAGTAAGTTTATGGCCTGCAACTTAGTATATGTTGAATGGAAGAAAAAAATAACCACCAAGATGCCTCCTACTCTTGATATATTGTTAGATTTCGAAGTGCTAACATTGCATACACAAAAATGCTACATTAACCCATGGGGACAACAATTAAGGTTAAAGGGCTAATTCAACCACTATTGCAAAGTAAGTACTATTTAGACACATGATAGAACCACCAAACCAATTGGACATGTTGAGGAATGTTCTAAATAGCCTAAATCCCAAGTTTGAGGCTTTGGAAATGAATTTTATGGTCTCAAGTGTTGACTATAGAAAAATAGTGAGTTGGTGCATATATGCTACATGCACCTAGGGCATCATATTTCTCCCTGGTACCTACATTTATACAACTAAAACCATAAAAATATCAAAGATCATTAAGAATACAAGGACTCCACCAAAGGCCATAAAATTCCTATGGTGGAGTCTCAAGTTATAACATGATTTCCACCAAAACCCTTGAAACCCTTAAATTTTGGGCTATCAGCACTAAAATAGGAATAACTTGAGTTCTAGAACATTTCAAGACCTCAAACTAGTTGAATTATAAAGGTAACTCATATCCATACAGGTCTGTACCATGCAAAAAAAAAACCTAGAATGCAACAAAACATGTTATATTTTATTGATTTCAAAGCAAAATCTTACATTATACCTTCCACCCACCTGAAAGGGCTATATGAAATTCTTTCCCAACTGATCCAACCAAATTTGAAAGGTTGTGACCATTGGGGGAATGATTGCAAACAATTTTTCTTAGTTATGCAAAAAGTTGCAAAGTTGCATAGCGGCCGTTGCAACTTTTATTGCATTTTTGCATTTTTGTGCCTAAAAGGCATTTTAACAAGGTAAATTAGTCCTAATTGACTCAAAACAACTATTATACTCTAGATGAAAATCATATGTATTCAAAATACAAAATTGTGCCTTTGTGACCTCATTGAGCAATAGGCTTATAAAAAACTCAATATTGCTAAGGGACCACACAAAAGGGTTAATGGCAATTCTAGGAGTCTAAAATCATGACCTTATTAAAAAAAAGAAAATAAAATTAGAAAGAGTTAATAAATGACCCAAAGAACTTGATTACATGATTTCATATGAGGAGTGCTCTTGTACCAATCATAGGGCCCTCACCTTTTTATTTTTGTTGTGTTATGCTTCAAGTGAGCCTTGTAAGTAGAATAAGCATAGGTGTGGTAGTTAGGGTATTTGACGCCATTTAATGTCCTTAAAAGAGTCACTATTTTGGCCTAAAAAACAAGGCATGCATTTCCATATGGAAATGAGTAAACTAAGGGATGAGTCATTAGCTCAAGGAAGGGTCCCTAGCATGGAATTGCAAAGGAATAGCCTAAATAACAAGCTAGAAGTGTTAAGACTTGAGGAACCAAGAAAAATCCAAAAGTTGCTAAATTGCAATTTTGCAAGAAATTGTGGGTTTACCTTTTAAAACTTGAAGGTGGTCAATGCAAACCATAAAGATGAAGGGGAAAGACCTAGGAGGTGATATAAAGACTTTCCAAACCCTAAAATGAGAGAATTTAATATCATTGTGTATGGTCAGCATGCTATAGCATGATATTTGAAGGCAAAATGATGCAGAAAGCTAGGGTGGTGGGCTTCAATATAGAATAATTTTTAAAAATTCCAGTGGTTTAGAAATCTGGGCCTATCAACAATCTAAATGCTCCAAGGAAATGACCTAAAACTTGTCTTAATCTATATATTCTTGGTTTGCACTTAATAATAAAAGTTAGTTTGGTCATCACATGAATATTGGGCCCTAAATTATTTCAAATAGTGATGCTGAGTGAATTACTTTATTGATCCTTCAAAATGTCAAAACAAATTGAGTTGAGATTCTCAAGAATGAACAAACTTGCAAACACAAAGAGTTTTATTATTGCATTTCACCAATCTCACTGTGTCTATCTGTACACCCGATTCTCACATATACAAAAGCTTCAAAATAACTTCTCCAAACTATTTCAACCAACTCTCATCAGTTGGGTTGAAGGTTTAAGGTTTAAAAAAAAATTAAAACTCCAACTTCCCTCTAAATCCTAAACTAGCAGTTGGATTTTGAAAATTTAAAATTCCAATGTACAATTTATTGAATTCTTTTAAAGAAAAAGACCATTAACTTACTCATTTTGATCTTATATGATCATTAAACTTTCTTAGACCTTAAACATTCCAATTTAACCCAAGGACTCTATTGGTCCCCCTTACAAAAAAAAATGGTCCCTTTAAGACTTTTAACAATTTCTAAGATTTGCAGAATCAAAAAGCCATTATAGGCTTTAGTATTTACCAATTAATTTGCCTTATCCTTTGATTGTCTTGTTGACCCTAATTGTATATTCCATCCTTCAGATTTCCCTTGAGGTTCATGAAGTTCCTTATGATCTTTATCTTTGGCTTGAATGTCTAAGGTGCTTCTACACCACAAAATTACTAACTTTTTGAGTTTCAAGGCAATTTTGACATTATTTTTATAGATTGTACTAGTTTCCATGGTAGATTGGGTTGTTTAGAACAATTTTGTTTTAGGAAGTTTGGCTTTCTTTTCATAGTTTCTCAAAAGGTTGCTTGCCAACTTTTGAGCAACTTCTTAAAAATTTGTTAAACTTTCAAAAACTCTTACCCAAAGGGCTAGTTTGTTCAAACTAACCTTATAACCATTGGGTACAACCTATATTATTCCTTACAGGTGGGTGATAGGTATGATGTACTTATTTTGGCAAGAAAGTTTTAAAAAAACATATTTTTCTAGAAAAATTACATATTTTAGAGCATTGTATGGATTGGTACAAACATTGGGAGATGTATCAATGACCACAAGAGTTAGAGGGGTGAGTTACCTTTCATTTGTACTTAGTTTCATGTTTTGATCCTTTGTAGTTTGCAAGATATTCAAGTTTTGCTGAAGGTGGCTAGGAATTAGCATTAAACCAAGGGTTTCACCTAGGGCCTTATTATTTTGTTACTTTCCACCATGGGAATTTGATACCCCTTAGTGGAATGCAAGCTCTATTAGAGTACTTCATGATTTTTTAGGTTTTATAGATGGCCAGACAAGTAATGAATTTTTCCACCATGCCCTAGGTGTATGGCTCCATACATGCACCATTCAACATTTCACTATGTAGTCACTATAACTTTTGCTCCAAAGTGATCCAAGGTCTATAAATTTTGATTTGGACTTGTTCTTAAGAATGTTGAACTGAAACATTCTTGGGCATGCCAAACTAAAATGTCCCTAAGAGTCACTAAATGCCTTAGGCAAATGATATTTGATAGGGAATATCTCAGACTTTGTGCGAGGTATAGATGTGATTCTAGGTGCTTTAGGACCATGTTGTAGAGACTTGCAATAATCTCTCTCACAATTTGTAAATCTTACTCTGTTTTGATTTTGCAACACCATCTCAGGTGATGCTAAAACTTGTAGTGTTAGCTAGTACAAAGTTTCCAACTACCAAATCTCCCTCACCATTCATTGTGTGATCAACTATCTATTCCATTAGCTCTCGGTGGCTAGGTAAAACATAGCCCCAAGCTCCTCCCATCCTATTGAGCACTCAAATGTTCTTGTGCATGCCAAACTAAAACATCCCTAAGAGTCACTAAACCTCATAGGGAAACAATATTTGATAGAGCATATCTCAGAGCTCTTGCAAGATATGGATACAATTCTAAGTGCTATAGGACCCTATTATAGAGACATACAATAACCTCCCTCACTTTTTGGAGATCTTAGTCCATTTTGATTTTGCAATGCCATCTTAGGTGATGCAAAAAATTGTAGTGTTGGCTAATAGAAATTTTCCAACTACCAAATCTCTCTCACCATTCATCATGGGATCAAACTATCTATTCTATTAGCTCTGGGTGGCTAGGTAAATCCTAGCCCCAAGTTCCTTTCATCCTATTGAGAGCTTGAACATTCTAAGGCACATTGAACTGAAACATCCCTAAGAGTCACTAAATGTCATAGGGAAGTGATCTCTAACAAAGAATATCTCAGAGCTCATGTGAGGTATGGATACAATTTTGGGTGCTATATGACTATGTTGCAGAGACCTACAACAATATCTCTCACTTTTTGGAGATCTTACTCCATTTTGATTTTGTGATGCCATCTTGGGTGATACTAAAACTAATATAGTGTTGGATAGTACAAATTTTCCAACTACCAAATCTCCCTCACCTTTCATTGTGAGATCAAACTATCTATTATGTTAGCTTCAAGTAGTTGGGTAAACCCTAGCACTAAGCTCATCTTATCCCATTGAGCACTCAAACATTATCAAACCAAAATGTCCCTAAGAGTCACTAAATGTCATAGGAAAATTATCTTTGATGGGGCATATATCAAAGCTTGTGTAAGGTATTGATGCAATTCTAGGTGCTATAGGACTATATTGCAAAGACCTACAATAACCTCTCTCTCTTTTTGGACATCTTACTCCATTTTGATTTTCTAATGCCATCTTGGGTGATGCCAAAACTTGTAGTGTTGGCTAGTACAAAGTTTCCAATTTCCAAATATCCCTCAACATTCATTATGGGATCAAACTATCTATTTTGTTAGCTCTAAGTGGCCAATAAAACACTAGTACCAAGGTCCTCCTATCCCATTGAGCACTCAAACATTCTTAGGCATGCCAAATTGAATTGTCCCTAAGAGTCACTAAATTCTATAGGGAATGAATCTTTGATGAGGCATATCTCAGAGCTCATGCAAGGTATGGATGTAATTCTAGGTGCTATAGGACCATATTGTGGAAACCTACAATAAACTCTCTCTTTTTGGAGATCTTACTCTATTTTGCTTTTATGATGCCATCTTGGGTGATGCTGACACTTAGTGTTGGCAAATACAAATTTTTCAATTACCAAATCTCCCTCACCATTTGTCATGGGATCAAACTATCTATTATGTTTGCTCTAAGTGGCTGAGTAAACACTATTCCCAAGCTCCTCCTATCCTACTAAGTGCTTGAACATTTGTGGGCACACCAAACCAAATCATCCCTAAGAGTCACTAAATGCAATAGGGGAGCGATCTTTGATGGGGCATATCTCAAAACTCATGTGATGTATGGATGTGATTCTAGGTGCAATAGGACCTTTTTGTGGAGACCTAAAATAACCTCTCTCTCTCCTTTTAGAGATCTTACTCCATTTTAATTTTTGCAATGCCATCTTGGGTGATGTTGAAACTTGTAGTGTTGGCCAATACAAAGTTACCAACTTCCAAATCTTGCTCACTATTTGTCATGGGATTGAACTATCTATTCCATTAGCTTAAGTTGGCTAGGTAAACCCTAGCCTCAAGCTTGTCCCATCTCTTTGAGTACTCAAACATTCTCAAGCATGCAAAACCAAAACATCCCTAAGAGTCACTAAATGCCACATGGTAGTGATGTTTGACAAGGCATATCTTAGAGCTCATGCAAGGTATGGATACAATTATAGGTGCTATAAGACCATGTTGTGGAGACTTACAATAAACTCTCTCTCTTTTTGGAGATCTTACTCTATTTTGATTTTGTGATGTCATCTCAAGTGATGCTGAAACTCATAGTGTTGGCCAGTACAAAGTTGCCAACTCCCAAATCTCCCTCACTATTCGTCATGGAATTGTACTGCCTATTCCATTAGTTCTAGGTAGCTAGGTAAACCCTAGACCAAAGATCATTTCATCCTATTAAGTGTTTGAACATTCTCGGGCATGCCAAATAGAAGCATCCCTAAGAATTACTAAATGCCACAGGAAAGCAATCTTTGATAGGGCATATCTCAAAGCTCATGAAAGCTACAAATACAATTCTAGGAGCTATAGGACCATGTTGTAGAGACTTACAATAACCTCTCTCTCTCTTTGGAGATATTACTCTATTTTGATTTTGTGATGCCATCTCGGGTTAGCCAATACAAAATTACCAACTACCAAATCTCCCTCACCATTTGTCATAGAATCAAATTGTCTATTATGTTAGCTCTTAGTGGCTAGGTTAACCCTAGCCCCAAGCTCATCTTGTCCTATTGATCACTCAAATGTTAAGACAAGAATTGAATAACTTCTTAAAACAACATTGTAAGGTTGATTGTTGGTTTTTAATAATCACAAAATTGAACCTACATTCATAACATAATTTTCGTTTTCAACATTTATGAAACTTGAAATTTTTCCTAATTGAACATCAACATCTCATCTTATTTTTTATGTGCATCCATATAACTAAAAATTGCAAAGAAAACTCATGAGAAGCAATAATACTCAACCACTATTTTATTGGCAACCTAATTCAAAGGCTTAGCAAAGAAAGAACCAAGAAGAAAACCTAATGTCATTGCCATTACAACAAAGTTTTTAAATATAGTTTACATAGGATTCCCATCCCAAAATTTCAACAATCCAATTAAATTTCCTTCTTGACCCTTATCAAGGGGTCCATATCATTTTTTCCAAATCCATTGCTAAAATCGTGGAGGGAACAAAATCTAATTGGGTGACAAGCAAGCATAACCAAGAGACAAAATCAAACATTCATATTCATACTAGGTTTTTACAATAGGATTCTCAATGAATCAAAACTAGGGAAAGGTGGATTTTTCAAATAGGAAATGTCAGACACAACACCAAAATAGGTGCCCAATCAGGGCTATAATTCAAGAACTTCCGTTCTTTCATTTTTACATTCCGAAACACATACATGGTTTGTGCTGACATGTAGAGTCCCATAACACCCTACCCTCTATCCCTCTTCTCATCCTAAGAAGAGACTCTACACTATTGGAGTCCAACTAAATAACTTTCTCAAAATTTTCCACTTCTACCCTATCTAAGGGTGAGTAATGCAAAAACACCCATATAAGAAAAATTCAAAATTCAAAAAAAACATGAGAGAAAGCACTCAAGAAAACATAGTTTTTTTTTCAATCCTTCCAAAAACATACCCAACATACATACGAGCATACCAATAACAACTAAATACCATAAGCATGAAATAAGAATGAACAATCTGAAACAAGGAGATGAATAAATCCTACCTTCACAAAGAGGTTATGGTAAATGATAAAATTGAGAAGAGCTTTTCCTTCCTTTCCTTCAATCTTCAAAGACTCCTCTCTAAAAGTAGAGATTGGGTAACAACCAAAACTACTCCAAGAAGGGCCTCTAAATAAGATCCAAACTCAACTACCAAAAAGGCCAATAACTTCCTCCACATACCTAAAAATATAGAAGTTTCTAACTCAAGTAGTCCTAAGGTTAACCACTAAGTGGAGTTGAGGTTATGTAACTCATGGTAACCACTTTCAATTTTCGCACAAAGGCAAAAATAGACTTTATGAGTGACCTCAAAAGTCAGCAAAAGGGGCTTAGGGGGTGGAAAATGCCCCCAACCCATACCCATACCCCTTGGGTATAAAGATTTCATGTTTTAAGGCCTTAGGAATTGATTTGGGACCAAACAAATGCTAGGAAAAATTTAGGACTATCTAACAACTCAAAAATGTAGATTAAGCACTAATCCAAATTAAGGGTAAACAAACTTGATTCAAAAACAAATTAGAGAAAAGGTCACTAACTTAGTCTAATTTAGGTCCAAAGGTTACAAAAATGACCCTAACTAGCATGCTGGAATGCATAAAAAAATTCATGAGTGTCAATTGACACTATAAGAACACAATTACAAAAAATTAACATTTATTGATCATAGAAAGATACATTCATACATCTCACAATATAATTAAATTATGAACAACAATATTTCCACAAATAGCACATAGGGATCAGTTCCATTCCTCCATTGGGTTTGTTGGCTAAAATATCCTGCACACTCATTGTACACATCAGTAGTCCCACAAAATCACATGCAAATATGTATATATGTATCAGGGATTCACATAAATTAAAACATACATCTTAAAATCAATTAGGTTTTCTTTCATCCTACTCATATCCTTAATCATTAAAATTTCATAATCAATGCGCTAATCCTACATTTCACTTATTTCATCAACATACATATTCATAAAACATTAAATGATGAACTCAAATATCTAAAAGTAAACATCACACAACATGAAATAATATAATATGTTCAAGTATCCAATAATGTCTTGACATCTTGAGTCGTGAGTGTCAAAATAATAATAATGTATCACTATGCTACGATGGGTTAGGGCGAGGCCTCACATCCTCCCCCACTATGCATGAACTTCCTCCTGGAGTTCATCAAAAAGATAAGGGTACTGAGATTGCATCTGTGCTGCATCCTCCCATGAAGCTATAACCTCATCGTAACAATCCCACTGGACCTAACTTGGTCTAGCTCTTGACCTTGAAGTGCTATGGTTCGTTGAGAAATAATATGGATAGGCTCCAGTGCTAGCTATCCGTCCAACTCCACTTGCAAAGCATCCCAATCTATAATATGAGACTCATCATAAATGTATCCTCTAAGTACTGAAATGTGAAACAAATCATGGATGTGTGACAGGCTAGGTGGCAAGGCTAAATGGTATGTAATAGGTCCTATCTTCTCTAGGATCTCAAATGGTCAAACAAACTAGGGTGCCAACTTAGAGCCCTTTCTAAATCAAATCAGACTCTTGTGTGGTCGCACCCTCAAGAACACTCTATCACCAACTTGATACTCTTGATCTATCCTCTTTGCATCGACATACTTCTTTTGCTTATCATGTGCCTCTCTCAAGTGTTGTCTAATCAGGGTCACCTACTGCTCCATCTCCTTTACTAACTGGGGACCAATAGATACTTGATCCTCGATCCTATCCCAACTCAAGGGCATCCTACATGGTCTTCCATACAAGGCCTCATAAGGTGGCATACCTATGGAGGAATGGTGCCCATTTTTATAGGAAAACTCAACAAGATGTAGGTATTCCTCCTATTTGACATGATGGTCCATCACGTACATATGTAGCATGTCCTCCAAAACCTAATTCACTTGCTCAGTCTGACCATTGATCTAAGGATGGTACGATGTATTAAAATTGAGTCGAGTGCCCAAAGCTACCTGTAACTCTTTGGAGAATGAAGAAGTGAACAAAGATTCCCTATCAAAGATGATCTTACAAGGAACACTGTGAAGTCTAACAATGTGCCGCAAGAACACTTGGGCTATGTCTCATGCTATTTATGTAGTATGCATGGGTAAGAAATGGGCAACCTTGGTCAATATGTCAACTATCACCAAAATGACATCATGGTGGTGAGATGACATGGGGAGACCAATAATGAAATCCATAGATATAGCATCCCATTTCCACTCTGCAATCTCATGTGACTAAAGAAGCCCACCAAGATGACGGTGCTCCGCCTTCACCCTCTGACACTCAAGGAATCTCACAACTATGGTATAAATTTTCACTTTCATACTTGGCTAATGATACAACTACCTCAAATCTACATGCGACTTCTTAACACTGAGGTGGGCTACATAAGGTGCTCTATGAGCCTCAAAGTACAATGAGTTCACACAAACCCCCAATGGAAGGTACATACATACATCCTCTATGATGCAAAAGTCTATCAGACTCTAAGGAATACTCTGAATACTTCCCTTCCAAGGGTATCTAAGAATGCACTATCTGACTCACTTCTACATAAAGCTCATCAACTAGTAAGTTCTTTAAGATCTTCTCTCTTAAGTGAGTGCAAGTAGTCACAGATAAAAGCTAATGGTGCCTTCTACTTAAGGCATTTGCAACCACATTCTCCTTTCCCTTGATGTAATGAACATCAAAATCGTACTCACAAAGAAACTACATCCACCTTCTTTGCCTAGCATTAAGGTTCGGTTGAGAAAATATGTACTACAAACTCTGGTGATCAAAATGAAGCTCAAATCTATGACCCAGAAGGAAGTGTTTCCATCTCACCAAGGCATGAACCACTGCCACAAGTTCTAGGTTGTGAGTAGGACAATTGAGTTCATGAGTCTTCAACTTCCTAGACTCAAAGGAAATAGGTCATCCATCTTGCATAAGGATTGCCCCTATACTGTCTAAAGATGCATCGATTCACATGATGAAATCTGTAGAAGGATTTGGTACTGCAAGAATTGGTGCACTTGTGAGGCCTCTCTTGAGCTCTTGAAAAGCTCTATCACACTTCTTTGTCCACTCACACTTCTTCCCCTTTTTTTGAAGAGATGTGATGGGGTGTGCCAATCTAGAGAATCTTGAAATGAAACGTCAGTAATAACCTGCTAGCCCCATAAAGCTCCTTACTTCAGTAACACTAGTGGGTGCTAGCCAATCCATGATGACCCTAATCTTTGATGGGTCTACTAAGATGCCATCACCTGATATGACATGACCTAAATAATGTATCTCAAATCTAAAGAATGCACACTTTGACAAGTTTCCAAACAACTAATTCTCTCTCAACTTTTGCAATTCCTACCTCAAGTGCTCTTCATGCTCTTCCTCATCATGAGAATAGATCAAAATTTCATCAAGAAAAAAATCACAAAATTATCCAAAAAGGTATGGAATACTCCATTCATGAGGCTCATGAATATAGCTAGAGCATTCATGAGGCCAAATGGTACCACGATGAACTCATAGTGACCATACCTAGTATGAAAAGGCAATCTTGGGGATATCACTATCCACAATCTTCAATTGATGATAACCCAATTTTAGATCAATCTTTGAAAATACTCGAGCACCCTATAACTGGTCAAATAGATTATTGGTTGTGGGAAGAGGATATCAGTTCTTGATGGTCCATCCTTCTTCTTAAAAAATATGCCCCTTCTCTAAGAGTTCCTCCAACTAAGCCTTAGTTCACTAAGCTCATGAGTAGTCATCCTATATGGTGCTCTCAAAACTGGATCGGCTCTTGGCACAAGATCCATGTGAAAATCCACTACTCTAGGTGGAGGCATACCAGGAAGCTCTGAAGGAAACACATCTACAAACTCTTGCAGGATTGAATAATAATCAAGGGATGGGTCTCCCTTTGAATCTTCCTCTTTGTCACTAATGGTGATAGAAAAAAACTAACAACCCTTTTGTATACACCAACTAAGCTGCATAACATAAATCATACAAAGGGATAGAGGTCTCTTCACTCTGAAGATCTCCCTAGAGATACCATCATCATCCACACATTTCACCCTCTTCTATTGACAATCCATCTTGGTGTTGTAGGCATAAAGGCAATCCATACCAAGAACAAAATCATAAGAACTTAGAGGGGTAATGCATAGATCAGACATCATGGACATGTCTCAAATCTACATCTAACAATTCTGCACCATGGAACTAACTAACACTCTAGCTCTTGAGGCTAACTCTACTTCCCAATTGACATCCTATCTAACTGCCACTAGTCTGCAATGCTCCACCACATATGGAGATATAAAAGAGTCAATAGCTCTAGAATCAAATAAAAATGTAGCCATATGGCCTTGTATAATACCTATAGCCTCGATAACTGTGGCCTGATGCTCAGCCTGGCAGTTGTCAACCTCTGTAAAAACTCTATGGGATCTACCCATGCCACCAATTATCGGCTCTGAAAAATCCTATCTCTATCCACTGGATGCTAGTCCCTATAGACAATCTCTAGCAATATGACCCATGCCACCACAAGTGTAGCATTGTCCTCGGGTATAAGATTGTGCACCCTATGATCCAGATTGATGTGGGCCTCCTAACCTACTAGATCCACTATATCCACCCCTAGAAAACTGATGAGCCTTCAGTGACTATGACTATGGGGCCTGTACTTTTTGATCCTGCTTAGGACCCTGTGACTACAATTTCTTAGGCTTAGAGACCTGATAACCCTAAGAAGGTTTTTTCTGCTAGTGCTACTATGGTTTCGGCTATTGAGACTATTGGCCCTTAGAGGACCCTTCTGTATAGTTTTGATTCCCTTTCCAAGGGGGTTTTTGTTGGGTGGAGTTTCAGTTCTGAGACCAATCCCATGACTCTTGCCTACCTTGAGTATCCTCTACAACTAGTGCTATCTCCACTACCTATCTAAAGGTGGTAGGGAATGCCATCCGAACTAGACCCTGAAGTGAGAAATTTAGACCCATGATAAAGCGATGCACTCACAGTTTCTCATCCTTCATGTATTCCACATAAGGAAGGAGATCGAGAAACGTATTCTCATACTGAGCTACTCTAAGACCTCTATGATATAGAGAATGAAACTCCTCTATCTGCTTCTATCTAAAATGCTCTGACAAGTACCTCCCTCAGAATCTCTCCAAAAATAACTCCTGTGTGAGGGTACCCATCCTCACTCCTCCTATAGTCTCCTCTTGATGGCACCAATTGGAGGCATCTCCTCTCAATTGATGGACTACTAGACATGCCTTTAGATTACTCTCATAAGGATGTAATTCAAAGCACCATTGTAGGCTTTGTAACCATGCCTCTGCTACTGTCCCCTTAGTGGAACTCTTAAACAATGGTGGCCTAAGTTGAATCAATTCATTGATATCATCTCCTATATGCCTAGGAGGTCTGTCAAGTGGGGGTCCTCTCTAGTGTATTGACACACCCTTGTGCTCAACCTATCCCTCTATCTATCTTAGTGGGGGACTCCTAGTCCTCTCTCTAACTTCAGGTCACTCTGCTTCCACTACGAGAATCTACTAACCTAGCTAAACTATAGGTACTACCCTTTGTTGAACTACACCAATCAACATTTGAAGTGCATCTATAATGTCCTAGTTTAGGTTCGGTGGAGGTGGAGATGGTGGTGGAGGTGGTGGTGGTCCATCCTCTTGTCCCGCTCTACCACCCCTAGCCCTATGACCTCTGCCTCGCCGGTTGCTTCAAGTAACAGGAGGCATCTACAAAATTAAATATTTGAGTAAAGTTTTAGAAGCACAATGGTTTAAGGTTCCTAGTTCTGAAACATGGGCTCTGATACCAAAATGTCATGCCCAAAAATACAAGGGCAAAACACACAAATTTTTTTAATTTAAGAAATACAAGATGACTAGATTCACTAGGGTACAAGAGTTGAATATGCAACATTATTTTTACTATGTTCATCTTAAGTTTAATCATGAGAAGAAATAAAATGATAAATTTGTACTCTCATTATAAAATTGATATTGACACTTGTTTCATCATTACATATTTATACTTAATTTTACATTGATTCAATTAAAATCTAATTTTAACAATTACTAACCAACTTCTCTAATAATGCTAACTTTTTTTAAAAAAAAATACAAGATCATTGCTAACACTAAGCACACTAAAACTTTTAAACATATTAATTAAATTTACTATTTAAATTAGAACTAATTTCCAAATTCCTTTACAATCTAAGCACCTATAATGAATATTATTGTATAATTCAACAATCTTAAATTTAAAAGAAACTTACACAATTAAAACCTACTTGCTACAAAAACTAACTTAAATTAGTTATAAACTAACTAAATTATAAATATATATATATATATATATATATATATATATATATATATATATATATATATATATATATATATATATATATATATATATATATATATATATATATATATATATATATATATATATATATATATATATATATATATATATATATATATATATATATATATATATATATATATATATATATACTAACTGAACTTAGTATCATTTAACTACATTTAATAAAAAAAAAACTAAAATTTAAACCGAACTAAAACTAAACACATAAAAATTAAGATTTATTTTAAAACACTTATAACATCCTAATCTAATTTCTAACCTATCCCTACACCCACATCCACATAATCCCCTCAAAACCTAAGCCCCTACCTATCTAACCAAAGGGGGGAATGAAAAGTTTTTATTTAAACAAAACAAATCTAATCTCCACTCAACACTTCCTACCCTCTAACCTAGCATCAACACATTTCTTCTCCACCCCCCCACACACATCACATCCCATCCCCCTCAAGCTAAGAACTTCCCACTGTGCACTGCCCCAGACTGAAAACATGTCAGTCTTGTCCCCCTCCTTGGCATGTGTGAGTAGACCCAAAAAAAAAGGTTGGTACTCAAGGAAGATGGCCAACATTTTTAAAATAACAAAACTAAGCTTCAATCCCATCCAAACTTGAATTTCTTCCCTCTCACATGATGGCATGCACCAAGTTGGAGGAGAAACAGGATGATTTCACCCCAACATGTGTCAATTGACTTGTATAAACAAAACTTACTCATGACCTTCTAAAAGTTGGTGCCAATGAAGGAGATAGTTATTGCAATAAAGTAAGTTGGTAAAAGAAGATATTAGCTTAATGTTTTTATATAGATTTATTCATTTGTTTGTTTACTTAAATATTGAAAACAAATTTATATATTACTTTTAAGGATAAATAAAGATTCTCAAGATTCTCTGTCACAAGGGGGAAAAATTTAAATTGGTTCCCCATACAAAGACCAGCAAGTTTTTACTCTCTTGGGACTTTTTTTTTTTTTTGTCTTTATTTTTCTAAGTGTTGAAATTTTAAAAACAAAAGCATAAAGATAAATTTTTATTTTTTTGTTTAAGTATGATTATCAATTTTATCCATTAATCAAAGAAGGGTATATGCATTTTTTTTTTGTGTTATTGAATTTAGCTAACATCTAGTTAAGCCAACAATTGAATAACTTCTTAAAACAACATTGCAAGATTGATTGTTCATTTTCAATAATCACAAAATTGAACCTACATTCATAACATAATTTTTTTTTTCAACATATATGAAACTTGAAAATTTTCCTAATTGAACATCATCAGCTCATCTTATTTTTGATGTGCATCCATATGGCCAAAAATTGCAAAGAAAACTCATGAGAAGCAATAATACTCAATCACTGTTTTATTGGCAATATGATTCAAAGGCTTAGTCGAAAAAGAACCAGGAAGAAAACATGGCATCGTTGCCATTACAAAAAAATTTTTAAATACAATTTACATAGGATTCCCATCCCAAAATTTCAACAATCCAATTAAATTTCCTTCATGAACCTTATCAAGGGGTCCATATCATTTTCTACAAATCTATTGTTAAGATCATGGAGCAAGAAGAATCTAACTAGGTGACAAAAAAGCATAACCAAGAGACAAAATCAAACATTCATATTCATACTAGGTTTTCACAATAGGATTCACAATGAATCAAAACTAGAGAAAGGTGGATTTTTTCAACAAGAGATGTCAGACACAACACCAAAATAGGTGTCCAATTAGGGCTATAATTCAAGAACTTCCATTCTTCCATTTTTACATGCCAAAACTCATATGTGGTTTGTGTTGATAGGTAGAGGCCCATAACACCCTACCCTCTCTCCCTCTTCTCGTCCTTAGAAGAGCCTCTACACTGTTAGAGTCCAGCTAAATACCTTTCCTAAAATTGGCCACTTCTACCCTATCCAAGGGTAAGTAATGCCAGAAAAACCTTACAAGAAAACTTCAAAATTCAAACAAAATATGAGAGAAAGCACTCAAGAAAACATAGTTTTTTTATTTTCAATCCTTCCCAAAACATACCCAACATACATACGAGCATACCAATAACAACACATTAGCATAAGCATGAAACAAGCATGAACAATCTGAAACAAGGATATGAGGAACTCCTAGCTTCACAAAGAGGTTATGGTAAATGATAAAATTGAGAAGAGCTTTTCCTTCCTTGCTTTTAATCTTCCAAGACTCCTCTCTAAAACTAGAGATTGGGCAACAACCAAAACTACTCCAAGAAGGGCCTCTAAATAAGATCCAAACTCAACCACCAAAAAGGGAAATAACTTCCCCCACTCACCTAAAAATCTAGAAGTTTCTAACTCAACCAATCCTATGGTTAACCACTAAGTGGAGTTTAGGTTATGGAACTCATGGTAACCACTTTCTATTTTCGCACAAAGGAAAAAATAGACTTTTTGAGTGACCTCAAAAGTCAAAAAAGGGGTTTAGGGGGTGGAAAATGTCCCCAACCCATACCCATACCCCTTCGATATAAATATTTCATGTTTTAAGGCCTTAGGAATTGATTTGGGACCAAACAAATGCTAGAAAAAATTTAGGACTATCTAACAAATCAAAAATGCAGATTAAGCACTAATCTGGATTAAGGGTAACTAAACTTGATTAAAAAAAATTAGAGAAAAGGTCACTAACTTAGTCTAAGTTAGGTCCAAAGGTTACATAGATAACCCTAACTAGCATGCTAGAATGCATAAGAAAATTCACGAGTGTCAATAGACACTATAAGAACACAATTACGAAATATTAACATTTACTGATCATAGAAAGATACATTCATACATCTCACAATATAATTAAATTATGAACAACAATGTTTCCACAAATAGCACATAGGGATCAGCTCCATTCCTCTGTTGGGTTTCCTGGCTAAAATATCCTGCACACTCATTGTACACATCAGTAGTCCCATAAAATCACATGCACATATGTATATACGTATTAGGGATTCACATAAATTAAAACATACATCTTAAAATCAATTAGGGTTTCTTTCATCCTACTCATATCCTTGATCATTAACATTTGATAATCAATGTGTTAATCCTACATTTTACTTATTTCATCCACATACATATTCATAAAACATTAAATGATGAACTCAAATATTTGAAAGTAAATATCACACAACATGAAATAATATAATATGTTCAAGTATCCAATAATGTCTTGACATCTCGAGTTGTGAGTGTCAAAATAATAATAATGTATCACTATGCTATGATGGGTTGGGGTGAGGCCTCAAAGTAACCAAGTTGGATAGAGTCTTTGAAGACACTTACAAAGGTGGAAAAGGTAGTTTACCTTAAAAGTGTTCTTACTGGGAATCCACTAGCTTTTGGTGTGAGTACTCTACATCATTTTGGATGATATTTACATTAAAATGAAATTACATTAAATGTACTTAAAATGTAAATAATAAAAACAAGATATATATTATGATAACCAATAATGTCATACATGAGCAAACATATAATATATAAGGTTGCATGGGGATGAGGGTACTTGGGGTACTTAGGGTATGGGTATGGGTACGAGTACAACTATTTTTTTTAATAGGGGACAAGAGTACTTGGGTAAGTGAAACTTTATTTTTAATTATACTTTTATATTTATAGAAAACTTGAATTTATAAGTCATGAAAATGATTTTTCAAATCAAGAATAGTGATAAAGTTTGCAAATGTAATGTATTGTTTTCAATTTTAGATTTTCTATATGTTTGTAATAATAATTTGTGATAAATGTTTAAATGCATAACATAGAAGGTGGACTTTAAACATGAGCAAGAATATCATAAATCATATGACACTGACATATTGCAAATGAGAAATTTTTGGCTTTAACAGTCATAAATTATATTATTGATCAATATTTTATCAAAGTTTCAAACTGATTAGGTATTGAATTAAGCTTGATAAACAAATAATAGAGAAGGAAAACTTTAAACATGAACAAGATCATAAATCATATGACGATGACATATTGAAAATGATAAACTTATTCTTGAACAGTGATGAGGTTTGTTGTTAATTAATATTCTATCAAAGTTTCAAACTAATTAGGTATTAAATTAAGATTGATAAATAATGAGTTGATACGTAAACAAAAAACTGAAAAAAAAAATCATAAATCTCAATCAAGGTCCTTAGCTATGATTCTCTCCACTAAATACCCAGTACTTGGGATATGTGTACTCAATACTTGGGTATGTGGGTATGAGTACTAGGGGTGTGGGTACAAGTACCCATGCAACCTTGATAATATATTATGATAACCAATAATGTCATACATTCACAAATACATAATATATTATGGTAATGAATAATGTCATACATGAAAAAACATATCATATATTAACCAATAATGTCATGCATCAAATATATGTCATACATCAAATATAAAATATCATATACACATCAAATATATATCAAATATATCCACTGACATAAAACCCAACATATATGTCCACTAATGCCTATACATGTGTGTCTATCAACTATATCTTCTCCTTCCCATGAGGGGAAGCAAAAAAATCCCTAGAGGTCTTTGGTTGTGATGTGGAGGGAGATGATGGGGATGATGGGATCTTCCTCACACACTCACTCATTCTCTTGTTTAAACTCTTCTCTAACTTGAGATGATACAAACAAAGTAGATATGAGTCAATAATTACTATACATTGAAATCAAATATATGAACACACAAAATTAATTATTTTCTTACCACCATCAAATAGTCACTCTATACATCCACCTCAAAGGCTCTTGAATGATCAAGTGTAAAAAGGCCCTACAAAAATTCAATCAATATAATGACTTATAAATGACATTAGAAATTTTTAGTACTAACTATTATAAATAACAACTAAAACTAAGAAAATTCTTTCATACCATAGTCAATGGCTCTGAACTAGCCATAGCTGTAGCAACACCATGATTGATGGACTAGCGAAGATGAGGAGGAGTCTTAGATGTCAAGGGCTACATGTCATATAATAAAAGTTACATGTAACATGAAACATGAAACAAATATAATCAAATGAATTAAATTAACATGAAACAAATGTACGTCTACAGAGCTCATATCACACCTAAAGTTGGAGTCCATAGTGAATGTCAATGGTCCTATAGAGAACTGATGCACATGCATAATTTTTTTTTTCAATCCTTCATATGATTACTTAATAAATATGTGTATTAATTTAAATTATTAAATCGATACATACCTCTAGATTCATTGACAGAATGAAAAATGGGGTTAGGAGATCTCTACTAGGGCTAGCAACACTCTTACCTTGAATTTTGAACAATGTCAATATATGCTAATTAATTATTCATTCACTATACATAAAAAATGTGATAAAACTAGTTTATTATAATTTTAATTTATCTGTGTGTTAATACCAAATGTCTAACTTAGAAACTAATCAGTGACTAGCCCATCATCCATACTATCTCCAACATGACTTGTACATAAGGATCCACATAATGTGCACATGTGACCGTGATGTACAAAAGGATCCTTCTCAACTAATTGACTCATGCAATGAATGAGGGGCTATGTCAAAGAATTAATAGTCCCTAGAGTATTGATCTCTACATGTTCCTTCACAACTAAAGGAATACCCACATGCTCACCCTATGGCTTGATAATAGGTGCCCTAACTACACTAGGGTCATGACATCACCCCTAGCCTCTCAATTGATGACCCCCTACCTCTACCTTGAGATTCTAATATATCAAAATAATTGAGGTTTTCCCCAAGGAACAATTCACAATACAATTTCTTTAAGAAATACATTGCAACCTCATGCTTATTGCAAGGAGGGGCATCAAAGCCCATCCACCATCTATCACAAAAGTTATTTCTAATATCATCATCTATGCACCAATGGATGGGGAACCTTTTAGTTGTCTCTCTAATACTATTTTGTTCACCAAGATTTTTAAACAATGCACAAATGCTACTTATATATATATATATATATATCTTGCTATAATAATTTGTTTTCATAATATCTTCTATGTTCAACCCTCTTAACATGCCAAATATCTAATTGACCACTAATAGAAGCTACATGGGTCATAATGGACATGAGGGAGGATGCCAATTGTGCTCTCATTGGATTGGTTTGTCCACAAGATTTCAACCTACCAATGAGAGCTTCTAGTTCATTTTTTCCTCTTTCTATTTCATTTATTATGTTTTCTTGTGTGCTAGGAGGAGGTCTTCCAATCAATGAAAGTTACATAATTTCTTGCTCTTCTTATGGAGGGTTTTCATTTAAATCTTGTGGAGGGTTTTGGTTTTGATCATGTTGATCCAATTGGGGATTTGGTGGTTCATTATTCACATTTCTTAATAATAAATCAATTAAAATCTAAATAAATAAAAAAATTTAAAGAAAATTTGAGAAAACCTACAAAACCATGCAAAAATATATGAAACAATGCAAAAAAAAAACATATAAAACAATACAAAAAAAATAGTAGCAAACATATGGCATGATCTCGATCTCGAACTTGGGTGACAAGGATGCATTTTGAGGAGGTGGGTGGTGAAAGTCTTCAATTCTTTCAAATTGTGTATGCATTGTGAGGAGGAAATCCTTGCAAAATGATATGGGCTACAGGTTGTAGCCCATTTATAATTATTTTTAGTTTTTAAAAGCACGTGCATGCTATAGCACATATGTGATATGGCTTGGGTAGCCCAAGCCATAGCACATGTGCACTATAGTGCATACATGCTTTTAAAATTAAAAAAAAATGGGGTGTCATAATTTTTCCACCACAACTTGGTGGACACACCTCATGATGATGTATAAGAATGGAGATAGGGGATCTCTTTGTTTTATACCTCTTGATGTGTCAAAGAAGCCTTTGGGAGTTTCATTAATAAGAACTAAAATTTTATTTGTTGAGATGCATTGATATATAAAATTATTTCATTGGTGTGAGAATCCAAAGGCTTCTAATGTTTTGCATAGAAGCCTCTAATCAACCATGTCATATGCTTTCTGAATATCTAGTTTCATGAACATGCTTGTCATTTTATTCTTATTGGCTGAGTGTAATGTTTCTTTTATAATGAGTATCCCATCTAGAATTGATCTTCCTAGTACATAACCAATTTTTTCTTCTAATATAATCTTATGGAGAATTAGTTTCATTCAATTTGCTAAAATTTTGCATATAATTTTATAAGTGGTGTTGCCAAGAGCGATACGTATAAAGTTCCCTAGGATTTTAGGATCATTGTTTTTGGGTATCAAGGTGAGAAAGGTAGTATTTATTTCTAATAGTAATGATCCCCCATTTCTTGATGCTTCAATGGCTTTCCAGAGATCAATTCCAATAATATCCCAACATTTTTGGTAGAAGAAAGCCTATAATTCATTTGGACTTGGAGAACTATCAGAATTCATGTTGAAAAGCAGAGATTTGACTTCTTCTAAAGATATGGGTTAATTTAATGATTTATTTTCTTCTATAGAAATCACTTTTGGTATGTTTTCAAGCATTTTTTCTTGAGCTATCATATTCAAACTATCAAAATTATTTAATAGATTATTGAAATGATTTGCAAAAATCTTTGCTATACTCTCATGATTTTCAGTGATAGAGCCTAATGTACACAATGCTATTATGAATTATTTTTTTTATTATGGTCACCTTCTTCTAGCCATTTTTATCTTCATTTTTGCCTTCAAAAGACTTCTTCTTTTGCTAGAATATTTTCCTTTCTGGTGAGTAGTTCTTTTTCTCAAAAAAAAGTTTTTGTTATTCATACCTTTTTTAATTACTTCCGTGTTTAATATTTTTAGGCTTTCTTCATTATCTATTTTTTCTTTAAATATATTACTGAATTTTTATTTGTTCTACTTAAGTATATTTTCTTTAATTATTTTCATTTTAGATACAAATATATAAATTTTGGAGCCTTTAAATTTACCTTGATTTCACCATTCTCTTATGAGATCCATAAAGTTTTTGTCTAAAAGCCACATTTTTTCACATTTAAAAGAATTTCTAACAGGTTTCGTAGGTTTAATAAATTCAATTCGAACAAGATATTGATCAGATCTTGCTATAGGTAGAATTGAGGCTTGTATATCTAAATCTAATTCACTTAGCTCACCATTGAGAAAGAATCTATCTAGGTTCTTAGCTTTAAATGACATTTTTTTTCTTCTATTATTCCATGTGTACTTACCATTGCTAATAGGAATATCAATTAGGGTATCTATCCATTTTTAAAATTCCATAGATGTTTGATAAGTTTGTTGTATGCCTCCAAATTTTTCATCTATATTCATGATAGTATTAAAATATCCACCTATAAGAATGCATTGATTTCTATGATTTCTTATAAATAGACTTATTTCTTCCCAGAGAAGTTTTTTATCTATGTTATGGATTGGTCCACATATGTTTGTTAAAAATAGTTATTTGTAAGTGTTTATGTTTTTAATTCTACTACTCATCCATGAATTTTTTGAGTCTAGTCCATTTAGAAATAGTTTCTTGGGATTCCAAATAATTCCTCATCCCGCTAAAGGCTCCTCTCAATTTATGTAAGCTAATGTTACAACTACCTAATATCTTTTCTAGCTTAATTTCTTCTTCCTTATTTAGTTTTGTTTCTTGTGATATTACAATTTTAGAATCAAATTATTTTAAATTATGATTTAGTAATCATTTATTGCTAGGCACATTTAAGCCCCTAGCATTCTAAGTAGTGATCTTCATGCTACCTTGGGAAGGTTCTTCCCCTTCGCTATATTAAGAAATTGACTAATCTTTCACAATTTTTTTTCCTTCCCATCTACTTCTCTAAGTTCTTTAAAATATTTCCTTCCTTTTTTAGCTTTCAATCTACCATATTTAGGAGTATTTATCCCTTCTTGATTCATCAGAATACCCAAATGCATTATGTTCTCTTGTGCATTTAAAGGACTTTCAAATTGTTTTCCTTCTTTCTCAACTTTTTCTTCATTTTATAATTCTTTCATTATCCATTCTGCAAGACTTATCTAATTTTCTATATGTATATTGTCTATTAAGTTTGGTATGCTCCATGTTCTACCCAAATCAGTACCATCTCCTTGACCTATTATTATTCTAGATTTGATTTTCTATAAAGATTTATTTTTCTTGTCTTCATCCCCAATGATTAACATATCTCTTCTCAAATCTTTAAAGGTGTAATTATCTCCACCTATTCTCAAAACATTCCATATTAAATCCTTTTTCTATAAGTGACTACTTTTATCAATATTATCAAAGTTAAAAACTTGTAAGTCACTACACTTTTATCAATATTGTCCAAGTTAAAAACTTGGATCAATTCATTAGTTAATAGTTCCAAATTATCTTTCTCTATCTCATTTGAAATTACCATTTCTATATCTTCATTCTTTGATGAATCATTATTCAAGAAGTCATGAAAATATTTTTTATAATTCCTTTTTTCTTACTTTGATCGTTCTCCCTTGCATTTTTCTCACTCATCTTATAAATAGGTGATTCTAGTGTTATGGTTGGTGCCTGCCAAAATTTGGTGCATAGATTTATTGCCTCCTTTTTTGGCATTTATGATCTCTTTCACTAACTCTTCTATTTTTTGTAGTGGATTTTTTGTTATTTCTTTTATGCATTTAGCATTTCTTCACTTTGGAGACTCATAAGAGAAAATACATTTTTTTCTATTTCTACAAGAGTCTTATTGATATTCACCAAGATCTTTTTCTCTTGTGATTTGAATTCCTTTTCTAATAGTATTTCTTTCCCACTTATTGCTCTTATATTCTTATCTTTTTGTATTTCTTTTTTCTTTTTAGTTTTGTGTTGATGTTGACTGTCCTTAGCATCCTTATATTAGAAATATTATATTTTTTCATTTCTTTTTTTCTTTTGTTGATTTCTTTATAGCTTTGATCTTCACAGATAATATCTAAATTCATTTATAGACTAGGGCTTTTACACTCTTTCAAATCTAACAATTAAATAATTTCTTTACTATCATTTGGAGTTAAAACCTTTTCCTTTTCATTTTGTTGAGATTTTTTTTCTTTTGAATCTTGTAGTGTCTCCATTTCTCTATTATGATCTTCCCTGGCGATAGGTATGAGAATGTTTGCAATCCCCATAGTTGTGTTTGTAGATGCTGTTCTTTTAAATCTTATTTCACCTTCCTCCAATTCTATAGCTACTTTTCCAATTGTAACCTTACTAGGCTCCAAAAGAGCTATCTCATTTATGATCTTCCCATAGTTTTCTTTTTTATTTCTAATGTTCATCATAGGGAAGGTATCTTTCAGATTCAACATAGGTTGGAAAGTTCTAAATGTGATCTTTCTATCATTATCTAATTTGATTATTTTTGACATTTTGCCTTCAAATCTATAACATTTCAATTTATATATAGAGTTGTTTGAAATTAACTCAATAGATTTGAGTTCTAGATTTTTATTCTTATTATTGATAAAAAAAATTAATAGTATTGCAATATTTATAAGAAGCATCTATTCCTATCAAATTACCAATTGAAAGTCCAATTTTCCTAAGAATTTCTACATGCATAAGTTTAAGAGGGAGGGATGGACTGGAAATCTAGGTTGGCATAGGGAAGTTTAACTATTCTTCCATACAATCTAGAATTCATTCAAAGAATTTAACAGTATAACCTTTATAATAACAATTAGAAACAAAGAGGAAATCTTTTTTAACATATTCATTACTGCAATGTATATATATCAATCTATCATAATGGTGACATATACTTACCTAATTTTTACAAAATTCCTTTAACCAATTAATGAGATTGATCATCTCTTTTCTTGGCCCATTCCAAAACATGAATGCACAAACATTATGACATTCCTCCCAATGATCTTCACTATTGTGATTGCTAATATTTAGTGTTCTTCAATTTTATTATCAAAGGGGCAAGGAACTGTGAAGGCTTGATTGGGGGAATACATAGGAGACTTGGGAAAACCATTCCTATGATGTGGGGGGATATATGTATTAGAAGGGTTATGAGGTGATTTGGGATTTGAATTTACTATCTTTCAAAGATTAGCTTCATGAATATTGAGTGACCATGCATTGAGTTTAGATAAAAATCCTATCTATTGGGAATATAGGGGTAATCTGTTTTGAGTTGCATATTTAGTATAAATAATGAATAAAATTTGTTTGTCTAAGCTTGCAGTGGAGAAAATTATATTACTGAAAAAGCCTTTCCAAGTATAGATGTTGCCTAATTTTGGGAAATTGTCTCCTTTAATGATCTAATGAGATAATAGAACCTTACTTGCCTTATTATGATAGGATGAGAGCTGGAGTGTATTGGCCTATTTCATTTCCAATTTGGGTGTTGCTCTATTCTTCTTATTGAATTTTTCCACTAGCCGAAATCCTAACCTTTTTGCAAATTTTTCTAATATCTCTTGAATGATAACATCTAACTTTTTATTACTAATCTAACAATTGTAATTCACTAGCAGTGTAATATTCTACTCAAAATCATTGTGCACAATCAGGGAAGCAAAGAGATTCAGTGGCTTCATTGTAAATCGTAAATCTATAGAATGAGTAAAATTGAAAGGAGGATAATCAATATAGTGACTCCCAAAATTATCTGCTTCTCTATAGGGTCCTCGTGATGATGTTCATCACTGATGCATTAGATATTTATGAAGTGTTTAAGAAATATATTTTGGACTAGTCACCACAAGTGTCAATTTCTTAAAAGGTCAGGCATGTCTACTTTGTTATTTACTTTTAATTGGAAATTTTGCATGTTTTGTAAAATCTTCTCTGGCTTCCATTTTTTTGCCCAATAAGTATTCCAAATCCATGAATCTTGATTATGCTGGTTGCAATACAAAACTTATGTTTGGATTCTAATTTTACCATTAGAATTTTCTCATGATTGGTGATAATATGAGACCTATAGGAATTTAAAATTGCTTAAACTGAATTAGAGTTATCTTCCCTATAAAATCAATACTTCTTGACTTTTTCTAATATGTATGCATTTTATACAAGATTTACACTTGGTTCAATTTATCATTATCACATATGTTGTGTTATCTTCCCACATAAATCATATTACTTCTTTCCATTTTGGAGGTTATTTTGTGTTTTTCGGCATAGCTCCATTTGGTTCTCCTGTAGAATTTCTCATACATTATTGTATAAATTTATTAACAATCATTGTGAGGATACTATTTTAGAGATTGGTGCTCCTATTGAATTTTAATTCTTATATGGTACTAGAATTAGACCACTTCAATAGAATCTATAGAATTTTTGTGATGCATAAGAATTCATTGATTCTCTATGTAAGATTAGTTCAAATATTTAGATATCTCAAGTTAGACCCTATTCAAAACATTAATGACTTGCACTCAATTTTCTCCTCCTTCTCCATCTTTCCCTCTTCCTTTATTTCAATTTTTTTGTTTTGGGCTTGTTATTTTTAATTAATAGCTTATAGTCTAAGTTTTTTTCCTTCTTATCTATATTTTTCTTCAAGAGCCTATTTGATAAATTTTCACCGAGTTTTGATATGTTTCATGTGACAAACTAGAAGTATGATTTAGTTTATCTTGATTTTCTAGGTTTTTGTTAGTGGTTGGCAAGGCTTCTTATTTTGATTTTTCTCCTCTCAATTGTCATTTGATAAAGTTCAATAGCCACCTTAGTTCAATAGCCACCTTTTTTTCTTTTTCTAGGTTTCAGTTAGTGGTTGGTAATGATACTTTCTTGTTGGGGAAAATTAAAAGATTTCTAATTTTAATTGCAAAATAAAAAAGAATAATAAAGAAAATAAATAATATAATGAAGAAAATCAAGTTAAACCATTTTTTTTAAATAAAAAAAAGTTACATGTTCACAAAGAAAAGGTTGAGGGAAATAGGATCATCCCACAAGGTTAGACTACCAAAGGATGGAATTCAACTAAGCAGCAAAAAAACATATAGAAAATACAAAAATCCCCAAGCTGCTAGTGCAACACCAATAGAGGAGGGAGGATTTTTATAATTAGAATCCCAACCAAGGGAGGGGTGAGTAGATGGCTCAAGTGGAGCCCAATCATGATTAGCAGTAGCATTATCATCATCTTGCTCTCCCTCAGGCCTAGGAGGAGAAATCGCTAAGTCTAGCTGGGGAAACACCCACTTGTGGTCTGATTGTGCAAAGGGCCAACCAGAAGCAAGAACAATGGGAGGGGATGGCCAAAATTTTGTTAAATAGATCCTAATAGAAATGAAAAAATATCATTTTCATTTTATTCTTATTTACATATAGATTATATAAAATAAACCCTTTAAAAAATTGTTTTCTATTCAAATAAAATATCAAACCATATGATCAAATATTTTATAATTATTCAAAACTAACTTTTCATTGATCAATTTGTGGAGTTATTATACAATTTTTGTGAGAAATATATTACCAACCCTAAAAATTAATTTCACAATTGTAAATAATGCTCGGTAAAAACTATTGCTGAGTGCTAGTTTTGCTTGGCATCTTAAGGATCCAAGTGGTAGGAGAGTGCCAAATGAGCTTGAAAAATGAAGAACAACTTGGTACTAATGGATGCTGAGTGAGCTTAGTAGTGTGGATGTCGAGTGAACTTGATAGCCACTAGAGGGTGGAGCTCGGTAGAAGAAGGTACCGAGTGAACTTGGTAGCCACTAGAGGGTTGAGCTCAGTAGAAGAAGGTATTGAGTGAACTCAGTAGCCATTGGAGGGAAAAATATTTCAATAAGACTTGACTGAGTGAAGATTTATAACATGAATATTTTCACCATTAAAAATCACAGAACCAAAGTATGAAGCTTCTAAATAAACATTTCAAATGCAATGAATAGAAGAAGAACAATGGACTCATGTACACCTCCTTTCTTTCTATTCAACTTTGATTAAATCATTAAAAAATCTAGGAGGATTAAACTTCAACCAAAAAACCCTAAAATAAGCCTAAAACTTCAAACTAATAAACAACTTAAAATTTTGAACTTACAAATCTAATGGATACATACAATAATTCTTGGAGCAATCACTCCTTCAATAGGATGAACTCAACAAACAATAAACTTAAAAAATGACCAGAGAAGAAACACGTGCATCTACAAGCATGAAATGAACTTTCTTCTATCTCTGCAATCTGATGACTAGATCTGCTAATCACTTCTCTTCTCTCTACAACTTCTAATCTCTTAAACTTCAACTCATCTTATGTTGGTCAAATGGAATAGAACATTCATTTTTTCTTTGGCAAAATATTTTCCCCCTCTTTTGAGAATTTCAAAAAACTTACCTTCTACATTCATGTTTTTTGTCTGTTCTACAATTTGTCAAGATTGGTAGGTGGGTGTTTGGCTCTAGGGGAAAATGTCAACAACAATTAATATTCCAACACTCCCCCTTTGTCCCAAGCCAAAAAAATAAGGATTACTACTGATCCACATCAACTACACCAAGACATTCTCTTAGGTGTAAAAAACTTCCAATCCCTAATGGTTTTGTGAAAATGTCTGCAAGTTGCTACTTAGACTTGCAAAATTTCATTTTGATATCCCCATTATCCACCAACTCTCTGATGAAGTGATATTTGATTTCAATATTCTTACTTTCACCATGGAAGACTAGATTCTTGGACAATACAATCGAAGAGATGTTGTCACAAAATATTGCGGTTCCATCCTCTTTCCTTTCATTCAAATCTATCAAGATCCTTCTTAACTAAATAGCTTGGCATGCTACTACATTTGTTTCTATGTATTTAGCCTCTTCTATAGATTGAGAAACAATAGGTTACTTCTTGGATGCCCATGAAATTGCATCTGATCCTATCTAAAACATGTATCCAGAAGTGCTCTTCCTATCATCTATACTTCCAACCCAATCACTATCTGCATAACCTACCAGTTGACTTGAATTCATTTGCTATAGTATACAAAATTCTGAATCCCTTGGTACCTTTCCAATACCTTAGGATCCTCTTTCCCACTTGCCAATGGGAATCCTTTCATGTTTTCATAAATCTGGAAATCGAACTTACTACATGCATTAGGTCTAGCCAAGTTGCCATCAAATACATCAAAATTCCAACCATACACTTGTATATTGTTGGATCCATTCTCTTTCTAGAGTCTTCCTTGCTCAACTTCAAACCAATTTCTATTGATGTGGGTGTTGGCTTACTATTCTGCATTTTGAATCTCTCCAAGATCTGCCCTACATATTTTTCTTGAGAGATAAAGATGCCATCATGCATTTGTTTTACTTCTATGCCTAGAAAGTACTACAAGAGACCAAGGTCTATCATCTCAAATTCATTTTTCATGACCTCTTTGAACTCATCAATTAGAGCCTTGTCATTTCTAGTGAAAATCAAATCATCTACATACAAGACAACAATCAACACATTTCCATTTTCTATCTTGATGTAGAGAGTAGGCTCACCATTTCTTTTGCTAAAGACATTTCTCATCAAATATGAGTCAATCTTACTATACCATGCCCTTGGAGCTTGCTTGAGCCCATAAAGAGCTCTCTTCAATCTATATACTTTGTGTTCTTGACCTACAACTTCATAACTAGGTGGCTTCTCTACATAGTCTTCTTCCTTCAATACACCATTAAAGAAAGAAGACTTCACATCTATTTGAAATACTTTCCATTTGTGTTGAGCTGTAATTGCTATCATAGCACACACAGTTTCCATTCTTGTAACTAGAGCATATGTCTCATCATAATCTCTGCCATACTGCTGTTTGTAGCCCTTGAATACCAGCCTTGCCTTATGCCTATCAATCTTGCCTTTAGCATTGCATTTGGTCTTGTAAACCCATTTCACTTCAATCACTTGCCTCTTGGGAGGCAATGAAGTTAGCTCCCATGTCTCATTCCTTTCTATAGTACTTGTCTCCTCATCCATGGCCTTACACTATTTCTTCTCCTTAATAGCTTCTTTAAAATATATTAGATCACTATGAGAAAATAATGCAAAATCAACACTCTCATCATAATCTTCATACCTTTTTTCTTGGTATATCTCCTTGAGACTTTTGGTCTTTCTTGGTAATAGGGAGGAGAGTGTGAGATTGGAATCTTCATTGCTATTGCTTTGCTAACCAGCTTAGTCTTCATTGTTACTTGGCACTAATACTCAATCATGCCTAGAGGAACTTGAGAATGACTAAGGCTGCTTTTCTTTTCTTCTATTTTCTCCTTCTTCTTGCCATTCATTAGCTTCCTCTTCACTCATAGTTGGCACTTTACTTGAGTTTTTTGGTGATTCATCAGTCAATCCATACCATGATTGATTTTCAAGAAATTCCACATCTCTTGAGAGAATCATCTTGTTGTTCAAAGGGTCATACAATCTATATGCCTTTGATTCTGAGCTATACCCTATGAAGATGCACTTCAGACCTTTTTCATCCAATTTTTTCCTTTGCTATTTAGGCACATGTTCATATGCAACACATCCAAACACCCTTAGGTGTTCAACTATCCATCTTCCTCATGACCATGCTTCCATTGGAATTCTATCACAAACTACCTTTGTAGGACACCTATTAATTAAGCTATTGTTTCCATAGCCTCTCCCCAAAATTTAGTTGGCAGACCTTTCTCTTTCATCATGCTCCTTGCCATTTCAACAATGGTCCTGTTCTTTCTCTCAGCCACTCCATTCTGCTATGGTGTATAGTTGGCTGTGACTCTTACTTTATGCCATATTTCTTGCAAAAATTTACAAAAGAATTGGAGGTATACTCCCCTCCTCTATCTAATCTTAGGACCTTGATATAGTGTCCACATTCTCTTTCAGCTAGGGCTTTAAACTGAAGAAACTTATCAAATTCTTTGGATTTAGATTTCAAAAAATAAACCAATGGCCTACGACTGAAATCATCAATAAATGTCATAAAATAAGTACTCCCCCTAATGGAAGTAACTTGCATTGGGCCAACTAGGTTAGTATGTACTAATGCTAATGCATATCTAGCCCTCCTAGAATTTTTAGAATTAAATGGAAGCCTATGTTGCTTATCCAAAATACAAGCCTCACACTTGTCACATGAATCTCCTATTCATGGAAAACCTTCTACCATTCTTTTATTTGACAAAAAAATTAAACTAGCATGGCCAAGATGACCATACCTGAGGTGCCATAACTGTGAAGGGTCTTCAATCACACTCCCTAGAGTTGATTGTGTGGGAGGTGCAACACCAACTTAGATGAGAAATATGTCTCCAGGGAAACATTTTTTTCTTTGTCATTTGAACTACTACAAGTAAGTTCTTGCTCCCATCATTTTCATGAATGACACACCTGTCATTATCCATCAACACTTTGTATCCATTTTGAATGAGCTAATCAATGCTCATTAGATTATGCTTCATACTAGGGGCAAAATACACATTTTGTATTTCCTTCTTCTCACCTTGCTTAGTCGGGGCCATAATAGATCCTTTGCTCACTACTGATAGGGTTCCATTGTTACCCATTATAATCTCAAATTTGAAACTCTTGTCAATAAATGAAAACAAGGTTTCATTACCACTGATGTGGTTGCTACATCCACTATCAAGGTACCAAATTTTAAGGCTTCCTTCTTCACCAACATTACACATGTTGAAGGTAGTGGCATTATTTCCACTTCCCATGTTCACATCAGCCACATTTTCTTGTCCTGACTAATCATTTTGCTTCTTCCAACATTCACTTGCATAATATCTATATTTATGACAGTAGTATCATTCTACATTACTCCTATTTGAGTTGTAATTTTCCTTACCTCCTCTTGAAGTATTTTGTGAGCTACTTGCTCCATCTACTCTTCTTGAGCTTTATACTGCAACATTTCTTTGTCCTCCATTACCTCAACCTCTACCTTTAGAGTTTCTACCTGAGCCATTTCTTTCTCTCCCCCTTCCTCTTGGATTTGACTAAGCCTTAAATTCTTGCTCTTGGGAAAAATAAGATGTAGATCTGTTGATCCTATGCTCATGGGTTTGAAGAATATCCATCAACTCATCCATCATCAAAATAGTGAGGTCTTTTGCCTCTTCTATGGTCATGACCAAATTGTAATATTTATGAGGAAAACTCCTCAATATCTTTTCCACTATCCTCTTGATAGTCTTCTCTATTTGACTTTAGTTGGTTAATCACATTCGAGGTTCTTGAACTAAAATCTACAACTGATTCATTTTCCTTCATCTGAAGGTTCTCAAACTCCCTCCTTATATTATGTAGCTTTATCAGTCCCCTTGAAGTTTTTCTCAAGGATATCCCATGCTTTCTTTGCATAATTTTTTGCTGCAATTTTGGAAAAAATTGTCTCTCTCATTGCTGCTTCAATCAAACTTAATGCCTTAGCATCCTTTCTCCTTAACTCTTTCAACTGAGTCTTCTATGCATTTGTGAGAGTAACATATTGAGTTAGGTCTATCACATCATTGAACCCATTAATCACAAACTCCCATAAATCATTTGCAACCATTATGGTCTTCATCTTCTTTTCCCATGTACCATAATTTTGTCCATTGAAGGGTGGTGGTTGCTGCCATATCTTTCCTACATCTCTTACCATGTTGAATATCCCAAGAAAAATTCCCTAGCTCACTTTGGATGTCGGGCCTCAAAGCTCTGATACCATGTGAGAAATATATTACCAATCCTAAAAATTAATTTCACAATCATAAATAATGCTTGGTAAAAACTATTGTTGAGTGCCAATTTTTCTCAGCACCTTAACGAACTGAGCGGTAGGAGAGTGCAAAGTGAGCTTGATAAATGAAGAACAACTCAACACCAATGGATGCCAAGTGAGCTCGGTAGTGTGGATGCCAAGTGAACTCGATAGCCACTAGATGGTGGAGCTTGGTAGAAGAAAGTACTGAGTGAACTCAATAGCCATTGGAGGGATAAATACTTCAACAAGACTTGATCGAGTGAATATTTATAATGTGAATATTTTCACCATTAAAAATTAGAGAGCCAAAGTCTGAAGCTTCTAAATAAGCTTTTCAAATGCAATGAATAGTAGAAGAATAATGGATTTATGTATAACTCCTTGCTTTCTATTCAACTTTGATGAAATCATTACAAAATTTGGGAGCATTCAACTTCAACCAAAAAACCCTAAAATAACCCTAAAACTTCAAACTAATAAACAACTTAAAATTTTGAACTTGCAACTCTAATGGCTACATACAATAATGCTTGGATCAATCACTGCTTCAATAGGATGAACTCAACAAACAATAAACTTACAAAATGACCTGAGAAGAAACACATGTATCTACAGGCATGAAATGAACTTCCTTTTGTCTCTACACTCTAATGACTAGATCTATTGATCACTTCTCTTCTCTCTACAACTTCTAATCTCTTGAACTTCAACTCATCTTCTGTTGGTCAAATGGAATAGAACATTCCTTTTATCTTTGGTAAAATATTTTCCCCCTCTTTTTAGAATTTCAAAAAACTCACCTATTGCATTCATGTTTTCTATCTGTTTTGCAATCCATCAAGGGTGGTAGGTGGGTGTTTCGCTCCAGGGGCAAACATCAACAACAATTAATATTCCAATAGTTTTATATATTTTCTAATTAAAATGGTAATTTGATATAAGTGTGTGAGAGAGATGAATTAGGGTTAGGTTCTACCATATTATTATTAATAATAATAAAACATATTTGTGAATGATGTATGAGGCATCTCTATAATTCATTCTTACAAATCTTAACATAAATCATATAGAGAATTAGAATGGTAAATATGCCTCAAGATAAAGGACTTTAATCATAAAAAATCAGAATTTGAGTGTCATTATAAATTATACTTTTTTGTAGAGTACACCATGATCCACTTTGCATAATCTTGGAAGGCAATGAATGACTTGCTATGGCCTAGCCATTGAAAGAATAATAGACAATATGTGGCCCAAATGAAGAGAAATAAAGTAGGCACATTCTCATCCTAATTTTAGCTCCCAACTTCATTAATGTCATTTTTACTTTAATAAAAACATGAATCTCATTGTTGTCATAACAAGGTTAATAAGAAAAAAAGGCTAGAAATCATCTTTGAAAGCCCAGAACACATTCCAACACCTACAAAAGAAAAATTCCAAGAGGATGAACAACAAAAATCATTCATTTGAAAAGAAATATATTTTTAGAGAACTTCATAGCAAGGTTAAGGATAAATATATACTATCAATTTGTTTTAAAAATGGACAGCAATGTATACATTCCACCAGATGGAAAGTAAAGAAAAAATAAAGATAAAGAGAAAGAACAAGAAGATTTTTTTTAATCCAAGCAAGGCATCACCTTTGCTTGTCATTTTCTAAGTTAATTTTTAATATCGAGTTGTATTTATTCTTGTATACTCTTTGTCAATAGATGGATGAATAATTCTAGGGGAATTTAAAAGCATTGAGATAGATTGACTTAAGGAAAAAATATGCATAGAAAATTCTTCTAGAAAGTTGAAGGCTTTGACATAAAGATAAGCCAGTATATTTTAACTTGCAAATCCAAAGTGTCCATTAGTTCATCTTGTCTCCACCTTTATTCACGATGCCCTTTAACACTCACCAACATATCCAAAAAAACTAAATGAGATAAATAAATAAAAGTTTATAGCAAAGCACCTTGCAATGTTTAATAGGAAAATGGTGCTCAAAGCCTCAAAAGACATAATGGAAAACTTTTTTGTGACGGGAAACTTCACTCTAATGGTTTTACTTTATTATGAGACCACCTTTAACATTCTACAAAATATAAAAGAGTATTCGAAGTGTGTATTGGTGCAAATGGGAATGAGTTAATGCCCACAATATGATCTATTATTCTATTGTCTTGAAATTGGTGTTTTGACTCAACAATTTAGGGCCCGTTTGGTTGCTGAAATAGCATAGGAATTGGCATTGGAAATTAGAACACAAATTATATTCTTTCTTTGTTTGGTAGAATTCGAATGCAAAATACGATTATGAATTCCCAAAATAGCCCAAAATGAGCTTTTGTCTAATCCCAAAAATACTTGTAATTGGAATGCCCCTTCCTATTTTCAACCTCACTTAATCATATTTCACAATCTCATCGGGTTCATGTTAGGCATTGATATTTTTTGGGGTTTATAGTTGAACTATACACACTTCTACGTCAATTAGTACTACACTTGCCATGTTTATGGGCATTGTTAACTTAGCCACTGATTCCAAATCTACCATTCATTATTTGACTGCCATGGTGGTGGTTATGATTTTCCTATGTGGTTATTTGCCTTGGACCATAGGGTTCTATAGGAGAGTATGAGTGATATATAGGAAAATGTCATGGTGGCTCAGGATGGTTCTAGTGATTATACAATGATCACTAATGCTATTAGCGATGCTCCACCATTGTTATGGGGAATAGAATAATGGTGGATGATACTACTACTTTCGATTTTGCAACCTTCAGTGGGTGTCTCATTTGAAGTATGCATTTCTTACTTTACAAGGGAATAACATATTCCCAATCAAATACTAGGCAAACCAAACAAGAATGGGATTGCTCTTCTCCATTATCATTCCCCATTTCCATTCCTATTCCAAATTTCCATTCTAATTCTCTATTCCTATGCTTGCAACCAAATGGGCCCTCAGAGTCTATTTTTAAATATATTTTGTATGAATTAGAGCACATTCAGTTTTCTCATGTTTGAAAGATTTTTAAATAAGATTGATTTAACTTGACTTTTACATTATTTTAGAAAATTTTATATATGTGAATTATATTGCAATTAATCATTCTATACTAGTTTTTGGTTTTTAGTGTCATGAAAAATTCTAGTATATATATATACATATATAATTATTTATTTATATTAGATAAACTTTATTAGAATTGAAGTCTTCTTAAATATTTGAAAGTATTTTTTATTAAATCTTACATTTGAAATTTGGTGATGCTATTGAGAGGTTAGTTTTTTTCTAACAATAACCCCCTTTAGGGTCAATTGCCTTCTCTATCTATTTTAAGAGAGTAAATAAACTCTCCTCATTTCTTTCCTTCAATACATGATTTCTTGATGTCACATGTTTTAGGTGGCCTTGAACTTGCTAAGTAGAACCAATTATGGTTCCAAAAAAAGTCTAGAGAAATATAAGATTAACAAGTGGTATGTATTGTAGTATTTATATTCATTCCATTAGGTGGGTGAGAATTTGATAGATACAGTATAAGATTGTTTCCTTCTAAATGAAAGACATGTTGTTTGGTATAGTTAATCTACTCAAGAATTCATTACAAGATTATCTAATTTGAGATTCACATTCTTCTTTGGAGATGTTATTTGTGAGATTTTCAAGGCCTTGACAAGGATCCTCTTTAAAGGACTAACTAGTGATCTCCCCCCTTTGTTTTGAGAGAAAAAATTTTCTTTTATTGAAAGTAAAAATATATATTATATATGAGTATAAAATGTCACTATATAATTGAAAGTCACTAGATCTACCCTCTTAAATTAAAGCTAAAAGTAAGTTAAGCTACTATTTACATTTTCCTACTATCTTTTATTTTTTCTTGATGACCCTCTACATTGGTTGAGTTAAATGTATGATAGATGTTGTGATCTTTAATATTTGTTGGATTCCTTATGTAAATATTCATAATATCCAACCATTAAACTTCCTACTATTAATGCTTCTACCTCTTCCCACATTTACAAATCTTATCAATTAAGGATAACTATGTTACTATTTTCTAGAGGTTAGTTTAATTTTTCTAAACACAAAATCTATAGAATTTCTAATTCCAAAAAAAATAAAAAAATAAATGCTAGATGCATTAATCTCTTACATGTTTATCTAACATATATACATTGGGATTCAAATTCAAAATGGTCAGCTAGAGATTTCTATTTAAAGTATCATTTGAAAGTTTATATTGATGGTTATTTCAAAATTCAAATAAATGATGCTTATCATTGGGGACAAGAAGATAAAACAAATAATTTTGTATAAAATAGAAATAGAAAAAAAGAGATATAAAAAAATAAATTACAATGGTGTACAAAATGTGGTTTCATCCACTCTCAAAGAAGGACAAAGATTTTGTTAATATTTTATCAATGTTGCGCAACATGACTTATGCACATTGATTTATACAAAGATATGAATGTATATCCATTTATACAAATATATTGGACTTCATATTCTAAAAAATATATCACTTGAAGTCCAACTAGCATATCCATGAATAATATCATTTCCTATTATTCTACTTTGAAATTATATTATAACCGAAACTTGAGAAGATTTGAATTTTGCCAAATTTTGTTTGAGAACACTCTGGATGGACCTTCTCCAAATTGTATAAGACTTCATAAAATCTAACCATTAAATATCTTCTTTGACAAATTTAATATGCATAAACTCAACCATAAATCCATGATCAAGAATACTACTTTTTACATATGTAGAATACATTCCTATATCCACAAAGGAACCCTTGAACACATACATAGTATACAAAATTGACCATATTTTCCCCTTGTTTGCAATCTTCAACAAAAAAATCTATAACATTTTCATCTTCTTCACACTATTATTTATATTTTCTAGCTAATCTCACAAACAAAAAATCTTAGCACATTTGCTAATCTATAACATGTTCTAGATAGTAATTAATGGAACACCTATAGGAGGATAAAATTTTGATTATTTAAAAATTGCCAATAGATGATTCTACCACACATTCTTTCCTTCACCATGTCCCTAATTTTGTGTTTCCACCTCCCGAAAAATGAGATAGATGAATATCTAGAGATAGATAACCAAGATATAACATAAAATAATAATAATCAAAATAACAAGACTATGATAAGACACTATGATATTCTTAAACAAAAGATGAGATCAAATGTGGTGAGATAATCCCCTTCCAATCCATGGAGTCAAATCTCAATTTAATGAAGGAAAAGATATGACAATGACAAAGATAATGCATTACAAAGACAAAGTGACATAGGAAGATCCTAGGGTAGTCAGTAATACTATATGTAGGGGCTTTATGCTCAAATTTGTGGATTTGTTCTTTGCATAGTTGGGGTTGTATTTGAGGAATATTGGGAAACCTTTTCCTAAGTGTTCATAAATGTTAGGGTTATCATCTTGGAGTTAGATATTTTTGGGTTGTGTTCCTAATTTACTAACACATTTTGGATATAGTTTTTGTGAGCTTGGATCTGAGGGAGTTGACATGTTTACTCTTACATATGGATCATTGGATGGCATGTGGACTATGTCGAAGGGCATGAACTCTTATTTGGTCTTTTGAGTTAGTTTTGCATTGTAAACTTGGAACCTATCCTAGGTATTTATTGTTAGAGTAAATAATTAATTAATTATTAATTATTTATTCTATTGCTTAAGCTTACTTAGGTTAATGCATGTAGTTGAGGTTAGTTTTTGACAACATGGGAGTTTGTTCCCTTTAGCATACTTATCTTTTCCACCTTTTGTGGATGTGTGCTTAGTTGTCAACCTTATCTCCTACCACATTCCAGCTTGTTCTATAAGCTTCCATGAGGCCTTTATAATCAGTCTCTCACTCATTGTAAATTCATTCAATTTTCACATAGCAATTCTAATTTTCTATTGTGAAATATTCTTGTGCGGTATTTGCTTCAAGCTCTTTGCTCCCTAGGTTTCTCTTTAGAAAGCTATTTGCATTGCAAGTGATCTTGGTGCATTATTAGAGTCATATTCTCAACTCCTACATGGTATCAGAGCCTCCCTACTACTTCTTGTTCGAAAGATTTTTGAAGCCATAATTTGGAGTCACAAACCCTAGTTTGTTTATGCAATTTTTCTTCAAATCAGGGGTAGAGAAATTTTTTGAAGGATTTTCAACCCAAACAAACACTGCCATTGGATCTAGAACACCATTTATAGCTAAGATTCATATAAAACTTTTCATTTTTGGCTTCAAGTGTATTTTTGGAAATTTTTTTGCCTCCTGGGTAGTTGTACGAAATTTCAGAGCGAAAAAATAAATAAATAAATAAAAAATGAGTGCACTGCTACAGCAGCGCTCATGCACCACTATGGGTCTACTCGATCACCACCTGTGGCCACCCACTCCCCTCTTTTCCAAAAGCACCACCGTCTTGTTGCCGTAGCACCACCCAACACCACTGCCACCAATGTGTTGTTGGCACTCCATCATGGCTCCACTAGGGAGCCTCCACTTGACAGCAGTGCCGCCAAGTTTACCTCTTGGGCACCACTGCCACTGACAGTCTCTGCTCATGCATAGCTCCAATCAGCTACTGACATGTGGCCACTTGGCTGACATCATTTCACATGACTATGACATCATTTTTTGGTATCATACAATGCTAATGTCACTTTTTGTCAGCTGACATCATCCCTATCAACGACCCTACTGATGTTACTTTCTCAATTGTTGACATCATCTTTTTGGCTACTAACATCATCATTCCAACTGCTAACATCATCAATCTAGCGACGGTCCAGTGAAGGCTATATAGGCATCAAATTTAAGCTAGTGCTTGTAATTTTCTAGCAAGGTGCATTTTTGGAGTAACAGTCAATTTTTTGGCTATAACTTGAGCATACAGAGGTCTTTTTCTGATCCGAAAGAAGTGTCAAAAATTTGACTCAGAGATAGAGACATTGGTGCTAGTTTCATAAGATTTTGAGTTCATTTGAGCTACCATTTTTGGAATCAAAGTAGAGGCTTATGTTTCTTCCTATTTTGCATCAACAAATCTAGGTTCTTTTCCAGTTTCTTGCTTTCTATAGTTGTTTTTGTGGTATTTGGGAGATATTATTGTATGTTTGTTGGGGGGGGGGGGGGAGTGTCTTTATTTTCTATAATTTACTTTAGTTAAGACCTTTCTACTTTCATCTTATTCTTTCTCTCAATGGCAAATCCATCTGTGATCCATCTCACACCACACAACTACCACACCTAGAAAGAACAAATGACTAGACTTCTCATGTCAAGAGGTCTATTGATGTAGGCAAGGAAAGGTGAATAACCGGGGCCAAAGGATCACCAACTATCCAAACCACCCTACAAGAGTTAACACAATGGAAGCAAACAAAAGTGGACAACAACCAAAGAGGGAGAAGAGGGAAATACTTCTATTGATTCATCAAAATATCTTCATACATGCCCAGCTATGAGGCCTTCTAGGTTATGGCCAATTACATTACTTTCACATTCAAAGATCCAATAGTAAATTTGCACTTTCAGTTTTGCTCCCTCAAAATTTTCCTTCTCTCTCTACTAAAAACTTCCTTCTTCCAAAACTTACCTAGCTTTAAGCCTAAACTCTCTATTTATACTTGCCAAAATGGCTTACAAAACATTCTAGAACATTACATAAGAGGAGGGCCAACCCAACAATGGTTTGAACTCATCCCAAGAAAATATCTTAAATTAAATGTCACAAATGAAATAATTCCTTCAAGTCAGCTCATAGAAATCATGTTCAAATACTAGCACTCAACATACACTAGGTAACTCGGCACCTGAAGGAATACTACAATAACTCAGCACCTAAAGAATGCTACAGTAACTCGGCACCTAAAGAGTGCAATAGGAACTCGGCACTAACTGCAAAAAGAACAAAAAAATGAGTAGGATAACAAGGAAACCTAGGATGCTCTTGCATCAGACAACCAGGGTTGGAAGAAATGATTCTTCTAAATCATTGAGATGTCCCAAACTAAGCTGAATCTAACTCAAATTGAGAGATCCATGAAGCATCTTCAATAGGCCTATTCTTCCACTTCACCAAACATTCATAGTAATATTTTCCTCTTGTACTCTTGCCAACTCTTTGATCCAATATCTATTCAACTTCCTCAATCTATTTCTTAGGATAATCATCTAGTATAACAACTTCATCCTCTGACTCATGATACTTATACAAATAAGCAATGTTAAATATAGGAGATATGTCCATGTCATTAGGTAACTCAACTTCATAAGCATTACCATTATCAAACTTTTTTAGGATCTTACAAGGTCCAAATTTCTTCATCTTCAACTTACTATATGTTCCAACTAGAAATCTTCCTTTCTTTAGATGAAACATCACCTCATCACCAACCTGAAAATCATGGTGTCTTCTAGACTGATCAGCATTCTTCTTATACTTCTGATTACTTTGTTCCAACCTGAACTTCACTTCTTTATGCAAGGACTCCATAAAGTCAACAAATTCTTCTCCTACATCACTTTTCTTTTCTTCACCAACAACATCTCTCAAATCTAATATACCTCTAAGATGCATTCCAGTAATAATCTCAAAAGGTGTCTTCCCTATACTCCTATTCACAGAATTGTTATATGCAAATTCAGCTTGTGCCAATACCATCTCCCAATTACTTGGCTTATTCCCAACTAAACATCTCAGCAAATTACCCAAGCTTCTATTCACAACCTCTATCTATCCATCTATTTGTGGATATGTAGAACTAAACTTTAATTTTGTACCCATCTTCTTCCACAAAGTCTTCCAAAAATAACCAATGAACTTACTGTCTCTATCTGAAATAATGCTTCTTGGTAATCCATGCAATCTCACAATCTCTTTAAAGAAACATTCAGCAACACGCTCTGCATCTGATGTTTTCTTACATGGTATAAAATGAGCCATCTTAGAAAATCTATCCACTACAACAAATATGGAATCATACCCATTCACCATTTTAGGCAATCCAAGAACAAAATCCATATTGATATCAGTCCATGGTTTCTTAGGAACAGTAATAGGTGTATACAAACCCATATTTTGACTCACTCCCTTTGCAACTTGACCAACTCCATAGCTCTTTACAAATTTTTGAACATCTTTATACATTTGTGGCTAGTAATATTTCTCTTTCAGCAAACTCAATGTCTTATCAATTCCAAAATGTCCAGCTAATCCACCACTATGCTTTTCCTTAATCAAATTCAACCTCATAGGACTTCTAGGAATACACAACTGAATACCTTTGAATGACATACCTTCTTGAATGAAATACTCATCATACTTACTTATGTGATCTATCAAATTTGGTGCTCTGCACTCTCTCCATGCCTCAGAAAAATTAGGATCAGCATCATATAATTCTTTCGTCTCATCAAAACCAAAAACTTCAACCTTCATTTCAGTCAAAAAAGAGCATCTTCTACTCAATGCATTAGCAACTTTGTTACTAACTCCACTCTTATGCTTGATCACAAATGTAAAACTTTGCAAATACTCAACCCACTTCATATGTGTTTGATTCAATTTATGTTGACTTCCCAAGTATTGTAAAGCTTTATGATTAGTGTACAACACAAACTCCTTAGGCATCAAATAATGTATCCATTTCTTCAATGCTTGAACAATGGCATAGAATTCTTGATCATACACATAATATTTTCTTTTAACATCATTCAACTTTTCACTAAAGAAAGCAACAGCCTTACCTTCTTGACTTAATACAGCTCCTCTTGCATTACCACTTGCATCACATTCAACTTGAAATACTTTGTTGAAATCAGGTAAAGCCAATATAGGTAATTCAACAACCTTTTGTTTCAAAGTCTCAAAACTCCTATCAGCTCCATGCATCCACTTGAACTCCTTTTTGTATGTGTGAATATGTGGCCCCTGCTAACACACACACTTCAACATGATCATTGTATGCAGATTCATCTCGGAATGAACATTGGATTGTTCATCCGAAAATCAGCCTGCAAAGTGACCTGTTGCCTTCTATCTAAAGGGAATTGCTTGTTAGATATCCTTAGATTCGAGGTGTTTAAGCAACCAGACCCTCTAAGAACGAAGGATTTGACAATGAAATTAAGCTAAGAATGAGTATCTAGATTAATCTAGAATGAAAGATGCAATGTAATCTAAGAACAAATAAAGCAAACTAGATTAAGCATATGCATGATTAAACTAAAATGAGATTAAACTAAGAATGAGAATATATGCAAGAAATGTAAGTAAATGTGAGCATGAATTTCAACAGCAATTCAATAGCAAATCAATTCATCCTCTAAAATGAAGAGATGAGGGTCTCTTAAATAGACTTTCCTAAAATCCATCAATGATTGAGATCAATTCGGATCAACGGTCAGGATTGAAGATGAGGTTCAGTCATAAAGGGAGGTTCCCAAATTAAAGGGAGTTAACAGATTTAATTTGAGTAAAATAAGGAGTTAATTGGTTCAATTTGAGTAGAAAAAGGAGTTAACTGATTTAACTCATTTTTTATCAATAGTGAACTGAAAATTTTCTTTTTTGAACTGAAGAGGGATTTTGTTGAGATATTTAATTTAATAAAATGAGATATGCTCTCATAATTACTTTTTCTATTTAATTAAATAATCTTTAATTAATTAGAGACACTTTTCTTATTTAATTAAATAACTTTATTTAATTAATTAGGAATGACTTCCTATTTAATTAAATAACTTTGTTTAATTAATTAGAAGTAAGTACTCCATTTAATTAAATAATTTCATTTAATTAATTAGAAATACCTTTCCCATTTAATTAAATAATTACATTTAATTAATCAAGATAGGCATATTTATTAAATTAAATAAATTTAATTCTATAGTACATTAGCCTTAGGATATAATTATAATTTAATTAAAGTATAAATACTTAATAATTAAATTATAATTAAATCAAGTAGGTTTAATGTGACTATTATGAGTGTGTACTATAGGAATTAAATAAGAAATATAATGAATGCAGATTAGGGTTTTCTGCATTTGATAATTAAGTCAAGTAGCAAATAGCAGAATGAGAATTACCTATTAGAATAGGACATAGAAATTATCAGAAATAGACCAAAATTAGTATAATGGCAATGAGCCAATTTTGGGGTATTACATTTTGCCCCTCTTTGAATGAATGTGCGAGCAACACGTTCAATTCAAAGATAATCAGAAGGCATGATGCAAACATGAGATTGGTTCCGAAGGTGATGATATAGAGACCAATTGATAAGCTTTTAAGGACTATCTCTAGAACAAAACTTAATCCTAAGGGATCCAAGCAGAGCACTTAGATACCTAAGATTGATAGCATTTAAAAGATTATCTCCAGAACAGAGCGTAATCTTTAAGGATCTAGACAAAACATCTAGATACCTAAAATTGATAGCATTTAGAAGATTATTTCCAGAATGGAGCTTAACCTTCAAGGATCCAGATAGAACACCTAGATACCCGAGAATAATAGCATTTAGAAGACTATCTCCATAATGGAGCTTAACCTTAAAGGATCTAGATAGAACACCTAGATACCTAAAATTTATAGCATTTAGAAGATTATCTCCAGAACAGAGCTTAACCTTCAAGGATCTAGATAGAACACATAGATACCTAAGATTGATAAAAGATAACAACGTCCCATCATGGGTCATAGAATCATCCCAAGAACGAGGCTTGATCCTCAGGAGTCAGGGTTTAGACTGTCCCAATACCTATCTATCAAACTCTGAGAAGAGTTGTTATAAGGTTGATCAATTGATGAAAAGATAAGATAGATGGAAAAGATGCCAGATAGAAGGGAACAAAATACCCCAAGTGACTAGGACATAAGATGGGAACTAGATGCCCCAAGCAATAAGTATTTAATGATGTAATCATCTTGCCTCCTCAGGAGTGAAATCAAAAGATGACACACCAGAAATATGATTTGAAGTAGTATATCATGAGATATAGAAGAAATTTGAGATTCAGCAGAATCTAGAAGAGATTAGAATGATCGAAAGAAGATTCAGTGTTGATTTGAAATGATTACGAAGTTGCAAAAACTGAGTTTGACCAAAAGTTGACCAAATTTAGCCATAGTTGACTTAAGTTGACTATTTTCAAAATGAACTTTGAAAATATGGAGAATGTAAAGTTGAAAGGATTCCAAGAATCACAAAGTATCAGAAAGATTTGGGCTGCACAAGTGTTTGATTGCATTGGTCCCTAAAATTTTAAAATGCATTTTTGAGGCTCTTAGGTGTGTCAAATTTTGAGTTTGATTCCAAAAATGGATCCAGAATGGTCCAATTAGCCAAGGGTGTAATTTTTGCGCAAATTTGAGCACTTTGAAAAATTTGGTCAAAACCTATATAAGGGCTCAAAGGGTCATTTTCAATTCATTTGTGCTTTTGTCCTGTAGTGATTTTGAGCTCTGATAGAGACATGGTAGTGAATGTGAGATATCATCATTTTGAGAACTCCAGATGACATAGCTGTCTAGTAGACTACAAACCACTGGTGAGTCATCGATTTCCCATCTCTGTACTTTTGTTTTTACGCATTTCGAGGTCATTTATTGCACATTTTAGGATGTTTTAGGATTGTCAATTCTTTCTTCGTGTGAGACTGATCTCTTCTCACATGAAGATCTTCTTTCTTCATGCAAATAAATAAGATGCACTATTTCTTCGCGTGCGGCCTAAGGATCTTCGCTTGGGACAATTTTGGTATCGCGCAAAGATGGGGATTCTTCGCGCGAGGCAATTTGTGTTTTGCATGATAATCTCTTTTCTCACACTGGAAGATCTATTGTCGTGTGAGAATCTCTTTTTTTACTCAAAGGCAAGTTTCTTCACACAAAGAAAGAATTGTTTTGCATGGAACTAAATATCTTTGCACGAGATTTCATGAATCTTGCACGAAATTATGTGACAGTTTTGTGATTTTTCACTTAGAAATTGCATTTTATTTCATTTTGACACTTCAATTTGAGTTGATACTGATCATTTGTTTGTCTTTTTTTTGTGTGTGCAGGTCTTCAGAGACATTTCATTCAAATCTCATTATTCACAATATGGAGAGTTATTGCAGAGTCTAAATGACGCAGATCGAGCACACATTGCTCGATTGGGTTTGTCTTCTCTTTGTTGGATTCCAATCGTGATGGTGAATCACGACCTTCTCACTACCTTGGTAGAGCATTTCCATTTAGAGACAAACACCTTTCACTTGTCGATGGGTGAGATGACCATCACACCAGAGGATATCTGGAGGATCTTGTGGATTCCTTTCCACGACGCTTGGGTGGTTTATGATACAATGCCTCAATTAGGGACAGAGGCACTCTCCATTGTATTTTGGAGAGAGGTATCGAGAGGTAGGGCCATCAACTGGGATGAGTTGATGCATACTTATGGACCCACACATAGATTGGCATTCATGTTGGGTATATTCTTGAGCTATTTCCTATGTCCCGACAGGAGACAGCATGGGTTGGAGTGTGGATGGGGTGTCATGATGTGCAGGATGCTGGAGGCACCAGAGATCTTTGGGTGGGGTCAGTGCATGTTGTTCCACCTTTTCCATGAGATGCATGAGGTCATCTTCCATGAGAAGAAGACCATGGTAGTAGGTGTTTATGTTCTACAAATTTGGGCCTGGGAGCATCTCCTTGTATGTAGGCCAATTTTTGAGGATGCCCAAGAGCCTATGGTGCCCTACATATGCAGATATCGAGGCCATATTACCCAGGCCTACCTGGGTAAGACTGAGCACTGGTGGGCACATCTTGATGACCTAGTGTCCATTGTATGGTGACCCTGGAGAGAGACAGAGGACTGAGATGATGCTCCCAGAGAGCTGCCATGGATGTTTAGTTCTCAACCTCTGGCAGACAGGACGACATTAGTGATCGAGAGATTTGTGATCTCATGAGTGTGGAAATAGTATGGCTAACTACAGGACATTTCACCTAAGTACTATGCCTATGCCATGGTACAGAAGGATATTGAGTGGGGATGGCCTCCATGGATGGATCTAGGGTGATCCATGATAGATATATGTAGTTTAGTTACTGTTCAGTGGGACTACTTGCCAGAGGTAGTAGATGTAGGGATGACGCCTTCATATAAGGCATTCTTGATTAGCCATTCATTCCCACGCTTCACATATCCACTAGGGATGGCAGGGTAGGTACAGGGATAGGGACAGGTGCCCCAATAGTAGCAGGCATAGCCACAGATGCCACCACAGGTCCAGCACTAGGTACAGTAGATGCCTATTCCCCCATGTCAAATGGGATTAGACCCAGGTGCTGGGGGCAGTAGGGCAGGACATAGTTGATGGAGGAGGCAGAGGACAGAGGAGCAAGCCCCTTAGTAGGAGGTCCCACAACAGCAGGTGCCTCCATAGCCACAGGTACCTCCACCGCAATAGGCACCTTCATAGTAGCAGGCACAAGAGATGGTTGATGAGGATATGCCAGATTAACTAGCAGGTGGGGTACAGGATGTGGTACGACGGTACCTGTAGACACCTAAATTTGATTACACCACTTTGGTAATCTAATTTAGCCATCTCTAAAAGAATCATTAATTAAATTCATATTTAATTAATCCTTTTCTATCCCCTAGTTGATTAATTTAATTAATCATCTATAGTCTTAATTAATAAATCAAATAATCTATTATTTATCAATTAAATCCTTTTCTCCTATCTAATTCCAAAAATCCCCATTTATTAAATAAATCTATTTGATAAATAAAATCCTCAAATTCAAAAACCTCTAACTTATCCCTAATCCTCCATTTAGCCTAATCCACCCCATCCACCCATACTAACCAAGCTTAGCCACTAACTCACCCACCCTCATTAATGCCATCCACTTGCACATCTCTAACATCCCTAATCTAATCCTAAACCCAAGCCTAATTCACCCCCTAATGGTGTCACATTCCCTAAACAAGTTTAAGACTTTCCTAAACCAAATCAAAGTCTCCCCTCAAAAATCCCAACCACCAAGTCATGAGTGCTCTTAAAAACCATAAAAGACTCTTACAAGCCCACTCATGACTCTTACATTCATCTTCCACACTCTTCCCTCTTCTACACTCATTCCTCTTACATCCCTCTTACATACTCAACCCCACTCATCATGCCTTTAACCAACCCTTTACCCTACCCTCTCACACTCATCCTCCTTGTGAGAAGTGTCACCTTTCCATTGGTGCTAAATAAGCACAATCCATGTGCTCCCCTTTGAGTACATCTTAGCCCTCCTTAACCATCTCCCCATCCTTGCATCTAAGCCCTCCATCCCTCTACCCCTTGGCCTATAAATTGAATCCCATCCCAAGCCATTTCATCAACAATCTTTGAGCTAAAGTTACCATGCTATTTTGAGAACCAAAGCCATCAATCTTACCCTTATAATGTCAAATTGAGAGCTCACAAAGCTACCAATTTTCCATTACCCACCTCCATTGAAGCAGCTTTTGAGCATCTTGAGCATACATCCACATCAAAGGACACATCTACAAAATCAAGAAAGCATGGATTCTTTTCTCTTATGAGGTTTGCACTTTTTGTTTGCTTTTCTTTGTCTAAATATATATGTGAATTTAGTTTTGGTTTGTGAATGTTTCTCTTATTGTTAATGTTCTCTGTATTCTAGATTTTGTTCTACATTTTGGCATTCCCAGTGGGACCCCGTTATGGGTCATTTTTTTCATCAATTTCTATCTATATGTTGTTTTAAACTAACTATCTAATGTTTGTTGTTGTTTGAGTGTGTTGTGAGGGTGTTTTTCTTATTTTTGCAGGTTAAAGAACACACTTGGGAAGAAGACATACCCTCAAAAATTCAAAAATAATAGAAAAAAAAAAAAAAGGAAAAAATTCGCGTTTTTCAGCTTTTATTTTCGCGCAGTGTCGTCTCCGCAGTTTGGCGTCTACGCTTGCAAATTGTCATCTCCACCAGCTACTCTGTCGTCTCCAAAACCAAATTGTCATCTGTGCAGTTTGGCATCTTCGACTATCGTCTATGCATCCTGGACTGTCGTCTCCGCAAATCAATGTCTCTGTAGTTTGGCGTCTGCACCTGATGAACTGTCGTCTTCGCCTGTCTCTGTTGCACTTATGTTTTAAAATCTTTATTTTTGTACTTTGTAGTTAAAAAAAAAAAACTCTGTTCCACTTCTGTTTTAAAATCTTTAAAATTTGACTTTTAGTGGTTTCGTAGGATTTAGACCATTTTAAGCATTTTTACGCGTAGAAAAAATAACAAAAAAAGTTTTAAACAAAAATTTCATAGTTAAGCTCTCATTTTTGAAGATTTTGGCTAACTAACTAAATTGCTTTTTTTTGTCTCATTGCAGGTTGGAGCACATATGGAACCACTAACCATGTTTCTTGCAGGTTTTCATGTTGCTAAAAAAATAAACTTGAATGTTTAACCATTTGTCTTTGAATGCATGTTGCTAAAAAATGAACTTGAATGGTTAAACACATTTTTCATTGAATGAATGTTGCTCAAAACACACTCTTGAATGCCATGGATTAAAATCAATTTTTATTAGAATGCATGCTTAAAACAACAAATCCAATCTTGAATACCAAGGATCAATTAACCATTGCAATATCAAACACTTCATTTGGAGCTTCTAAAATTGAACAAAACAAATCTCTTTTTCACATGCAATTTAGGCAAAGTTTGATTTTTGGACAATTAAGAAATTTTGTTAAGTTAAATACAAATTTGCAAAAATCAATTTGAGTAGTTCCTTGGACTCACCTCTTTTCTAATCACCCATCAATTCAACTATTGGCTGCAATCTCAGTGCCATTTATGGGGATGGGTCTACTTAAAAAAGGTGTTAAATGTTCCACAATCTAACTAACTCACTTGGTCTTTGAAGGTTTGCTTTAACTTTATCAAAATTCTTAAATGGCTAAAACTTTAGATTAAATTGATCACACTTCAAGTTTGGGCACTAAAATTGAATAACAACTGACGTGGAGAGCCTCCAGGCGCGCGCTTGAAATTGAATCTCAGACACTTTTGTTTTGGGCTTAAAACAAACTCACAGTCAATCTTGAATGCCTTAAAGAAAATTAATCGATACTTGAGGTGGAGGGCCTCCGGGCACGTGAGTTTTATTTTGTTGACCCTAACTCTTCTTATTGTTTGCATTCTTCAATTTATTTACTTTTTTTGGCACTTCAACTTGGAATTGAACATTGTCTCTTAAACATGAGTGCTTGTAAAGTCTAGATTAGCACACATAAGAGTCAGTTGGTAAAAGAACAAGCGTGTTTTTTAGCCCAAGGTCATCCAAGTCTTCTCTCCCCTTGTCATCTTTCAAGGCCATCTTAGGTGCATAAGATTAAGATCCAAAACCTTGTTTCTTTTTAAGAGGCCTGCTTGGAGATTTCATCACCCCTTGGACGACCTCAACTCCAGCATTCTGGCAGAGTATAAGAATCGGGAGGTGAATCGAAAGACACCTCTCTTGGGATCAAGATTTTGTCACTTGGGCTAAGCCTCAAGGAACTTTATACCCTTGAGAAGTGAAAGAGGAGAAGTGGGTTACTGCTCCTCTCAGCTATGTGACATCTTTTTGGTCTCATCTATGGATTTGGGCCTCACGTACCTTGCATATATCAAGGACTCCCTAGCTAAACCAACTATCAACCTTGGAGACAACCATCTAGGATGTTAATGTGTTTAAAGTGACTGATCAAAACATTTGTAGAACATACACACTCCTCGGCACAAGTATCACATTCTGAGAACCATAAAATTCTATCTGGGTGTTCCTATCTATTGCTTGATTTTATTTTACTTGTTGAATGAATGTTTGCCAAACTTGGTCAATCCTAGCTTAGGGCACACTTAGCGTAGTCACTGCCTATTTTAGAATTTGAATGAGTCAAAGAAAAACAACTAAGATTTCTCAAAAGCCAAGCAAATTTAGGAATTTATGTCGAAACAACCCAAACCCAAACAAAAGTTTCACAAGGTCAAACTCAAGCCATCTCTAGCATACCAAGAACTTTCAGCCAAGAGAAAAGAAATAACACCAAGCCCACGAATTGCCAAACTCCACAAAGCAGAGGAAAAAGCTACCGATGAAGCACTTCAAGAGGCTTTGTTAGAGCGCACCATCAAATTTAGCTAACATCCAGGAGTTAATCCTACTTATGCCTTACCAACTAGGCATGATTTCTATGATTAGACACCCTTGTTTCTCCCCATCTTCTTTGATAAGCTTCACTTTAGAGTCATCTTTGTAGAAAATCCAACCATCTTAGGTTATCCACGTAAGCAATATTAGCTCATCCATCTCATTTAGAATCAAACCATCTAGCCAGCAATCCAAAATCTTCGCATCCAAGCCTTCAAAATTTGTTGTCACCTTTCCAAAAGTTGGCCATTCCTAAAATCTTCCAAATCCACCAATCTCACCAAGTTTATCCCTTTGACAGAGCTTTGTCTAGGGTAATCTAGCTCTGTCACTTGTTATCCCTCATCACCTTGAGCTAAAGGTTGGGATCCACAAGTGGTCAGTCTCATGTTCTTCCTAAAGGATCATTATTCTATCCTTAAGTTGACACAATCACCACCAAGCTTGCACATAGGAAAGTAGACTTTTTGTGCTTTGGAAACATATCTTTGAAGTTAGAATCCCCAACCCAATCCTCCTTAGGTTTTTTCATATAGCTTTGCCTCAACCTAGGAAATCATTTGCATAGAAAAGCCTTCCCCCCTTTTGCATCCACCAGCATTTGTTACATCTCATCCCTAGGAGCATTTTTCATGCCACCCATCACTCGCTTAGCCAAGAAGAAAGAAACAATGGAGCCCTATCATTTGGATCGAAAAACATCACCCCCCTTGAGCACTCAGCCATCCTTCAGCCCAAAGAAAGCTATGCCATCACCTACTAACATTGAAGCTTTCATGAACCAACCAGGAAATGCAATATTGGTAAATGCCATTATAGACAAGAACAAAAAGACAATCATGGCTAATTTTTGAAGGGACAATGTAGGAACCTTTGACTTTGGAAGACCCCCTCCATTATTAGATCCATCTCACCCATTGTTTGGGTAGTTGCCACCACCCATAGGTTCTTATGATCCAAATTATCCTCAATATATGCCAAAAGAAGAGCCTCCAGCCAATCCATATGATCCAATAGACCCAAACATACCATCATCCACCCAAGTTGAAATCTCCATGCTGTAAGCAAACCCAACCACCACCACTCCATCCTTGGTTCATACCTCTCGACTCCAAACCCCCTTTACCCAAAACACCTCACCATTCAGCCCCTTCACTATTGCTGCTGCTCCCCAACCCAGCCTTCCAAATCCACCCATCTCCCAAATCAGTGCTAGCATCTTTGGCCAACCTTAGTAATATACAATATGGATGCCACCCATGGGGCCAAGTAATCAACCTTTCATCACCCCTAGCTTGTTCACCATAGCGCAAAGCACAATCCCATCATTTCCATTAGGTCTTGGGATCTCAATACCATCAGCCACAAATCCACAAGCTACTACCTTCACTCCACAAAGCTATCAAATCCCACAAGCTACTGCCAATTTTCTACCAAGCTCCCAAGTGACCCCAGCTCCTGCCACCACTCTACCAAGCTTCCAAATCCAGCCACCAAGCTATCAAACCCCATCAATTCCATTCCCAAGCTTTCAATTCCCACCACCTCCACCACCAACTAATCCATTACCTCCTATTACCAACTACTTTTCAATGCCACTTCTAGGAGGTAATCCACCAATCTAGCCAACCACCAATTATTTGCAAATACCATCCCAAATGGGGGCACAACCCACATATATTGGTCAAACCCCACAAGCCCCCTGATCCTTTCCCCAAGCCTCGGAACCATCTTATACCTTACCCCCACAAAGCAATCCATTTATCCCACAGCCATCTTATGTTCCTCAATCCCAATCTCAAATCCCATATCAATAACAAGCCTCGCAGCACATGCAACAATATGCCCCACCTCCACCTCAGCAACCCATCATCCACCATGCAGCTGCCCAAAAAATGTACAATCCCTATCAGCAAATCCCTCATAGCCATCCATATTCAGTGGCCCCATCTAGCGCATGCCTACCTCAAGGCACTCCTACATTGGGGGCACCCCAGCCATCACCTATCAATTCAGAATGGGAGCAAATGAAGATAGCTCTGAAAGCCATCCAAGAAGGGAATGATCCAAAGACATTCAAGTTTGAGAATGTGTGTCCTGACCCATTTGACAGAGCCATTACCATGATGACATTTCCCAAGCACTTTGAGGTACCCAAATTTGACAAATTTAGAGGAAAAGGAGACCCTGTCACACATATCAAAGAATTTAACATGCACTGCCAAGATGTGGCATACAATGATGTCTTCCTCTTGCACCTTTTTCCCAAAAGCTTGACTGGACCAGCTCTTGAATGGTTTTACAGAATCCCCTATGGCACAATTAAAAACTTTGCTGAATTATCTGAGGCATTCGTAGCCCAATATGCCCATCTTGTTGAAATAGAGCTATCAATAGTTGATCTTGTCCACACCAAGAAAAAAGGTGGAGAAAGCCTTGCCGAATACCTACAAAGATGGAAAACCCTTACCACCCACATATCTTGTACCTTTCTAGAACGCCATGTGGTGAAAATGTTTATTGATAATGCCCTTCCCAGTTTGGCTCACCACATGACCATGAACTGTCTACAGACCTATAAGGATATCAAAGAGAAAGGAATGATCCTTGAGCAAGGACTCATTAAAGATGGTGTGGTCAAGATTTACAAAGAGGCCAACCAAAATCAATCACATTCCAATGACAAGTCTAGGTATTGGAACAAAAACAAGCATGTTGCAATGGATGGGGTTACTAACACCAGACATGTGAATATTGTTGGTCCTTCTCAAAACCAGTCTAACCCACCATATCAAAAAAAAAACCAGCAAGCTATCAATTACGAACAATGGAATAACCAAAGCTATCAAAACCACAATACAAGACCCAACTTTCAAGGGTCTAACAATCAAGCTAATGCCATCAATGTAGCTGCAGGATAAAAGCCTAGATTCCAACCTGCACCTAGAAACTATACACCCCTTGGTGAGCCATTGGATGTTATTTTTGAGAAATTGGCTAAGGAAAACCTCATCAAATTTCCTCTTACCCAGCAAATTGATCCAAGCCAATCCAAAGCTGCATGGTACAAGGACAATGAGTATTGCAAGTTCCATAGGGTAAATGGTCACACCACCCTCAGATGCATGAAACTGAAAGATTATGTGCAGGACCTCATTGATTGGAAAGAAATCACTGTTGGTGCCCAAACCTCTCCCAATGTAGGCTTACAGATTTATCAAAATGCTTTTCCTCCACACAACAAACAAAATCCTAGAAAAACACCTATCCAAAACAACACCAACAACCGCCAGCCAAACCAACAGCATGGGAAGAACAATGACCACACTTCATCCTATATAGACTATGGTAACCTTATAGGTTGTATATCCGAGAAAGAGCCTTTTGTCAATGTTATCAATATCCGAGGACCAGACAATGAGTGTGCAGTCACCACTCAAAGAGCGCAATTTAACATCGCAGGCCCACCAGTTTCACCAGCACCATCAGCTCCATCAAAAAGCCAGTCCAATATCTTGGAACACCTTGGGAACATGCCAACCCAAATCTCCATTTTAGACCTTCTCTGCACTAGTCCTGTGTACAAAGACATCCTTGATAGTGCTCTCATAGAATCTCATGTCCCTTTTGATATCAATGCTATTAACTTTCGTAATCTCGTTGGACACCTATCCTCCTCATGTGCCCTATCATTCAAACCCACTGACATACCCGTGGTCGAGCCAGATCACACCCTTCCGCTTCACATAGCCATCATGGTATCCAATTTCGCCATGAAAAGAGTAATGATAGATAAAGGATCAGCCTTGAACATTTGTACCCTAAAATTCATAAAACAAGCTGGGTATACTGAGGTAGATATGATCAGTGAGGTTATCACCATCAAAGCTTATGACAACTTGGAAAGGACCACAAAAGGGACTATTTTGCTACCAATCAAGGTTGGGCTAGTCATCCAAGAGATAGTTTTCCATGTTGTTGATCTAAACCTACCATTTAACATCCTCCTCGGTCGCCCATGGATTCATGCTATGAAGGCCATTCCATCCACCTACCATCAGTGCATCAAATTTTTGCATCAAGGCACTGAGGTGACCATCCATGCCAATCCAGAACCCTTTTCTTATTGCAATGCAGTTGAAGCCTCATATACAAATCATTTCCCTGGAATAAACATTGGCACAGCCATCGCCATCTCATCCCACACTTGTAATGATGCAGAAGCCATCCTCGCCTCCACCCTATCTACTGTAAAGATCAACAAAAAATGCTATGGAGAATATAGTCTGTCAGATGCATTTGCCGTTGGAGCAATCCCACTTGATCCACACACCCATGGATGGCCAACATATCATAAAGCTAAGGAGATTCCACCTTCTTGATACAAACAGTTTGGCCCAACCACCTTTGTGTCCTCAAAAACCCCTCTTCATGAAGAGCTCACTCCAGATATCAACAATTGGTTACATAAAGATGCACCTCCAAGAAATCAAGCACGCCTTGATCATTTTAGCAAGAAGTATCCCCAAAAACATAAGCTCATCACTGAAAAATGGAACTATCAAGGAGGTGGACTAGAACTAGAAAAAAGGGGCATGCAATGTCCCATCGAAGCACATAAGTGGGAAACAAAGTCAAGTCTTGGCTTTGGCATACCCACAACTGGGGGCACCAATGAGAACGGTCATGCTTTTTCAAATATCCACCGTGACCTTGTCAAAATCAAAGACATTCCTGAGGAAGTAGAAAAGAGAGCCTACGACGATATCCAAAACCAAATCTTCCTAAGAGACTCTGTTCTCCAAGAACTATCCATCCATCTCATTGACCTACCACTCACTCATCCACAACTCATAGATTGGGACCAACCAAGTGTCATACATATTGATGAGTTCGCATTAGAGGAAGCACTTCTAAGATTCATGGAAGCCAAAACTCCTCATAAGAAAAAAAAGCCAGATTTTTCCTACATCTACAAGCTAGATCCCAAGGGGTATTTTGGAGAAAATCCCCAACCTAGTTTTGATACACCCAAAACTAGAACTAAGGTAAATCTGGGACTAGCTAAGGCAGTGAAGAGAACCCCTCGGCAAGAAAATCAAGAGCCACAAGCAGAACATGAGGATTTAGTATTGCCTCCTCAAGATAATCGACTAGAGGTGTCTTCTATTCTAATAGAGGATACTAGAGAAGTCAACATCGATTCTTTAGAGATCCCTAGACTTGTTCACATTGTTGCATCCCTATCACAAGTCCAAGCTGACCTCCTCTTTGAGGTCTTAAGAGAGAATATTGGCCAATTTGCATGGTCATATCAGGACATGCTGGGACTTGATCCAAAGCTTGTAGTTCATCATCTTGCAGTTGATCCAAAGATCAAGCCCGTCAGACAAAAGCTTAGAAAAATGCACCCCAAGGTGGCATTACTAGTCAAAGCTGAATTAGAAAGAATGTTAGCTGCTAAGGTTATCCGACCTATTGACTACTCAGAGTGGATCTCCAACATGGTCCCTATCACTAAGCCTTCTGGTGACATCAAAATCTGCACTAATTTTAGAGATCTAAACAAAGCTTGCCCAAAAGATGATTTTCCATTACCCAACATAGATATGATTGTAGATCTTACAGCTGGACATGAGATTCTGTCCCTTATGGATGGATTTTTCGGGTATAATCAGATCAAGATTGCAGAAGGGGATCAGCATAAGATAGCATTCACTACCCCTTGGGGAACCTTTTGCTACACCATGATGCCTTTTGGCCTAAAGAATGCTGGGACTACCTATCAAAGAGCTATGACAACCATTTTCCATGATCTTATCCATAGCATTTTGGAGGATTATGTGGATGATATCCTAGTCAAATCTCACACCTTCATGGATCATCTCACTGATATAGAGAAAGTCTTTGATAGGTTAGCCCAATATCATCTCATGTTAAATCCCAAGAAATGTGTCTTTGGGGTCACATTTGGCAAGCTTCTAGGCTTCATACTTTCTAAGCGAGGTATAGAGATCGACCCCAAAAAGGTTAAGGCTATCTTAGACATCCCTCCTCCCCAGACACTGTGATAGCTTTGCTCTCTTCAGGGAAAGCTTCAATCCATCCGCCTCTTCATCTCCCAGCTTGCAGATAAGTGTACACCATTTTCACATTTACTAAAGAAGGATGAGAACTTCAAGTGGGATCCTTTATGTTAGCGCAGCTTCGATCAGCTCAACCAGTATCTCACCAATCCCCCTATCTTGGTTCCACTAGTTCTTGGTCATCCCTTGATCATGTATATATCAGCAACACCTACTACTCTAGGGGCACTTCTAGCACAACATGATGATTATAGCAGAGAGAGAGCCATCTACTATATCAGTAGAACCCTAGTTGGTTATGAACTCAATTACACTCCTATGGAAAAGCCTTGTTTGGCAGTTGTTTTCTCAACTCAGAAGCTTTGCCACTACATTCTAAGTCATACCATCCAACTAGTCACCAAGATTGACCCTCTCAAGTATATGCTCTCCAGAACAACACTTACAGGCCGTTTGGCCAAATGGGTTATGCTCCTTAGCGAATTTGACATCCAGTATGTGGATAGAAAGGCAATCAAAGGGCAAGCTATAATAGATCACCTAGCTGATGCACCTCTAGTAGATGCATATCCTTTGCTCACAGAATTCCCAAACGAGCATATCTGCCTAATTGAAGAATAGCCCCCATGGAAGCTTTATTTTGATGGCTCATACACATCTCATGGATCAGGGGCAGGAATATTATTAGTTACACCTCAGGGAGATTATATTCCAAAAGCCTTCAAGCTACAATTCCCCAGCACCAACAATATAGTAGAATATGAAGCTCTTGTAGCAAGGTTAAAGATAGCTGCAGAATGGAATATCACTGAGTTAGAAATCTTTGGCAATTCCCAGCTCATCATCAAATAAGTCTTAAATGAATATCAAACCAAAGATGAAAAGCTATTACCCTACAAAGAGCTAGTTGATCAGCTGACCCAGCATTTTACAAAGCTTTAGTTTACACAAGTGCCACGAATGTAGAACAAGGAAATAGATGCCATGGCCACTATCAGCTCGCTCTTGGAAATTCCCCAAGAAGCTATGCAGTATGAGTTTTTAGTCAAGTAGCTCCTCACACCCACCTATGCGAATGAGGATTCAAACCGTGTTTGTATCTTGGTTGGTCCCCAATCCCCTTGGTACCATGAAATTCACGCTTACCTTAACAATGGTATCATATCCCCTCACCTCACACACACCCAATGCCAGAACCTTATTCAAAAATCATCTTGCTATGTCATCATAGCCAATACCCTATATCGTCGGGGTTATCACGATATCCTCTCTCGATGTTTAGATGAAAATGAGGCGGCGATGGCATTAAAAGAAGTACATTCTGAACTTTGCGGTGCCCACACGAGTGGTATTGTACTAGCATGACAAATCCTTAAAGTAGGTTACTATTGGCCTACCATTGAAGAAGACTCCTGTGACTTTGTCAGAAAGTGTCTCCCATGTTAGCAGCACGCAAATCTTGTGCACGCTCCAGCACAAGATCTACAGCCTATTGCACCACCTTGGCCTTTTGCTTGTTGGGGCCTTGATCTAGTTGGAACTATCACACCTCTCTCATCTGATGGACATAAATGGATAATAACAGCTACAGACTATTTCACTAAATGGGTGGAAGCAGTCCCCCTAGTCTTAGCTACAGGAGTTCAAGTCTCCAAGTTAATCTTGTACCACATTGTTTGCTGCTTCGGCATCCCATCCACCATCTTCACTGACCACAGAGGTAACTTTGAAAATCTCAACATGGAAGAATTATGTACTTCCCTCCACATCCATCACCACTTTTCTAGCCCATATTTCCCACAAGGTAATGGCCAGGTAGAGGCAACTAATAAAACCCTCCTCAAAATCCTAAAGAAAGGTGTCAATGATTCCGGCCGTGATTGGCACCTTCAAATAAATCCGGCTCTATGGGCCTATCAAACTTCCTTCCGTACATCCACAGGAACAACTCCATACTCCTTAGTCTATGGTGCCAAAGTGGTATTACCTATAGAAGTTGAACTTCCCTCACTATGCATATCTTTGCAAGGGCAAATCTCAGATGAAGAATACAGAGTAGCTCGGCTCACCCAGCTAGATATCTTAGATGAGAAGAGACAACAAGCCTATGACCATCTCACAGTCTACCAAACTCATCTCAAAAGGAATTTCAACAAGAAGGTGCTCCCATGACACTTTCAGCCAGGTGACATGGTCCTCAAAGAAAAAATGAAAGTCCAAGCAAATCGAGAAAAGAAAGGCAAGTTTGAACCTACATGGGTTGGTCCCTATGTGGTTACTGCCTCCTTTGGCTCTAGAGCTTATCAATTATCTACACCAGAAGGAGAACTCTTGAATGATCCCATTAACATCATTCATCTCAAGAAGTTCTATTCTTGAAGATCCTTGGTATACCTAGCTTTTGAAAAATACCAAAAAAAAAAAAAAACAGTAAAGAGAAATAAGCGTCCAATGGTGAAAACTTGGCAATTCAATCGCCTTGGATAGGTACCTTGGTGAAAACCTGGTAATTCAGGCACCTTGTGTACTAAGACTAATCCATTATCTATCATTATCCTATCCCTCATCCATCCACCCACCATCCCATAAGATACCTCCTTGTTCCCTTGGTGTTCCAACCAAATATCCAAAATCTAATGGAGCTTGTAAATACCTCCTGTATAGCTTATAAATCTTGTATCATCCCTTGTATCATACCTTATATATATGAATCTTGTCCAAAGCTTGTACCATATTCTAGCTTGTAAATAATCTTGTATCCTCGCTTGTATCCTATCACATGCACACAAAGAATCCCATTTTCCTTAAGCTTTTCGAAAACCATCTACCTATCCACCTATCAACTATTATAGACATCCCATCCTTCACAAACATTTCCATCTCACAAAAAAAAAAAATGAACAAACTTGTACATTTGTAACATATCTTGGTCTGTCAGCTTGTACATCCTCTTTATCTTAGTACCATTGTATCTATCCGGCTTTCATGTTAGTTCATCCTTGGTCAACATCTTGCACACATCTCACACCTTGGTTAGCTATTCCAATGCATCTTTAGCTAGATTTCCTATCACCAAAGTGTTATCCTTCTTAGTTCAGCTTTCCAGAGGCATCACTCATCCAAATCCACTAGCTTAGGTGCTCTCTGATAGGTCCTTATAGGATATAGCTTTCCTCATGTCTGATCTTGGTCCGTTAGTACCTCATCCTACCCATCTCGTTGGCAAAGAATTCTCTTTTGGATTTTCTCTTTCTTTTGATTTGGGATCTTCCCTTTTGGGTCTTGAAATATCTTTTCCAAGCAATCTCCTTGTTCCCTCCTCAAGGTTGCCATGATCTTCCATATCATGGTATGCTGCAAATGGGGCAATTAGAGTGTAAGGTCTTGATTAGGTCTTTTTCTTGTTTTCTTTTTCTGCTTGTGGGTTACCTAATGTCGTTTCCATGCTACTTCGTCTGGGATTCATGTGTGATACTAGGGTAATCCTTGTGTGTTTTTTTTGAGTTAGTTCATCAGTCCTTTGGATGGTTGGTGAAAAGGCCTTGATGTTCTTGGTAACCTTGGCAATTAACTAACAGTCCTATAGCAAATCTAGTGCTCAACTACATGGTGGTACTTCTCTTTGAAGTATCCCCTCGCTCAAAAAGATTCAATGGATTCCCTTCATCTCCATTATCCCCCATCCATATCCAACACCTATCCCAACTTATGCATCAGTATCTCTTTGGATCACTCCTCATGCTTAGCTTTAGGGATCCACAATCCTAGTCTTAGGGATCCACCAATCAAATCAATCCACCAAGCCTCATATTTTGAGATCCACAATCCTAGTCCTAGGGATCTTCGAAACCCATCTTCTACCAATCTGACTCTTTGAAATCCTATTGCATCAGCTTTATAATCCCCTCATCCATCTTCCTATCTTGGATTCATTTTTATATTGCTCCGCTCCTCCATCTCCCCCCCCAATCCTAGAAAGTCTTAAGCTTGCTTTACTCTTGTGCCCCTAATTTTCCTTTATCATTCTCCCGTAGTGAGAGTTTGAGCTAATTTAGCCCCTTCTCTTTGAAAACTTGTGTCTTAGCTTGTCTCAATTTCTTATACTTTTCAAGAAGTCATTGAGCCTCGCTTTCTGTCCCCGCCGCCTTCTTGAGGGGGCATCATCTAAGTCTAGTCTCTCCTCTTCTTATCCGAGACTGGGGCAACCTTGTTGCCAAAATGTCTTCTTCATGTCATCTTCATTCGAAATTCTTTGAAATAGTGTTGTCTCATCACTATGTCAAAGAGGGGCAAAATGTAGATACCTAAATTTGATTACACCACTTTGGTAATCTAATTTAGCCATCTCTAAAGGCATCATTAATTAAATTCCTATTTAATTAATCCTTTTCTATCCCCTAGCTGATTAATTTAATTAATCATGTATAGTCCTAATTGATAAATCAAATAATCTATTATTTATCAATTAAATCCTTTTCTCCTATCTAATTCCAAAAATCCCCATTTATTAAATAAATCTTAGCCACTTACTCACCACTACTAACCATGCTTAGCCACTTACTCACCCACCCTCATTAATGCCATCTTAGCCCTCCTTAACCATCTCCCCATCCTTGCATCTAAGCCCTCCATCCCTCTACCCCTTGGCCTATAAATTGAATCCCATCCCAAGCCATTTCATCAACAATCTTTGAGCTAAAGTTACCATGCTATTTTGAGAACCAAAGCCATCAATCTTACCCTTATAATGCCAAATTGAGAGCTCACAAAGCTACCAATTTTCCATTACCCACCTCCATTGAAGCAGCTTTTGAGCATCTTGAGCATACATCCACATCAAAGGACACATCTACAAAATCAAGAAAGCATGGAGTCTTTTCTCTTGTGAGGTTTGCACTTTTTGTTTGCTTTTCTTTGTCTAAATATATATATGAATTTAGTTTTGGTTTGTGAATGTTTCTCTTATTTTTAATGTTCTTTGCATTCTAGATCTTATTCTACAGTACCAAGAGCGAGTTCGTGTGGCCTCTCGATAGTTGGGAGAGTTGCAGATTGCATTGGCAGTCAGGGATGCGCAGTGGGTAGAGCGACAGTGAGAGACAAATTTTTAGACAGAGTGCGCAAATATTGCAGAGCAAAGATTGGAGTTGGTACAAGATGAGATCTGCTTCCAATCAGCTCAGACAACATATTATTATGTGGCATATACTAGTGTAGTACATGATGAGACATTGCAGGTTCAACGATTCTCTTAGTATGCATGAGAGTCTGGAGGCACACGACCTCCTGTCAAGCCAGACATGCCACCACCACCTCCGCCACCTATTGCCCTTGCTCCTCCTAGAGGTGAGGGTTTAGGATAGAGTTAGATGCTCTGTGTCTAATTTTTTATTTTGATCCCTGGCTATGTATCGATTGGTGTGCCAGCACCACATGTATCATTTTTGATCGATTGTGCTCGAGTAACACCCACTTTTGTACTGACCCATTCTTTGATATATATATATATATATATATATATATACCAGATATTGAACTAAGTATTCCTGTATACATGTCATTTTCCTATTTTGTTTTGCTTTGATGCACATGAGATGTATGATAGAACGCATATGTATGAACTGACATCTTACGTAGTGTTGCATGTTTTTGTTTGACAGTCACAGGTATTCCATTGAAGAGCATGAATCGACGAACCAAATGCTTGTGCAGCTGTGAAAGAATCTAATGCATGTGGAGTATGAACAGAATTATCATTGAATTGCGTACTAATGCAAATGAAGTATGTAATGCAAGACTATGTTAAATGCAACCCTAGGTTTGGTTACCAAGCCTCGACAATTTATCATCATTGGATATTAAATAAAGCTCGTATGTTATACAATTCCCACTGACATTGCAATCATGAAAATATGAATATAACATACGTTATTGGGGTGTCAAGATTAAATGTAAGCATTCGAGGCACAAGAAGCCAGAATGACCAGAACATTTATCCCTTTTAATGTAGCAAGTTAACATAAGCATCAGAGCATAAACACTAGGATGACCTAAATGTTGCTTGCATGACAGGCACACCAAACACGCGGGAGATCCCTCTTACACTAAGTACTTAGTATTCATTCTGTCCGCAATGACCCTTGCGTTCATAACCTAAGATAGAAGTGCGCTAGATATACTCACAGTGACCCGTATGTTCACTTAATAGGATGAGTATTAGTATGTACTATAGCATGAAGAGTTCACTCCAACAAACAAGGAGAAGAGCTAATGTCATTGATGTATCTGTATAAAAGGAGTCGAGGTACACACGGCCATCCAATACGAGATGGAGGCTCCTATAGTGGACAACCCTCTTATAGGAATAGATCAGCTTATTGGAACTAAACCGCAAATAGAAAGCAAAGAAAAAGATCATGCCCCTAGTCATTACTTATCTAGTCAAAGATGACATCATCGAATTGCTCAAGGAGATATGATAAAGCAAAACAAAGAAAACAAAGAAAATTCTCAGCATATCCAAACAAGTATATCATTTTTTTGAGTTCATTGTTTTCAGGATTGATGTCAAGTGCTAATGTCTAGAACATGTAAGAAAGAAATCTCTTTAGTAGGGTGACAACAGTAGGTAGACGCAGTCAGAATGACTAGTGACTGAGGTCAAAGAGGAATCTTCACGATGAAGAACCTAAGAAGGACTAAGCAATAGTAGACAGACACAGCCAGGATGACTGGTGAGTAATGCAAAAGAGATCTTCCATAAAGGAATCTTGAGACATGACTCGAGCAATGGTAGGCAGACAGCTAAAACAACTAGTGCCTATTGCGAAAGAGATTCTATGAGAAGAATCTTGAAAAGAGTGACACTAGTGATAGTAGGAAGAT